>JAYESA010000012.1:6608885-7278467 GCA_036927795.1 Iris macrosiphon | reverse complement strand
GATCCAACTTAAACTTGAAAGTTGGAACTAAGAAGCATAGCTTCATTTATTGGTTTATTGTACCTACACTTTTACTTTCACTCTGCTAACATTTCTATGCACTCTTTCCCTGGCATGCCATGCTCGGCGAGCTAGGTGGATCGGAGAAATTTCCGGTGGATATCCGGTCAAAAATCCACTTGTTAGCAGCCTCGGTGTAATGAACCCCGTCCCAGATGATCCGCTTCGAGGGGTTCCCGCACGACTTCCCGAGCAATATCTTGGTGCCGTTGACCTCGGAGGTGCCTCCGCATCGCACGTTGAAATCGAAATTGTACGGTCCTCCGCCGTAACCGCAGCAGGTTTCAAGTGGATGCTCGAAACCTACAAGAAAATAATTAACATCTACAACAAACATATTTTTTTTTAAGGCTAAAAGGTTTTTTTAAATAGCTTTTTTATAACGGTTTTTTAGTAAGCTATGTTATAAATACTAGACTTAAGTGGAAAGTCTTAGATTTCCTACCAGACTTTTCGGCCTGGCTTAAGAGCATGTATCTGGCAGAGTAGATGTCGACATAGGTGAACTTTCCGAGAGGGAGATCTCTCCTGAGCTTGACCACCGTCTCATTGAGCATCTTGTTGAATTGTTGTGTGAGCCGGTTGTACGGGACTCCGCAGCCGACCGGGTCCACCTCCGAAGGCGCCAGCTTCACCGCGAGGAAGATGTACGGAAGACAGCCGAGGGGGCCTGCATTGTGGATCCAGAAGTACCTCCCGCCAGCTTTGTAGACACTCTGCCCATCAATTCTCATCAATTTAGTGAGTTTCGGGGTGCAGTATGCACCGTTGTAGTAAAAAGATCATATCTTCTTTATCCTTTTTTAGGCTAATTGTAACTTGATACCGCAACTATCCATCTTTGACAACTTGATACTCTAAACTTTCAAAATAGTCAACTTAATATTCTGAAAATAAACCTAAAAAATACTCCCCTCTTCTCCAACCACTCCCTACCTTCGTTCAGCGAAGTGAGGCACTTGTGGCACAACGCCATGGAATTGCCAAGTAGGCAAGAGATGGAAAACGTGCATTCGTGCACAATAATATCATAAGAACCCATCGTCAAGCGAAGCGTGCAGTTGGAGTTCAAAATCGTGCAACTGTGATGGATAGAGAATGGTACCACGAAACTATCGATCAGGGATAGGGCACCATGGAACACTGTATCAGAAGCGGCATGGTGACGCCTGCGGGTCGTTAAGAGTAATACTATATCGAAAAAGGGCATGGTGCCTCGGAATATTCGGTCACTACGGGTTGCTCGTGTCGAATAATGATTTGGAGGATGGATGAGATGCTGGAATATAGTGGGGCGAGTAGGACTTGTTCCTCGACCGTACTTACAAACGAAGAGGCAAAGAAAATATAGTGGGGCGAGTAGGACTTCTTCCTCGTCGTACTTACAAGTTTGGAATTGTGCATGAGTACATCAACGATACTTCTTAATTCTGCTCCGTGGCATGCAATTGCGTCGTAGATAACTATTCATGCATTTACATGGTCATGGACAACTTGTGCACAAGGTTACCGTTTTCTTTGATCAGATATGATATTCGGTCGCTCCAAAACAGATCTACCTTGGGGGAGAATGATGAGACGTGCTATGAGGTGCGTGGCATTATAGACCTCCAGAGGGCTCGCTACTAGGCTGGGAGGATATCCCATAATGTCAAGAATAGTCCTTCATGACATCGACAATATCACCAATGACCTTCATATAGATAAGAGTTGATATGTTATAGAAATATGTTTCAAGCAGGAAGAAAAGCATGCACTTTGCCGTGCGCAAGAGAGTGGGCGCTTCGGGTTGCGTCTACCATGCCTCGAGCAGGAGTGTGCGCATCGGCTATGGTAAGAGCCACGAATGAAGTGACGCGATTCGACGTGTCTCACGCATTTCTTACGCGATACAAGTATGGCTTGCTTAGTTAAAGTGGCGAACGAGATTCGAGTATAACAAGCTTTTCCGCTTAAGTAAATTTAATGTTATACATGCGAATATGCTTTCATAACCTCCAATTTTACATGCGAGCATAATTTACTGCTTTCGATGCGTGCCTCAGCATGAACTAAAATTCATCTAAGTTTTAATAGAAAGATCACTATATAATCTACATGATTTACATGATAACTTAGTGTCGGTTTAGGCGAATGGCTGGTTATCATGTTCACCAGTACAAGTTGCGTACTGACCCGTGTTTGTAGGCACCCTTTTTCAGGTACTCAAGTGCGATGCCTTTGCTTGGATATAAGAAGACATGATATATGGAACGGTAAAATCCTTTGTGAGCAAGAGAGATCAATAAGTGTTGTAAGCCAACTTGACATATTCAATAGGGCTATTCAAGCCTTTGTAACTGATGAAATTATGAATAAAAGAGCTTCGCTTCGCATATTCTGAGTGTTTTCATTATGACTGTATAAATCTTCTGCTGCGACTCGGTGTTTTCAATAAAAACCATTTTGTTTTATCTTCTTGTCTTGTGCGTTTTGCAACCTAGGCACGCACGACATCAAGTCCGGGAGACGATTATCGACTTTACAGAGTCGAGACGTGACACCCACTGCTGCTGCCCCCTGCGTCGCTCTTCCACACGCGCTGTCTATTCCTGCGCGCCTCGCCAGAGAGAGGGGGGTCGCCGGAGAGGGGGGGAAATGGAGGGGGAGGGGGTATTTTTGGATTTTTTTTGTTTTTTCAGGATATGAAGTTGACAATATGCAATAGTTGATGACATAAAGTTGTTATTTTGAAAGTTTAGGATATCAAGTTGCCAAAGATGGATAGTTGAGAGTATAAAGTTGTAATTTAGTCTTCTTCTTTTTTTATTCGGATTTGCTTGCCTTTACGACTCTACTGAACTCTTTTAAAATGTCCGGATTGAAACTCTCTGCGGGTACGTGACGCGAACGCGCTGCGATTACATCTGCAGCCAGATCATTTGAACCTATGTCGATTGTGTAGAGTGCTTGCGAGAAGTACTCCTCCTTGGGCATTAACTCCCTAAACACTCCACCTACAAAACACACAACAAAGTAACACTACGACAAACCAAAATAGATGTCGTATCCGTGTCGTTGTGTCCTTAGTACAAATCTTTTTACTACTTGCCTCGTCTGTAGGCAGACTGCGATCGTGACTTGAACTGCAAGAACTGTTCAAGTTGCACCCCTAAGGGGAAGGGACTGTAGCCGCCCTGAGACAGTGTTATGTTCTGGTCTACGATGGTCGACACCGACTGCGCGAAGTTGACGCCGTGCGAGAAGTTCGTGCCCACGGAGTCGAGGTAGGCGCTAAGATAAGGTAACTTGAAGCTCTCAGCTGCAAGATTTTCGACAAGTAGCAGAAAATGAGTTTTTCCTATGTTCTGTGACAACTTTACATATATATATATATATATATATATATATATATATATATATATATATATACCAGTGTTAGTATTGGCTTACCGATGAAGTCGATAATGAGACGGCCATCCGAGAATCTCCCCGCAGGTTGCCGGAAGAACGTTATGCCGTACGGAGCAGGAACTGGCCCGAAGGACACGGAGAACCCACCGGTGTCGGAGTACGAGTCGCCCAAGTTGATGATTGCGGGGAAGTTGCATGACGCCGTCGACGTCGATGATACCCATGCTACAAGCAACAATAGGAGAGGAAGAAGAAGAAGAAGGGAGAGCTCCATTGCTGCATAATAGAGAGAGGGAGAGGGAGCAACTAATGGTTGGGTTTATAAAGAGAGATGGAGATGTGCAGATGTGGACAATGGGCTTGTTTGGTGCTTGTTGATTGTGTGATATGACTCAACGATCTGGACAGAAAATATGTAGAGCCATATCTATTCACAACAGAGACAATGTGGCTTACAATTCACATTTTATTGATGATTCACTAACCCCTCTCTCTCTCTCTCTCTCTCTCTCTCTCTCAAGAAGAAGAAGTCTTCTTCTAATTAGTCTCTATCTAGAAAAACAAGAACACCATTGAATTATTTGCAGAATGCAGACAAATGTATGTCTGTCATGAATATATTCAAATCTATGAGCTTCTTAGATGTTTTCTTGGAAAAAATCACAACCGATATTAATCCAAGACTACTCGGCACATGATGGGCTATTTTAGCTTGCGTGTCAGTTTAGCTCCTTCTGAAACTCTCAGTCTCCTTGTAAACATATTAGCTACTTAATTCAAAATTTATATATTATGTTTACAAGAAACAAAAGTTAAATCTAAGAAAATGAGCTCATATTGTGAATGCAAAATGCTAAAAAAAATTGTGTTGGTGTTGGATGAGGTTACGTGGAGAATATTCCGGAGTGCAACGAGTACCATCTGTGCATCGGAGAACCTCGGAAAGTCGAAGGCAACGAAAAGGAGACATTTTTCAGCATTTGATGGAAACCAACGTACTGGCCGGTACACCGTCGTTGTACCGCCGGTTGTACCACTTTTGCGTGTTTTGTCCAACAAGTTTTACTCGCAGATCCGGTATACCGCAGGAATACCGTATTTCGGAGATGAGACCGATTAATCTCTCTCTCTCTCTCTCTCTCTCTCTCCATCAAGAAGAACATCAGCATTGAATTCTTTGTAGAATGTAGACAAATGTGTGTTCTTGTTGGAAAAAATCACAACCGAGATTAATCAAAGACTACTCGGCACATGATGGGCTATTTTAGCTTGCGTCTCTCTTTAACTCTTTGTGAAACTCTCAGTCTCCTTGTAAACATATTAGCTACTTAGTTAGAAATATACCTATTATGTTGACAAGGAACAATAAGTTAAATTTAAGAAAATGCATAATGCTAAGAGATTTGAAATTGACTGATTCATAAGAAGAGGGAAAGGGGTTTTTATTTTAATGTTGTTATATTCAATTTTGAAAAGAATGGCAGTAACTTTAATAGTAAAGAGGCTGATAAATTTAACAGAATTTTCTACTTTCGTCCCACTTACTAATATGATTTTGTACTTATCTCTAAGATAAGGTGTTTATTAGACTTATATTCCATTTTCTCACGGATAAAGTTTATTTAACCGTAAAAGTCTCTATTTTTTCTATTTACGTTGTCCAATGTTCAAAAAATTCAAAATACGACTATTATACATATCAACGTGAGCTGCACGTGAATACTTCTATTCCTCTTTCCAAACATTCAAGATACCATTTGATGACTTTGTAATTGTATACTACTAGTATTTTTAATTTTTGACCTTGGGACAAAATAAATGAAGAAAATAGAGACTTTCATGGTCAAATGAACGTTGTCCATAAGAAAAGGGGGAATGTAAGTCTAATAAATACATTATTTCAGGAATAAATGATGATTCACTACCCCCCTCTCTCTCTCTCTCTCTCTCTCTCTCTCTCTCAAGAAGAAGAGTCTTCTTCTAAATAGTCTCTATCTAGAAAAACAAGAACACCATTGAATTGTTTGCAGAATGTAGACAAATGTACGTCTGTCATGAATATATTCAAATCTATGAGCTTCTTAGATGTTTTCTTGGAAAAAATCACAACCGATATTAATCCAAGACTACTCGGCACATGATGGGCTATTTTAGCTTGCGTCTCAGTTTAGCTCTTTCTGAAACTCTCAATCTCCTTGTAAACATATTAGCTACTTAACTCAAAATTTATATATTATGTTTACAAGAAACAAAAGTTAAATCTAAGAAAATGGGCTCATATTGTGAATGCAAAATGCTAAAAAAATTGTGTTGGTATTGGATGAGGTTACGTGGAGAATATCCCGGAGTGCAACGAGCACTATCTGTGCATCGGAGAACCTCGGAAAGTCGAAGGCAACTAAAAGGAGATATTTTTCAGCATTTGATGGAAATCAACGTACTGGCCGGTACACCGTCGTTGTACCGCCGGTTGTACCACTTTTGTGTGTTTTGTCCAACAAGTTTTACTCGCATATCCGTATTTCGGAGATGAGACTAATTTTTGGGTGTTTTTGTATACCGTTGAATCACATTAAACAGTCCAAACTTGTTGCGGGATATATATAGGTATTTTCTAACCCTAAATTCAACCCTAAATTCTAACACAACCATAAGGAGAGAGTTCTAAAATCTTGCAACTTTTGGAGAAGAGAAAGAAGGGATTGACAGCTACTTCGAAGGGAGATAGTTTCGGATAATTGTTTCCATCATCGTGTTTCTTCAGCAGTCATTGTAATCCATTTTTATTGTTTCAAATAGTTGTGTTGATCCGGTTGGATCGTTGAAAAAGTTTGTAGATTGTGTATTTCTCTAATTAATTAGTGAAAGTTTTTTCAGGATTTGATTCCGATCGTAATTTTTTTTTCACAAAAATTTGTGCATTTTAATTTTTTTTGTCATATTGGCAAATTGGTTATTGTACTTTTCTTCGGTACTCCCATGATCTTTTTGGTTTGGAGAAACAGTTTCCAGAGTGTCTGTTTCTTAGATGTTATCTTCTTCAACTTGATGTATGAGTTTCTTAGATGTCTTCTTGGAAAAATCACAACCGAGATTAATCAAAAGACTATTCAGCACATGATGGGCTATTGTAGCTTTGCGTGTCTGTTTTGACTCTTTCTGAAACTCTCAGTCTCCTTGTAAACATATTAGCTACTTATTTCGAAATTTACATATTATGTTCACAAGGAACAAAAGTTATATTAAATTTGAATGGACCGATTCATAAGAAAAGGGAAGTCTAAATAGATTTAAAGATGAGGGCTGGGTGTAGTTGGTGATTTTAATGTTGCTATATTCAATTTTGAAAAAAATGACACTAACTTTAATAGTAAAGAGGCTGATAAATTTATATTATTTTTAAAGGCACATCCAAAGTTACTCAAAACAATTCAATTTTTAGAACTGTCCAAAAAATTTGACAGTCATTCCAATAGGTAGGACTGTCAGTACTAAATCTTTAGTACTGTCAAAACCTTCTAATAGTTAGGACTGTCAAAATTTTTGACATTTCTATATTTTTAGCATTGGGAACGAAAGTGCGGAAACCGTTTCCCAAACTAGAGAGTACTTGCGAGAGAACCGAGCAAAACGCACAAACCAAAAATCTCAAACACAAATCGTAGACACAGAGATTTTTGACGTGGAAAACCCTTGCGAAAAAAACCACGGGACGATCGGAGTCCAACCCTGAAAATCCTCCACTAATGGAATAAGAAATACACCGACTCCTTACAAACATCTCACCGATCCAAATGGATCACCACAACTCTTTGGAACAGAAAATAGATTATAACCACGAAGAAGAAAGACAACGAGAAATACCCGAAACTGATCTCCTTCTTCGAAACGGCTTCCAATCCTTCTTTCTTCTCTCCAATGTTGCAATGGCACTCTTGCCTCCTTTTCTCTCCTTGTTGCTATATTTTTTTTAGAGAGAGATAGATAGATATTTTAGGGCCATGAGACACCTATATATAGCCTCAAACCCACAAGTAGCATTCCTATTATAGATAGGAATATCCAACCCAAATCCAAATCCATTGACATATTCCTATTATATGTAGGAATATCCAATCCAAAACCATTGAGATATTCCTATTATATTTAGGAATATCCAATCCAAATCCATTGAAATATTCCTAATATATTTAGGAATATCCAATCCAAATAAATTGAGGTATTCATATTATATGTAGAAATACTCAATCATACTCCGGGATATTTTCCACATAGGTTGGGAACCCCACCAACTCCAACAAATCTCCCCCTTCATAACTATGTGGAGGGGGTCGTCATCCCGACGATCCGCCTGCAGTACTGAAACTTTCCCCTTGGTAGAACCTTTGTGAACATATCTGCTCCGTTGTCATCTGTATGAACCTTCTTAAGCGCCGCTTCCTTCTTGTCAACCATATCCTGTATCCAATGATACCGGGTATCAATGTGCTTGGACCGGCTATAAAATGTCTGGTTCTTCACAAGGTGAATAGCACTCTGACTATCACAAAGCAAAGGATACTGCTCCTGCTTTAGCCCAATTTTCTGCAGCAGCTTCTTCATCCACAACAACTCCTTGCAAGCCTCCATCGTCGCAATGTATTCTGCCTCTGTCGTCGACAAGGCAATACACTTCTGTAAACGCGACTGTCATGATACTGCTCCACCAGCAAACATCATCACATAGCCCGAAGTCGATTGCCTCGTCTCTACATCTCTAGCCATATCAGCGTCGGTATATCCAATCAGCTTCGGCTCGTCACCACCAAATGAAAGTATCCAATCTGCAATACCCTGAAGATATCGTAGAATCCAGTTGACCCCACTCCAATGTACCCTTCAAGGATTGAAATTGTACATGCTAACTGTGCCGACTGCGTGAGCAATGTCTGGCCTCGTATGTCATGTCCCGATTTTTCTAAATCGATAATCGTCCCCCGGGCGTGATGCCGTGCACACGTAAGGCGCGCGTGCACAAGGACTACGCATAATGATATACTTTTTATAACATATACAACAGAGTACGAAAATAAGATAACACATATTTGAGGCATAGAAAAGTTTTCTTTTTATTGATAATGAATATCTGGTTACAGACTCTGGACCCAAAAGCAATAAGGATGCCACACGGGCTTACAACTTGGATACAAAATGAGATAGTCGTTCCATACATCACATCATTTTTTAAAACTTCAAAACATTATAGACACCTGCTGGCGAAGATATCGCCTTGCCTCGGAGCTGCATAAAAGGGTTGCACGGGCTCCGGGTGCTTTGTACAAATTTCAAAAGTCACGAACAGGGAGCTTCGAGTACTAGACTGGTTGGGGGAAGAAAGCTTCAGCTCCTCGCCGCATCGCTTGAGCTCGGGGAACCTGCTGCAACGAGGGTCAGTACTTTGAAAAGTACCGATGAGGGCGAGCTAACCCAACTAACCAAATCCAAAGTTTTGTTTATAAGAAGTATGCAGATTATTTGTGGTCTTTCTATCTTGCCTTAGTTCATTTTACATGCAAGTATTGAGTATGCAACTTTACAGAAATAAATATGCCACCGTTTGGTGACTTTTACCTTTTCGTCTGAACTACTTACACAATACTTACCATGTCCTTCCCTGCCACGAAGATATCATTAGCTTGAGCAAACAATGCAGAAATATATATATTGGGTCATGGCACATCATTGCCACCGTAGAAAATAGCTACAGTAAGATGGAGACCCTTGCAGCGCGGGTAGCAAGCCCCGCTACAAGGCCCCGTATTACCCGTGCTAGGCTTGCTAGCGTAGCTATCCGAGTTTCGCCCGGAACGAATCGGCCCCAGTGCCCCGGGCACCGTTCGCAGGAACTAAACCTTGTGCACAAGTTGTCCGACCGAACCACGCATTGACACTAAGTTAATAAATAAAGCATTTCAAGCCAAAAGAGTATACATATCTACTTTAGCACAGTGCATTTGGCATAGTCTACCTGTCCAAGTAATCGTATTCCAATTATTTGCACGATACCATTATATAGTTACATAGAATAAGTTTTAACTATAACTGAACATGAATATATATATGCATAACGGATAAGCACGCATCAATATAGTCGTAGAGAATTCTAGGTGACAAACATTGTAAGTGTTTCAAGTCTAACTCTTCTTTCATTGACTCAATTTATTCTTTATTTTGGTATCGTTGGAACGAGATGCACAAATAAGCCAATTTATTAAGAATGAAGACTTGGAAGAAGGGCACTAATCGAAGTAAAGTCACTCACAAGTTGGTAAACTAGGAGAGAAAAGGGAAGATCTTCAAGACTCCGCTTGCGCGTCGCCTACCCGATCACCTGCACACACCAACAGATGATCAATATCTTCTGCTTCGGTCTCCAAAGGTTCGATACGAAATGCAAAATCCTAATAATGATGGCAATGAAATCCATCAAAACCGTTCATGAAAACGCAAGTCATAAAACCAACAAGAAAGCAACCAAGCAGCATCAAAAACGCACATGGAAACTGGTGCAACGGAAAGGATTCTCTCGACTCTGCCGTCGAGTCCTTCCTTGAGGCACCATCCGTTGAATATGGGACCTGATTCCGAAGAAACCAATCCATAACGAGGAAAGAATCTTGATTCAATCTGTCCCGATCGAACGATACCAAGTATTTCTTAGTCGCGCTCCCCGAATAGGGGGAACGGGGCACTACATCGTACATACCATAGGATACATAAGACTTTCCACAGCTGAAGCATATGGAACTCGCTCCATATCTTCCTTCTCGTCCTCGGTAGATGGACACTGCTCCTCATTAAACTTAAAGTGAGCCGCAAGGGGGTTACTCACTTTCTTCGACCCGTCCATCCCGAAACGCTGAAGTACCCGGTGAAAGTACTTCTTTTAGGACAAGTGTAGCAGCTTGGACTCTCTCTCTCTCTCTAGGCTGATCTCCATCCCAAGAATAGTCTTCGCTGCGCCCAAATCCTTCATATAGAAGGCCGTGCCCAGTTGGCGCTTCAACTCTGCTATCCTGGTGGCATTCTGACCCACCAACAACATGTCATCAACATAAAGCAATAAAATGATAAAATTATCTTCGGCGAAGTACCTCATAAAAACACAATGATCCGACGTCGTGCATAGCCATGCTCCCCCATAAATGACTCAAACTTCCTGTACTACTGCCTCAGAGCCTATTTTAGACCAAATAAGCTCTTCCTCAACCGCCAGACCATATGTGACTTGCCCTTCTCACAGAATCCCTCTGGATGCTCTATGTACAACTCTTCCTCAAGATCACCTTAGAGGAATGTCGTCTTCACATCCATTTGCTCGACCTCCAAGTCAAAACTGGCTGCCAATGCTAGCACCACCCGTATAGACGACTGCTTGACGACTGGCAAAAAGATCTCATCATAATCTATGCCTTTTCGCTGACCGTAGCCTTTAACTATCAGTCTCGCTTTGTATCAAGGGCGAGTATCATCATCTATCTGCTTCACTCTGAACACCCATCGATTCTTTAAAGCCTTCTTGCCCTTTGCCAACCGCACCAGATCATAAGTAGAGTTGGCCTCCAAGGAACTCATCTCATCATGCATGGCCTCCATCCACTCCTAATTGTGTTCGTCTTTCGTAGCCTCTGCGAAACTTTCAGGTTCTCCCCCGTCAGTCAGTAGCACATACTCACCCGGTGAGTATCTCGTAGATGGTCAACGTTCTTTATCACTCCTCCTCAACGAAACCACTAATGCTGGCTGTATATCTACAGCCTCCTCCCCTCCAGGAACTTTTTCCTCGGCATGCTCATCCTCCTGAGGGTCATCCTGACCACCATCAGCAGGCTGATGATCAAGGTTGGGAGCAACTCCATGTACTGGCTCCCCCATAACTGGATCCTCTGCGATGTCCTCTGAAAACTGCTCGAAGCAAAATGACTCTAACTCAGGCAATTCCTCAGCCTCAGAAGGCATCTCGAAATACTGAGTGTTGGTCATGGTCTGATCCTCGATGAATACCACGTCCCTGCTTCTATATAGTTTTCTTCCGACTGGATCATAGAGTCTATAGCCAAACTCATCCCGATAGTAGCTGACAAAGACGCACCGCCTCATCTTTGGCTCAATTTTGGATCTCTTATCCTTCGGTACATGCACGAAGGCCTTATAACCAAACACTCGCAAGTGATTATATGATGGATCTTTGCCATACCATACTTTGTCAGATACATCACCCTGCAAAGGAGCAATAGGAGATAAATTAATAACATAAGCATCTGTGTAAAGTGCCTCACCCCAATAGCTGCCTAGCAAGTTTGCTTCTGACAGCAAACACCGCACCCTCTCCATTAGCATTCTGTTCATCGGCTCCGCTACACCGTTGAGCTGCGGTGTCTTTGGTGGAGTCTTCTGGTGTCGTATCCCTTGCTCTCTGCAATAAGCCTCAAAGGGACCGATATACTCGCCGCCATTGTCCGACCGGACACATAGCAGCTTCTTACCCGTCTTCTGTTCAACAGAGGCCTGAAACTCCTTGAAAGTGGGCAACACCTGATCCTTGGTCTTTAAGGCATAGACCCAAACCTTCCTGGAACAGTCATCAATAAATGTTACAAAATAAGAAGCACCACCAATGGATTTTACCTTCATAGGACCGCAGACATCCGAGTGAATCAACTCGAGCAACGCCGGCTTCCTTGAACTTGGGTGACTTTGGAAAGACACCCTATTTTGCTTTTCCACCAAACAATGCGTGCACTTCTCCAACTTTGTAGACTTTAGCCCTAGAATCACCTTTCTGTTCATCAAGTAGCTCATCCCCTTCTCGCTGGTATGGCTGAGCCGCCTGTACCACAACTTAGTAAACGCAGCAGTAGCTGCGTTAACCTCATATAGTAGAGTCCGAACCTCTTGCTTCCTCTGGCAATCACTATCAAAGAAACTCTCATCATCCAACCTTCCAACCGATACCAGGTTGAAACGGATATCAAGGACATGACAGACATCTTTGAGAACAAGAACTACACCTTTCTTTGTCCTAAAATGCACATCTCCAATGGCAACTGCCTTCGACACATCTCCATTGTCCATCTTCGACACTCCACAGTCGCCTGTTGTGTATGTAGCAAATAGTGTCATGTTGTTAGATACGTGCGCTGAAGCACCTGAGTCCACCAGCAAAGAGTTGTCATCGCAGGCGAGGTTCATAACTATCTCATCACCTATAATGATCACGTCGCCTCCATGTGTCGAGGCCGCCGCTGTAGTGTTCTTACTTTCTTCCCCTTGTCGCCCTTCTTCTCTCTCTTCCAAGCAAAACAGTTTCGCTTGATGTGGCCCTTCTTGCCACAATAGTAACACTCCGAGTCCTCGTACCGACCCTTGGACCTTTCCCTGCTTTGTCTCTGCCTCCGCCTGGACCCCTGCTTTTATCCCTTCCGCGGCTCTCTGAAATAAGCGCCTCTGAATAGGATGTGGATGAAGTGCCCTGAGAACGTCTTCGCATCTCTTCATTCAGTACCCCTCTCTTGGCAAACTCCAGACTGACTATGCCTTCTGGAGCATAAGCGATCATAGACACTCGTACGGTCTACCACGAGTCTGACAATGTACACAACAGCCATAGTCCCTGAATCTCGTCGTCGAACTTGACTCCCATCGAGGATAGCTGGTCAACCACGTCCTGGAACTCACTCAAGTGATCCGTAATACACGCCCCATCTTTGTACCGCAGACCCATCATCATCCGGATCAGGAATAATTTATTTACTCCGGTCTTCTTTGCATACAAAGATTCCAACATATCCCACAGTGTCCTTACGTGCTCAATACTGGCAATATGGTTGTACACGTTCTCATCAATGAACTGCCTGATGTACCCACACACCTGTATATGCTCGAAATTCCAGTCCTCTTCGGATTTGTCACTGGGCCTCTCGGAAGCAAATATCGGCAGATGCAGCTTCTTGACAAATAGCAGATCCTTTATCTTGCTCCTCCAGTAATGATAGTTGGTACCGTTTAGGTTTACCAAGTGCCTCGGCTTCGCGTCCAACTCTCCTCCATGGTTTGCCTGTCAACTCCTGTCACCCTTCTAAAATTCCAGAACCTAGCTCTGATACCACTTTGTTGGGAACGAAAGTGCGAAAACCGTTTCCCAAACCAGAGAGTACCTGCGAGAGAACCGAGCAAAATGCACAAACCAAAAACTACAAACACAAATCGCAGACATAGAGATTTTTGACGTGAAAAATTCTTGCAAAAAAAACCACGGGACGATCGGAGTCCAACCCTGAAAAGCCTCCATTAATAGAATAAGAAATACACTGACTCCTTACAAACTTCTCACCGATCCAAACAGATAGGAATATCCAATCCAAAACCATTGAGATATTCCTATTATATTTAGGAATATCCAATCCAAATCCATTGAGATATTCCTATTATATTTAGGAATATCCAATCCAAATAAATTGAGGTATTCCTATTATATGTAGAAATACTCAATCCTACTCCAGAATATTTTTCACATAGGTCGGGAACCCCACCCACTCCAACATTTAGGACTGTCAAAAAGATTGACAGTCCTTCCAATAGATAGCACTGTCAAAAAATTTGACAGTCCTAATATATTGTTCTGAGTAAGAAATGATGTGCCTTTAGAATTAACCTAAATTTAATGGTAATGTTGGATTATGTAAATTGATGGATTTACCTTTGTCTGGCAGGAAGTATATTTATAGTGATCATAGAATAGGTCTTTGTTTGATTAAATTGGATAGACTTTTGATTTAGACGAGTTTGATAAAAATTTTCCTACTACCTAAGTTAATGTCTCACTAATACAACTTTTGATCATATTCCTATTTGTTTAGAGAAAGGTACAAGATTAAATAAGTATACTCAGTTCAAATTTGAAAATGGTTGGACTTTACAGGATGGCTTTAGAGAGATGATTAAGGAATGGTGGAATATAAACTTAATAGAGGAGGATATGTGGATGCTGTTGAAAATTTGCTTCTGAAACTTTGAAATGTTAAATTGAACGGATTTTTTCGTTTTAAGTAATAATTTATTATATAATTATATAAAACGGGATAAGTTTTGGGGAATTGCGGGGGGGGGGGGGGGGGGGGACCACTCGCCAACTCAGTTGGCGAGTTGCTGAGTTGGCGAGGGGCTCGCCAACTGAGTTGGCGGGGCACCCTCCTCGAGGGGCCGCTCGCCAACTCAGTTGGCGGGCCGCATGCTGAGTTGGCTTAGACCCGTTGCACAACGCTCGTTTGCTCGCCAACTGAGTTGGCGAGTAAGGATCCGTTTCACAACGGCTATTAACAACAACGGCTATTACAATCTCCCTCTATAAATTACCTATCTCAACCCATTCATCTCACACTCAATCTACTTCCTCTATTTTCTCTCTTCCCTCTAGCAAAGTCTCCAACACTCTCTCTGTCTGTCTGCCCGCAGCTAAAGTTCATTTGAGGTTTTCTGTAGCCAAAGTTCTCAACCGTCATGGATCGTAGCGTAAGAATTGTATGCTCGCACGGCGGTACAGTAAATGGAGTCGAAAAAAATTGTGTGAATATCTGGTAGCTTTCATCTCCAGCAGTCTCGTAACTCGGTCCGGCTCCAGGAGTCTCGTAACTCGGTCCCGCTCCAGCACTCTCGTAAGTCGGGTAGGCTCCAGCATACTAGTAACTCGGGCCCGCTCCAGGATACTGGTAACTCGGGGTCGCTCCAGCATACTGGTAACTCGGGCCCGCTCCAGCATACTGGTCACTCGGGCCCGCTCCAGGATACTGGTCACTCGGTCCCGCTCCAGCAGTATCCCGTCGACGACGACGAGAGTGTCTCTGTCGTACTAAGCCGGTCGGATAGTCCGGTGGAAGACGGGATTGTACCGGAGGCATTTCCGGTTCCGGTCCAATACCCAGATGCCGAACACGAGTAACATGCTCCCTCATAAGACGACGAGTCACATGTTCCTCCATATGAGGTTGTTGTAAATGCTGCTCGTATACCCCACTCTGAAATTTGAAACATGTAAATTAAAATATTTATCATATCTATGTATATATATTTTTTAAAGTATAATGAAGTTAAAGTATAATGAAGTCATACCAAATCATTCATTCCATCAATAAAAGCACGCATAGTAGAATCGTCTAGGGATCTAGTCTTGAACCTGGGCTCCTCATAGTGGTATACTCGGTTGCTCATTAGAGGGCATCCCCACCATTGTCTGTAGTCCAGGCTACCTATGTCTGCAAAATATAAACAAAATTTTAGCAAACTATTTACACTAAATCAATACGAATAATGAGTAACTTATAACTTACATTCCTCATGAGAATTTAGTCTAGGAGACATGTCCCTCACACTATAATTCTCGAACCGATTATTCCAGTCAGCAACGAGACCAATGATTCGTTGGAATGCATTTGATGTCTGATAACCAACTGTCGGTGGATCATCGGGAATTATTGGGGCCATTCCGAATTGTCGAAGAACACGGTCTGCCGGATGGTACATGGTGAACCGATCATATATAATATGACATCTGTGTAAACTAAATGCATAGGATGTCATCTTGATTTCTGGAGCATCGGGTTCACATATGTACGGTAACCAGGTTACCTATTTACAGATATTTTAAGATATTAGATGTGATGTTTATCTACGATCAAAACTTAAATTATTTAAAGATATTTATTGTATATTTAAAAATTACCTCATTAGACCGCAGTGTATCAAATTGGCTTCGATATAGTGATACAGTCCTGTATTGGTAGTGTTGATAATCCACTACATCTGTAAGCCAGCGCATAGCAACTGGAAATACTCCAACATCACTGAGAACGCTGGTAACAGGCCTACCAATATAGAAGTGCTCGTAGGACCAGAACTATAAAACAAAAATATGACATTAGTACAAACAAAATTTGCGTATAAAATTACTCTAACTTTTTAGGGCCTTTCATTCATACCTGTATCAGTGAAATACATCCACAAATACTCTTGCGATTGCATCTCACAAATTCTGTCAAATTGGCGTATAAAAATGCAAGAGTAGCAGCTCCCCACGCATGCTCAGTAGGTTTGGTCAGATCATCCAAGAATGGTAAAAGCTGCACATTTACCATATTTCCCGATGCATCAGGAAATAAAATTGCACCACATAAACAGAGCAGATAGGCTCTAGTGCAACGAATGACCTGGATTTATTAAGTGTTAAACAAATTTATTAAATTGCACCACTAAATTAAGTAATAAACAAATTTACTAATTAAAATACATACCCGATTTTCATCTACATCAACCACCCCATCAATAGTTTGATGTAGGTCTATAAAGTTGCCACGGAGCCATGAAAATTTCACATAATTGCCATCTTTTAGACCAGAAGGAGGGCTAACACCGAGATAACTTCGGATCAGATCAGATCCCTTTAAGTGCGGATCAAAATATATAGCGTTACCTTTAATAGGTAACCCTAGTATATTCGCCACATCATAAAGGGTGATCGTCATCTCGCCGAATGGGAGTTGAAAAGTGTTGCGTTCTGGCCACCAACGCTCCGCAAGGCTTACAACTAAATGAAGATCGTGAATTAAATATCTAACACGATCTATATAGTGGAATCCAAAGGATTCCACCAAAGCCTTTTGAGCTAGATTAAGCTCCCACGTACGATAATTCCTTTCAGCCCGCCAATGTACGTGGATCCGGGTTCGTAAAGCATTATCATGGTCGTATAACTATAAAAATTATATGCATTAATAAAGTAAACATAGGCATTCTAAAAAATATATACATTAATAAAGTTAGCAACTTGTAATTTCAAAAAATACCTCGCCAGTAAAAATCTGAGTAGAAATGTGCTCTTCACGTTGCTTAAGAATAAGCTCGGTAGTCGGTCCGCCAGGAATACGACCGTCATTGCGGGTAGCCATCGCCAGTAAATATCAAGAGGAGGAGAATTTGGTGTAAGGAGTGTTTGGGGTAGGAGGAGAATGTGAATGTTGTGAGAGGAGTGTTGGGTGGGGGGTGTTTATAGGAATGTGGGATTATAGCCGTTTGGATTATAGCCGTTGGCCAACGGCTGAAAATGCAACGTTGCATGGCTCGCCAACTGAGTTGGCGAGCGGCCCCTCGAGGAGGGTGCCCCGCCAACTCAGTTGGCGAGCCCCTCGCCAACTCAGCAACTCGCCAACTGAGTTGACGAGTGGTCCCCCCCCCCCCCCCGCAATTCCCCAAAACTTATCCCGTTTTATATAATTATATAATAAATTATTACTTAAAACGAAAAAATCCGTAAATTGAATTGGAAAAAGTGGAGTAAAGAGAAGTATTATATTGTAAGTTTCAAAAAAGATAAATTGCTTAACATTATTCAGAATCCTGATGAAAAAGAAGAAAGTGGACACTTAAGTACAATGGAAAATGGTCATAGAGCAAAGGCTAAGCAAGATTTACGTAAACCTTTGAAAGAAGAAAAAATAATATGGTTACAAAGATCAAGAGCAAATTGGCTTAAAGAAGGTGATAATAATACCCAAAAAAACATAGACATGCAAACATGAGAAGGAAAGTTATATTAATAATATTAGCAAGTAAAAATCCGATGGGGGCTACAAATAATTTAAGAATGGATGCTTATTGGATGTAATTTATTCTGAGATTACTAGTGAAATAGTGGCTCAATTGGACACTTGAGTTTACCTGTGATTTAAAAAACAGTTTTTGATCTACCAGGAGATAAAGCTCCTGGTCTGATGGTTTTCCAATGTTTTTTCTTTCAATTATATTGGGATATTATCAAGACATGATATTATGGTGATGTTTAAAGAATTTTATGCTGGAAATTCTAAGATTGATAGATTTAATTATGCTAATATAGTCCTTATTCCTAAATGTTTGCGTGCAACAGATGTTAGTAAATTTAGGAATAGTAGTTTATTGAATTGCACTTGTAAATTATTATTAAAGTTTTAGCCAAAAGATTTTGTAAAAATAATGAGCATCAAAGAGACAGTGGGAAATGAATTTTGGTTTTTGTATCTTCATTCAATTGACGTGGGTACATATATAGAAGGTTACAAACAATCATGAAAACTGAACCCTGTTACAATAACAAAACTATTACAAAAACTGTTATCTAAATGTGGGATTTGGACTGTTATGATCTCCAAAACATAAGCCTGGCTCTCACTTTATTATGATCTCCTGATTGTCATCCAATACTCCCCCTCAAATTAGAGTTGGAATTGAAATATCAAGAACACCCAACTTGCAAAGTAGTTGACGATAAGTATCACCTCCGAGGGGTTCGGTAAAAAGGTCAGCCAATTGGTCGCTAGATCGTACGTAGGATGGAGCAAGAAAACCTGCTTGAATTTTTTTCTCGAACAAAATGACAGTCAATTTCAATATGTTTGGTGCGTTCGTGGAAGACAGAATTTTCGGCAATGTGAATGGCAGCTTGGCTATCATAATGGACTGGAATTTGCTGTGAATGATTAATACCAAGATCCGAGAGGAGATATTTTAACCATTACAACTCAGAAGTGAGTGCAGCAAGGGAAAGATATTCTCCTTCTGTAGATGAACACGAAACTGTTGGTTGTTTCTTGGTTTTCCAAAAAATATGGCTAGATCCTAGCATGGTAAAATAACCAGTAGTGTAACGATGAGTAGTAGGACATCCAGCCCAATCAGAGTCAGCATATCCAGCCAAAGTAAGAGAGCTAGATGCAGAAAGGAATAGACCTTTACCAACTCTACCTTTAAGATAACGAAGAACCTGATTAGCTACATCAAGATGGGAGGAATATGGAGATTGCATAAATTGACTGAGGGTGTTTACAACATATTAAATATCTGGTTGTGTTAAAATGAGATATAAAAGGCGACCCACGAGTCGGCGATAGATTCTCGGATCAAAAATTGGAGTACCATCTTTTGGTCGTAAAGGAAGATGTTGCTCCATGGAAAAATATGATGATCGAGAACCAGTCATACCAGAATCAGATAATATGTTAAGAGTGTATTTTTGTTGACATAGAAAAATGTCTTATTTAGATCGAGATACTTCAATACCTAAAAATTATCGAAGGTTGTCAAGGTCTTTTATTGAGAAAGATTGAGCAAGAAATTGTTTGATGTCAGAGATGGCATCATCATTGTTTCTATTGATAATAATATCATCAACATAGACTAGAACAAAAATAGAAGTCTGATTACGAATATAAGTAAAATGACTATAGTCTGAAATAGATTGATAAAAACTGCGACGGATAAGAGTTGTGGAGAATTTGGAGAACCATTGACGAGAAGTCTATTTAAGGCCATATATAGATTTATTTAATTTGTATACACGAGTCTCCCCCTTACGAGAGAATCCGGGAGGAAGTTTCATGTAAACTTCTTCGTTGAGATCGCCTTGAAAAAATGCATTATTGACATCAAGTTGGTGTAGTCACCAATTTCTAATGGTAGCAATGGAAAGAAGAAGGCGAACGGTAACTAGTTTAGCCACTAGTGCAAATGTATTATCATAATCGATTCCTTCAACTTTAGTATATCCTTTTGCTACTAAACGAGTTGTATATCTCTCTATAGAACCATCAGAACGATATTTAATTTTGTATACCCATTTACAACCAATGAGTGATTTTTCTTTGGGAAGTGAACATAAAGACCAAGTGTAGTTTGATTCAAGAGCCTAAATTTCTTTGGACATGGCATCACGCCATTCGACAGATTTCATGGCTTGAGAATAAGATCTAGGTTCTTGATTTTCAATGATATTAGTTAGAAAGGCACGGTAAGAATGACTTAGATGGGACAAAGAAAAATAATTTGCTAGTGGAAAAGCAGTTGAGAAAGAAATATAATTACGAATATAATCCTTTAGATGACCAGGTGGGTGACGAATTCATTAAGGATGATTATTAATGATAGGAACATGTGCCATTGAAGAGGAATTCTCAGAAATATATGTTGAACTAGTTTGTTGAGAAGATTTGGGAATAGGCACTGTAGAAACTTTGGGAGAATCTGCTAGAGGACTATAATCACTAGAAGAAATTTCAGTGGGAACAGTCGGTGGTGGAGTGTAGTCAAAAGTTTCATCGTCGTTGATTGGAGTAATGGTAATTAAATTTTTTATGATGGAGATGAAAGATCATGATATGAAAAAATTGACTCATGAAATGTAACATCGCGTGAAATATAAATTTGATGAGTTTTAATATCATATATGCAATATCCCTTTTGACCATATGGATAACCAACAAAAATATTAGGTTTGGCTCTTTCATCAAATTTATGTTGAATATTCATATTTTTAGCAAAACATAAACATTTGAAAACTCGAAGAGATGAATATGATGGAACAGTTCCAAGTAAAACTTGATAAGGTAATTTTTAGTTAAGGATTGGAGTTGAAAGTTTGTTAATAAGGAAAGCAGCAGTGAGAATACATTCACCGCAAAAATAAAGAGGCAAGTCTGCTTGAAATCGTAGAGCTCTAGCAACATTAAGTAGATGTCGATGCTTATGTTCTATAATACTATTTTGTTGAGGGGTTGCAATGCAACTAAGTTGGTGAATAATTCCATTATCATGAAACCATGTTTGCATTTGTTTAGAAAAAAATTCAGAACCATTATCTGATTGAATGGTTTGAAGTTAAGGAAGAAAAATGTCCCCATTACCAGAGTTGATACGAGAAAATTTTGAATTAAATTAAGATTGACTTGGTTAAAAAAATGAATTAGCATAGTGAAAGTTTCAGATTTATGTTTAATTAAATAAATCCAAGTACACCTTGAATAATCATTAACAATAGTCAAAAAGAAATGTAACCCATTTTTAGAAGGTATAGAAAAAGAACCCCAAACGTCTACATGAATTAATTCAAAACAATGAGGAGAACAAGACGTACTTTGAGAAAAAGAAAGACATGGCTGTTTAGCACGCGGACATACATCACAAACAAAATATTTATTTGTAATAATATTCGAAAAAAATTTAACAATAAAATCAAAACGAGACCTAGATGGATGACCAAGGCGAGAATGCCATAGATCAATTTTATTACATTGCTGGAAAGAGAAGGCAGAATTAAAATCAGAATCTGCATCTAGATAAAAAAGACCATTTTGAGCACTACCTCGACCAATCTTCTTCTTCGTTGTTCGGTCCTGAAATATACATTCAGAAGATAAAAAAGTTACATCACAATTTGTTGACTTTGTTAATTGTGAAATAGATAACAAATTGAATATAAATAATAGAATGTGAAAAATATTCGTCAGACTAAGTGATGACGAACAATGAATTGTGCCTATGTGTGTCACAGGTGCCTTAGAACCATCTGGCAATTGAATTAATATATTTTTATGAACGGTGAAATATGAAGAAAATTTTGAAAGAGATGTACATATATGGTTAGAAGCACCTGAATCAATAATCCAACAAGAGGATAAACAAGTGAGAGCTGTACCTGCCAAATGAACTGATGATCCACTAGGTTCATCTCCGGCGAGAAGTGCAAGAAGCTTGTTGTATTGTTCAAGTGTTATCTGATTAGCAAAAGTAGCAGAAGTGACTGGTGGTAATCCTTTTTCTTCACCTGCTTATCAGCGAAGCCATAGATTTTGTATCATGTTGCAAGAGTATCTCCATGATTATTACAATGGTCACAGAAAGGACGTTGGCGCTTTCCCAAATACCGGTATGGTGGTTTAGATGTCTGAAGAGCCGTCGAATCAATGGTAGGAGTTGTTCCAATATTAATCTCTTGTTGTTTTTCTTCTTGATGTACCAAATTATAAATACGCTGAATTGAAGGAAACGGTTCCATCAAGAGAATTTGCCTGCGAACAACTGAAAAATGATCATGGAGTCCTTGAAGGAACTCCATGGCACGATCTTGATTTTGTTGTTCAATAATGCTCTTAGCATTACCCCAGATACATGGAGTGATAGGAGTAATGGAACTAAGTTCATCTCATAGAGATTTAAGTTGTGTGAAATATAATGATACTGACATACCTTCCTGCTTGAGAGCAAAAATTAATTGTTTCAATTGATAGATCTTAGGAGAATTTGATTGAGAAAAGCGATCATTCAGATCTGTCCAAATTTGTGCTACAATTTCAGCATAGAGGATGCTTGGACGAATCTTAGGAGAGACAAAATTAAGAATCCAACTTTCAACCAAATTATTGCATCGTTCCCAGTTGGTAATATCATCTTTCTCCTTCAAAATTGGAAGTGACCCATCGACAAAGCCAAGTTTGATCTTTGCACGAAGCACCATTGTTACTACACGACTCTATGATCTATAATTGTCCCCCGTCAATAAAGGGTAACAAGAATGGTAGAAGGCCTATCTGAGTGATGAACAGCATAAGAATTTGTTTTGATAGGTGTTGATGTTTGTGGATGGTTGTGAGGATGGTGTGATATTGGTGGCAAGATTTTCATCAGACATGGTGGAAGCCTGCTCTGATACCATGTAAAAATAATGAGCACCAAAGAGATAGTAGAAAATAAATTTTGATTATGTATATCTTCATTCAATTGATGTGGGTACATATATAGAAGGTTACAAACAAACATGAAAACTGAACTCTGTTACAATAACAAAACTATAACAAAAACTGTTATCTAAATGTGGGATTTGGACTGTTATGATCCCCAAAATATAAGCATGGCTCCCATTTTGTTATGATCCCCTTATTATCATCCAATAAATTTAGTTCTTCATGACTTGGTAGGTTTTCTCAGTCTGGTTTTGTTAAAAATAGGATAATTATAAGGACGGTGTAGCTGCAGTTCAAATATGGTGCACGTGTGTGTAATGTTAATAAAATTGAAGGTGTGTTATTAAAGCTTGATTTTAAAAAAGCTTATGATAAATTAGATTGGAAATATTTTAGAGCAATTGATAAGAGCTAGGGGTTTTAGTGCTAAATGGATCACATGGATTATGACTATTCTTCGTTCAGGAACTTCCTCAGTGAATGGTGTTAATGGGAGGAAATTTGCATAGAATAAGGGTCTTAGACAGGAGAAGAAATAATAATTTTATTAATGGATAATGTAAAAAGTTTTACAACTATAAATATATATAGTGGGAGAACAGATCCATGTCAGTATAGGAGTAGGAGAAGAAATATGTATCCATATGGAAGAAGAATCTAATCCTAAATCTAATTAATATATAATTCTAACTATAATTAATCTTAATACCTCCATTTAAACTCATGGTAGTTCAAACAACATGAGTTTGTCCAATAAAAACAAGAACACCATTGAATTATTCACATTTAATTGATGATTCACTAACACCTCTCTCTCTCTCTCTCTCTCTCTCTCTCTCTCTCTCACAAGAAGAAGAGTCTTCTTCTAAATAGTCTCTATCTAGAAAAACAAGAACACCATTGAATTATTTGCAGAATGTAGACAAATGTATGTCTGTCATGAATATATTCAAATCTATGAGCTTCTTAGATGTTTTCTTGGAAAAAATCACAACCGATAATGATCCAAGACTACTCGGCACATGACTATTTTAGCTTGCGTCTCAGTTTAGCTCTTTCTGAAACTCTCTGTCTCCTTGTAAACATATTAGCTACTTAATTCAAAATTTATATATTATGTTTACAAGAAACAAAAGTTAAATCTAAGAAAATGAGCTCATATTGTGAATGCAAAATGCTAAAAAAAAATTGTGTTGGTGTTGGATGAGGTTACCTGGAGAATATTCCGGAGTGCAACGAGCACCATCTGTGCATCAAAGAATCTCGAAAAGTCGAAGGCAACGAAAAGGAGACATTTTTCAGTATTTGATGGAAACCAACGTACTGGCCGGTATACCGTCGTTGTACCGCCGGTTGTACCACTTTTGCGTGTTTTGTCCAACAAGTTTTACTCGCAGATCCGATATACCGCAGGAATACCGTATTTCGGAGATGAGACCGATTTTTTGGTGTTTTTGTATACCGTTGAATCACATCAAACAGTCCAGACTTGTTGTGGGATATAGGGGGTATATATAGGTATTTTTTAACCCTAAATTCAACCCTAAATTCTAACACAACCATAAGGTGAGAGTTCTAAAATCTTGCAACTTTTGGAGAAGAGAAAGAAGGGATTGACAGCTACTTCGAAGGGAGATAGTTTCGGATAATTGTTTCCATCATCGTGTTTCTTCAGCAGACATTGTAATCCATTTTTATTGTTTCAAATAGTTGTGTTGATCCGGTTGGATCGGTGAAGAAGTTTGTAGATTGTGTATTTCTCTAATTAATTAGTGAAAGTTTTTTCAGGATTTGACTCCGATCGTAATTTTTTTTCCGCAAAAATTTGTGCATTTTAATTTTTCTTGTCATATTGGCAAATTGGTTACTATACTTTTCTTCGGTACTCCCATGATCTTTTTGGTTTGGAGAAACAATTTCCAGAGTGTCTGTTTCTTAGATGTTATCTTCTTCAACTTGATGTATGAGTTTCTTAGATGTCTTCTTGGAAAAATCACAACCGAGATTAATCAAAGACTATTCGGCACATGCTGGGCTATTGTAGCTTTGCGTGTCTGTTTTGACTCTTTCTGAAACTCTTGTCTCCTTGTAAACATATAGCTACTTATTTCGAAATTTACATATTATGTTCACAAGGAACAAAAGTTATATTTAAGAAAATGCGCTCATATTGAGAAAGCAAAGTGCTAAGAAATTTGAAATGGACCGATTCATAAGAAATGACACTAACTTTAATAGTAAAGAGGCTGATAAATTTAGGTTATTTTTAAAGGTACATCCAAAGTTATTCAGGACAATTCAATTTTTAGAACTGTCTAAAACTTTTGACAGTCATTCCAATAGGTAGGACTGTTAGTACTAAATCTTTAGTACTGTCAAAATCTTCTAATAGTTAGGACTGTCAAAAAATTTGACATTTCTATATTTTTAGCATTGGGAATGAAAGTGCGAAAACCGTTCCCCAAACCAGAGAATATCTGCGAGAGAACCGAGCAAAACGCACAAACCAAAAATTCCAAACACAAATCGCAGACATAAAGATTTTTTACGCTGAAAACTCTTGCGAAAAAAAATCACGGGACGATCGGAGTCCAACCCTGAAAAGCCTCAACTAATGAAATAAGAAATATATCGACTTCTTACAAACTTCTCACCGATCCAAACGGATCACCATAACTCTTTTGGAACAGAAAATAGATTATAACCACGAAGAAGAAAGACAACGAGAAATACCCGAAACTGATCTCCTTCTTCGAAACGGCCTCCAATCTTTCTTTCTCCTCTCCAATGTTGCAATGGCACTCTTGCCTCATTTTCTCTCCTTATTGCTATATTTTTTTGGAGAGAGATATATATTTTAGGGCCAGGAGACACCTATATATATCCTCAAACCCACAAGTACCATTCCTATTATAGATAGGAATATCCAATCCAAATCCAAATCCATTGACATATTCCTATTATATGTAGGAATATCCAATCCAAAACCATTGAGATATTCCTATTATATTTAGGAATATCTAATCCAAAACCATTGAGATATTCCTATTATATTTAGGAATATCCAATCCAAAAAAAATTAGGTACTCCTATTATATGTAGAAATACTCAATCATACTCCGGAATATTTTTTACATAGGTTGGGAACCCCACCCACTCCAACAAATCTCCCCCTTCACAACTATGTGGAGGGGGTCGTCATCCCGACGATCCGCCTGCAGTACTCAAACTTTTTCCTTGGTAGAACCTTTGTGAACATATCAGCTCCGTTGTCATCTGTATGAACTTTCTCAAGCGTCGCTTTCTTCTTGTCAACCATATCCCGTATTCAATGATACCAGGTATCAATGTGCTTGGACCGGGTATGAAATGCCTGGTTCTTCACAAGGTGAATAGCACTCTAACTATCGTAAAGCAAAGGATACTGCTCCTGCTTTAGCCCAATTTTTTGCAGCAGCTTCTTCATCTACAGCAACTCCTTGCAAGCCTTCGTCGTCGCAATGTATTCTGCCTCTGTCGTAGACAAGGCAACACACTTCTGTAAACGCGACTGCCACGATACTTCTCCAACAACAAACATCATCACATAGCCCAAAGTCGATCGCCTCGTCTCTACATCTCCAGCCATATCAGCGTCGATATATCCAACTAGCTTCGACACGTCACCACCAAATGAAAGTCTCCAATCGGCAGTACCCTAAAGATATCATAGAATCCACTTGACTCCACTCCAATGTACCCTTCTAGGATTGGAAGTGTACCTGCTAACTGTGCCGACTGCGTGAGCAATGTCTGGCCTCGTACATACCATAGCATACATAAGACTCCCCACAGCTGAGGCATATGAAACTCGCTCCATATCTTCCTTCTCGTCCTCGGTAGATGGACACTGCTCCTCATTGAACTTAAAGTGAGCCGCAAGGGGGTTACTCACTTTCTTTGACCCATCTATCCTAAAACGCTGAAGTACCCAGTGAATATACTTCTTTTGGGACAAGTGTAGCAGCTTGGACTCTCTCTCGGCTGATCTACATCCCAAGAATAGTCTTTGTTGTGCCCAAATTCTTCATAGTGAAGGCCGCACCCAGTTGGCGCTTCAACTCTGCTATCCTGGTGGCATTATGATCCACCGACAATATGTCATCAACATAAAGCAACAAAATGATAAAATTATCCTCGGCGAAGTACCTCACAAAAACATAATGATCTGACGTCATCCGTGCATAGCCATGCTCTCCCATAAACGAATCAAACTTTATGTACCACTGCCTCGGAGCCTATTTCAGACCATACAAGCTCTTCCTCAACCGGCAGACCAAATATGACTTGCCCTTCTCACAGAATCCCTCTGGCTGCTCCATGTACAACTCTTCCTCAAGATCATCGTCAAGGAATACCTTATTCACGTTCATTTGCTCGACCTCCAAGTCAAAACTGGCTGCCAATGCTAGCACCACCAGTATAGACGACTGCTTGACGACTAACGAAAAGATCTCATCATAATCTATGCCTTTTCGTTGAGCGTAGCCTTTAACTACCAGCCTCGCTTTGTATCAAGGGCGAGTAGCATCATCCGTCTGCTTCACTCTGAACACCCATCGATTCTTCAAAGCCTTCTTGCCCTTTGGCAACTGTACCAGATCATAAGTAGAGTTGGCCTCCAAGGAACTAATCTCCTCCTGCATGGCCTCCATCCACTCATGCCTGTGTTCGTCTTTCGTAGCCTCTACGAAACTTTTGGGTTCTTTCCCGTCATTCAGTAGCACATACTCACCCGGTGTGTATCTCATAGATGGTCGACGTTCTCTATCGCTCATCCTCAACGGAACCACTGGTGCTGGCTGTATATCTATAGCCTCCTCCCCTCCAGGAACTACCGCCTCGGCATGCTCACCCTCCTGAGGGTCACCCTGACCACCATCAGCAGGCTGATGATCAAGGTTGGGAGCAAATCCATGTACTGGCTCCCCCATAACTAGATCCTCTGCGATATCCTCTGGAAACTGCTCAAAGCAAAATGACTCTAACTCAGGCAATTCCTCAGCCTCAGAAGGCATCTCGGAATACTGAGTATTGGTCATGGTCTGATCCTCGACGAATACCACGTCCCTGCTTCTATAGAGCTTTCTTCCCACTGGATCATAGAGTCTATAGCCAAACTCATCCCGACCGTAGCCGACAAAGACGCATCGCCTCGTCTTTGGCTCAAGTTTGGATCTCTCATCCTTCAGTACATGCACGAAGGTCTTACAACCAAACACTTGTAGGTGATTGTATGATGGCTCTTTGTCATACCATAATTTGTCAAGCACATCACCCTACAAAGGAGCACTAGGAGATAAATTAATAACATTAGCAGTTGTATAAAGTGCCTCACCCCAATAGCTGTCTGGCAAGTTTACTTCTGACAGCAAACACCACACCCTCTCTATTAGCGTTCTGTTCATCCGCTCCGCTACACAGTTGAGCTTCGGTGTCTTTGATAGAGTCTTCTGGTGTCGTGTCACTTACTCTCTGCAATAAGCATCAAAGGGACCGATATACTCGCCGCCATTGTTTGACCGAAAACATAGTAGCTTTTTGTCCGTCTTCCTTTCAACAGATGCCTGAAACTCCTTGAAAGTGGGCAACACCTGATCCTTGGTCTTTAAAACATAGACCTAAACTTTCCTGGAACAATAATCAATAAACGTTACAAAATAAGAAGCACCACCAATGGATTTTACCTTCATGGACCGTAGACATCCGAGTGAATCAACTCGAGCAACGCCGGCTTCCTGGAACTTGGGTAAATTTGGAAAGATACCCTATTTTGCTTTTCCGCCAAACAATGCGTGCACTTCTCCAACTTTGTAGACTTTAGCCCTGGAATCACCTTTCTGTTCACCAAGTAGCTCATTCCCTTCTCGCTGATATGGCTGAGCCGCTTGTGCCATAACTCAGCAGACACAGCAGTAGCTGCATTAACCTCCTGTGCCCCATGTGTGCTCCCTTTCATATAGTAGAGTCCAGACCTCTTGCTTCCTCTAGAAATCACCATCGAACCTCTGGAAAGATTCTACTGATTATTCCTGAAGAGACTGAAAAAATCTCATCATCCAACCTTCCAACTGACACCGGGTTGAAACGGATATCAAGAACATGACGGACATCTTTGAGAACAAGAACTGCACATGTCTTTGTCCTAAAATGTACATCTCCAATGGCAACCGTCTTCGACACATCTCCATTGCCCATATTTAATACTCCAAAGTTGCTTGTTGTGTATGTAGCAAATAGTGCCATGTTGTGAGATACGTGTACTGAAGCACCTGAGTCCACCAACCAAGAGTTGTCATCGCAGGCGAGATTCATAACTACCTCATCACTTACAATGATCACGTCGCCTCCATGTGTCAAGGCCGCCGTTGTAGTGTTCTCACTTTTTTTCTCTTGTCGCCCTTCTTCTCTTTCTTCTAAGCGAAACAGTTATGCTTGATGTGACCCTTCTTGCCACAATAGTAATACTCCGAGTCCTCGTACCGCCCCTTGGACCTTCGCCTGTTTTTGTCTCTGCCACCACCTAGACCCTTGCTTTTACCCCTTTCGCAGCTCTCTGAAACAAGCGCCTCTGAATGGGATGTGGATGAAGTACCCTGAGAACGTCTTCGCATCTCTTTATTCAGTACCCCGCTCTTGACAAACTCCAGACTGACCACGCCTTCTGGAGCAAAAGCGATCATAGACACTCGTACGGTCTCCCACAGTTTGACAATGCATACAGCAGCCATAGTCCCTGAAACTCGTCGTCGAACTTGACTTCCATCGAGGATAGCTGGTCAACCATATCCTGGAACTCACTCAAGTGATCCGTAATAGACTCTCCATCTTTGTACCGCAGACTCATCATCATCCGAATTAGGAACAATTTATTTACTCCGGTCTTCTTTGCATACAAAGATTCCAGCATATCCCACAGTGTCCTTGCGTGCTCAATACTGGCAACGTGGTTGTACACGTTCTCGTCAACAAACTGCTTGATGTACCCACACACTTGTATATGCTCAAAATTCTAGCCCTCTTCGGATTTGTCACTGGGCCTCTCGGAAGCAAATACCGGATCACGCAGCTTCTTGACAAATAGCAGATCCTTTATCTTGCTCCTCCAGTAGTGATAGTTGGTACCTTTCAGGTTTACCATGCGCATCGGCTTCGCTCCATCTCTCCTCCCTAGTTTGCTTGTCAACTCCTGACACCCTTCTGAAATTTCAGAACTTGGCTCTGATACCACTTTGTTGGGAACGAAAGTATGAAAACCGTTTTTTGAACCAGAGAGTACCTGCGAGAGAACCGAGCAAAACGCAAAAACCAAAAACTCCAAACACAAATCACAGACACAAAGATTATTGACGTGGAAAATCCTTGCGGAAAAAACCACGGGACGATCGGAGTCCAACCCTGAAAAGCCTCCTCTAATGGAATAAGAAATACACCGACTGCTTACAAACTTCTCACCGATCCAAACAGATAGGAATATCCAATCCAAAACCATTGAGATATTCATATTATATTTAGGAATATTCAATCCAAATCCATTGAGATATTTCTATTATATTTAGGAATATCCAATCCAAATAAATTGAGGTATTTCTATTATATGTAGAAATACTCATTCCTACTGCAGGATATTTTTTACTAGGTAGGGAACCCCACCCACTCCAACATTTAGGACTGTCAAAAAGATTGACAGTCCTTTCAATAGATAGCACTGTCAAAAAATTTGACAGTCCTAATAGACTGTTCTGAGTAAGAAATGATGTGCCTTTAGAATTAACCTAAATTTAATAGTAATGTTGGATTATGTAAATTGATGGATTTACCTTTGTCTGGCAGGAAGTATATTTATAGTGATCATAGAATAGGTCTTTGTTTGATTAAATTGGATAGACTTTTGATTTAGACGAGTTTGATACAATTTTTCCTACTACCTAAGTTAATGTCTCACTAATACAACTTTTGATCATATTCCTATTTGTTTAGAGAAAGATACAAGATTAAATAAGTCTACTCAGTTTAAATTTGAAAATGGTTGGACTTTACTGGATGGCTTTAGAGAGATGATTAAGGAATGGTGGAATACAAACACACTCATATATATATATATATATATATATATATATATATATATATATATATATATAAATACCTACACAAATATATATATACACTCATATATATGTATACAAACACACACACACACACACACACACACACACACACACACACACACATATATATATATATATATATATATATATATATATATATATATATATATATATATATATAGAGAGAGAGAGAGAGAGAGAGACTCATATACATATATATAAACACACACTTAAACACAACACACACAACACACAACACAACACACACACAACCACACACAACACCCCACCAACACACGCACATCGACCCAAACACATATAAACACATATAAATATATAAAATATAACTCGAAAACTCTAGCATACACTTCCCGAAGCTAAACCAACGCGCGCACAAGCCCGAAACCTAGGAGCCAAGTCGAAATGGCCATTCGGTCATTTCGACGAACACGTGGAGTGCGGTTCGCGAAACCTAGTGAAACGCACACCAAACCTACTCGAAATCGGCCTAAAATTTATCTACGAGTTCTAATCGATGTCTAGAACCTAGAAAAAATACTAACTCTCCGATTCTAGGTCTGTGGCAAAAATACGCACGCAAGTAGAACCTACGATGACAAAAAACGCCCAAATTGTCCGAAATACCCAAATCTCTGTGACACGACCTCACGTATCCGAACGGAGATACGTACTTACCCTCGAGACACCCAAACACGTCTACCTAGGTCCGTCTAACTTAGGGCATCACCCAAAATTGGGCCAATCTTGGATTTTACCCAAAATTGACACAAAACCTAATGTCAAAGTCTCCAAACACAACCAAACAAGTTCTAACTTTCTTCCACGAGTAGCCTTAAGGTCTAGGAAGGTTCTAAACTACTAATTATACTATATAAGAGCAATCACTAAGGGAAAAGTTAGAATTTATCTCTTGGGAGTTGGAATCCCAAGGCCAAAGTCTCAAAAACCCTTGAAATCACCACCCTCAAGCCTCCAAGCCTCCAAGCCAAGCCTCTACACTAAGTCTAGGCTCTACACAGGTTAGAGAAAAATATAGGGTTAGGGTTTACATTTATGGAAAAATAGAAGAAGGAAGAGAAGGAAAGGAGAAATACTTACTTAAAACTTGAAGTTGGAAGAAGGAAGAAGAAAAGAGTGAAGAGTGGAGAAGAAGAAGAAGAAATGAAGAGAAGGGGGAGGTTCGGTCAGATGGAATTAGGGTTGGGGAAGGGCCGGCCAAGTATATAGAAGTAGGTTTCCTTATAGCAAAATGACTAAAGTGCCCTATCTTTAGCCATGCAACTAAGGTTTAGGTTTAGGGTTCACTAAACCCATTCTAACTAAACCAATATTCTCCAACTAACTAAATAAAAATATAATAACTATTCTAAACCCATAAATAGGCCTGACAAGGGTGTTGGTTAGGTTTGACATGGGTCCACTAGGGTCTGACATGGGTCCAGACTAGCCAAAACCCTAAAACAACCAATAGAAAAATAATACAATCAATAATTAAATATAAATACAATTAATTACGATCAATACACAATTTATCAAATAAAAAAAAATCTATTTTCTAGAATCGGGTAGTGACAGAAAATACAAAATAAAAGAAATACTGGAAGATAAGGAATACTGGAGAGACATGTAATCATCATATGGAACTAACCAGCAATGAACAGATATATGTGAATGCTAGAAATGAATGTACTGAAATAAAAGAATAGAAACTCTAGCTAAGTGTCGTGAAATATCAGTTTGCTATGTGATCGGCTTGGGACTAGATCAGACTTGTTATATATGATTGGCTATGATACATGTGAGATCAGGATAACCATCTAGTTAGCTATGATGTGAGCAATAGTCAGGATAATCATATATAACAGGCTATGAGGCATGTAAATGGTCATGCTACACCCTGCATGATATGTGGGGTGAGCTATGATGCATGCAAAGTGGGGTATGATCACATAACTTGCTAATATTTCTCCGTCCCCAGCTAGTACGATGGATTCCAATCACGACTTCTCATGACAGGTATCTATGATACTAGCTCGTGTATCCGCTGTGTCGGAATCAAGTATACACTACAACTAGAATCATAGTAAGGATCAAAATAATAAAAACTGTCAGAGAATGTACTCGCCTAAAAACCAATGAGATGAATCAATTATGTCCAGAATAGTGCCTCGAGGACCTTAATATAGAATATTATATTAAAATAAGGTTTAGGAAAGATAACAAGTTATTCTAGTTCAATTTTAGGTTATTTGGCCGTTTCTAGATCAAAACAGTCAAACTAGGTCAACATCTAAGTCAACTAGTCAAACTTGGTTAATTTAGCTAATTCTAGGTTGTTAAAGTGTATCTCTAAGTTATTGGGTCAAAATACTACTTATATAGCTAATACTAACTATATTAGAATACTCGAGTATCGATACGATACCATATCTCAAGATACTCGAGATATTCCAATATAACTATCCAAAGTATAATTAATACTATCTATACAATACATACTAACTTATATCAATAGTATATATAGATATACACTAATATATTCACTATACTAGCTAATAATGATATCTAGCTAGAACATTAAACCAATACTCTACCCATCAACTTACCTAGACCCAAAACCTTAGCCTAATACTTATCTTGCCTACACCTGACACCACCGCACTTTCTAAAGCATACCACAAGCAACCAATATCCAAACCCAACTCAAAACTTATGCTAATATACCCCAAACCCCACAGTTGCTGCTGCAACCTCTCAAAACATACACAACTTCACAATACTCTAGCAGATACTAAGTATCAGTCCACCCCTCTAAAACTGATACATGTATCATACCAAGAGTTAAAACCCACTGTCCAAACTGGAATGCAACAGACCCAACCCTCAACTGACCTACAGGCATACTATTGCAAGAGGATCATGTGCTCGAGTCTGCTCTCCTAGTCTTGCTGCCAATTGGCAGATACAAGGTTCCCAAGTCAGGTCTGAAGTATTTCCCCTTGGTTTTGCTGCTACTGCACTTGTGCAGGAACACAGTGAAAGCCCTATACTTCACTCCTAAAACACATTGCCCACAACTCAAACATCACTTGCTCTAATATGGACATCCTACCTAACTGACTTGAATGATACACTAATGTATCAGTACCACTATGGGTTGACACCACTAAACCAATGCACTAAATACCTTAGTTCTACACTTAACTTTCTATTACTTCTCACTGATACTCTCAAGTATCAATACTTGCACCCTTCCACAATTTGGTACCAATGTATCACAGATACCCCATATCTGAATCCCCTCACTGCTCCTACCTGAGCTCTCCCTTCTTAGGCTCATAACTAATTGGCTAACACTAATGTTGAAAGCTAATTGTAACTGATACACATATCCCTCTAAGCTCCTAGCACTCACACAACCTTTCATTTCAACACCAATCCAACTACCTTAGTGTAACTAACTAACAACTATGTGTCACAAACCCCTAACCTACAACTGTGTTGTTCATCCTATCCTTGCAGTAAAACTGCACACAAGCCAACACTCACACCCCTTTCACCACAACTGTACTCACAGGTTCAGTCACATACCCACTTACACGAATGGTATACACCAACACCTATATACATTATTGTACTAACTTGATACTGCTCTTATCTGTGTACAGAACCACAACTATCCTAATACCAACCACTGATACCTCCCAAGTGTTGGTTTTGCTTTTGGTTGTTTCTTGCAAAAGTTCAATTCCTCTCCCTTTCTTTAGTCCCACATCGGATGCACCAAAACCTTCCTATGTACATATATTACTTTCTCCTCTTTGCTCTATTAAGTTGTTGTGTGGGGAACCCCTTGGGCCACACGCGCGCGCCGCCGCCGCCGCCCGGCCCGGTTCAGTTCGGTTCGGTTCGGTTCGGCGCGCGTAACGGGTGCGGGTATGCGCCCACATCTGCGGGCGCCGAATGCCGATCCGATTTCCTCTTCGGGTTCGGGCTGGGACCCTAAACTTCTTTTTGCTCCTTTCATTTATTTTCTGAACGTTGGAATTAATTTTCAAACGTTACAAATGATTCTGAACCAGTTTTGTGTCCAGATTCACTCTTTTACTTTGTGTAACGTCTGAATTAATATGAGAATTAATTCAGACCGTTACAATTTTGTATTATATATTTGTGCTGATTTCTTTGAGAATCCATTCGAAAAATTACATACTCCAAACCTCTGTCACTATTCTATTCGTTTTCGTTGTCTCCGAGCTCTGGGCAGAGCTAAGTTCTGGTCGTTCTCTCCAAGTCGTGTGCGGCAACGAGATACCGGTAGTGCGGGGGTTTTACCACTAGGAGCTTCGGGAACGTCTGCACACAGATCCCGAATAAACTCTTAGATTGTTAGTGTTTCTTATGTCCTTTCTTTTGAACAATTCCAGAATACAAAATAAAATAAAATTAAACAATGTTACCGGCCTCTGGGGAAGTCGTGCACGAAGCACTGGATTTTGCTTTGGTTTTGTTTTTCTAGCAAAAGCTCAATTCCTCTCCCTTTCTTTAGTCCCACATCGGATGCACCAAAGCCTCAAAAAATTACATACTCCAAACCTCTGTCAATATTCTATTCGTTTTCGTTGTCTCCGAGCTCTGGGCAGAGCTAAGTTCTGGTCGTTCTCTCCAAGTCGTGTGCGGCAACGAGATACCGGTAGTGCGGGGGTTTTACCACTAGGAGCTTCGGGAACGTTATTGTTAGAATTTTGTTGTCTTTTATTATTGAACAATTTCAGAATACAAAATAAAATTTAAACAGATGTTACCGGCCTCTGGGGAAGTCGTGCACGAAGCACTGCCCTAAGAGTTTATTCGGGATCTGTGTGCAGACGTACCCGAAGCTCCTAGTGGTAAAACCCCCGCACTACCGGAATCTCGTTGCCGCACACGACTTGGAGAGAATGACTAGGACTTAGCTCTGCCCAGAGCTTGGAGATGAAGACGAAGAACTGAACAGAATGTTGACAGAGTTTTCGTATGAATATTTTCTGATGTGTTGATCTACAAAGAACAAGGACGAATATATAGAACATTGTGTAACGGTCTGAATTAAATTAGGATTTAATTCAGCCGTTACGAATGAACCTGGACACCTAAACAATAACGGTTCAAAAACCGTAACGTTCAGAATAAATTCCAACGTACAAAAAAATAAATGAAGAATAAACAGAGGAGCAAAAAGTATTTTAGGGTCCCAGCCCGAACCCGAAGAGGAAATCGGATCGGGCTAGGTTTTGATTTTGCATTTGCTATTGGGAGACTAAGTAGATATACCAGATGCGCTCTCTCTCTCTCTCTCTCTCTCTCTCTCTCTCTCTCTCTCTACTTTACTTCACTCTTATCTCTGTTTCGGAACTTGACATTTTGGGGGGGGATTGTTGGTTTTGATTTTAGTATACTGTAACTATCAATTTGAAAGGAATTTCGTTACTTCTATAGCAAACATTACTATACTGTAACTAGATAATTGCTATAAACATTACTATAATTACTTACTGTTGCTTGTTCTATAGAAATTTTGTTTACATATCAATTAACTGTTGATTTCGTTTCGTTTCTATAGCAATTTGTTCTATAGCAATTTGAAAGGAATCTATGATCAAAAGTTAATACTGTTTCTATAGCAAATTCAAGTTTTCAATAGTTAATTACTATACTGTAACTATCAATATACAAATTTGCTTAACCTGTGCTTCTAACATTCTGTTACCACATTCTGTTAGAAATTTGTTACCACATACAGTGAACATATTCTGTTCTTCTACCAATTTGTTAGCATATTTCATAATTTTCTCAATTGCAATTCTTTATCATTTTGTTTCTTGAAACCAATCTACGACCAAAAGAAAATAGTTTAGTAAAAGGAAATTGCAAATAAAATCTTCAAATCTAAAGTTTCAAAGTAGAGACAATCTCGGGCACAAGCCGAAAGGGTCCTTCTGTCAACCGGGTGTAAACAACCCTAAGCGACACGGTATTTAAGAGTCTTCGGACCACCGCTAGCTGGGAACCGGCCCCTACAGCTAACCTGATTTGATCAACACTTGAAAAACTAAAGATTTTAAGATTGTTTAGCAAAGACCACCTAAACTATTATCTTGTAGAAGGCCAAGGAAAACCCAAGTCTAATTTTCCTTATAAACCAAAAGAATTTCTTCAAGAAGAAGAAAAACTTTCACCCTAACCACCTCAATCATCATCACCAAAACTAAAAACCTAGAACTTCAGTCAGACTCAGTTAGACCAGAAGCGAACATGCTTCACAAAGGTTCTTCGAGTTCCTTAAGGTCTGTAAGCTTTCAACCCCTTATTAACCTCTCTTACCATTCTGATGATTGGTGGTTGGATTCTGGAGCAAATGTTCACGTTTCGTTTGATCGCTCCTGTTTTTTAAACTATCAGGAATCAAGTGGAGGAGGTGTGACCCTAGGAGATGGCTCAACGGCACAAATAAGTGGAAGAGGAAAAGTTAGCTCTACCTTTCCACATCTCATAGGGAGTCTTATCTTTTGTCTTACTAGGAATCCTATTAAGAATGTAACAGGCAGTTAAAAGGGCTTCTCCCCACAAGTTATCAGGAGCACCAGAGCTGAGAAGCATGGCATTCACAATATCTAACAGAGTGCGGTTCTTGCGTTCAGCAACTCCGTTAGATTGAGGTGAATACGGAGCAGTTACCTCATGAATTATTCCATGTTCTTCACAGAAGTTAGTCATTTCGTTTGAGGTATATTCTCCACCACGATCAGATCTAAGGATCTTAATCTTCCTTTCTAATTGATTCTCAGCTTCAGATTTGTAGACCTTAAACCTATCTAGTCATGAAGACCGTCTTTTACAAAGCCTTTCACATTTGTGTTTGTCATCTATTGGAGTCTTGGGAATAAGATCTAAGGTCATCATTCTTTTAATAGAACCTAGGTTCACATGACCTAGTCTGCCATGCCAAACATTTGAAGATTCTATATTAGAGACAATGAGAGAACCATCAGAAATTTTATTCATTGTACTTAAAATAAAGAATAAACAGAGGAGCAAAAAGTATTTTAGGGTCCCAGCCCGAACCCGAAGAGGAAATCGGATCGGGCTAGGTTTTGATTTTGCATTTGCTATTGGGAGACTAAGTAGATATACCAGATGCTCTCTCTCTCTCTCTCTCTACTTTACTTCACTCTTATCTCAAGGGCACCCTAGACTACAAACAGGACAAGACCTGATATTGCATTTGCTATTGGGAGACTAAGTAGATATACCAGATGCTCTCTCTCTCTCTCTCTCTCTCTCTCTCTCTCTCTCTCTCTCTCTCTCTCTCTACTTTACTTCACTCTTATCTCTGTTTCGGAACTTGACCTTTTGGGGGGGGATTGTTGGTTTTGATTTTGCTTTGGTTTTGTTTTTCTAGCAAAAGCTCAATTCCTCTCCCTTTCTTTAGTCCCACATCGGATGCACCAAAGCCTTCCTATGTACATATATTACTTTCTACTTCACAGTATAGAAGTCCTGGTGTTGTTAGAGATTGTATTTACTTCTTCATAAGTTGAGGGATCACCCTCTATCAAAAATGTGAAGAATCCTTCTCCTAAATTTTTCTCAATCCTATTCCTTTTACTCCGTCTTGGTTCTAAGTCTTGTTCAGATTGAGAGATAGGTATTTGGACTTGAGAACTAGTAGAGGGTATGGAGGAAGAGATTGAACTTCTATCCTTAAAAGGAAATATGTTTTCAAAGTAAACTGCATCTCTTGCTTCTATAATGGTGTTGTTAGAGATTTTATTTACTTCTGAGTGAGTTACTAGAAATCTATTGGCATAGCTGTCTAAGGCATATCCTATGAAAACAGCGTCTACAGTCTTGGGACCAATACTTGTGGGGAGAAGCCCTTTTAACTGCCTGTTACATTCTTAATAGGATTCCTAGTAAGACAAAAGATAAGACTCCCTATGAGATGTGGAAAGGTAGAGCACCTAGGATTAATTACCTTAGAGTTTGGGGATGCCTTGCTAAAGTCGGAATTCCCGAACCTAAAAAGAGGAAGACTGGTCCCAAGACTGTAGACGCTGTTTTCATAGGATATGCCTTAGACAGCTATGCCAATAGATTTCTAGTAACTCACTCAGAAGTAAATGAAATCTCTAACAACACCATTATAGAAGCAAGAGATGCAGTTTACTTTGAAAACATATTTCCTTTTAAGGATAGAAGTTCAATCTCTTCCTCCATACCCTCTACTAGTTCTCAAGTCCAAATACCTATCTCTCAATCTGAACAAGACTTAGAACCAAGACGGAGTAAAAGGAATAGGATTGAGAAAAATTTAGGAGAAGGATTCTTCACATTTTTGATAGAGGGTGATCCCTCAACTTATGAAGAAGCAATGTCGTCTCCAGATGCTCCCTTCTGGAAAGAAGCCATTAACAGTGAATACAACTCCATCATGGAGAATAACACTTGGTTTCTAACAGATCTACCTTTAGGCAATAAGCCAATAGGTTGTAAGTGGATTTTCAAGAAGAAACTCAGAGCCGATGGTACTATAGAGAAATACAAAGCTAAGGTAAACCTTGTAGAAGGCCAAGGAAAACCCAAGTCTAATTTTCCTTATAAACCCAAAAAGAATTTCTTCAAGAAGAAGAAAAACTTTTAGCCTAACCACCACAACCATCATCAACAAAACCAAATACCTAGGAACTTCATTCAGACTCAGGATCAGAAGAGGTTTTGTTTTGTGTGTGGTAAAATAAACCATATGGCCACCAACTGCTACCATAGGAAGAAGGAAGCTGTCCAGACCTCCTACAAAGGAAAGGACTCAGTTAGACCAGAAGCAAACATGCTTCACAAAGGTTCTTCGAGTTCCTTCAGGTCTGTAAGCATTCAACCCCTTATTAACCTCTCTTACCATTCTGATGATTGGTGGTTGGATTCTGGAGCAAATGTTCACGTTTCGTTTGATCGCTCCTGTTTTTCAAACTATCAGAAATCAAGTGGAGGAGGTGTGACCCTAGGAGATGGCTCAACGGCACAAATTATTGGAAGAGGAAAAGTTAACCTGAAGATGACATCAGGAAAAATCTTAACTCTTCATGATGTTCTTCATGTGCCGTCTGTCAGGAAAAACCTAGTTAGTGGATCCCTTCTTGTAGCCTCAGAATACAAAATTGTAATGGAGGCTAATAAAGTAGTTTTTTCTAAACATGACTCCTTTATAGGGAAAGGCTTTGTAAAAGACGGTCTTTTCATTTTAAGTACAATAAATAAAATTTCTGATTGTTCTCTCATTGTCTCTAATATAGAATCTTCAAATGTTTGGCATGGCAGACTAGGTTCTATTAAAAGAATGATGACCTTAGATCTTATTCCCAAGACTGAAAAAGAATGAAGGACCACCTTTGGAACAACATAAATATTCCCAGATGATAGGCTCCCTTATGTATATAACAAACAGGACAAGACCTGATATTACATTTGCTATTGTGAGACTAAGCAGATATACCAGTAACCCAAATCAGTCACATTGGACTGCCTTGGATAGGGTATTTAGATATCTCAAGGGCACCCTAGATTACAAACTTCATTTTACTAGGCACCCTGATATCATAGAAGGTTATTCAGATGCAAACTGGGTAACCGACTCACATGATATAAAATCCACTACTGGATATGTATTTACTCTAGGAGGAGCTGCGATCTCCTGGAGCTCTTGCAAGCAAACTATCATAGCTAGGAGTACAATGGACTCCGAAATGATAGCTTTAGATACAACTTGCACAGAAGCTGAATGGCTTAAAAATCTTATTATGCATATACCTGTTTCTTTTAGTCCTGTTCCTGCAATTTCTATAAATTGTGATAATAAATCTGTTATTGAACTACTAAAGCATGATTCTGTGAATGCTAAGATGAACAGGCACCTGCAGCTGCGCTTCAAGTCAATCAAAAGCCTACTAGGCAAATATGTGGTTCTTGACTATATAAAGTCAGAAAAGAACCTTGCAGATCACTTGACGAAGGGTCTGTCTAGGACTTTGATCCTAGAATCATCGAGGGGGATGGGGTTAAGCCCATAAATTAGTCACCAGCAGTGGCAACCCAACCGAGTCTGACTGGAGATCCCAAGAAGCCGGTTCAATGGGTAGAAACAAGCTGAACTTAGGTGACTTTATGGAACACTGACTCGAGATTAAAATCTTATTAAAATAAAGCCCAAGCGGCTGTACATGTGTACAATGATTCCCCATCCCTATGGTGACAGTGTTCCTGTGTGATATGGTTAGGATGAGTTTAAACTCTTAATAGGTCCAAGCTGTAATGCAAGGTTGATTCATATCACCAACCATTAAGGACTTACCTATATGAGAGGTCGTGAAGGCCGCAACTATGGGACAGGGCGATCCCAGACAACTCTCATGAATGTGGATAGTGCGCATGGCCATTTAAAAGCGCCACCCGATAGACCAAGGACCTCTAGCGTACTATGTGTGCTATTTTCTAAATCTGGTTCAAAGAAGTCTGATTCAAGGCTTAGTCCATCAAGCACTTCTTCAGATTAAGGCAATAGTCACTACGTGAGATTCAAGGCTGTAGTCCATCTCATCTATGCATAGTATTTTTCTGCCCAGATGCTCTCTCTCTCTCTCTCTCTCTCTCTCTCTCTCTCTCTCTCTCTCTCTCTATTTACTTCACTCTTATCTCTGTTTCGGAACTTGACCTTTTGGGGGGGGATTGTTGGTTTTGCTTTTGGTTGTTTCTTGCAAAAGTTCAATTCCTCTCCCTTTCTTTAGTCCCACATCGGATGCACCAAAACCTTCCTATGTACATATATTACTTTCTCCTCTTTGCTCTATTAAGTTGTTGTGTGGGGAACCCCTTGGGCCACACGCGCGTGCCGCCGCCGCCGCCCGGCCCGGCTCGGTTCGGTTCGGTTCGGCGCGCGTAACGGGTGCGGGTACGCGCCCACATCTGCGGGCGCCGAATGCCGATCCGATTTCCTCTTCGGGTTCGGGCTGGGACCCTAAACTTCTTTTTGCTCCTTTCATTTATTTTCTGAACGTTGGAATTAATTTTCAAACGTTACAAATATTCAGACCGTTATAAATGATTCTGAACCGGTTTTGTGTCCAGATTCACTCTTTTACTTTGTGTAACGTCTGAATTAATATGAGAATTAATTCAGAGCGTTACAATTTTGTATTATATATTTGTGCTGATTTCTTTGAGAATCCATTCGAAAAATTACATACTCCAAACCTCTGTCAATATTCTATTCGTTTTCGTTGTCTCCGAGCTCTGGGCAGAGCTAAGTTCTGGTCGTTCTCTCCAAGTCGTGTGCGGCAACGAGATACCGGTAGTGCGGGGGTTTTACCACTAGGAGCTTCGGGTACGTCTGCACACAGATCCCGAATAAACTCTTAGGGCAGTGCTTCGTGCACGACTTCCCCAGAGGCCGGTAACATCTGTTTAAATTTTATTTTGTATTCTGAAATTGTTCAATAATAAAAGACAACAAAATTCTAACAATCTTGACAGAGTTTTCGTATGAATATTTTCTGATGTGTTGATCTACAAAGAACAAGGACGAATATATAGAACATTGTGTAACGGTCTGAATTAAATTAGGATTTAATTCAGCCGTTACGAATGAACCTGGACACCTAAACAATAACGGTTCAAAAACCGTAACGTTCAGAATAATAACTTGTGGGGAGAAGCCCTAAGAGTTTATTCGGGATCTGTGTGCAGACGTTCCCGAAGCTCCTAGTTGTAAAACCCCCGCACTACCGGTATCTCGTTGCCGCACACGACTTGGAGAGAACGACCAGAACTTAGCTCTGCCCAGAGCTCGGAGACAACGAAAACGAATAGAATATTGACAGAGGTTTGGAGTATGTAATTTTTCGAATGGATTCTCAAAGAAATCAGCACAAATATATAATACAAAATTGTAATGGTCTGAATTAATTCTCATATTAATTCAGACGTTACACAAAGTAAAAGAGTGAATCTGGACACAAAACCGGTTCAGAATCATTTGTAACGGTCTGAATATTTGTAACGTTTGAAAATTAATTCCAACGTTCAGAAAATAAATGAAAGGAGCAAAAAGAAGTTTAGGGTCCCAGCCCGAACCCGAAGAGGAAATCGGATCGGCATTCGGCGCCCGCAGATGTGGGCGCGTACCCGCACCCGTTACGCGCGCCGAACCGAACCGAGCCGAGCCGGGCCGGGCGGTGGCGGCGGCGCGCGCGTATGGCCCAAGGGGTTCCCCACACAACAACTTAATAGAGCAAAGAGGAGAAAGTAATATATGTACATAGGAAGGTTTTGGTGCATCCGATGTGGGACTAAAGAAAGGGAGAGGAATTGAACTTTTGTAAGAAACAACCAAAAGCAAAACCAACAATCCCCCCCCCCCAAAAGGTCAAGTTCCGAAACAGAGATAAGAGTGAAGTAAATAGAGAGAGAGAGAGAGAGAGAGAGAGAGAGAGAGAGAGCATCTGGGCAGAAAAATACTATGCATAGATGAGATGGACTACAGCCTTGAATCTCACGTAGTGACTATTGCCTTAATCTGAAGAAGTGCTTGATGGACTAAGCCTTGAATCAGACTTCTTTGAACCAGATTTAGAAAATAGCACACATAGTACGCTAGAGGTCCTTGGTCTATCGGGTGGCGCTTTTAAATGGCCATGCGCACTATCCACATTCATGAGAGTTGTCTGGGATCGCCCTGTCCCATAGTCGCGGCCTTCACGACCTCTCATATAGGTAAGTCCTTAATGGTTGGTGATATGAATCAACCTTGCATTACAGCTTGGACCTATTAAGAGTTTAAACTCATCCTAACCATATCACACAGGAACACTGTCACCATAGGGATGGGGAATCATTGTACACATGTACAGCCGCTTGGGCTTTATTTTAATGAGATTTTAATCTCGAGTCAGTGTTCCATAAAGTCACCTAAGTTCAGCTTGTTTCTACCCATTGAACCGGCTTCTTGGGATCTCCAGTCAGACTCGGTTGGGTTGCCACTGCTGGTGACTAATTTATGGGCTTAACCCCATCCCTCTCGATGATTCTAGGATCAAAGTCCTAGACAGACCCTTCGTCAAGTGATCTGCAAGGTTCTTTTCTGACTATATATAGTCAAGAACCACATATTTTCCTAGTAGGCTTTTGATTGACTTGAAGCGCAGCTGCAGGTGCCTGTTCATCTTAGCATTCACAGAATCATGCTTTAGTAGTTCAATAACAGATTTATTATCACAATTTATAGAAATTGCAGGAACAGGACTAAAAGAAACAGGTATATGCATAATAAGATTTTTAAGCCATTCAGCTTCTGTGCAAGTTGTATCTAAAGCTATCATTTCGGAGTCCATTGTACTCCTAGCTATGATAGTTTGCTTACAAGAGCTCCAGGAGATTACAGCTCCTCCTAGAGTAAATACATATCCAGTAGTGGATTTTATATCATGTGAGTCGGTTACCCAGTTTGCATCTGAATAACCTTCTATGATATCAGGGTGCCTAGTAAAATAAAGTTTGTAATCTATGGTGCCCTTGAGATATCTAAATACCCTATCCAAGGCAGTCCAATGTGACTGATTTGGGTTACTGGTATATCTACTTAGTCTCCCAATAGCAAATGCAATATCAGGTCTTGTCCTGTTTGTTATATACATAAGGGAGCCTATCATCTGGGAATATTTATGTTGTTCCAAAGGTGGTCCTTCATTCTTTTTCAGTACAATACTGCTGTCATAAGGAGTAAAGACAGCATTTTTGAATGGAGATCTAGAGGAAGAACTTTATATGGACCAACGAAAACTTAGGAGAAGGATTTCAGAACAATTGTAACATTTTCTTTAAAACATTTGTGTAACGGTCTGAATTAATGTACGATTAATTCAGCCGTTACGAATGAACCTGGACATGAGAAATTGCAACGTTCAAACAATTGTAACGTTTCAGAACTTAATGCCAACGTTTAAGAAAAATAAATGAAAGAAAGAAGAAGGAGCAAAAAGTATTTTAGGGTCCCAGCCCGAACCCGAAGAGGAAATTGGATCGGCATTCGGCGCCCGCAGATGTGGGCGCGTATCCGCACCCGTTACGCGCGCCGAACTGAACCGAGCCGAGCCGGGCCGGGCGGCGGCGGCGGCGCGCGCGTGTGGCCCAAGGGGTTCCCCACACAACAACTTAATAGAGCAAAGAGTAGAAAGTAATATATGTACATAGGAAGGCTTTGGTGCATCCGATGTGGGACTAAAGAAAGGGAGAGGAATTGAGCTTTTGCTAGAAAAACAAAACCAAAGTAAAATCAAAACCAACAATCCCCCCCCCAAAAGGTCAAGTTCCGAAACAGAGATAAGAGTGAAGTAAAGTAGAGAGAGAGAGAGAGAGAGAGAGAGAGAGAGAGAGAGAGAGAGAGAGAGCATCTGGGCAGTAAAATACTATGCATAGATGAGATGGACTACAGCCTTGAATCTCACGTAGTGACTATTGCCTTAATCTGAAGAAGTGCTTGATGGACTATACCTTGAATCAGACTTCTTTGAACCAGATTTAGAAAATAGCACACATAGTACGCTAGAGGTCCTTGGTCTATCGGGTGGCGCTTTTAAATGGCCATGCGCACTTTCCACATTCATGAGAGTTGTCTGGGATCGCCCTGTCCCATAGTCGCGGCCTTCACGACCTCTCATATAGGTAAGTCCTTAATGGTTGGTGATATGAATCAACCTAGCATTACAGCTTGGACTTATTAAGAGTTTTAAACTCATCCTAACCATATCACACAGGAACACTGTCACCATAGGGATGGGGAATTATTGTACACATGTACAGCCGCTTGGGCTTTATTTTAATGAGATTTTAATCTCGAGTCAGTGTTCCATAAAGTCACCTAAGTTCAGCTTGTTTCTACCCATTGAACCGGCTTCTTGGGATCTTCAGTCAGACTCGGTTGGGTTGCCACTGCTGGTGACTAACTTATGGGCTTAACCCCATCCCCCTCGATGATTCTAGGATCAAAGTCCTAGACAGACCCTTCGTCAAGTGATCTGCAAGGTTCTTTTCTGACTTTATATAGTCAAGAACCACATATTTGCCTAGTAGGCTTTTGATTGACTTGAAGCGCAGCTGCAGGTGCCTGATCATCTTAGCATTCACAGAATCATGCTTTAGTAGTTCAATAACAGATTATTATCACAATTTATAGAAATTGCAGGAACAGGACTAAGAGAAACAGGTAGATGCATAATAAGATTTTTAAGCCATTCAGCTTCTGTACAAGTTGTATCTAAAGCTATCATTTCAGAGTCCATTGTACTCCTAGCTATGATAGTTTGCTTACAAGAGCTCCAGGAGATTACAGCTCCTCCTAGAGTAAATACATATCCAGTAGTGGATTTTATATCATGTGAGTCGGTTACCCAGTTTGCATCTGAATAACCTTCTATGATATCAGGGTGCCTAGTAAAATAAAGTTTGTAATCTAGGGTGCCCTTGAGATATCTAAATACCCTATCCAAGACAGTCCAATGTGACTGATTTGGGTTACTGGTATATCTACTTAGTCTCCCAATAGCAAATGCAATATCAGGTCTTGTCCTGTTTGTTATATACATAAGGGAGCCTATCATCTGTGAATATTTATGTTATTTCAAATGTGATCCTTCATTCTTTTTCAGTCTTGGGAATAAGATCTAAGGTCATCATTCTTTTAATAGAACCTAGTCTGCCATGCCAAACATTTGAAGATTCTATATTAGAGACAATGAGAGAACAATCAGAAATTTTATTTATTGTACTTAAAATGAAAAGACCGTCTTTTACAAAGCCTTTTCCAATAAAAGAGTCATGCTTAGAAAAACTACTTTATTAGCCTCCATTACAATTTTGTATCCTGAGGCTACAAGAAGGGATCCACTAACTAGGTTTCTCCTGACAGACGGCACATGAAGAACATCATGAAGAGTTAAGATTTTTCCTGATGTCATTTTCATGTCATTTTCAGGTTAACTTTTTCTCTTCCAATTATTTGTGCCGTTGAGCCATCTCCTAGGGTCACACCTCCTCCACTTGATTCCTGATAGTTTGAAAAACAGGAGCGATCAAATAAAACGTGAACATTAGCTCCAGAATCCAACCACCAATCATCAGAATGGTAAGAGAGGTTAAAAAGGGGTTGAAAGCTTACAGACCTGAAGGAACTCGAAGAACCTTTGTGAAGCATGTTCGCTTCTGGTCTAACTGAGCCCTTTCCATTGTAGGAGGTCTGGACAGCTCCCTTCTTCCTATGGTAGCAGTTGGTGGCCATATGGTTTGTTTTACCACACACAAAACAAAACCTCTTCTGATCCTGAGTCTGAATGAAGTTCCTAGGTATTTGGTTTTGTTGATGATGGTTGTGGTGGTTAGGCTGAAAGTTTTTCTTCTTCTTGAAGAAATTCTTTTGGGGTTTATAAGGAAAATTAGACTTGGGTTTTCCTTGGCCTTCTACAAGGTTTACCTTAGCTTTAGATTCAGTCTTAGGCTTAGACCTCAATCTAATTTGTTCTTCGGTTCTAATTTTCTTTAGGACTTGATTGTAGGTAAGGTCTCCTTGTGTATGGATAAGATCCTTAGCCATATCAGACCAAGAGGGAGGTAGCTTGTCTATTAGGCATGCTATTTTATGTTCATTAGAGAAAGATGTCCCTTTGGCTTGAATATGTCTAAGGTATTCTTGGAATTCATGGAGCTGGTCATTCATTGGTTTGTCATCTACCATGAAATACCTATTAAAGGTTGAAGAATTAAACCTTTCTATTCCGGCATCATCACAGCCGTATTCATCTTCCAAGGCTTTCCACAGTTCTTTAGCGCTCTTGTATTCAAAAAATATATCATACAAGGATTCAGATAATGCGCTTAGAATTCTATGAAAGCAGTGGAAGTCTATCTCTTTAGGGGTTTTAGGTTTCGATGAGGTGGACACTGCTACGTCAGACTCAGTATCATCAGAATCGTTTGTGATAGGTGTGGACCCATCAATGGCAGAAATAAGACCTAAGGTCGTGAGCCAAAATTTCATTTGGCTCTGCCATCTCTTGAAATATGAACCATCAAACTTAGCAGGTTTTGCAGTAGATGATTCCTCCTTTCCAGTCATGATTGCGGTCTGAAAATATAAATTTATTTAATAACAATGTCTAAGATAATAATTTAGGAGGTCTTTGCTAATCAATCTTAAAATCTTTAGTTTTTCAAGTGTTGATCAACTCAGGTTAGCTGTAGGGGCCGGTTCCCAGCTAGCGGTGGTCCGAAGACTCTTAAATACCGTGTCGCTTAGGGTTATTTATACCCGGTTGACAGAAGGACCCTTTCGACTTTTGCCCGAGTTTGTCTCTACTTTGAAACTTTAGATTCAAGATTTTATTTGCAATTTCCTTTTACTAAACTATTTTCTTTATAGAACAAATGAACAGTTAGAAGAAAAAAAAAATCAATTCTAACACGATTAAACTCTTAGATTGTTAGAATTTTGTTGTCTTTTACTTACTGAAAATTTTCAGAATAAACAAAAATTAAAATTAGATGTTACCGGCCTCTGGGGAAGTCGTGCACGAAGCACTGCCCTAAGAGTTTATTCGGGATCTGTGTGCAGATGTACCCGAAGCTCCTAGTGGTAAAACCCCCGCACTACCGATATCTCGTTGCCGCACACGACTTGGAGAGAACGACCAGAACTTAGCTCTGCCCAGAGCTCGGAGACAACGGAAATTGAATAGAATATTGACAGAGTTTTGGAGTACGATTTTTTTCTGATGGATTTACAAAGAAATCAGATGTGAATATATAAAACATTTGTGTAACGGTCTGAATTAATGTACGATTAATTCAGCCGTTACGAATGAACCTGGACATGAGAAATTGCAACGTTCAAACAATTGTAACGTTTCAGAACTTAATGCCAACGTTTAAGAAAAATAAATGAAAGAAAGAAGAAGGAGCAAAAAGTATTTTAGGGTCCCAGCCCGAACCCGAAGAGGAAATCGGATCGGCATTCGGCGCCCGCAGATGTGGGCGCGTACCCGCACCCGTTACGCGCGCCGAACAGAACCGAGCCGAGCCGGGCCGGGCGGCGGCGGCGGCGCGCGCGTGTGGCCCAAGGGGTTCCCCACACAACAACTTAATAGAGCAAAGAGTAGAAAGTAATATATGTACATAGGAAGGCTTTGGTGCATCCGATGTGGGACTAAAGAAAGGGAGAGGAATTGAGCTTTTGCTAGAAAAACAAAACCAAAGCAAAATCAAAACCAACAATTATGGATGTGAAGACAGCATTTTTGAATGGAGATCTAGAGGAAGAACTTTATATGGACCAACCTGAAGGTTTCATTGCTAAAGGTCAAGAAAAGAAAGTCTGCAGACTAGTTAAATCCCTCTATGGCCTGAAACAAGCTCCCAAACAATGGCACAATAAGTTTGACAAAGTAATTGGTGAATATGGTTTCTTGTCAAATGAGTATGACAAATGTATATATTCTAAAGGTACATGTAAAAGTTGTGTCATTTTATGCTTGTATGTAGATGACATCCTTATCCTAGGTTCATCACTGGAATTGATAAATACTACAAAGAACTATTTATCTAGCCAGTTTGATATGAAAGACCTAGGAGAAGCCAACCTAATTTTAGGAATGCAAGTGACCAAGGGCAAAGAGGGTTATACTCTATCTTTAGCACATTCAATTGAAAAAATGCTAAAAAGATTTGAGTTATTTGATAAGAAACCTGTCTTTACTCCTTATGACAGCAGTATTGTACTGAAAAAGAATGAAGGACCACCTTTGGAACAACATAAATATTCCCAGATGATAGGCTCCCTTATGTATATAACAAACAGGACAAGACCTGATATTGCATTTTCTATTGGGAGACTAAGCAGATATACCAGTAACCCAAATCAGTCACATTGGACTGCCTTGGATAGGGTATTTAGATATCTCAAGGGCACCCTAGATTACAAACTTTATTTTACTAGGCACCCTGATATCATAGAAGGTTATTCAGATGCAAACTGGGTAACCGACTCACATGATATAAAATCTACTTCTGGATATGTATTTACTCTAGGAGGAGCTGCGATCTCCTGGAGCTCTTGCAAGCAAACTATCATAGCTAGGAGTACAATGGACTCCAAAATGATAGCTTTAGATACAACTTGCACAGAAGCTGAATGGCTTAAAAATCTTATTATGCATATACCTGTTTCTTTTAGTCCTGTTCCTGCAATTTCTATAAATTGTGATAATAAATCTGTTATTGAACTACTAAAGCATGATTCTGTGAATGCTAAGATGAACAGGCACCTGCAGCTGCGCTTCAAGTCAATCAAAAGCCTACTAGGCAAATATGTGGTTCTTGACTATATAAAGTCAGAAAAGAACCTTGCAGATCACTTGACGAAGGGTCTGTCTAGGACTTTGATCCTAGAATCATCGAGGGGGATGGGGTTAAGCCCATAAATTAGTCACCAGCAGTGGCAACCCAACCGAGTCTGACTGGAGATCCCAAGAAGCCGGTTCAATGGGTAGAAACAAGCTGAACTTAGGTGACTTTATGGAACACTGACTCGAGATTAAAATCTCATTAAAATAAAGCCCAAGCGGCTGTACATGTGTACAATGATTCCCCATCCCTATGGTGACAGTGTTCCTGTGTGATATGGTTAGGATGAGTTTAAACTCTTAATAGGTCCAAGCTGTAATGCAAGGTTGATTCATATCACCAACCATTAAGGACTTACCTATATGAGAGGTCGTGAAGGCCGCGACTATGGGACAGGGCGATCCCAGACAACTCTCATGAATGTGGATAGTGCGCATGGCCATTTAAAAGCGTCACCCGATAGACCAAGGACCTCTAGCGTACTATGTGTGCTATTTTCTAAATCTGGTTCAAAGAAGTCTGATTCAAGGCTTAGTCCATCAAGCACTTCTTCAGATTAAGGCAATAGTCACTACGTGAGATTCAAGGCTGTAGTCCATCTCATCTATGCATAGTATTTTTCTGCCCAGATGCTCTCTCTCTCTCTCTCTCTCTCTCTCTCTCTCTCTCTCTCTCTCTCTCTCTCTCTCTCTCTATTTACTTCACTCTTATCTCTGTTTCGGAACTTGACCTTTTGGGGGGGGATTGTTGGTTTTGCTTTTGGTTGTTTCTTGCAAAAGTTCAATTCCTCTCCCTTTCTTTAGTCCCACATCGGATGCATCAAAACCTTCCTATGTACATATATTACTTTCTCCTCTTTGCTCTATTAAGTTGTTGTGTGGGGAACCCCTTGGGCCACACGCGCGCGCCGCCGCCGCCGCCCGGCCCGGCTCGGCTCGGTTCGGTTCGGTTCGGTTCGGCGCGCGTAACGGGTGCGGGTACGCGCCCACATCTGCGGGCGCCGAATGCCGATCCGATTTCCTCTTCGGGTTCGGGCTGGGACCCTAAACTTCTTTTTGCTCCTTTCATTTATTTTCTGAACGTTGGAATTAATTTTCAAACGTTACAAATATTCAGACCGTTACAAATGATTCTGAACCGGTTTTGTGTCCAGATTCACTCTTTTACTTTGTGTAACGTCTGAATTAATATGAGAATTAATTCAGACCGTTACAATTTTGTATTATATATTTGTGCTGATTTCTTTGAGAATCCATTCGAAAAATTACATACTCCAAACCTCTGTCAATATTCTATTCGTTTTCGTTGTCTCCGAGCTCTGGGCAGAGCTAAGTTCTGGTCGTTCTCTCCAAGTCGTGTGCGGCAACGAGATACCGGTAGTGCGGGGGTTTTACCACTAGGAGCTTCGGGAACGTCTGCACACAGATCCCGAATAAACTCTTAGGGCAGTGCTTCGTGCACGACTTCCCCAGAGGCCGGTAACATTGTTTAATTTTATTTTATTTTGTATTCTGGAATTGTTCAAAAGAAAGGACATAAGAAACTCTAACACCAAGTCCATGCTAAGGATGCACTGACACAATGCTACTCCATGTACGAAAGTGAAATCTTCACACCCAAACCTCTGTGCACACAATAAGGACCAATTAACTTACCTTATATATATGTACACCTACACAATGCATGTGACTACAACCAACACTAGACACTGCAGACTTAATCCGAACACCAGCATCCCCTACTGACTGCACTAATGTTCTCTCTGCTATGCAATGCAACTCATCAATCACAGAGCAAGTCCTAGCAACTGTTGTGCTGGACTGCTATGCATGCAGCAACACCACACTGTGCCCGGAAGGCAACAAGCAGCTGTTGATGCAAGTTATGCACCCTCAAATACACTACTGCATACATTGGTACAAACCCGAGCCTTCTCCCTCTTCTCCAAATGACACACTGTCACCGTGACTGAACACAGTTCACCTTACTGCTCTCAGGTAACACACACACCAACACTACACACACTTATGCATGTATACATATATTTATACATCTAGTAATATATGTATAAAGACGAGATTTTGTGGAGAAGCAGTTAATAAAGACGAGATTTTCTTTTCTTTTCTTTTCTTTTTTATTTTGAGGAGCAACTAACGAAGATGATGATGAAGCGGACCTACAATTGAAAAACTCTTTGATACAATAAAACAAATCAAGGAGAAAAAATATTGACTTAATTAATGGATGATGTAAAAAATCTTACAACTATGAATATATATAGTGGGAGAATGGATCCATGTCTGTATAAGAGTAGAAGAAAAAATATGTATCCATATAGGAGAAGAATCTAATCATAAATCTAATTAATATCTAATCCTAACTATAATTAATCTTAACAATTTGTACCATAGTTTGCAGTATCTTCCGGTATCGACATGATTTGGCATGTCCCAATCCGATACCGACCGATACTACGATACTGACCGATACCGACATTGTATGTCTCTTTTTCAGTCCAAAAAAAAAAATCCATCAGTAAGGATGTAAAAGCATAGTAAAGTTCTAAAAGCATATAAAATAATAAAACTTATCAATCACAGGTAAACCAATCGACAATTATGACTACTATTTCATTTAATTCCAAAACTACTAAGAAATAACAAAAGAAATACTTAAAAATTATGTTTAAATATATAAAATATTATTTTCTAAAATTTAGTAATTATTTGTTTTTCGATATAAAAAAAAAAGTTCGATATTCTGATTCGAAATCGTCGATAATGTCGATCCCGATATTCATAGGAAGGATTCAATATCAATATCGATATTGATACCGATAATGGTACTGTGAACCTTGATTTGTACTAGTGGCATATGTTTTTAACAAATTAATTTATATTGCTCCACCAGCTGATCTAATTGCAGGCATTGGTAGTGATAATCTTTATAATCACTATTAATTTCTTGTTTGCAGATGAAACTATAATCTTTGCTCATATAAAATTTGAATACACGACTAATTTGAAGGGGTTTTTTTGTTTGTATTTGTACAAGGGTATTTCTGGCATGTATATAAACTTTTCTAAGACTAATCTAATTTAGATCAATGGAAACTCATGATAGCAGCTTTAAACAATTGTAATGCTGAAAGTTTTCCAATTAAATATTTAGGAGTACGTACCTATTAAGCATGGCAAGCTAGGTAGAGAGGAGTGACAACCCTTCATTGGCAAGGTGGAGCATAAATTAGATACTTGGAGAGGGGTTGTTTAATGTATTAATGAGCTATGCTATGACTATAATCAAATGTCTACAATTCTCTTATAACCATCACGTGACGGCCACGTGGCGTCCACGTGGTGGCCGTTTATTGGAGAAGAAGAGAGAGGTGGAATCCGGTGGCTGTCCGGATGTTTGTTATGTGGTCGAAATTTCACGTGGTGATCGTTTATTGGAGAAGAGATGGAACCCAAAGCGGCCCACATAGAGGGAGGATGTGAGGGTTGTAAGCATTTGGTAGTAAACTTAGCATTATTGTTAATGTACAGAGGGAGAAAAATTGATAAATATAAGAAAAATTGCCTTCATATCACATGTACTTTCTTTTTTCTTGAATGGGTTATTAAGAAAAATTGATAAAAATAAGAAAAAGCTTCTTCTGGAATGGTAAGAAAGAATGTAAAAGTTGTCAATGTTTGACAAAATGCTTTTGCACAAGGATGAAATGGATGGAGGATTAGGCTTAATAAATCTTAAAAATCAAAACTTAGCATTATTACTTGGTAAATCAATTGGAGGACTTTAACTGATGATCAACTTATATGGGTTAAGCAAATTTTATATAGGTATTATAAGAGAGATTTCTTTTTATTAGTGCCAAATTTCTAAAATATAAGATTTTGTATATTTTAAAATACAAGATTTGATAAACTTTTATGATTAGTTGTCGACCTGACATTAATTACGTGCTAAATTTTAAACCAAGATAGCTATATGAGTAGGAGAAGGTCATTGTTACTAAACTTAGACGACTTATCTCGTTTCCGGTTGAACGCTTAAAGGAGATGACAATGGAGTTGATAATTTAGTCCCACATCAGGTAGGAGGTAAGATTATGAGGTGTAGATAATTGAAATTTGTTCAGACCTTACATAAAAAATTTCTTTTAAGACGTATGGGCTCAATCCAACATCATACCTCATGGCCAACTCCGGTTCACTGTGTTTCCGACAACTAGTATCAGAGCCCAATGTTACGGTACTGGTTTGGACGGTTCGAATGGGTTTGAGACAGACCCAAGGGTTAGAGGCAACTACATGAATTGACTTTCAAGATGTGTCTAGCGGGTCCAAGATAGAGTAAGGCGTTGTGGTTGGCACACAATGATGGTGTGGATGAACATGTCGGTTTGGTTCTGTGGTCGAACGAATCGAGTTGACAATATGTTAGATCTTCTAGGTGCTCGGCTGGTGGGAACGAATAAAAGTAGTCGGGGTGTGCTTGGTTGCTCGATCAGCGAAAACGAGGTAAGATGGAGATTGTTGGATTGTATCTCGTTTCCGGTTGAGCACTCAAAGGGGAGTGACAATGGAGTTGATAATTTAGTCCCACATCGAGTAGATGGTGGGATTATGAGGTATAGATAATTAAGATTGGTTCAGGTCATACATGAAACTTCCGTTTTAAGGTATATGGATCTAATCCAATATTACATCTCATAGACCAACTTCGGTTTGGATCACACTGCATTTCCAACGAAGTTAACAGGTAGGTAGACCAATTTTTTGAATGCATTTTAAGCTCATACAATTAAAGAGTGCCCTCTAAGTTCTCCAGACTACGAAAAATCTAGACAAAGAGATCAGATGATACAATTTGTTATAAAAAATTATATTCATCAAAACATATCATAAAAACATATTCTTAAGATAATTTAAATCATAGCAGGTAAAATAGATAAAAAAAAAACCTTTATTTAAAATAACTAAAACATAATATAAAATCTAAATTTGTTTTCATGCTGGAGGAAACACAATCAACAAGATTTAGTTTGTCGAGAGATGTATGGAAATCGAATAACTGATACATAACTGACACATAACTGACATCATAGCAGAATAGGAGACGAGGAAAGTCATTATATTAGCAGGTTTTAATTATCGTCATTATATATATATTAATTATCGTATCTGATGTGGGACTAAATTTTATTGTAAGCCTCCTCCCATTGGTGCTAGATATCATAGCAGTCACCACTTCAATACCTAGTGTACGCAGCTTCATTTTTCTGCAACGCCATCGTCATTGTACATGAGGCTCTTCCCAAGCAAGACTGTTTGGATGCTTGTAGCTTCTTGATAGTGTGAAAGTGTCACTTTCAATATGTTGTAATACAATGCACTTGTAATAAAAGTGTGAATGAATCACTTTAATTTTTTTTTTTTTGACCGAATTCAACTGGTTCTTGTGGTCAGTGAGAAGAGGTATAACATTCCTGGCTAGATGAATGGTTTCAGGATTAAACCGTAGGAGAGGTGTGGGACAGTGGGTCCAAATGATATGCAATGCACCGTGCACACAGTTCCGTACGTATCACCGAACATTTCAAAAAAAAAAATTGCCCTCGTAAGTGTGGAATTTCAAATCATTTTGTTTGGATGTCAAAATAAAAGTGTACGCGCGTAAGAATTAAAAAAAATTAGAAAACATAGTCACTTACAATAAAGTTGCAATCTATTTCTTTTACAACTAAGAAATAAAGAAATAACACTTTCAATTGTAATGAAATGTCATATCACATCCACTTGCAATAGAATTATAATGTCAATCCAAACACAATTAATTATTTTCACATAAAACAATTATAATAAAAATATTATTTTAATACACTTTCAACGAACCAAATTTCAATACACTTTCAACGAACCAAATAGCAGTGTTACATTGATTAATCATATATTATCTATATAGTAGTGTTACAGCACAATGACTAGATTATATGGGCTAAATGATTGATTAGAACAGAAGTTAATGAAGCCTGTATGGCATTTGGAGGATATGTGTGTGAACTAAATCATTGGATGTGACACTTCTGTTAGTATCAAGTCATGTACAGAAAGAATTTATGCAGAAGATATCAGAAACTTCTACCAATAAACAAAAAGAAAATGATAGTACATAGATCTATGAACAGAAGATACCTTAGGTAATGTCATGGAACTCAAATATTGGTGTCACATTATATCGCATATAACACACACACACCAAAATAGACTAGTACACATCATTTTCAATTCCAAGCAACCTAGAAGTTCCCAGAGCTCTTAAACAATCTATTGCTTAAATAAGAAATATTATTATGTTATTGTTGAGAACGAAAATGCAAAAATCGTTATCCAAATCATAGAGTATCGACGAGAGAACTGAACAAAAGGTACAAACTAAAAACGTCAAACACAAATCGTAAACACAGAGATTTTTATGTAAAAAATCCAAATGAAAAAAACACACAGGACGATCAGAGTCCAACCCTGACCTCCACTAATGGAATAAAGAGAATACACCCTCTACAAGCTCCTATTGATCCAACATGGATCACCACAACACTTAGAAATAGAAAATAGATTGCACAACGAAGATAGAAGACAATGAAAAATTACCCAAAAATGATCTCCTCCTCCGAAACGGCCTCCAATCCTTTTTTCTCCTTCCCAAAGTTGCAATGGCGCTCTTGCATCCTTTTTTTCTCCTTGTTGCATGTGTTAGGGTTAGAAAAAATCTAACTTATACTACTCAATCCCGCAATCAACCTGTACCGTAAGATACAATCCAACGGTGTATAAAATACCTCAAAATTTTCGTTCAGCCCGTCGGCCGAACTCGAACCGAATTCGGTCCGAGTCGGTGATTTGCGAGTAAACGAAACAGCAGCTCTCTGGAGCTTCTGGAGCACCCAGACCGAGTTTGTCCCGAACTCGGCCTGGGGAACCGAGTTTCGTCCGAACTCGGTAGGCATGTTTCCAGCAGCCCCTCCTTCTCCTGTTCGTTGCTCCCGAGCTTCTTCGACTTCTCAAATGGCCCTCGTCGCCTCCCCGAGCTTATCTGACAAACAGATGGCGCTCGTCGCACTCCGGGGTATTTTTCACATAGGTTGGGAACCCCACATACTCCAACAAATCTCCCCTTTCACAACTTGTGGAGGGGTCGTCATCCCGACGATCCGCCTGTATTACTCAAACTTTCTCCTTGAAAGAATATTTGTGAACATGTCTGCTCCATTTTTATCTGTATGAACATTCTCAAGCGTCGCTTCCTTCTTATCAACCATATATTGTATCCAATGAAACCGGGTATCAATGTGCTTGGACCGACTATGAAATATCTTATTCTTCACAAGTTGAATTGCACTCTGGCTATCACAAAGCAAATAATACTGCTCTTGCTTTAGCTCCATTTTCTGCAACAGCTTCTTCATCCACAGCAACTCCTTGCAAGCCTCCGTCGCCGCAATGTACTCTGCCTCTGTCGTCGACAAGGCAACACACTTCTGCAACCGCGACTGCCACGATACTGCTCCACCAGCAAACATCATTACATAGTCCGAAGTCGATCGTCTCGTGTCTACATCTTCAGCCATATCAGCGCCGGTATACCCAACCAGCTTCAGCTCGTCACCACCAAAAGAAAGTCTCCAATCGGCAGTGCCCTGAAGGTATCGCAGGATCCACTTGACCGCACTTCAATGTATCCTTCCAGGATTGGAAAGATACATGTTAATTGTGCCAACTGCGTGAGCAATGTCTGGCCTCGCACACATCATATCATACATAAGACTTCCCACAGCTGAGGCATATGGAACCCGATCCATATCTTCCTTCTCGTCCTCGGTAGATGGACACTACTGCTCAGTGAAATTAAAGTGAGCCGCAAGGGGGCAACTCACTTGCTTCAATCCGTTCATCCCGAAACGCTGAAGTACCCGATGAATGTAGTTCTTTTGGGACAAGTGTAGCAGCTTGGACTCTCTCTCTCTCTCTCTCTCTCTCTCTCTCTCTCTCGGATAATCTCCATCCCAAGGATAGTCTTCGCTGCGCCCAAATCCTTCACAGAGAAGGCCGCGCCCAGTTGGCACTTCAACTCCGCTATCCTAGTAGCATTCTGACCCACCAGTAGCATATCATTAACCTAAAGCAGTAAAATAATAAAATCATCCTCGGCAAAGTACCTCACAAACACACAGTGGTCCGACGTCGTCCGTGCATAACCATGATCTCCCATAAACGACTCAAACTTCATGTACCACTGCCTTGGAGCCTGCTTCAGACCATACAAGCTCTTCCTCAACTGGCAGACCAAGCGTGACTTATCCTTCTCACAGAATCCCCTGGATGCTCCATGTATAACTCCTCCTCAAGATCACCGTAGAGGAATGTCGTCTTCACGTCCATCTTCTCGAACTCCAAGTCCAAATTGGCTGCCAATGCTAGCACCACCCGAATAGACGACTACTTGACAACTGACAAAAAGATCTCATCATAATCTATGCCATTCCGCTGACCGTAGCCTTTAACTACCAGCCTTGCTTTATATATCGAGGGTGAGTAGCATCATATATCTGCTTCACTCTGAACACCCATCAATTTTTTAAATCCTTCTTGCCATTTAGCAACCGCATAAGATCATAAGTAGAGTTGGCCTGTAAAAAACTCCGCTCCTCCTGCATAGCCTCCATCCATTTTTGCATGTGTCCGTCTTCTATACCCTCTGCAAAAAATTTGGGCTCTCTCACATCGGTTAGTAGCATATACTCACCCGGTGAGTATCTCGTAGATGGTCAACGCTCTCTATCGCTCCTCCTCAATAAAACTGTTGGTGCTGGCTGTGTAAATATCAACAGCCTCCTCCCCTTCAGGAACTGCCTCATCGGCATGCTCATCCTCCTGAGGGTCACCCTGACCACCATCAGCAGACTGATGACCAAGGTTAGTAGTAACTCCATGTACTGACTCCCCCATAACTGGATCCTCTACGATGTCCTCTGGAAACTGCTCGAAGCGAAATGACTCTAACTCAAGAAATTCCTCAGCCTCAGGAGGCATCTCAGAATCCTGAGTGTTGGTCATGGTTTAATCCTCGACGAATACCACGTCCCTGCTTCTGTAGTGCTTTCTTTCCACTGGGTCGTAGAGTCTATAGCCAAACTCATCCCGACCTTAGCCGACAAAGACGCACCGTCTCGTCTTCGGCTCAAGTTTGGATCTCTCGTCCTTCGGTACATGCATAAAGGCTTTATAACCAAACACTCGCAGGTGATTGTATGACGGCTCTTTGTCGTACCATACTTTGTTAGGCACATCACCCTACAAAGGAGCACTAGGAGATAAATTAATAATATAAATAGCTGTGTAAAGAGCCTCACCCCAATAGCTTCCTAGCAAGTTTGCTTCTGACAGCAAGCACCGTACCCTCTCCATCAGCTTCATGTTCATGCGCTCCGCTACACCATTCTGCTGAGGTATCTTGGCGGAGTATTCTGGTGTCGTATCCCTTGCTCTCTGCAATAAGCATCAAAAGGACCAATGTACTTATCGTCGTTGTCGAACCGAACACATAGCCGCTTCTTGCCCGTCTCTCTTTCAACAGAGGCCTGAAACTATTTGAAAGTAGGCAGCACCTGATCCTTGGTCTTTAAAGCATAGACCCAAACCTTCTTGGCATCAATAAATGTTATAAAATAAGAAGCACCACCAATGGACTTTACCTTCATAGGACCGCAAATATCCGAATGAATCAACTCGAGCAACGTCGGCTTCCTTGAACTTGGATAACTTTGGAAAGCCACCATATTTTGTTTCTCCGCCAAACAGTGCGTGCACCTCTCCAACTTTGTAGACTTTAGTCCCAGAATTACCCTCCTGTTTACCAAGTAGCTCATTCCCTTCTCGCTGATATGGTTGAGCCGCCTGTGCCATAACTCGGTAGACGCAACAGTAGCTGTGTTTACCTCATGTGCCCTATGAACGCTCTCTTTCATATAGTAGAGACCGGACTTCTTGCTTCCTCTGGCAATCACCATCGAACCTCTGAAAGCTTCCACTGACCGTTCTCGAAGATACTGAAGAATCCCACATCATCCAGCCTTCCAACCTACACCAGGTTAAAACGAATATCAGGGACATGACGGACATCTTTGAGAACAAGAACTGCACCCGTCTTCGTCTCCTCAAATGCATATCTCCAATGGCAACCGCCTTCGACACATCTCCGTTGCCCATCTTCAACACTCCACAGTTGCATGTCATATAAGTGACAAATAGTACCATGTTGTGAGATACGTACGCTGAAGCACCTGAGTTCACCAGCCAAGAGTTGTCATCGCAGGTGAGGTTCATGACAACCTCGTCACCAACAATGATCATATCGCATCCATGTACCGAGGCCGCCGTTGTAGTGTTCTTGTCTTGATTCTCCTTGTCGCCCTTCTTCTCTCTCTTCCAAGCGAAACAGCTCTGCTTGATGTGGTCCTTCTTGCCACAATGGTAACACTTTGAGTTCTCGTACCGACCCTTGGACCTTTTTCTGCTTTTGTCTCTACCACTGCCTGAACCCCTGATTTTATCCCTTCTGCGGCTCTTTGAAACTAGCGCCTCTGAGTGAGATGTGGATGAAGTGCCCTGAGAACATCTTCACATCTCTTTATTCAGTACCCCACTTTTGGTAAACTCCAGACTGACCATGCCTTCTGGAGCAGAAGAGATCATAGACACTCGTACGGTTTCTCACGAGTTTGGCAATGTAAACAACAGCCATAGTCCCTGAACCTCGTCGTCGAACTTGACTCCCATAGAGGATAGCTGGTCCACCATACCTTGGAACTCACTCAAATGATCCGTAATAGATGCCCCGTTTTTGTACCGCAGATCCATCATCATCCGGATCAGGAATAATTTATTAATCCCGGTTTTCTTCGCATACAAAGATTCTAGCTTATCCCACAGCATCTTCACATGCTCAATATTGGCAACATGATTGTACATGTTATCTTCAACGAACTGCCTGATATATTCACACACATGTATATGTTTGAACTTCCAGTCCTCTTCGAATTTGTCACTGGGCTTCTCGGACGCAAATATTAGAAGATGCAGCTTCTTGACGAACAACAAATCCTTCATTTTGCTCCGCCAATAATGATAGTTGGTACCGTTCAGGTTTACCATGCACATCGGTTTCGCGTCCATCTCTCCTCCCTGGTTTGCCTATCAACTCCTGACACCTTTCTAAAATTTCAGAACTTGGCTCTGATACCACTTTGTTGGGAACAAAATCGCTAAAATTGTTCCCCAAACCAGAGAGTACATGCAAGAGAACCGAGCAAAACGCACAAACCAAAAATGCAAAACACAAGTCGCAGACAGAAATTTTTAATGTGAAAAATCCAGATGGAAAAAACCACGGGACGATCGGAGTCCAACCCTGAAGAACCTCCACTAATGGAATAAAGATAATACACCATCTACAAACTCCTTCCGACACGAATCACCACAACTCTTAGGAATAGAAAATAGATTACATCACGAAGATAGAAGACAATGAGAAATTAACAAAAAATGATCTCCTCCTCCGAAACAGCCTCCAATCCTTCTTTTTTCTTCCCAAAGTTGCAATGGCACTCTTGCCTCATTTTTCTCTCATTTTTGCATGTGTTAGGGTTAGAAAAAACCAACTTATGCTCCACAATCCAGCAACTAACCTGGATCATAGGATACGATCCAACGGTGTATAAAATACTTCAAAAAATTTGTTCAGCCCACCTACCGAACTCGGACCGAATTCGGCCAGAGTCGGTGATTTGCGAGTAAATGAAACATCAGCTCTCTGGAGCACCCAGACTGAGTTAGGCCAAACTCGACCTGGGGAACTGAGTTCAGTCCGAACTTGGTAAGCCTGTTTCCAGCAGCCCCTCCTTCTCCGATTCGCTGCTCCAGAACTTTTCCGACTTCTCGAATGGCCCTCGTCGCCTCCCCGAGCTTCTTTGATAAACAGATGGCGCTCGTCGCACTCCGAGGTGTTACCCACATAGGTTGAGAACTCCACCCACTCCAACAGTTTTTGGAAGCAGGATTACTTCTCCATCTAACAAAATGGGTATTCAAGCTACAGAACATATTTGAATGTAACCTTCAACTCGCTAGTTTTGATGCAATGGCAGGCAAAGCTGTTTCTTGTAGGTTCAATTTTCTTTTAATACAGAAAAGAACTAGCTGCTTTCAATGAAAATTGTTTTTTCTTTGCATGCAGAACTGGGAGAGTTTGGTGGGTCTGAAAATTCACCGGTACTGATTCTATTGAAAATCCATCTGTTAGCTACTCCATCCCATATGATCCGATTTGAAGGGTTCGAGCAAGACTTTGCAACTAGGACTTCTGTGCCATTGATCTCAGTCGTAAATCCGCACTTCTTCTGGGCATCGTAGGTGTATGCTCCACCCCCAAATCCACAGCAGGCTTCAAATGCATGCTCGAATCCAAAATAAATCACCAAATGACTTCATAAACTCAGTATGATATATCAGATATTAAAGATCAATGTAACAGAGATCAAATTTTAGTAGAAAAGAAAAGAAAAAATAAATACCAACAAAATAAACCATGTTGCAGTCAAAGGTCTCAGTCAAGGGTCGCAGTATCCGTATCGGAATCGATATCGGTATCGGATTATTTTCTATGAGTATTGGGATCGGCGATGTCACAATATCGACAGCTTCGGATTGGAGTATCGGAAAACAAATTATTAATATTTTAGAAAATATATTTTATACATTTAGATATAATTTTAAGTATTTTAAGTGTTGTTTCTTAGCAATTTTAAAATTGAAAGAAATAGTAGTCACCCTTCGGTTGGTTTACATGTGATAGATAAATTTTCTTCTTTTACATGATTTTACAATCTTATTATGCTTTTACACCTTTGCTGATTGATCTTTTTCGTTCAATTTTCTTTGCCGAATTGACCGAAAAAGATACCTCCAATGTCAGTATCGGCCAGTATCGGATATCGGTCGGTATCGGATCGGGACATGCCAAACGTGTTTATGAAGAAGGGCTGTAGGCATTTCTTACCATACTCTTTGGCCCTGGCTTATGAGCAAGTACTTGACAGAGTAGATATCAACAAGAGTGGGAGTGGCAAGAGGAAGATCTCTCCTGAGCTTGACCACTGTTTCATTGAGCATCCTGTTGAATTGCTGATGGAGTCGAAGCCTCCTGGTGTCGTCGGCTTCGCCCTGACAAGGGCGTAGGAGAGACAGCCGAGGGGACCCGTGTTGTGGATCCAGAAGTACCTCCCGCCCTTGCCATAGATACTCTGCTCACAACCCAACTCCATTGTTGATACAAATTTTAACTAGCAAATCATATGTACATTTACTGAAACTTTGGAATACCTTGATTAATATCAACCGTATAGAGAGCTTGCGCGAAGTATTCCTCCTTGGGCATCAGGTCCTCGAACACTCCTAAATTTCAGGTATGTCGGTATGTACATAACTCAGAAGAAGAAGGCCGAGAAATCTCACGCAGTTTGTGTTGTATTCTGTGATCGGAAAAAAACCATGTTTAGTTCTTTAGTCCCATATTGGCTAGAACAACTCCGTTACTTATCTTCATATTAGTTCCTCTCTCATTCTTCTTCTCACTTGTGAGAATTGTTGTGACTAAACCTGTGGGCCCACCGACGCACGCATGCCACCATCGTACGGTCTGGTTCGGATTCACGATGTGGGTACGTGGCCACATCTGCTGGCGCTAAATGTTGATTTGAAGTCCACTATCAGGCTTGGTTGAGTCCCAATTTTTTTTAGGCCACCGGTGCCGGAGTTTGAGTCGCCAAAATTGAGATGGCAGGGAAGCTACATGATGGCGAAGACGAAACATGCACTGTTAGTAGTAGCAGCAGAAGTGGCAGAAGGAACATCTTCATCACATCAGAATAGAAGAGATGGATATGAAGGGAGAAGATCATTGTACTAATACACTGTTATAATAACTATACTGCGAACTTAAAGAACACAAATTAATTTATATAGTTCATTTGAAGGAACAAAACAACAATAGAGTTCTGACTTCATTCATATTCAATGACCAAGGTATATGCCATAGTTTGCAGTATCGGCCAATACCGATCCGATATGTTTGGTATGTCCCGATCCAACACCGACCGATACCCAATGCTGACGATACCGATATTGGGGGTCTCTTTTTCGATGTATTCGGCAAAAAAATTTGAACGAAAAAGACCAATCGCCAAGGGTGTAAAAGCATAATAAGGTTGTAGGAGCATGTAAAAGAAAAATCAATCGGCAAATGTGGATACTAGTTCATTCAATTTCAAAACTAATAAGAAACAACACTGAAAATACTTAAAATTATGCCATATATTTTCTAAAATATTAATAGTTTATTAATAATTATTTTATTTTCGATACCAAAAAATTCGATACTCCATCTGAAACTGCTAATACTGTCAAAACCGCCAATTCTGGTACTCGTGGTCCGATATCGATACTGATACTGCAAAACTTGGTATATACACTGCAAATAATCTATTAGTTGATTCATACAGAGCAACTTAGTTAATTATAGGGTGCATTTCTCAGTTTGGAACTTCCCAGCTAGAATGCATACAATACTTCATATGGAGTAACTGCACAAGGATTATACTCTCTCCACAGGTTTATCACCCTTGGATGCCTTCACTGCTTTCTCAGTGTAAGGTTACAATAGAAGCAGAATTAGGAAAATTTCAGTTCCAGAATTCAATCCATAATGCTAGATTTATATATGTCTGAATCTGTGATCAGACTGATCTCAGTTGGAGTTTCCTCAACGAGAGAGAACATTTCCTGCAAGGGAATGATGCAAAGGAAGTGTACATGTTAATCTAAATAATAACAGATGATGGGGTGCATCTTAAGTGCTAATATGCCATTGGTCATAGTTTGCACTATAGACCAAAACAGATACGGGTACATATCGGTCCTATCATATCAGTTTTGACATATCGAGATTGATACGTTTCTTTGGAATTAGAGGAAGCAAAGCTTCAAACAAAGATGTTCACTTCGTTGATTTGAGTCCACTTTATCCGAAGAATATTTATCTATCTTGTGTCGACCACAAGTCGGTTAACTAGTCATCGGTCTTTGGCATCAAAGAAAGTCGAGAAGAAACATGGTTGGGATGCAGGGTCAAAATTTAGCCGGGAGATGGTGGGATAAGATGTAGTGGCAAGCTCCGGAAGACGCACTATGTGTAGGCTTGATGGCTAGTTTGACTCAGTTGGAACCAAGTGTTGAAAAAAAAAAATCGGCATCTGATCCATCTGGACGAATGCATTGATAATCTTTCCAATTTATTGATTGACTTCTGTTGGAATGAGTCATAAATACAGTAAACAGAAAATTTACTGTATCGAAATAAATTTATATTAAATTTATCTAAACGAAACAAGTTTGAAAATTTTGGAAAAAAAGTCAGGCTCCGCCAACAGTGTTGGCGGAAAAAACAACCGGTGTACACGTAAGCAGCAAAAAAAATTTTTTTTAAAAAAACGTGGGCCCCACGGCCAATTTCCGCCAACAGAGTTGGCGGAAATTGGTCCCGTGGGGCCCACGTTTTTTTTTGTTTTGTTTGGTTTGGTTTGGTTTTTTTACTTTCTTTGGTTTGGTTTTTTCGTTGGTTTATTGTAATTAGTTATATTTTTGTTTTATTTATTTAGTTTAGTTTAGTTTTGTAATTAGATTTAAGTAAATTTATTTTAATGAAATAAAATTAAAATAAATTAATTGGAAAGAAATATTTAGAAATATTATTTTCGGAAAATAAAAAAAAAGTAAATAAAGAAGAAGAAAAAAAATTGTGTCCTCTAATTTATTTGTGTCCTCTAATTTTTTATTTGTGTCCTCTAATTTATTTGTGTCCTCTAATTTTTGTGTCCTCTAAAGAAGAAAATAAATTATTTTAACTAGTATTTATTTGTGTCCTCTAATTTTTTTTGTTTATTTTAATGGTTTAGTTTTTTTTTATATGAAAAAAAAAGACAAAGTAAAGAAGAAAGACAAATATCGGGGAATGATTTGGTTTTGATTTTGGTTTGAAAGTGGGTTGGGTCTATGGGTTGGTTTAGTAGTTGGTTTATGTACAACGGCTATTTTACAACGGCTCTTTCAACGGCTCTTATTTTTTTAACGTTCATATCCAACGTTCGTCTAACGATTGGTTCGAAGTTACCTATATAAACGTAGTATTTGTTTGATATCAGCATATCAAACATTGCAATCAAAAATTTTATTTCTTTTCATACGAAATTACTTTCTTTCGACACAGGAGAAGCTCAGTTCAATATACAATCTTTGAAGCCCACTTTCTTGTTGCCATGGATCGAAGTATAACAATACTATGCTTACTTGGTGGTGTACTAAATGGGTTAGCTTATGAAGGAGGTTTAGTTGAAGTTCTTTTAATTGATCGGAATATTTCGTTTGATAATTTACGTAATCTAATAATTGAAAAAATTTCTATTGACTGTGAATTTTTATTGGTACATATTTATCTATCTAATTGCATAAATTTAGTTAGTGAGGAGGCATGGAAATTTATTCTTGAAGTTAATATACAATCAACATATATTAATATTTTTGTGACTCCACCACCACCACCACCAAGAATTAGTAGTGGTCCTAGTTCTTCTCACCAAGTTATTTCATTTACTGAAGAAGAACATAGAGTAGATGATGGTAATACCGACGATAAAAATAGTGATGATTTAATAGAAAATATAGATGATGTACTTGATGATAATGTTGATAGTTTAAATAATTTATTCATTGGAAGAAAATTTATAAATCGTCATGCATTTAGAAGTTTTATTAGTGATATAGCAATTGCAAAAAAAATTTGTTGCAGGGCTACTAGAAACAATGCCAGTGGAATTGTATATAAATGTAACGTTTCTAGTTGTAATTGGAGAGTGTACGCTAAAGCCATTGGCAACGGCGAAACATTCGTCATTAGTACGCTAGAAAATGTCCATTCTTGTTTAGGTGGACTTATAACGGAAAATCATCCATTAGCGACAACTATATGGGTTAAGAATAAGATTATTGATAAAATTCGTGATAATCAGTCGTATAGTCCATCGCATGTTATAAATGATATCTATAGGGAACACCGAATACATATTAAATATTGTAAAGCTTGGAAAGCTAGAGAAATTGCTCTATCAGAAATAAATGGTAGTTATATTGATGCATATAGTAGTCATGAAGAGTATGCTTTTATAATCATTGAGACAAATCCAGGTAGCAGATGTTATATAAAGACTACAGAAAATAATAAGTTTCAAAGAATTTTTATTTGTTTCAAGGCATGCATTGATGGTTTTTTAAGGGGATGTTTACCTGTGATTAGTACTGATGCTACATTTCTTTCCTCTAAATTTTAAGATATTTTATTTATTGCGTGTGCTCATGATCCTAACTATCAATTATATCCAATTGCTTATGTTGTTGCTGAGAGCAAAAACACGGATTCTTGGACTTGGTTTTTAAACGGTTTGAAAACATCTTTTGAAGGTAGTTTTAATACGTGGAATACAATTTCTTTTATATCATATAAACATAAAGGATTAATAAATGCCATGCGTGCTACTTTTCCGAAATTACCTCATTTTTATTGTATTCAACATTTTAAATAAAATTTAAAACTAGTATGTAGACTGCCTTATTTTCAACGTAAATTAGACTACCTTGCAAGATGTTATAATGAGACAGATGCGAATATTTGCTTTGAAACAATTAAGGCTGAAAATATCGATGTTTACAAATGGCTTGTTGGAGTAAATGATGAAACTCGTATTTTATCACACTGGATAACAGCTTATTCTCCTTGTCCTAAATTAGATATTAACACGTCGAACCTTGCTGAATGCTTCAATAACTGGGTTAAAAACTTACGCGATAAACCAATAACAACACTACTTGATGGTATTCGAGCCAAAATCATAACACTTCAGGACAAAAATCGACAAAAAGCTGATAATCTTGCAACTAATTATTGTCCGAAGATGTTAAATACTATGGCCAGTATCACAAGAAAAAGACACCAGCTGCAAATATTGAGTATAGTTGGTTATTTGTTTGAAATACTAGATCGTGAAACAAACAGAACATATGTTGTGAACTTAGATGAAAAATATTGTACATGTTTTAAATGGTATCATACTTGTCTGCCATGTGTACATGTATGTTATGCTTGTAATTCTAAAAATATTAGCATCGAGAGTTTTTATCCAGGTATTTTTTCCAAAGAAGCATTAAGAAGCGTATATGAGCCGTACCTGGAGCCAATTCCAGTCCCTTACAACATTCAAAGTACATTAGTTATAGGTGACATTGGAGTACCAGATGTACAACGGAAAGCGGGAAGACCAAAGAAGAACCGCATCATGGCGAAGGATCAACCATCAAGAGATCTCCGATGTAGCAACTGTAATGGTTTAGGACACAATCGAAGAAGATGTACTAACCAATCAAGAGAATAAATGCATTGGCATAGATTTTCTTAGAAAAGTTATGTTCATTGATGTAATTTAATGGAGGAATACATAAATTTCTCATATAACCTAGCAGTACAAGAATTTTATTCTCTGCCTCTTGCCATCCTGTCATAATTCCTACGAGGCCTTGGCCTAAGACCGAGTCTATTTCTTCTTGCTACTGTATCCTCAAGTCTCTCCCCTGGCAATGGTGCCCATGGGTCAAATTCATCAGCCTCTTGTGTCTGCACCGGTGCTGTTGGAGTCACAGATAACTGAGTAGCTGTATCAAACCGGGGTGCATCAAATATAGAATTGGACATCTGCATGTAATAATCCCAATAGTCAACACCAGGCTGTGAAGTCCCCTCGTTCGCCTCTCGGTCCATCTGTGGGGTACGTGCTTGTGACGTTCTCTCGCCCGCCCACTGATAAGTGCCTTGGCCCGCCCACTGAGAAGTGCCATGGCCAGACCACTGGGAAGTGCCCTGGTCAGCCTGTTGGGAAGTGCCCTGGTCAGCCTGTTGGAAAATGTCCTACTCAGGGACCTCGTCATCTTGTTGAGGCGGGCTATCCATATGCCAAACATGAGGATAGTTTCTACGCGGACGTAGTTGCCGTCGGCTAACTAAGCCTTGAGGATAATCTGGTGGAATATTTAATGGAGGGTTGGGTGGAGTCGGAAATGCTTGCACATCATCCAAAAATGATCTTACTGCTGTGCTTAACGAGTCTCTCACTGGATGATTTTCACATGCTACAATCAAATTTGGAAGCTGAAATATTAAGTAGAATCCAATTAATTCATAATAAAAAAACTATGGAAACAAAATTTTTTATCAATAAAATACGTACCTTCTCCATTACATTTTGATACCATTCACGATAACTAGCATCATCAACGACCCGATGTTGGAATCGCAACTCCTCATATTGGTAGGATCGGTTACTGATAAGAGGAGCTCTCCACCAAGATCTATAGGCTATATCACCTAATGCTACACCATTTAAACAAATATGAGCGTTATCACCTAATGCTACACCATTTAAACAAATATGAGCGTTTAATTTCATATAATTTTAAAAAAATAATTTTGTTCAACTTTTTAAATAACTTACCCTCATCTATAGAGTCCATTAGTTGAGACATCTGTACCACGGGCTGTGTCTCCAACCTAGAATTCCACTGTGGAATCATTTTGCTTGCCATTTTAGTTGTACTCCCTTTACTACGATTTAAACATGGTGGCTCATCGGGAATCTTTTGTTTCACCCAGAATTGTCGCATAACGCGATCAGCTGGATGATACATGATTTCACCGTCGAATATCAGGAAACAACTATGGACACTAAGGTCATAGGCTGTTGTTTGGATTTCAGTAGAATTTTGCTCAAGCCGGTACGGACAGTATGTCACCTATTTTATGACAAAAAATTATAAGATAATGGTTATAATGACTTTATAAAATAATAATACAGATATTTTACCTCGTTATACTTCAGTGTGTCAAATTCGACCCGGTATAAAGAGATAGCCGCATGTTCACAGTGTACTGGATCTGCTGCATCCGTAGTCCACCGTAAAGCTGACGGAAAGACACCAACATCGGTATTAATGCGGGGGACTGGCCTACCAATATGAAAGTGGTCGTAGGAACAAACCTAGAAAATATGACCATATGATATAAGTGCATATATTTTCAATGTAAATAGAATTAAGTAAAACTTTTCATATGATATAAGTGCACATATTTTCATACCTGTATTAATGTCGCACAACCACTTAGATTTACCTTCGTTGCATTCATATCTTCAAACTGTACAAAATCTGTCATGGAACTATATAAATATGCCAACACTGACGCTCCCCAAGCGTGGCGCGTAGGTGCGGTCAGGTCTACCAAAAAAGGTAAAAAACTTAAATCAACTAAATTGGATGAGTCTGGAAACAACATTCCGCTTAATAAACCTAGCAAGTAGGCTCTGGTGCAAGCAGTGACCTGAACAAATGATAAAAACATTATATGCATTAAATTCAATTAAAATATACTACGTAAATAATAACATAAGTTGCAAAAAAACTATACTTATCCGATCCTCATCAACTGAGATAACTTGATCACCAATACGATCTAGGTGCAAAAAGTTATGACGGAGCCACGTAAACGTCACAAGATTTTTACCACGTTTATTACGCGGAACCTCCACACCTAGGTACTTTGTAATCATAGTGTCGGCGGAAATTGATTTATCAAATATTATAGGTTCACCCGTAATAGGTAAACCTAAAATATTTGCCACATCTGCTAGAATAATACTCATCTCTCCGAATGGTAGCTGAAAGGTATTTCGTCCGGGCCACCAACGCTCAACTAAACTGAATATTAAGTCTCTATCGTGTTGCATAAAATATATCTTGTCAACATAATAAAAGCCAAATATTTTCAACAGTGCCACCTGGTGGTCGATCAACCTCCAATACCCAAGTCTGTTATCGTGACGCCACGAGGCATGCTCCCGGCACCGTTCATTATTAGTATAATCGTATTGCTATATATGAAAAACATAGACGATGTTATTAATAGACATGTACAAAATATCATTCATATTTGTTTACACAATTATATTTTATTGTACCTTCCCATAAAATACCAAAGTAGATATATGTTTCGCACGTTGTTGGATTATTAAATCCGTAGTAGGGCCTCCAGGAATACGTCCGTCGTTTTGGCTGTCCATCTGTACATTATGGTTGTCAAAAAACAAATTTTGGCTGTCCGTAATTTTGCACATTACATAACTTATATTTAAAAAATAAAAACTAACATCAAATATTGCATATACAAATAAAAGTATAAATGAAGAAGAATAGAATAAATACCTTCAACAATAAGGATTGTTGTGCTCACAAAGACTGTTGTGTCCACTTACAAATTAGAGAAAATTAAGGCTGCTCAAATTGCTGCTACGTGCTCACAAGGAATGCTGTAAATGATCGTAGTGCACTCTCTTCTTCTTCCTCCTTGCATTCTGTTCTGCTTTCTCCTTCTCTTCTTATAGCTCCCACCTCGCACCAACTTCTTCCCTGTTGTACTCCTCTCTCTCCTCCCCCACGAGACATGTCCCTTCTTTCTTTCTTTTTTCCCTCACGTCTCTTCTTCTTTTTCCCCACTCACGTCCCTTCTTCTTTTTCCCCACTCACGTCTCTTCTTCTTTTTTCCTCACGTCCCTTCTTCTTTTTCCCCACTCACGTCTCTTCTTCTTTTTTCCCACTCAAGTCTTTTCTTCTTCTTTTTTCTGTTAACTCTTGTCTCTCAGTAGTCATTATTGTCTCCTTGTTAAACCAAACCGAGATCCCCTTCCACGTGAACCAATTCCTGAACCAACATCAATCCATAAATAAAAAAACCAAAGCAAAACATAATTCAAAACAAAACTAAATAAATTAAAATCCAAAACAAAAGTAAATAAAAAAACTAAATAAAAAAATGTTGGCTGGTTGGCTAAAAAAACTAAATAAAAAAAACTAAACCAAATAATAAAACAAAACCAACTAAAAAAAACCAACCAAAATAATCCAAAACAAACCAACCCAAACCACCCCAAAAAAAATTGTGGGCCCCACACCCAAAATCTGCCAACTATGTTGGCTGAATTTTGGTGTGGGGCCCACGGATTTTTTGGATGGTTTGGGTTGGTTTGTTTTGGTTGGTTTAGTTGGTTTGGTTTGATTATTTATTTTGTTTTATAGTTTTTTTTTCATAATAGACATAAAATAATTAATTTAAATGTTTCTAAAAAAATTTTGGAGATCGAAACATCATTTTAAATTCGTGGGCCCCCACATCCAATATAAATTTATTTCACTACAGTAAATTTTAAATATTCAAAAATAATATTACCGAAATTCAAATTTGGAGGTCGAAACATCATTTTTTGATGAATCTAAAAAATTTCGAAGTCCGTCAAATGGTAAAATGGTTTATCCTATAGTACTTTTTCATACGATCATTTTGGCACAAACTGGGCCTTGTTTCGATCTCCCAGTCAAAAGTTATGATACTTTAAAGTTTTAAAATTTATATTTTTGTCTATAACATATGCGTCTTGTTTCGGATAAATTTTTTTTCTACATGATTTGTGTTACACTCGTCGAAAACATACAAATCGACTTATTATTTAACGAAATACGATTTAAAAATAGGTAGTTATGGCCGCTCGAAGTCTGCTCGACGGCAGACGTAATAGTCTTATGGCAAATTTTTAATATTATTATTTTTTAACGTCTGTTAATGACGAAAAAATTTACGATAAAAATATAATATTTTTAAATATAAACGTCCAATTCATATTGATATTTTTTTCGTAATTTTTTAAACTTTTATGCTTTAGATGGAATTTATACAAATTTTGATGCTTTGGAAACAAATTTTCGAAAATAATATTTCTAAATATTTCTTTCCAATTAATTTATTTTAGTTTTATTTTGTTAAAATAAATTTACTTAACTCTAATTACAAAACTAAACTAAACTAAATAAATAAAACAAATATAACTAATTACAATAAACCAACGAAAAAACCAAACCAAAGAAAGTAAAAAAACCAAACCAAACCAAACAAAGCAAAACAAAATAAGTGGGCCCCACGGGGCCAATTTCTGCCAACAGAGTTGGCTGAAATTGGCCCCCCCCAATTTCAGCCAACTCTGTTGGCGGAAATTGGCCGTGGGGCCCACGTTTTTTTTAAAAAAAAAATTCTGCTTACGTGTACACCGGTTGTGTTTTCCGCCAACACTGTTGGCGGAGCTTGACTTTTTTCCAAATTTTTCAAACTTGTTTCGTTTAGATAAATTTAATATAAATTTATTTCGCTACAGTAAATTTTATGTACAGTAAATTGTGTCTGCGTGAATGAACGCTATATAAGAGTCTCTTCTCGTACCTTTTTATTGTGATTTTCTTTAGACGTTTTCGCTGCTTGGTTTTGATGAATGTACTTTCGAGTTGTTTTCAATGATTGTTTATGTTGTCCACTTTTATTGATTTCTGCATTCATTTATGAGGATTCTAAGAGAGGAATGATAGAAGAAGGAGACTGATCAGATGTTCGTGAAATTGCAGGAGAACGCATAAATGAGGCTTGATTATTGCTAGGCGATTTTTCTTTTTCCAGCACGTTCTCTTCTTGGTGGATGGTTTTGACCCTTTTTTCTACTCTTTTATGTCAATAAATTATTGTTGCCTTGTAACGTCTTTAGATCGATGATATGTGGTAGTATATAATTAATAAATGAAGCCACGTGCATGTTGTAACACTAAGACTGTACTGTTAGGTGCAGCTATGCACGGGATTTATGTAAGTATGTGCTTCATATAAGAAGCGAACAGTTGTGGTCCTGGGACCACGAAACTGTTGGTATATATATGGCTTGGTGCCATGGGATAGTCGAAATTATTTGGAGCCAATAGTCGTCAATCGGAACACTAAATAAAGATAATGAACTGATATACAAGTAAAGATTTACATTGCGTATTTCAGTTGATTACCATGCTTATGTTTCATAGTTAAAATATTCACGCATTTGCATGATCATGGACAACTTGTGCATAAGATATGACTTTCCTCGAAACGGTATCCGAGTATTAGAACCGAATTGACCTAGGAGAAATTATGTGAAATATGATTCGCGCACGAGGTATTGTGGGACCTTTAGTGGTACTAGCTAACCGGACTGGAAGGACACATCGTATTACCATGTAATAGTCCTTTATGGTGTCAGATTCACCAATGACCTCATATAGACATGGAGCATGCTAATGTATGTCTTTTGCAGAGACGGTAAGTATTCATCTTTATTTTATAAAGGGACAGACGCATCGACTATGTATGATTATATGTCTACTGCTTTCACTTATGCTATCGATATGAACTATCAATTAAACCTAGTTCTAAATAGCAAGATCTGTTTAATTACATACTTCCATTGATAAGCAGTGTTGGTTTAAGCGAGTGGGTTAGTCCTATTCACCAGTGCATTTTTTGATGTATTGACCCCAAACTCCACAAGTGTTGGGAACCACGAGGGTATAGAAAGCTAGCTGAAGTTTTAGAGAAGCATTTTGAAGTACTTCCTTTTTTGAAGTATTTTGAAGTCAGTTCATCTTGAAGGCATTTTGGTTTCAATATATAAAGGGGCATGACGTATGGAAAGACTAGTATTATTATTTTATGGCAGCTTGTCAGTCTTTTGTTATTTCATGAATGTTGCCAAAACGACCTTTTAAATGTATTTTGATCTTGTACTCCGTTGTAAGTTATTAATAAAAATAGATTTTCTTCCTATATTGTGTATTCAACTTTCTGATACTATGTAATTTTAACCTGTTGTTCAAATTGTTTATTATTCATTCACATTTTTGCCTTGTATAAGTATAATTTAGACTTATACGACATCACGTCCGGTGGCAACTTAGTGATTTGACATAATTGTGGCATGACATAAAAGGAGTAGGAGTTTGACGTTAAATTAAGAAAGGAGATCCGGAACTTGGTATTGATCCGGGAAGAGAAAAATAGCAGTAACTTCATCTCTAAAAGTTGTTGAGAACAGTACGATGAAAGTTGTAAGCTGTGTTTGGGGGAGAGGGCGAGTTATTGTCTATTATTGGCCTATATGGTAGAATTAATCGGGGAGTCTGATTGGATACCCAGAACCATAATAGTTCAAAAGAACTTCTACGAAAATAGATAAGGGTCATGTTTGACATATATGCCCTTGCCCTCCAAACAGTATGAGGGCCTTTCTGCTCGTATTGCTCACACTCCTAGATCTTCACGCATCGCATCTCCATGTTGAACCTCTCAACACATTATACATTTCCTCGCTTTGTCGTAATAGCAGAATAGTCAGAAATGGGCATTAATACCTAAATAGGATTTAAATCATTTGTAAATCAATTTTAGAGCCTCTGAGGTCATTTTATTGACCGACCATAACCCATCTTTATGAGATGGGCAATCATACGCTCATGCATGTTCCATGTCGTGGTCGAGCACATATACATGTAAGAGCCTACACCGACGTGGGCCTCTTTTTCAATAAATTCAGAAAAGGAACTTTAAAAATGAAAGGGTGAATTATGGAAAATTAATGTCGACAAAAAGATTTGATTTTGCTAAAGTTCAACATGTTACCATGTTTTGGAAGATTCATTAAGTGAGCGAATATGTGAGCCCGGTCAAAGATTCCTATTCTAGGCGGGACGGACCATCCACCTTCGAATGGTGTTGATCCGTAGGACCATGAAAGGATTCACCTCTGGCCTCTGGGCACGTCGGAACTACATGAGTTCACCGGGTTGACAAACTATAAAATATTTATAAATTCACAACATTGATCCATCTTAATATTCTTTCATTTTAATTTTGACTACAAGCAAGTAAATAAGCAATAGTATAAACTACTATTTATTTAGTTCTGACGTGTTGTGTCGGAAGATTCATTATCGATACACTATAACAATTATCATTTGTCCAAGTTGTATATATGCAAGTTCACAACATTCATTGTAGAATATTTTGGAGTAATTATTATATTTTTTATTGATAATCTCTTGGCTATTAATAGCCTTACAATCCTTCATCTTACATTAATACCCCATTAAAAACCCATGTTGAATATTCTAATATTCCAACAAATATACCAAGAATATTCTAATATACCAACAAATATACCAAGAATATTCTAATATACCAACCTCCTCAAGATGGGCGAAAGATATTCACTAAACCCATCTTGTCACATCCTCTAATCATATCTGCAGAACTAAGTCCCTTGGTCATATTGTCTGCTACCTGCTCCTTGGTTGGAACATGACCTAACTCCAGTAGTCCACGGTCCAACTTTTTCTTGATGAAGAACCTATCGATCTTGATGTGTTTGGTCCTGTCATGCTGCACTGGATTATTGGCGATACCGATGACTGGCTGGTTATCACACCACAACTTTATCTTGGCTCCTTGATCCAGCTTCAGCTCCACTAGCATACTCTTCAACAATAGTAGCTCTGCAACTACCAAGGCTATAGCTCTGTACTCCGCTTCAGCTGTCGATCTGGCCGCCATTGACCGCTTCTTACTCCTCCTACAGAACAAATTTCCTGCTACAAATATGCAATAGACCAAGGTAGACCTCATATCATCAGTACAGCAAGCCCAGTCAGAGTCACAGTAGCCCTCGATGCTCAAGTGATCATTCTTCCTAAATATCTTATAATCTGGTACACTGCATCCATATGACCCTTCCTTGGGTCATGCATGTAGCAGCTCACCACACTCAGTGCAAAGCAGATATCAGGACATGTGTGGCTCAAATAGATCAACTTACCCACCAGTCTCTGGTATCTGTCTCGATTAACTGGTTTTCCAGCCTCAGCACACAACTTGAACCCTTGGTTGATCGGCATCACTGCAGGTCTACATCCCAACATCCATGTCTTATTAGAAGGTCCAGTCCATACTTCATTTGAGAAAGAACAATCTTCTCTGCTTCTCGAGCAATATCAAACCGAAGGAAGTACCGAAGAAGGCCAAGTTCCTTCACCTCGAACTCCTTGCCAAGTTTTTTTTTAGTCGAGCAATCTCCTGTTCATTATCTTATGTGATAATCATATCATCCATATACACTGCAAGCATGGTGATGTGGCCTCCACTCCGATGAAAGAACACAGTATGATCAGCATTTATCTGCAGATATCCCATCCCTATTAGCCCTCCTGAATCTGTCAAACCACGCTCAAGGAGACTGCTTCAGTACATAGAGGGACTTCTTCAACCTGCAGACCTTGCCCACTGTCTTATCGGTACAAAATCCTGGTGGTATCTCTATATACACTTTCTCTACTAGATCTCCATGAAGAAACGCATTCTTTACATCCAGTTGGTGTAACTTACATCCACTATTCGCAGCCAAAGAAATCAAGGTCCTGACGGTGATTATTTTTGCCACTGGTGCAAAGGTCTCATCATAGTCAATGTCGTACGTATGACTGTATCATTTTTCCACCAGTCGAGCCTTGTAGCGCTCTACTTTTCTATCTGGGTTATGCTTCACTGTAAAGACCCACTTGCATTCGACTGCCATCTTTGTAATACTCCACTCCGCGTCGGCATTATGTATCAGGTGCGTGGGCAGAACTTCGTTCTCTGATTCTTGCATGCCTTAATAATAAATCTAAATTTTTGAATGCTTGTTTCCTTAAAGAGAATAATATAACCTGTCTTGCATGATAATAAACGAACTCATGTAGCTTGTCATTGAAACGAATATGTCTGCTTAACTAAGAATCCTGAAATGCTTGTCTAAGAGTATGCGTTTGCATGAACATGTTCACTATTGCCTATGCTCCGAGAGAACCAATATCATGTGCCTGAATGTGTTAAAATATAAGAAGGCTTGCCCCGCAACAAAGATATATGGTCTCGTCTGCATACTAGAGTTTATTTGATAGTATTTCATGTATTCGTATTGGTCGGACAATGGCTATTGGTGGAGAGCTGAACTGCATGTGTCACGGCTGCTACAGAGATAATAGAAAGCAACCATGAGTCACAGCTGGCAATAGCATCAGATAAATAAGTCATTGGTTAGCTGGTATCAGAGCTTGGCTATACGTCTTTGGACTTTATTTCGATTTTCTCAGTTTCGAAAGCTCGTTCGTGGATTATGTGCACACTCTCTCTCAATGTCCCAAATGGAATATTCCAATAATGAGTCTAAATACTTTCAAAAAGTGTATGTGAATGATGTAATTGCTTGTACAGAATTAAAATGATATGGCCTTTGTACCAACCTGTGCTAGACCCTTTGGGGATAGACTCGTGCTAAGAACTTACAACTTATGTACAAAACCCAAAATGCTTATACATGTTTGCCCAACTGGTTAGTACAAAATTGAGTATTGTCATGAACGGTTAGCTTTGCACACAGCCTTTTGGCTGAGTCGTGTAGATTATCGTGCGCCAAGATCCTTTGGTACAAGCTAGTTGCAAGCGAGATTTAGATATCGTTTAGGAATGAGATGAGTCAGACTTAGAATGCCAACCGATAGAAATATTCTCGGATTTATCGCTTAGGCGAATAAGAAGAATCGTGCTTGAAATTTGAGGAATAGCTCAAACGGTATTTCATATTGGAAGATACAAATCGATTAAAGTGGATTTGATTGGATGACTCAATTCTGAGTGGTGTATGGATCATTTAGAAATACCCTAACGGATTCATAGGTCTCGTGCGATAGTTGGATTGAACGATTTCATAATATCTTAAATAAATGATAAGGCTTATATCGAATTAGGATTCACGAAAATGAAAATCGATATCTCGTTAAAGAAACTTGTTGGAAACTTGGAGGATTATACGAGCAATTTTGGATTGAAACAACCGGGCTGAACTTGAATACAATACAGCTCGAATAGAAGTTATTCTGAAATAATATTGTGTTTGGATGAAAGAGATGAACGATAATGGATTTGGCTTGGAGTTCAAAAGAACGATCTTGAAATCAAGTTCGAAACGGTAACATTGAAGTTGGATGATTTTACTAAACGATTTAAAATCACTGCATGAACAGATACAACTTGGATGAATAATAAGGTATCTCGATCGTGCCGAAGATAACCATAACATTCAAACATTCTTGTCTTGTGTGAGCAAAATTCTATGCTCGTACTTGCGTCATGCCCGGGTTAGAACGATTATCCAACGGGAGCATTGACGTGGCGATCTCACGTCCAACGAGGGTGATCGAACTTGCGAGAGACCGGAGTGTGACAAACGTATGGATCGTCTTGACTTTTGGTTCAACATAATAAGACAAATTTGGAATGCACGTGATCAAAAAAATATTTTGAGGATAAGTTAGTCTAGAACTGAAAATAAAATCACGCTTGATGGTTTCGTGAACGGATACGTAAATCAGGTTAAACGAATTAGAGTTATAATTAAAAAGGGCTTAGAATCAAATCTTGGCTTTGTGGTTTAGGCTTGGAATGGATAGGGATTCTATCAAAACATGTTTGGAGGGATAGACTATACAAATCACTAGGCTTGTCCTGCAATTTGGATATATTATGGATTTTAATGAACGGACTCATCCCCCGTGGAAACGAACATGTTATTAAGTGTAGGAAAATTTATGCTCGATGTTTAGAAATCTGAGTGAAACAAGCTTAGGTAGATTATCCCATGCAAATGAACAATGGTTTGACCCTAAGAGATCGGGGCCTGACAGATTGGTATCAGAGCGGATTCAATTCTTGCCCAATTCTATTGCTATGACTCTGAGATATGCTTGATATGGTATTGTAATAGAGCGTTCCATACAATAAGTCCATAGATATTCTCAAAGTGCAAATGTTTTCTGGACTTGATTGTTTCGATTGAGTAAGGCGAGGGATAAGGACTATCGCTGCTCGGAATATCGAAAAGTTTATCCTTGAAGTTTTGAGGACGAAACTTTTGTTGGTGGGTAAGTATATAATGCTCCGCTCTGCGTCGGCATTATGTATCAGGTGAGTGGACAGAACTTCATTCTCTAATTCTTGCACGCCTTAATAATAAATCTAAGTTTTTGAATGCTTGTTTGCTTAAAGAGAATGATAGAACCTGCCTTGCATGCTAATAAATGAACTCACCTAGCTTGTCATTGAAACGAACATGTCTGCTTAACTAAGAATCCTGAAACGCTTGTCTAAGAGTATGTGTTTGCATAAACATGTTCACTATCGCCTATGCTCCGAGAAAACCAATATTGTGTGCTTGAATGTGTTAAAAGATTAGGTGGCTTGCCCCGCAACAAAGATATATGGTCTGATGGTTTGTCTCGTCTGCATACTAGAGTTTATTTGATAGTGTTTGATGCATTCGCATCGGTCGGACAATGGCTATTGGTGGAGAGCTGAACTGCATGTGTCATGGCTGCTACAGAGATAGTGGAAAGCAACCATGAGTCACAGCTACCAATAGCATCAGATAAATGAGTCATTGGTTAGTTGGTATCAGAGCTTGGCTATACGCCTTTGGACTTTATTTCAATTTTCTCAGTTTCGAAAGCTCGTTCGTGGGTTATGTGCACACTCTCTCTCAATGTCCCAAACAGAATATTCTAACAATGAGTCTAAATACTTTCGAAAAATGTATGTGAATGATGTGATTGCTTGTACTGTGCTAGACCCTTTGGGGATAGACTCGTGCTAAGAACTTGAGACTTATGTGCAAAACTCGAAATGCTTATACATGTTTGCCCAACTGGTTAGTACGGAATCGAGTATTATCATGAATGGTTAGCTTTGCACACAGCCTTTCGGCTGAGTCGTGTAGAGTATCGTGCGCGAAGATCCTTTAGTGCAAGCTAGTTGTAAGCGAGATTTAGATATCGTTCAGGAATGAGACGAGTCAGACTTAGAATGCCAACCGATAGAAATATTCTCTGATTTATTGCTTAGGCGAAATAAGAAGAATCATGCTTGAAATTTGAGAAATAGCTCAAACAGTATTTCGTATTGGAAGATACAAATCGATTGAAGTGGATTTGATTGGATGACTCAATTCCGAGTGGTGTATGGATCATTTAGAAATGCCCTAACGGGTTCATAGGTTTCGTGCGATAGTTGGATTGAACAATTTCATAATGTCATAAATAAATGATAATATTTATATCGAATTGGGATTCACGGAAATAGAAATCGATATCTCATTAAGAAAACTTGTTGAAAACTTGGAGGATTGTACGAGCAATTTTGGATTGAAACAAACGGACTAAACTTGAATACAATATCGCTCGAATAGAAGTTATTCCGAAATGAATATTGTGTTTGGATGAAAGAGATGAACGATAAGGGATTTGGCTTGGAGTTCAGAAGAATAATCTTGAAATCAAGTTCGAAACGGTAATATTGAAGTTGGACGATTTTACTAAACAATTTAAAATAACTGCATAAACGGATATAACATGATGAATAATAAGGTGTCTCGATCGTGCCGAAGATATCCATAACATTCAAATGTTCTTGTCTTGTGCGAGCAAAATTCTATGCTCGTACATGCGTCATGCCCGGGTTAGGACGATTATCTAGCGGGAGCGTTGACGTGACGATCTCACGTCCAACGAGGGTGATCGAACTTGTGGGAGACCGGAGCGTGACAAACGTATGGATCGTCATGACTTTTGGTACGACACAATAAGACAAATTTGGAATGCACGTGATCGAAAAATGTTTTGAGGATAAGTTAGTCTAAAACTGGAAATAAAATCATACTTGATGGTTTCGTGAACGGATACGTAAATCAGGTTAAACGAATTAAAGTTATAATTAAAAAGGGCTTAGAATTGAATCTTGGCTTTGTGGTTTAGGCTTGGAATGGATATGGATTCTATCAAAACATGTTTGGAGGGATAGACTATGCAAATCACTAGGCTTGTCCTGCAATTTGGATATATTATGGATTTTAATGAACGGACTCGTCCCCCTTGCAAATGAATATGTTATTGAGTGTTGGAAAATCTGTGCTCGATGTTTAGAAATCTGAGTAAAACGAGCTTGGGTAGATTATCCCGTGCAAATGAACAATGGTTTGACCCTAGGAGATCGGGGCGTGACAATCTTCTCCTCTGAAAGCTTTACCAGTTTCCATGTGTGGTTCTTCTCAAGAGCACCTAACTCCTCGTGCATCGCCGCTTTCTACTTTGGATCGTTCTTGGCAACCTGCCAATTGTTAGGTACAGTAATACTATCCAAAGATGCAATGAATGCTCCATGAGAAGAAGATATGTTATTATATGAAACAAATTGAGCAAGGTTCCAACCATATCTATCAGGAGAATTTTTCGTATTGTTGCGAGTGATCCTCCGTACTGATAATGGTGTGGGAGGAGTAGGAAGAATGATATCACCTGAAGGATAATCTGGTGGTGGTAGTGTAGGTGTCTCAGAAGTTGAGACGAACACAGGCAAGGGACTTGGCACTGGCACTATAGGTACTGGTCCTGCAGTTTGCTTTCCTTTACTGCTGTAGGTAAGTAACTCCCCCTGACCCGTGGGCCTAACACCTCTCATCGCCTCCCCTTGTTCCTCTTCACTCTCTTGCTCCTCCTCAAACGTTACTCCATACCATACTCCTAAATCGATCACCGCACTCTCACAAATCTTCCTTTCTCGTGTCATACTCTCAGTATCAGGTGAGTTGCTCATGGATGAGGTTTCCTCCTGATGGTAGTATGGATCAAACTCCCTGAAGTGAACATCCATGCTCATAAACTTTTTCTTCTCTACTGGGCTCTAGTACACATATCCCTTCTGAGTCGCCGAATAGCCCACGAGTACACACTTGACTGCTCTTGGATTAAGTTTTTGAACAGATGGTCTGTTGTCCTTCACAAAACATATGCAGCCAAACACCTTTAGTGGGAGTATCCCATTATTATTTTCTTGCAATATCTCACATGGAGACTTCCATCCTAGTACCTTCGAGGGCATCATGTTGATCAATCGAGCTGCTTTTAATATTGCATGCCCCCAAAGACTCTGTAGGACATTCATGTCGATCATTATGCTCTTTGTCACCTCCAAAAGGTGTCTGTTCTTCCTTTTTGTCACTCTATTCTGTGCTGGTGTGTATGCACAGGTGGTCTGATGTTGTATCCCTTGGGCTGACAAGTATTCCTCAAGTGCTTTGTTGGTATACTATGTTCCATTGTCAGACCTTAGTACCTTCACCACTTCTCTATATTGAGTCTAGACATGTTTATGAAAGTTCAAAAAATAGGTAAAGATCTCACTCTTATTCTTCGTCAAATATAGCCAGGTTACACGAGAGGAACAATCAATAAAAGAGACAATATACTTGTAACCATTCATAGTAGTTATGGCGCACGACCCCCAGACATCAGAATGTATAATATTAAAAATAGAAGAGCTCCTATGGCCTGCACCAACATATGAGCTCATAGTAAGTTTGCCTAAATCACATGCATCACATACTAGTTTTTCCTTATTTGTCTTATCATAAATAGATAGATACAACATACTCAAAATATCAAAAGAGGAGTGCCCCAACCGCCTGTAATGGAGTATCAGTGTATCCTCGGCACTCATCTTTGGTCCTCCTATTTCTGCCCTTTCTACCACAAACACCAATGCCGAATCCAGTCCTTCCCGATCTAGGTACCACAGTCCATCATGCCAAGTTCCAGTCCCAAGTCTTCATCTCTACCACAGTCCATCATGCCAAGTTCCAGTCCCAAGTCTTCATCTCGTCTCCTTCTCCTAGAAGATCACCTTAAGAATATCAAAAGAGACAATGCATTTTAGTTGGAGGATTATAGAACTAATGGACAAAAGACTGACTGAAAAGGAAGGAACATATAAAATATTGGATAATCTTACTGAATATGTACAATCGACAATACCCTTACCGACCACTAGTTGAAAAATATAATCGACTATTTGAATGCTGTCTGCAGATTCTAGGTGAGTGTAGGAAGAGAACTCACTAGCATTTCCTGTCACGTGTCGAGACGCACCCGAATCGATAATCCAGTCCGACGATCTAAGGGAAGACATAGATGCAAGAGAGTGTGAGTCATCAGTACCTTCCGATGGATAGGTATACATTGTAGCGTTGCCTTTGGCGAAGACTGAGGTGGACGCCTCCTCAGTCCTACTCCTTCTGTCTCCATCGTTTGACGCTCTCTGATATCTCCTGAGTACTTCGAGCATGCCCAGTAGTGCCTGATCCTCCTCAGTATATGCACCATTAGCTCCCTTCTCGCCTTCTGCTACTAGCAGGTTCGTCCGATAACCTCCTCGACCATCCCATCGACCTCCACGACCACGGCCACGTCCTCCAAAATGTCCACGTCCGCCACTTGAATCTCCCTTCTTGGGTGGTTTAGTGCAAGCATACCTCAGATGGCCCATATTTTTGCAGTTGTAACACTGTCGGGGGTCTACCTTAGGTACTGTGCCACCTGAATTGGTAATCGTCAGTGCTGTCTTCACTTCAGGAGGATCACCTATCACTGCATGTAGCTTAATACGAGTCTCCTCCTGGATCATGGACGAGATAGCCCCCTCAAGTATAGGAATCTTTGGTTGGGCTAGTAGTAGTGTTGTCCTCTGAGCAAACATTACAGCCAGCCCCTTAAGAAATTTTATCGTCCTCTCCTGCAGACATACCAGTCTCTCTTTACACTTCGGATCCTCGCAGCTCGTCTGATCTGAGAAGTGATCATAATCCAACCAAAGTCGCTCCAACTCCGTAGCATACTCCTGTACCGTCTTCTCTCCCTGTACGGTGTCGTTGATCTCCCTTTTGATCTGAAAAACCCTCAAGTTATTTTTCACACCATCGTAGGTTCTCCTCAACTTCTCCCACACGTCTTTCATCATCTCAAGGCCATCCACTATGGCAGCGATCGACTGAACTAAAGAATTGAGGAGCCAAATATATACCACCATATGAGTGGACTTCCACTCGTCGCGTCCTGCCGATCCCTCATCCGGCTCTGTCTTCTCTCCTAACAAGAAATCCTCCAGTTCTTCCCTGTGAGGGTTCTCCTCACCCGTCGTGACCAACTCAGGTAGGTGGCTGGTCCATCAAGCTTCAGATTGATGGATGGAAGCTCCAACTTCGCCAATGTTCGTGTCGCGCTCTCACCAGCCGACAGTTTCATCATCTTCATCAATGTTGCGACCTCCACAGAGTCTAACTTCTTGATGATCTCCTCCATCGATCCTGCTCTTCTCTGATTACCTCACACCAGTCCCACGATTCACGTTCGCCCTCTTCGTCCTCTCTTAGACCCGATCATGTCTCTCCCCCATCAGATCTTGGCCTTCGATGTCAATGTTTGGAACGACCTGCGGGAGATGCCAGGAACCGCGACAGAAGGCTCCGCGGGAGTCGCGGCTTCGCGGTGGTGGTGGCGGACGAGCGACGACGATGGTGGCGGGCGAGCGGTGCGGCAACGGTGGTGGCGGACGGCGCGACAACGTTTGTAGCAGACGGTATGGTAGCGGTGACGGTGATGGCGGCTAGGGTTTGGGAGGTGGTAGCTAGAGTTTGGGAGGTGGTAGCTAGGGTTTGGGAGATGGTAGCTAGAGTTTGGGCTCTGATACCATGTAGAATATTTTGGAGTAATTGTTATATTTTTTATTGATAATCTCTTGGCTATTTATAGCCTTATAACCCTTCATCTTACATTAATACCCCATTAAAATCCTCTGTAGAATATTCTAATATCCCAACAAATATACCAAGAATATTCTAATATTCCAACAAATATACCAAAAATATTCTAATATACCAATATTCATCCATCTTAATAATATTTCATTCACAAGTTTCAATGTTGATTATACTCTATCTAGATGCAAGTAAATAAACAATAGTATGTATTGCGGTTAACGACTCAACAATGTTGAATACTAATAACAAATACTATCTAAATTATGTCCAAATGTATCAAATGTTTAGTTTTTTAAAATACTTGTTAGTATGTTTGGCTTCTGAAACTAAGAGTCTAAGAACCCTGATCCGAAACGGCTAATACATAACTGCAAAGGATCTGAAACCAACTCCTATACTGAAAACCTTGATGTCCATATATGACTATAGTTTAGAAGAGTTGGTTTCAGTGATTACAAACAATTATCTCTGTCATTTCTCCTAAATATTTTGAAAGTGGGACGTAAATATTCCAGGTAACTAAAAGAAATATACCATAATTATCACATTCTCTTTTCTTTCACCATTTTTTTTTCTGAGAAAACAAGGAGGATCAAGTTTCCCCTCAACTCCCTCTGGTAGGCAGATGTCCCTCTAATGAAGTATGGGCATCATATAAGTATTTCATGCTATGAGAGAAGGTAAGAGGGTCCATAGAGAACGAGATTTCTCAAGAGAGCCAAAACCAAGTTCGTATCTGAATTCGTATCAAATCCTTCCTATGAGTATCGGAATCGGCATTATCGACGGTATCGACAAGTCGACCCAATAAAACCGTCCTGCTAGTGCCCAATGTCCCCGCCAATATATTTTCGGCATTGGTGTTAGTAGCACTGCTATTCGCCTCAGTGTTCGTCATCCTTCAATGCTCTCGATTCGACTGTCATTTTGTCGTCCCGACCCGATAATCATATCAACTCTGCCAATATGCGATGAACGTAGTCAGAATCGACTTCTGCAAGGAAAGCAGAGATTGAAGGTGGATCACACAAGACAGGACAGAGAAGCAATCCAGGTTACTTTCTGTTAGATCCTGAGGTGGATACCAGATCAGGAACAAAGATTCACGCAAATCCAGGTCTGCTCTCTGTTAACTCCTGATACCCTCGTCGAGAGTCAGAGGTTCATGCAAATAAACCATTGTCTACTCTCTGAAGATCCCAACATCCGGGGGAGGTAGGCTTCACTCAGGCAGAGAGAGGCGGGGGGGAGGGAATTAGAATTTTTTTTTATGTGGAGAAAGGAATTCAGAGTTTTGGCTCTAATACCATGTAGGAAGATACAATTGGATGATTCATTATATATATATATATATATATATATATGTGTGTGTGTGTGTGTGTGTGTGTGTGTGTGTGTTGTCATCACATGCGACGCCTAGGTGTGCGGGTTAGAGAGGAGGTGCCTCAACTTGGAGAAAGTTTTTCCGGGTGAGGCAATAGTCGCCTAGACGACCGCCTAGGACGTCGTCCAGGAAAAAAAATCAGTATTTAGGCAGATTATTAGAACTTATTAGTTATAGACATCTTGTGTTGCTTCATGAATGCCTGTTTAATGCTTATTAGAACTTATTAATAGTGTTACTTTTATGCTTATTGCTTAATGCTTACTAGATGTTGAATATTGGTTATTTGTTGCTTCTTACATTACATATAGTATATGTATAGTTGTATTCAAAATTGCAGAATATCAAGAACATGCAGAAATTCTGGACGGGCGCCTAGGAGAGGCGGGTGTCATGTCGCCTCGCCTAGCGTCCAGTACAACATATATATATATATATATATATATATATAGGAGAGGCTAACTCCTCTCTCTATTATTCTTTTCAATGTGGGACTAAAGTCCACTTGACTAATACATTAATAGTTAACAAACGGTATCGGAATATCGAATTTTTTGGTATTGAAAAGTAAATAATTATTAATAAATTATTGAAAATTTAGAAACAATATCTTAGACATTTAGGCATAATTTTAAGTATTTTTTGTGCATAGTAGTGTGCATTGTAGTTTTGAAATTGAATGAAATAATTGTCACTCATGTTGATTGGTTATCTGCGATAGATAAAGTTTACAACCTTACACTACTAGAAAAAGCGGGATTAGCGACGTATTTTAGCGACGTCAAAAGAAACGTCGCTAATAATATATAAATTAGCGACTCATTATAAACACGTCGCTAGACGTCGCTAAATGGCGACATTTAGCGACGTTTAGCGACTTTTAATACGATTTTAAAAGATAAGTCGCTATAAGTTCAATTAAGGTCGCTAAACGTCGCTAATATGTCTAATTTAGCGACGTTTAGCGACGTATATAGCGACATTTAAACTCAAAATATTTAGCAACGTGTTTAGCGACGTCCTTTACGTCGCAAATATTTAATTTAGCGACATTTTTTATTGGACGTCGCTAAACGTCGCTAAAATTTGGTTAATTAGGGGTCGGTTTCATTTTTCCCCGTCAGTTGAAATTTCGATTCGAAAACAAATCCCCCCCCCCAGCTCCGTCGACCGCGACTACTCCGGCAAGGTATACTCTCTCTCTCTCTCTCTCTCTCACAGGACACATGTGACATTGACACAAACACGACACACACACTGACACTGACACAGACACAGACACGGCACACACACACACTGACACAGACACTGATCTGGACCTAGGGTTAGGGTTAGGGTTAGGGTTAGGTTTTTTGACATGGGGTTAGGGTTAGGGTTAGGTTTTTTGACATGGGGTTAGGGTTAGGGTTAGGGTTAGGTTTTTTGACAATGTTCATGCATGTGCGATCATGTAGAGATCAGATTTTAATTTCTTCTTTCAAGTATAAAATAAATAAATAATATGGATCGATGAATAAGAAAGAAAGAACATAAGTGTATTTATTTGCACTTTTGCAATATATATATATATATATATATATATATATATATACATACATACATACATACATACATACTAATTGTTTGATTTTGTGGTTACTATTCATTGGTCCAATGGAGGAGGGGAAGAAATGATGGCTATTATTGAATCCATGTTCATATGTCATGACTACGTACATTGGGTGAACAAATTAGAACTAATTCCTGAATATTCGTACAACAACTGATCATGTGATCAAATTAATTAGAACGCCAATTATTCGACCAGGAAGTGTATGATCTAAGCAACCGTCCTTAATTGTGCCCCAAGAATTTTGAGCTCTAGCTACTTCCTCGTTCCACTCCCAATATATATAGGGGTTAATTGCCGAAAGCAAAGTACTGCGGAGTTATGTATCTCAGTTCCTCACCCTACTGCCAGTTTCAAGAAGTGCCTAATGGTCTAAATAATATGACTATAACAGTTGAATTAGCTAAACGAAACTTACAAATCGGCTTAAATAAATAAAGGATTAATTTCAACACTTACTGAAATCACTAGCTAGCAGTATGAAGAGCCTCTAATGGAGCAAAGATATCATCGCAGCATGCATCATTAAGGACATGCATCTCAAGAAACTTATTGGCTTCGGCTGGAGCCTACTACACTAAAATCCGGACACTGACACAGAAGTGGGTTAAGATATAGTAGTAAAGTGGTATTAAGATATTATTTGGGTAATATTATATATATATATATATATATATATATATATATATATATACTGCTTTTCCCATAACGGACACTGACACAGACACAGAAGTTAATTTTGCATGTAATAATTTATATGATACATACTGTCAATTTTGCAGAAGTATCTAGAAATGGATATGAATTACTATCTGCGTCATCGTTCGTGGATGTACAACCGTCATCCTGATGACATGTACGGTGTGTGGGATAAATTTATTGAGGGTGTACAGCAGTTCCTGCAGTTCGCCAAGGCGTTCCCTCAGTACATGGACGGTACCAAAATTAAGTGTCCATGTGTGAGATGTCGCAACAGGAAATATCATCCAGAAGTGGAAGTTACATATCATTTATACTCGAAGGGCTTTACGCCGAATTACTATCAGTGGACCGCGCACGGAGAACTTGTATCTCTAGCATCGGAGTCGGAGCCCTATGTGGAGCCGTATATGGATGTCCAAGACCACGATGCTTACGACGACGGGTTGGTGAACATGGTTTATGATGCGGCGGGGCCTAGTTTCAATCCTGACAATTATGATGCGGCAGGACCTAGTTTCAATCCAGACAATTATGATACAGCTGAGGAGGCACCGAATGCCGATGCTGCAAAGTTTATGGAGTTGCTTGAGAATGCAAGGACTCCACTATATCCTGGTTGTGAGGACCATTCACCGTTGGAGGTGGTTACAAGATTATTGAGCATCAAGTCCGATTTTAACATGTCGCAAGAATGCTATAATCGACTGCTCGATTTGATTATAGAGATCTTGCCCGAGGGTGCAAAGTTGCCTAAAGACTTCTATCGATCTAAGAGGATGGTGAGATCGCTTTGGATGGGATACGAGAAAATCGATGCATGTCGCAACGGGTGCATGTTGTACTACAAAGACGACAAGGATGAAGATGCGTGTAGATTCTGTGGTGCTGATCGCTACAAGGCCACTGTTAGAGAAAAGTCTGTCGTTGCAAGGAAGCCTACCGATTCGATGCACTACTTGCCTTTGACGCCGCGGTTGCAGCGGTTGTTTATAGTTAAGGAGACTGCAGAAAACATGAGTTGGCACAGGCGAAAACAGATCGAAGGAGTATTAGATCATCCATCCGATGGAGAAGCATGGAAGCACTTTGATCGAGAGTATCCACATTTTGCCGAGGAAGCGCGTAATGTCAGATTGGGGCTCTGCTCTGACGGTTTTACCCCATTCGGACTTTCGGGCTTCCAGTATTCGTGTTGGCCTGTGATCGTCACTCCGTACAATCTACCGCCTTGGATGTGCATGAAGACTCCGTATATGTTCCTAACCGTTATTATCCCGGGTCCGAACAATCCGAAGAGGAACATCGATGTGTACTTACAGCCTTTGATAGATGAGTTGAATCAGCTGTGGGAAGTAGATGCCAACACGTACGATGTTTCTAGAAAGCAGAATTTTCAGATGAGGGCAGCACTTATGTGGACCATCAACGACTTTCCGGCCTATGGAATGTTATCGGGATGGAGCACCCATGGTCGTCTCTCATATCCGTATTACATGGACCATTATCAGGCTTTCCGTTTGAAACACGGAGGCAAACCGTGCTTCTTCGATTGTCATCGATAATTTTTGCCGAAGGATCATCCGTACCGGAGGAATCGGAATGCTTTTCGTGCGGGAGTTGTGGAGAAGGCCAATCCACCTCCAAGGTGGCCCGGATGCACGATATGGGAAGAGGTAAAAGATTTACCAAGTGCTATCGAAGAGCCTGCTAAGGGGTACAAGTGTGACGGATTTGGTCGCACCCATAACTGGACGAAGAGGAGTATATTCTGGGATCTGCCATATTGGAGCACCAATCTGATCAGACATAACCTTGATGTCATGCATATCGAGAAGAATGTGTTTGATAACATAATTAATACTGTAATGAATATAAAGGGGAAGACGAAAGATAATCCGAAGGCCAGGTTGGACTTAGAAGACATATGTAGACGTCCTGTATTGCATCTGATAGAGGAGGGGAATGGAAAGTTAAAGCAACCTAAGTCAGTTTTCTCACTGGATAAAGAGGATAAAGGTAGACTTTGTAGGTGGATTCAGGGTCTAAAGTTTTCAGACGGGTACGTGTCGAACTTGAGAAGATGCGTCGACCTCAAGGAGAACAAACTAGTAGGTATGAAGAGCCACGATTGTCATGTATTCATGGAGAGGTTAATTCCGATTGCATTTCGGGAATTCTTACCGCAGGTCGTTTGGGACCCATTGACAGAGCTGAGCATATTCTTCAGAGATCTTTGTTGTACTAAGTTGCTCGTCGATCGTCTAGAAAAGCAAGAGAGGGACATTGCGGTAACACTATGTAAGCTCGAGAAGGTGTTTCCTCCAGGATTCTTCGACTCTATGGAGCATTTACCAATTCATCTTTCCTATGAGGCACGTGTTGGTGGTCCTGTCGGTTATCGGTGGATGTACCCCTTCGAGCGTCATCTGAATCACCTAAAGAGAAAGGTGAAAAATAAGGCACGGGTTGAAGGATCTATTTGTGAAGCTTATGTTCTCGAGGAGATTACAAACTTTTGCTCGACGTATTTCAAACCGCATGTTGCTACTAATAGGACGAAAGCTCCCAGAAACGACGACGCATATAAGGAATCTAATGATGCAATACTCAAAGTATTCAATGCATCCGGAAAGCCTTCGGGAAAAATGAAGAAGAGATATTTGAATGACGATGAGCTAAGGGCTGCTCAATTGTATATATTACTCAATTGCGACGAGGATGAAGTGGAGAAGCTAGAGGGGTAAGTAATTAATACGTCTACGTTTACATCATCTCAATGTAATAGTATAAGATACTATTATGCTACTAATTAGCAGTTGCATCATTGTTTTTCAGCACATATAATGATGAGTTGAGGTCGGTTAGACCCTACATAACAGACGAAGAAGTAGAACAAGAAATGAGATGCCATTTTCCTTCTTGGTTGAGCGCATATGTAAGATACTTGGTAATTACTTTTTATTTCTGCACTTGTAAAACAAATAACTTACCATCGCTACTTTGGTATTTAGGTCGATCGTCTAATATCATCCGAGACTGAATCTATTAGGACTCTAGCCAAGGGACCAATTACTGCCGTAAAAATATGGCCAAGTTTCTGTGTGAATGGGTTCAGGTTCACGTCAACAAATGCTCCTATCAGAGACAGCTTTCTGGATCTTGATTCCACGAAAAATAGTGGTTTGTGTATCAAATCTACAAACTACAAAGACGTTAATCCGGGCAATGATTTTTTTGGCATCTTACGAGAGATTGTGGAGTTGACATATAATTATGGCCCAGAACCTGCTAATATCGTGCTATTCAGGTGTGAATGGTTCGATCCGATTCAAGATCAAGGTTGGAAAATTGACAAGCATGGCCTTGTGGATATAAACTACAAGCGTAGATATCAAGGCTACGAACCATTTGTCCTATCAAGTCAGGCTCAGCTCGTGTACTTCACAACTTATCCTAGACGGGGGACAGCGAGGTCGGATTGGTGGGCAGTATGCAAGACTAAAGCTAGAAATACCTTTGACATTGACGAAATAGCTTATCAGGAGGACGATCTACCTCTTGTAACAAATATTGTAGATGTGGACTCAATGAAAGTTACTCATTACACGAGTAATAATGTAGAAGATGTAGAATTATCCGAAGAGGACGACGAAGTAGATGAAAGTGAAGACGAGGAAGAGGAAGAGCAGGACGAGGAAGGCGAACAAGATGAATTTTCTGAAGATGATTGAAAATATAAAATATTCCATGTAGAATGTAACTATATTTGGACTGTAAAATGCTTTGAGATATGTATCACATTTTGACTTTAACGAATATATGTATTATATTTTGACTGTATAATGCTTTGAGATATGTATCACATTTTGACTGTAGAATGTAGTATATATTTGTGTTTCTCTATATTCATCATATGTTGTTATCAGATATGACAGGACGACGCGAAGGATTCGGCAGGTCCCGAGGTAGACAGAGTGCCACTCCGGTACTGCCTACTGTTGGTTCCGGATCATCGTCGCCCAGTACTCCAGTATATCGAGCAGTCACATCTCCGACTGCGACGACGTTGCGTGGCATCACTCCTGGGACGACTAGTTCCAGGCGTGATAGTACTCCCTCGTCCAGCGTTCCTCCTGCTGACGGAACCATGGAGACTGATGAGCATATAGAGGAGGTCGTGCCGACGTTGTCCCAGCATCAGCAAGATCCTCCATGAGCACCACCGGAGGAGACGAGGACAGAGATTTGGGCCGACGGTACAAAGTAAGTCAATTAGATGGTTTAGTATATATTTGTGTTTCTCTTTATTCATCGTATATTGACTTTTTCAGTAATCAAAATTATTATTTCTGTATAGATATCGTCCATCGTCGGTTCAGAGACGCCTGGGCCAATTTCTGAGGAACAACTATGGTGGCCCTTGGATCAACTACTCTGAGGCTCCGGAGGAGAGGAAGGCGTTCTGGTTTGCGCACTTCCAGGTAAAAGTATATTAAATAAATCCTCTAATTTATGCATATTCGTGATGCTAACTTAATGAATTATTTATTGTAGCAAACGTATTTTTATCCTCCGCACCGGGCCGAGTTGATCGAGCGGCTCTTTCCTACCGTTGCCGCCAAGCTTATCCGAGATGCTCTGGATGACCAGAAGGCTCGTGATCGTGCTGGAAAACCGATCCAAGGTTGGATCATGCCTGAGCAGTGGACTGCGATGAGGGCTAGATTCGACGATCCGAGCTACAAGGAAAGGTCTAAGAAGGCCAAGGCGGCTAGGCAGAATGCTGCCAAGTGGTGTGGTGGCTCGATTCCGATGACGGAACATTTCCGTCGTTTGGTATGTTTTTTCTTTTAAAATATATTATTTTAATATAAGTACCATAAAATGGTACTTAGAAAAAATATTTAAGTTTAGTTATAAAAAATATATTTTTAACAGGTACAGAGGGGTGAGGATGCAAACATGGTGACCGTCTTCTTGGCCACCCATCGCAAGGACGAAAATCTCATTGATGAGAGGGCCTCACAGACCTATGTAAGTATTACTTTACTTTGTGTTTATTTTAATATAACTTAGGCAATTATTGAGTTTCCAAACCTTTTCTAGGCCGAGTATCATAGGCTTCGTGAGCGGGCGACTGCTAGTGCACCTACACCTGGAGAGGCTGGTGCTTCGTCGCAGCCCGGTCCATCTCCGTCGGCGGACGACCTGTGGGTGACCGCAGCTGGTGGTCTCCAGAGGGGTACGTACTACGGTACGGGCTCCTATGGCGCCCTGGTTGCGACGCAGTCATCTAGGGCCTCCCCGACAGCTGTGCATTCCACACACCCCTCGCAGTCGCAGCCCTCGCAGTCGTCGGCTAGAGTCCAGGAGGCCGTCCAGGAGGCCGTTGATCGTCAGATTGCGTCTCTCCGTGACGACTTGCTGCGAAGTATGGAGGACCAGTCCCGGTCCCAGCCGCAGGCGGACGATCCGATGCTTATCGCACGATTGGATATGCTCGACCGCAGCATGACGGAGCTACGAGAATTGACAAATGATATTAAAGCCTCCAATGATCGTAACATCATGGAGCTGCAGGCGTCACAGCTATCGATGGGCGAGAAGCTGACGAGGATGCATGCGTCACAGCTATCGATGGGCGAGAACCTGACGAGGATGCAGGATTCAATGGGTGATAGCAGTACGAGGCTGTTATCTACCCTGGATTCTTACAACCAGCGACTCGCAGACTTGGAGCGGGCACGGCCGCCACCGACGTCACTGCCTTCTCCATCGACATCGGTGTCGATTCCACGGGACGAGTATGAGGAGTTGTTATCCTTGAAGCGCGCCGCTGGTCAGCCTCCTGCAGATCCGTAGTAGTCTAGTTATTTTTATTATTATTTATGAATTATTGGTACTTCAACAATAGACATGATGTATGATGCTTCTTGTGGTCTTTAATTTTTTAGTTAATTTAATTGGATTATATAGTTATCCACATTTAATTGGATTGATACTTCTTGTGGTCTTTAATTTAATTGGATTATATAGTTAACTAGATTGAATCATGTTGGTGTGTATGATGAAGATGATGTAAAACTGCAGGGAATCACCAATGTTTGATTCTGGAAATTTTTTTTTTATTTTTTTTTTTAAATTAGCAACGTTATTAGCGACGTGTAGCGACGCTTAGCGACGTTAATTTACGTCGCTAATTACGTCGCTACTCAGCGACGCTGAAAAACGTCGCTAAGTTCGTCGCTAATGACGTCGCTAAAGTCGTCGCTAAACGTCGTCAATTGCTGACATGGCAGTATAGCCAGGTCATTAAAGACGTCGGTGTAACGTCGCAAAAAACGTCGCTAATCAGCGACGTTTAGCGACTTTTATAAACGTCGCTATTTAGTGACTTGGCGTCGCAACACGTCGCTAAATTTAGCGACACATTAAAGTCGCTAAAAAACGTCGGCATAGCGACGTTTAGCGACGTTTTTGGTTTTAGCGACTTGGAGTTTTCCGACTGATTTAAAACGTCGCTAACTACGTCGCTAAACCTAATTAGCGACGATTTATTGTTATCTAGCGACGTTTTTAGACGTCGCTAATTTGACTTTTTCTGGTAGTGTTACTATGCTTTTACATCCTTGACGATTGGTTATTTTCATTCTATTTTCTTTTTCTGATTGACGGAAAAAGAGATCCCAAATATCGATATCGGTTAGTAGTATCGGTAGGTATCGGATCGGGACACGTCAAATCATAATCGGCATCGGCCGATAATGCAAATTATGGCTAAAACTAAAATAACAACCTATGTCCGTATGAATAGAGGAGAAACCAGCAATATCAACAACCTTCCTCTCCCTCAGTGTGACGCATATATACACTGATATCTACTTAGGCACTAACTTCCGGAATATCCTACGCCTGGTAGAATGTTGAGCTAAAACTTATACGAAAGAATCAGAAAAGATGCAACTTAAACTTGAACTAAGAAGCATAGCTTCATTTATTGGTTTATTGTACCTACACTTTTACTTACACTCTGCTAACATTTCTATACACTCTTTCCCTGGCATGCCATGCTCGGCGAGCTAGGTGGATCGGAGAAATTTCCGGTGGATATCCGGTCAAAAATCCACTTGTTAGCAGCCTCGGTGTAATGAACCCCGTCCCAGATGATCCGCTTCGAGGGGTTCCCGCACGACTTCCCGAGCAGTATCTTGGTGCCGTTGACCTCGGAGGTGCCTCCGCATCGCACGTTGAAATCAAAATTGTACGGTCCTCCGCCGTAACCGCAGCAAGTTTCAAGTGGATGCTCGAAACCTACAAGAAAAGAATTAACATCTACAACAAACATATTTTTTTTTAAGGCTAAAAGGTTTTTTTAAATAGCTTTTTTATAACGGTTTTTTAGTAAGCTATGTTATAAATACTAGACTTAAGTGGAAAGTCTTAGATTTCCTACCAAACTTTTCGGCCTGGCTTAAGAGCATGTATCTGGCAGAGTAGATGTCGACATAGGTGAACTTTCCGAGAGGGAGATCTCTCCTGAGCTTGACCACCGTCTCATTGAGCATCTTGTTGAATTGTTGTGTGAGCCGGTTGTACGGGACTCCGCAGCCGACCGGGTCCACCTCCGAAGGCGCCAGCTTCACCGCGAGGAAGATGTACGGTAGACAGCCGAGGGGGCCCGCATTGTGGATCCAGAAGTACCTCCCGCCAGCTTCGTAGACACTCTGTCCATCAAATATCATCAATTTAGTGAGTTTCGGGGTGCAGTATGCACCGTTGTAGTAAAAAGATCATATCTTCTGTCTTTTTTTAGGCTAATTGTAACTTGATACCGTAACTGTCCATCTTTGACAACTTGATACTCTAAACTTTCAAAATAGTCAACTTAATATTCTAAAAATAAACTTAAAAAATACTCCCCTCTTCTCCAACCACTCCCTACCTTCGTTCAGCGAAGTGAGGCACTTGTGGAACGCCACGGAATTGTCAAGTAGGCGAGAGATGGAAAACGTGTATTCGTGCACAAGAATATCATAAGAACCCATCGTCAAGCGAAGCGTGCAGTTGGAGTTCGAAACCGTGTAACTGTGATGGATAGAGAATGGTACAACGAAACTATCGATCAGGGATAGGGCACCATGGAACACTGTATCAGAAGCGGCATGGTGACTCCGTACATCGGGGCATGCGGGTCGTTAAGAGTAATACTATATCGAAAAAGGGCATGATGCCTCGGAATATTCGGTGACTACGGGTTGCTCGTGTCGAATAATGATTTGGAGGATGGATGAGATGCTGGAATATAGTGGGGCGAGTAGGACTTGTTCCTCGACCGTACTTACAAACGAAGAGGCAAAAAAAAAATAGTGGGACGAGTAGGACTTCTTCCTCGTCGTACTTACAAGTTTGGAATTGTGCATGAGTAGATCAATGATACTTCTTAATTCTGCTCCGTGGCATGCAATTGCGTCGTAGATAAATATTCATGCATTTACATGGTCATGGACAACTTGTGCACAAGGTTACCATTTTCTTTGATCAGATATGATATTCGGTCGCTCCAAAACAGATCTACCTAGGGGGAGAATAATGAGACGTGCTATGAGGCGCGTGGCATTATAGACCTCCAGAGGGCTCGCAATTAGGCTGGGAGGATATCCCATAATGTCAAGAATAGTCCTTCATGGTATCGACAATATCACCAATGACCTTCATATAGATGAGAGTTGATATGTTATCGAAATATGTTTCAAGCAGGAAGAAGAGCATGCACTTTTGTAAACCCCCTGATTTTCAAAATTTTCAAAACTGGATTTTTCACAATTTTCTGGATTTTTCTGGGATTTTTCTGTAATTTAAAAACAGGGTTTTAATTATTCAATGATTTTTAATTGATAATAAATGAAATTAAAATATTATGAAAATAATATTTTTGGATGTAAAATGAAAAACTGGACTTAGGGCAATTTTTCTGGAATTTATCGGACCCCAGACCTATTTTTAAATGCCTAAAAACTATTTATTTAATTAATTAATTAATTATTTATTAATTAATTTACTGTTTTTAATATTATTATTATTATTATTATTTAAAACCCTTAGTCCGCCCCAAACAGTCCGGCCCATCACCCAGCCCGTTGGGCCGGCCCGGCCCAGCCCAACCCGAGCACAGCCCTAGCGGGTCGGGTCGGATCCGCCAGACCCGACCCGAACCCGACCCGCCACGACCCTCTCCCTCTCCCCGCTTCCCGCGCCGCCCCGCCCGGCCGCAGCCGCCCGATCCGTCCGGCCACGCGCCGCTCGCAGCGCCCACGTCCCCCACGACCTCCGCCTCACCCGCTCGGCTCCGCCTCGCCCGGCGCTAACCGCTCCCCCCCCCTCGCCTTTATAAACCCCTCTCTCCCCCGCCGCTGACGACCACCGCCACCGCCACTACGCCGCCCGCCTCCGCCCTAGCAGCGCCTGCCGCCGTACCCCCACCGCCGTCGACGCCCGGACCGGCCAGCCACCGCAGCGCTCCGCCCCTCCTTCCTTCTCCGTCGAGCCCAGCCGCAGTCGCAGCAGCCCGCGCCGCCTCCAGCGCCGCCGCCTCCGCCCGAGCGACGCGCCGCCCTCCGCCGCAGCTCCCCCGGCCGGCCTCCCCCGCCCTGGGCCGCCGCAGAGCCGCCGGAGCTCGCCTGTAACCCTAACTCTAATTTGGTTCCTGTGTCCGACACGAGTCGGACACGTGTCGGACACGGTTCGACCCTGGTTTCCGGGTCCCCTTCAGGTGCGTGTATCTTTTTGCTCGTAGCTCCGTTTTCGATTCCGCAAATTGCGTTGCGAAGCCTGTATGACCCTCTCGGTGTCCGGACAAACTGTTCGGTGCATCGCGTCCTGTGGTGATCGCACACCGCGATCCAAAAACAGGAAAAACCAGACCCTGTTTCACCCCGAAACTGAGTACGCCCCGCCAAACGGGACGACTTGGTCGCGCGCGGTCTTCACAGACACGAGCGCCTCGTCGATACGGACGTGTGGGATTTCGCGAAAGCTGATTCGGGTGTGCGTGCACACCGGAATCAACGCGTATCCGCGGACATCGCCCCGTATCCGACTTTTCTGCAATTCGACCTAACTTTGTATACACATGTCGGATCGAGACGAAACTTGCGCCATCGGACTCGTAGCGATACGCTGGTCCTGTGGGTCAAGTTTGGTTCGATTCTGAGAACGTTGACGAAATCGCGTGTCGTGGGCCCCACAGGCCCCGCTCGACGGGCGATTTTGTGATCGGCTCATCGGAATTCAATTCTGGAAGTTCCGTTGGGTTCGTATCAGCGTTTCTGACCTGTGGACACTAAGTTTGGTGAATTTGGAGACCTTTGACCCTGACGCGTTTTTCGGTGCAAAGCGGGCCCACCGGTGGACCCCGTTTTGGCCCGAAACTGCCGTTTCTGCCCTTGTCTCCAAATTGGACCCAAGGACAGGCGTTTCTAGCTGATTGATATTTTCTGGATCTGATGGTGATGTTTGTTTCAGCAACCGGAGTACCGCCTGCAATTCCAACTGAAGTCAGAGCCGAAATCAGAGCCGGAACCACAGGCAAGTGTACCTCGCCAAAACTTGCAGTCTTTGCTAAATATTCCTTGGTTTAGTTATATATCAGAGGGCAAGTATACCTTGCCAACTTTACAGTCTTGTTGCATATTTCCTTGTTTTAGTTATAACTTGTTTTAACTGCTTAACCTAGGAAACGTGTGACGTACCGAGTGTCCGATCATAGTCGGGTGCCAACATCGTACGCGGTGTTGGGTACGTCATTTAGAGATGGATATTCGATACCCTTACTCTTGGTACTTGTCCTATCAAGTACAACAAAACCCAGGACACTTGACACTATCATGGACAGAATCTTCTTGAGATATTCACGATGATTCTGCATAGGATACAGGTATGACATGGACAGTTTATTCCTAGACATTATATGACTGCTGCATTAGTTATGATCTTGTGTGTCATGGACATGAGACGTGGATTACATTGGGTGGGGAGAGACACACAGGCTACAGGCTGTTTTCATATATATATATTATTAGTGTGAGGTCGTAGACCCTCCAGCAGAGCTAGACCCTTTACGTGTTATTACTGCTACCGGCTCCCCGACACAGAGCTGGTAGTGGCTCAGCCTGAGTTCTAGTGTTGCTCTCAACTTGCATTTATCACTTAGCTGGTTACATAGTTTACCCTGCTGTTTCATTTATTTCTGCTGCACTGCTTATATTTTGGCTTGTATTATCTGTACCTTGTTATGTCCCCTGAGGACCTGGAATGGACTATGTCCCCAGGTATAGCTGAAGAGATCCATCCAGAGATACCCCGTACCAGAGCACTTCCAGGAGCTGTACCAGGGCCTGAGGACGAGCCAGCACCAGAGGACTTCTCCTGAGCATTGGCTGTATATAGTCAGTTATTTTCGTTTCTGTTTCTATTCCAGTTCATTTATTTCCTGTCTATTTGCATTAAATGTAACAGAATAATTCTCGAATTTGTTTCTCGAGATAACCTTATTTGATATTGCATATTTATTTCCATTGCATCATTTCTGACATCTATTCTGTGGTTATCTGTTGTGGATGAGATAGATTAGTCTGTGACCTTTATTATTTGCTCTATAAATGGCTAGACTACAGCTTAAGCATGCCCTGATGGATCCATTAAATTGGGTTGTCCATCGGTGCGTGCTGCTGGCCATTGCTCACGTGCTCAGTCCCTCGGCATTTTTGGGACTGGGGCGTGACATGGTTTTTGTGGTGGCCCATGCAGGTCTCAACGACTAATTTGTTCGATTTCAACTCAGGGATCGAACAGGCCTGCAATAAAGCTAGGATAAGTTTTAGGTTCTCATCCACTTGCTTGAATCGTTCTTGATATCTATTCGAATTAATTTATTGGCTTGCATCCTGCCTTGATTCCTGTGCGCCTCTTATCGTTTGTATTTGATACAGGAAAATGAACCCACAAGCCAGCAACGAGGCTCATGAAGAAACACCACAACCCGTTGTGGTTACCCAAGAAGACGATGTGATACCAGTCGGTGAAGGCCAATCGTCACAAGGCAGTCAAGCAAGTCAGCCTGCCTCGAGAACCCATCAAGATGACGTTCCACCATCGATGCAGCCTACTCCACCGATGCCTTCCTTCTCACTGGGACCACCTATGAACGAACAGCAGATGTTCCGCATGTTCTACATAATGATGCAAGCCTATCAAAGGGTGCAACAAGAAGCTCAACAAAACCAAACGGAGAACTCCATCGATAGAACTAGCTCGGAGTCACGGAGGCCAAACAGTTCAAATACAACCGCCTTCGACGAGGACGTCCTTACTGCGGCAAGACCCGTGGAGTGCACCACAAGGATCGAGTCCAGCCAAAAGCGGTCGTATGCGTCAGCACCGGACCAATCACAACAAGAAAGAGCTGCAAAGCGGCCACAGATACATCCACTACCAAGAACAGCATCAGGAGTCTCATTCCTTCCTACTTGTCACTACTGTGGCAAGGTAGGCCACATCGCTAAAGAATGCCGACGCAGACTGGGACAATGTCTATCTTGTGGATCCCAGAAGCATTCGGTAAGGGATTGCCCAGAACGTCGAGAGAAACCCGTGGTGATTCACCAACCAGCCACATCAACACCAGCCGGAACACCACAGGAAGGAACTCCAAAGAAGTCTCAGCTGCACCAGTCACCCGAAGCATCTCCGCAAGTACTGCCTACCTGTCAACATTGTCACAAACAAGGCCACATTGAGAGCTGGTGCAGAAGTAAGTTGGGATTATGCCTGATTTGCGGAACCAATGAACACTTGGCCAAGGATTGTCCTCAGCATCGGGAGAAAGCAGTGACGAATCTTCAACCCGCCTCATCAGCCCCAGCTGTAGTACCACAGGCAGAAATCGCAAGGAAGTCTCACATACACCAGCCACCAGAAGCATCTCCACCAGCAATACCTGTCTGTCCATATTGTCGCAAGCGAGGCCACACCGAGGACGAATGCAGAAGAAAGAAGAGATTACGTATAGTCTGCGGATCCAATCAACATTTATTGAAGGAATGCCCTGAGCATCGGGACAGAGTACCAACAGGTAACCAGCAAGTGTTACCAGCACCACGGTCAGCCTTTCCAGCATTGCAAGCTTCACCAATACCGAGGCCACCCTTGGTAACCCAGGAAACACTCTTCCGGCAGACTCAACAGCAGCAGAGGAAGCAACTGCAAGGACCCGGACAAGCTCCAGCGAAGATCGTGGAGAACGCTCCGATTCGTGGAATAGCTGATGCGAGTAAGTGATTTGTAGTTATCCGTTTCTAGTCTTGTCGTAGTTCGTGCCCGTTGGTTCGAGACCTCAGCCCCAACCTAGTAATTTGCAACTTGTAATCATAACCTGGTTTTCATAAAAGTTACAGTTTTAACTAGATTTTCCTGGAAAGTGTAAACTTTCAATCTTAGGGAAACGGTATTTTCCCTAAGTATCTTGTGATGTGTTTTGAACAATGCTTGCGACCGCGTCATCTCTGTTGACCGGTTATTCTTTGATTGCGAGGACGCAATCCTCTTAAGGGGGGTAGATTGTAAACCCCCTGATTTTCAAAATTTTTAAAACTGGATTTTTCACAATTTTCTGGATTTTTCTGGAATTTTTCTGTAATTTAAAAACAGGGTTTTAATTATTCAATGATTTTTAATTGATAATAAATGAAATTAAAATATTATGAAAATAATATTTTTGGATGTAAAATGAAAAACTGGACTTAGGGCAATTTTTCTGGAATTTATCGGACCCCAGACCTATTTTTAAATGCCTAAAAACTATTTATTTAATTAATTAATTATTTATTAATTAATTTACTGTTTTTAATATTATTATTATTATTATTATTTAAAACCCTTAGCCCGCCCCAAACAGTCCGGCCCATCACCCAGCCCGTTGGGCCGGCCCGGCCCAGCCCAACCCGAGCACAGCCCTAGCGGGTCGGGTCGGATCCGCCAGACCCGACCCGAACCCGACCCGCCACGACCCTCTCCCTCTCCCCGCATCCCGCGCCGCCCCGCCCGGCCGCAGCCGCCCGATCCGCCCGGCCACGCGCCGCTCGCAGCGCCCACGTCCCCCACGACCTCCGCCTCCCCCGCTCGGCTCCGCCTCGCCCGGCGCTAACCGCTCCCCCCCCGCCTTTATAAACCCCTATCTCCCCCGCCGCTGACGACCACCGCCACTACGCCGCCCGCCTCCGCCCTAGCAGCGCCTGCCGCCGTACCCCCACCGCCGTCGACGCCCGGACCGGCCAGCCACCGCAGCGCTCCGCCCCTCCTTCCTTCTCCGTCGAGCCAAGCCGCAGTCGCAGCAGCCCGCGCCGCCTCCAGCGCCGCCGCCTCCGCCCGAGCGACGCGCCGCCCTCCGCCGCAGATCCCCCGGCCGGCCTCCCCCGCCCTGGGCCGCCGCAGAGCCGCCGGAGCTCGCCTGTAACCCTAACCCTAATTTGGTTCCTGTGTCCGACACGAGTCGGACACGTGTCGGACACGGTTCGACCCCGGTTTCCGGGTCCCCTTCAGGTGCGTGTATCTTTTTGCTCGTAGCTCCGTTTTCGATTCCGTAAATTGCGTTGCGAAGCCTGTATGACCCTCTCGGTGTCCGGACAAACTGTTCGGTGCATCGCGTCCTGTGGTGATCGCACACCGCGATCCAAAAACAGGAAAAACCAGACCCTGTTTCACCCCGGAACTGAGTACGCCCCGCCAAACGGGACGACTTGGTCGCGCGCGGTCTTCACAGACACGAGCGCCTCGTCGATACGGACGTGCGGGATTTCGCGAAAGCTGATTCGGGTGTGCGTGCACACCGGAATCAACGCGTATCCGCGGACATCGCCCCGTATCCGACTTTTCTGCAATTCGACCTAACTTTGTATACACACGTCGGATCGAGACGAAACTTGCTCCATCGGACTCGTAGCGATACGCTGGTCCTGTGGGTCAAGTTTGGTTCGATTCTGAGAACGTTGACGAAATCGCGTGTCGTGGGCCCCACAGGCCCCGCTCGACGGGCGATTTTGTGATCGGCTCATCGGAATTCAATTCTGGAAGTTCCGTTGGGTTCGTATCAGCGTTTCTGACCTGTGGACACTAAGTTTGGTGAATTTGGAGACCTTTGACCCTGACGCGTTTTTCGGTGCAAAGCGGGCCCACCGGTGGACCCCGTTTTGGCCCGAAACTGTCGTTTCTGCCCTTGTCTCCAAATTGGACCCAAGGACAGGCGTTTCTAGCTGATTGATATTTTCTGGATCTGATGGTGATGTTTGTTTCAGCAACCGGAGTACCGCCTGCAATTCCAACTGAAGTCAGAGCCGAAATCAGAGCCGGAACCACAGGCAAGTGTACCTCGCCAAAACTTGCAGTCTTTGCTAAATATTCCTTGGTTTAGTTATATATCAGAGGGCAAGTATACCTTGCCAACTTTACAGTCTTGTTGCATATTTCCTTGTTTTAGTTATAACTTGTTTTAACTGCTTAACCTAGGAAACGTGTGACGTACCGAGTGTCCGATCATAGTCGGGTGCCAACATCGTACGCGGTGTTGGGTACGTCATTTAGAGATGGATATTCGATACCCTTACTCTTGGTACTTGTCCTATCAAGTACAACAAAACCCAGGACACTTGACACTATCATGGACAGAATCTTCTTGAGATATTCACGATGATTCTGCATAGGATACAGGTATGACATGGACAGTTTATTCCTAGACATTATATGACTGCTGCATTAGTTATGATCTTGCGTGTCATGGACATGAGACGTGGATTACATTGGGTGGGAAGAGACACACAGGCTACAGGCTGTTTTCATATATATATATTATTAGTGTGAGGTCGTAGACTCTCCAGCAGAGCTAGACCCTTTACGTGTTATTACTGCTACCGGCTCCCCGACACAGAGCTGGTAGTGGCTCAGCCTGAGTTCTAGTGTTGCTCTCAACTTGCATTTATCACTTAGCTGGTTACATAGTTTACCCTGCTGTTTCATTTATTTCTGCTGCACTGCTTATATTTTGGCTTGTATTATCTGTACCTTGTTATGTCCCCTGAGGACCTGGAATGGACTATGTCCCCAGGTATAGCTGAAGAGATCCATCCAGAGATACCCCGTACCAGAGCACTTCCAGGAGCTGTACCAGGGCCTGAGGACGAGCCAGCACCAGAGGACTTCTCCTGAGCATTGGTTGTATATAGTCAGTTATTTCCGTTTCTGTTTCTATTCCAGTTCATTTATTTCCTGTCTATTTGCATTAAATGTAACAGAATAATTCTCGGATTTGTTTCTCGAGATAACCTTATTTGATATTGCATATTTATTTCTATTGCATCATTTCTGACATCTATTCTGTGGTTATCTGTTGTGGATGAGATAGATTAGTCTGTGACCTTTATTATTTGCTCTATAAATGGCTAGACTACAGCTTAAGCATGCCCTGATGGATCCATTAAATTGGGTTGTCCATCGGTGCGTGCTGCTGGCCATTGCTCACGTGCTCAGTCCCTCGGCATTTTTGGGACTGGGGCGTGACAACTTTGTCGTGCGTAAGAGAGTTGGCGCTTCGGGTTGCGTCTACCATGCCTCGAGCAGGAGTGTGCGCATCGGCTATGGTAAGAGCCACGAATGAAGTGATGCGGTTCGACGTGTCTCACGTATTTCTTACGCGATAAAAGTATGGGTTGCTTAGTTAAAGAGGCGAACGAGATTCAAGTATAACAAGCTTGTCCGCTTAAGTAAATTTAATGTTATACATGCGAATATGCTTTCATAACCTCCAATTTTACATGCGAGCATAATTTACTGCTTTCGATGCGTGCTTCAACATGAACTAAAATTCATCTAAGTTTTAATAGAAAGATCACTATATAATCTGCATGATTTACATGATAACTTAGTGTCGGTTTAGGCGAATGACCGGTTATCATGTTCACCAGTACAAGTTGCGTACTGACCCATGTTTGTAGGCACCCTTTTTCAGGTACTCAAGTGCGATGCCTTTGCTTGGATATAAGAAGACATGATATATGGAATGGTAAAATCCTTTATGAGCAAGAGAGATCAATGAGTGTTGTAAGCCAACTTGACATATTCAATAGGGCTATTCAATCCTTTGTAACTGCTGAAATTATGAATAAAAGAGCTTCGCTTCTCATACTCTGAGTGTTTTTATTATGACTGTATAAATCTTTCGCTGCGACTCGGTGTTTTCAATAAAAACTATTTTGTTTTATCTTCTTGTCTTGTGCGTTTTGCAACCTAGGCACGCACGACATCACGTCCGAGAGACGATTATCGACTTTACAGAGTCGAGACGTGACACCCACTGCTGCTGCCCCCTGCGTCGCTCTTCCACACGCGCTGTCTATTCCTGCGCGCCTCGCCAGAGAGAGGGGGGTCGCCGGAGAGGGGGGGGAAATGGAGGGGGAGGGGGTATTTTTGGATTTTTTGTTTTTTCAGGATATGAAGTTGACAATATGCAATAGTTGATGACATAAAGTTGTTATTTTGAAAGTTTAGGATATCAAGTTGCCAAAGATGGATAGTTGAGAGTATAAAGTTGTAATTTAGTCTTCTTCTTTTTTTATTCGGATTTGCTTGCCTTTACGACTCTACTGAACTCTTTTAAAATGTCCGGATTGAAACTCTCTGCGGGTACGTGACGCGAACGCGCTGCGATTACATCTGCAGCCAGATCATTTGAACCTATGTCGATTGTGTAGAGTGCTTGCGAGAAGTACTCCTCCTTGGGCATTAACTCCCTAAACACTCCACCTACAAAACACACAACAAAGTAACACTACGACAAACCAAAATAGATGTCGTATTCGTGTCGTCGTGTCCTTAGTACAAATCTTTTTACTACTTGCCTCGTCTGTAGGCAGACTGCGATCGTGACTTGAACTGCAAGAACTGTTCAAGTTGCACCCCTAAGGGGAAGGGACTGTAGCCGCCCTGAGACAGTGTTATGTTCTGGTCTACGATGGTCGACACCGACTGCGCGAAGTTGACGCCGTGCGAGAAGTTCGTGCCCACGGAGTCGAGGTAGGCGCTAAGATAAGGTAACTTGAAGCTCTCAGCTGCAAGATTTTCGACAAGTAGCAGAAAATGAGTTTTTCGTATGTACTGTGACAACTTTACATATATATATATATATATATATATATATATATATATATATATATATATACCAGTGTTAGTATTGGCTTACCGATGAAGTCGATAATGAGACGGCCATCCGAGAATCTCCCCGCAGGTTGCCGGAAGAACGTTATGCCGTACGGAGCAGGAACTGGCCCGAAGGACACGGAGAACCCACCGGTGTCGGAGTACGAGTCGCCCAAGTTGATGATTGCGGGGAAGTTGCATGACGCCGTCGACGTCGATGATACCCATGCTACAAGCAACAATAGGAGAGGAAGAAGAAGAAGAAGGGAGAGCTCCATTGCTGCATAATAGAGAGAGGGAGAGGGAGCAACTAATGGTTGGGTTTATAAAGAGAGATGGAGATGTGCAGATGTGGACAATGGGCTAGTTTGGTGCTTGTTGATTGTGTGATATGACTCAAGGATCTGGACAGAAAATATGTAGAGCCATATCTATTCACAACAGAGACAATGTGGCATACAATTCACATTTAATTGATGATTCACTAACCCCTCTCTCTCTCTCTCTCTCTCTCTCAAGAAGAAGAAGTCTTCTTCTAATTAGTCTCTATCTAGAAAAACAAGAACACCATTGAATTATTTGCAGAATGCAGACAAATGTATGTCTGTCATGAATATATTCAAATCTATGAGCTTCTTAGATGTTTTCTTGGAAAAAATCACAACCGATATTAATCCAAGACTACTCGGCACATGATGGGCTATTTTAGCTTGCGTGTCAGTTTAGCTCCTTCTGAAACTCTCAGTCTCCTTGTAAACATATTAGCTACTTAATTCAAAATTTATATATTATGTTTACAAGAAACAAAAGTTAAATCTAAGAAAATGAGCTCATATTGTGAATGCAAAATGCTAAAAAAAATTGTGTTGGTGTTGGATGAGGTTACGTGGAGAATATTCCGGAGTGCAACGAGTACCATCTGTGCATCGGAGAACCTCGGAAAGTCGAAGGCAACGAAAAGGAGACATTTTTCAGCATTTGATGGAAACCAACGTACTGGCCGGTACACCGTCGTTGTACCGCCGGTTGTACCACTTTTGCGTGTTTTGTCCAACAAGTTTTACTCGCAGATCCGGTATACCGCAGGAATACCGTATTTCGGAGATGAGACCGATTAATCTCTCTCTCTCTCTCTCTCTCTCTCTCCATCAAGAAGAACATCAGCATTGAATTCTTTGTAGAATGTAGACAAATGTGTGTTCTTGTTGGAAAAAATCACAACCGAGATTAATCAAAGACTACTCGGCACATGATGGGCTATTTTAGCTTGCGTCTCTCTTTAACTCTTTGTGAAACTCTCAGTCTCCTTGTAAACATATTAGCTACTTAGTTAGAAATATACCTATTATGTTGACAAGGAACAATAAGTTAAATTTAAGAAAATGCATAATGCTAAGAGATTTGAAATTGACTGATTCATAAGAAGAGGGAAAGGGGTTTTTATTTTAATGTTGTTATATTCAATTTTGAAAAGAATGGCAGTAACTTTAATAGTAAAGAGGCTGATAAATTTAATAGAATTTTTTACTTTCGTCCCACTTACTAATATGATTTTGTACTTATCTCTAAGATAAGATATTTATTAGACTTATATTCCATTTTCTCACGGATAAAGTTTATTTAACCGTAAAAGTCTCTATTTTTTCTATTTACGTTGTCCAACGTTCAAAAAATTCAAAATACGACTTATACATATCAACGTGAGCTGCACGTGAATACTTTTATCCCTCTTTCCAAACATTCAAGATACCATTTGATGACTTTGTAATTGTATACTACTAGTATTTTGAATTTTTTGACCTTGGGACAAAGTAAATGAAGAAAATAGAGACTTTCATGATCAAATGAACATTGTCCATAAGAAAAGGGAAATGTAAGTCTAATAAATACATTATTTCAGGAATAAGTACAAAACTATATTAGTAAGTGGAATGAAAGTCAAAAATTCTCTAAATTTAATGATAACATTGGATTATGTAAATTGATGGATTTATCTTTGTCTGGCAGGAAGTATATTTGTAGTGATCATAGAAAAAGTCTTAGTTTGATTAAAATTGGATAGAGTTTTGATTTCTATGAGTTTGATACAATTTTCCTACTACCTTAGTTAAAAACTCTCACTAATACAACTTTTGATCATATTCCTATTTGTTTAGAGAAAAATACAAGGATAAATAAGTCTACTCAGTTTAAATTTGAAAATGTTTGGACTTTAGAGTATGTCTTTAAGGATAGGAGAACAGATAGAATTTTGAATATGGAAAATTTATATATCCATGGTGTACTCGTTGGTTTATATAATACACCCAACGTCTAAAACAAAAAAAAACAAATATACAAGAGTTATTAGCAAAGATAACAGGACGGGGTGGACGTCTAGCCTAACGGTTAAGACCGATGCACCTGGACGGGGTGGCCGTGGGTTCGAGACCCCCCGGCGTCAATTAATTTTCCTTTGGAAAAATTAATGATGGAGTGGTGGTTGGGTGCAGTGCAGGCACGTAGAACGGTACGGTGTGGCCTGGATGGTCGCGGATGCGATGCGGGTGCAGGTGCGGTATTAGTGGATCTGGTGCGGCACGGTACGGTGCGGCTACGACTGCATGAGGCCTTCGGACCGAATGGAGCCTTCGGACGTGGTACCTTCGGGCTGAGTTGGTTGTGCCTTCGGGCTGGAATGTAAGCCTTCGGGCTGGGTGGGGCCTTCGAGCTAGGAATTATATATATAGGCCTTCGGGCTGGATTGGTTGTAAGCCTTCAGGCTGAGTTGTAGTCTCTCGAATGGACTGAATAAAATGCTGAGTTGGTTGTGCCTTCGGGCTGGAATGTAAGCCTTCGGGCTGGGTGGGGCCTTCGAGCTAGGAATTATATATATAGGCCTTTGGGCTGGATTGGTTGTAAGCCTTCGGGCTGAGTTGTAGTCTCTCGAAGGGGCTGAATAAAATTTACCTTCTTCAAAAAAAAAAACAAAGATAACTGGAGGTTATTTAACAAAGATAAGATTGGATCAAATAAAGATATCTATAATCTTTACACTCCTCCTAAAGTTGAACAGTGGATTTTTAACATGTTCAACTTGGAAACTAAATTGAGAAACCGGGCCTTTCCTAAAGGCTCTGTGAAGATATCCGCCAATTGTAAAGAATATGAAACTTTAGCTACTTTTATCACACCAAGCTATATTTTCTCCCTTATGAAATGACAATCGATTTCTATATGCTTCGTCCTTTCATGAAAAGCATGATTAGAAGCTATATGCAAGGCTGCCTGGTTATCACAAAACAAGACTGTCAGTTTTACATAAGGAACACAAAGAGTCTTCAAGAGGGAACTTAACCAAACAATCTCAAAGCACACAGAAGCCATAGACCTGTACTCAGCCTCTGCAGAATAACGAAAAATAGTAGTTTGTTTCTTGGTGCGCTAAGAGACAGCAGAAGAACCAAGGAAAGTAATATAACCTAATGTAGAACGCCTGGTGTCTTTACAGCCTGCCCAATCCGAGTCACAATAAACTTGAAGATTCAAAGAAGATTCGAGGAGAGAAGAATACCTTGTCCGGGTGTCTGTTTCAAATATCTAAGAATTCGAACAGCTGCATCAAAATAAGGACGACGAGATTTGCTCACAAAATGACTCAATAGATTAACAGAGTAGGTTATATCTGGCTGAGTAACTTGTAAATAAAATAGCCTTCCAATCAGTCTTCTAATATATATATATATATATATATATATATATATATATATATATATATATATATATATATATATATTGGTATCATAATATCTTACACTAGTATCCTATTCCAATACCTTGATATCTTACCTTGATATCCTAATATTTATCCTTACCTATTGGTATACCCAATAAGTATACCTTGATACTAGGATACCCATAGCCCAATACCCACGACACTACCCAAGTATCTTAACACTTGGTATCTTGGTACCAACACATATCCAACTCAATACCTTGACCTTGTTATCTATACCAATGATACCAACACATCTATACCTATATATAACCAAGATATTTAGACACTAAGATACCCTCGTATCTTGATGTCAACTCATATAACTATACTAACACTCACCCGTAGATATTACCTATACCTTTACCAAATACATGACACTTCTACACTAGACACTATGTATCTTGGTATCAATAAATATCTATATATGTATCTGTTTACATATACACATAACTTTCAACACTAGATACAACTTTACACATACACTTAACTCTCTACTGATACCAACACATATACACACTAGTAACTCTTAACTCTTGCACACATGATGCACAACTGTGATATATCTTGTATGCACCCTATCACCCCATCTAAACATCACTTACACACACACTCTAAAATGTAGGGACTGCTAACTGAAGTCCAGACTTGCACATTGGTGCAGTCAAGATACTGATGTTGTTGCTCATGCTTCTCAGTCCAAATTCGCCTCCCCCCAACTGTGCTGCAGGAATCTCCCCAAGTTGTTGCTAACCTAATACCTACTGTTGTGCTCAGAACAGCCCATGCTGCTGCTGGAGTTGACTGCATTTAGTTGCAGCACTGCTGAAACTTGCACCCTGCAGTATACTCTACTGCTGTATGCTTATGTGTTGCCCGAATAGTGCACAGAGCACTCCCAAACTGCTGTCCAAGTATCCACTCCTCCTTGCATCCATGCACACAGACACAAGTGCACCTATGCCCTTCAAAGTATCCAGTACTAAGCACCACACTCACATGGATACACTAACACCAATGATACCCAAACACAATTGATACACCCACTAACCTCATCCTCATGGCACACTCACTCACTAACACTTATGATAATCCCTAGTATCAAGCATAAATAGGATATCAAATCTCCAATGATACTCACACAATATGATACTCATCATAATAGCCATGGTACACCAAATCCACATATGTATATGTAACAACCTATCAATATAGTATATTGACTACTCAATATAGAGAACATAATCAAATTGACATATAAACACCTATTTAACACTTGAACAAACAATTACATATAAATCTCAAATTCTAACCATGTATATCACGATGTATCGTGACACAGACACTACATATCCAATTTTGGACACAATTAATCTATTTCCTCTAATATATATATATATATATATATATATATATATATATATATATATATATATATATATATATATATATAATTCTAGAAATTGATCTTTGAGCATGCAATTAATCTATTAACTGTCCATAGGGTCTCCTACATGGAATAAATTAGAAAAAATTTATAATTGCTCCAAAAATCCTCTAAATGCACAAATACCTAAAATAAAAAATTAAATAAATTTTATTTCCTCTAATTAGCTCATAATTACTATAATTCAATTAAATAATTAATTAAAAAGGTAAATACGATTTTTAGAATTAGGGGTTTTATAAATTAGACTAGTTGGTTAGTGAACGTAGATGGACCCGAATAGACTTGTCATGACACAATTAGTGAACCCATTAGTTAGTCATGATTTACCCATTTAATTAGAGAGCAATGATTAGGAAAACCCTTCTTTTAACTATTAGAAACTCCATTTAATTAAACCCATTCCTAACTAAACCTTCATAACCAATTGTGAGGGCTTATTAGGCATTTTAAATTATATTAGGTTTAGGAATAGTGGTTGGTCCTATTTCCTATATAAACACCCTCTTTCATTCATAAATAACCTCCATCAAACCCTAATTAGCTTCCTCTCAATTCTCTCTCCATTTGAGAAGAAGCCCCAATCTCTTCCATTCCCAAATTGATTTCCAACCCTTCTATATTGTCATCTCAAGGAGGCTAGAGCTTGGATTAGCAAGGAGGAAGCATTGGAAGGAGAGAAGCTTGAAGGAGGTGCCCATTCTTGAGGATTGTGTCCACTAGTGCCTTTGCATTGGGAATCCATCTCCCAATAGGTAAAATATGATATTAGCCTTTATATTTGTATCTAAATAGTGTAATTAGTCATTTAGAATCTACCCATACATTAGGGCTACCCATAGGGAGAAGCTTGGGCTTTATTTGACCCATTTGGAGACTTTTATATAGAGTTTTGTGTCAATTTTGGAGAAAATCCGAAATTGGCACACCAATTATTTGTCATTAGGTTTAGAGGACCTAATTAATTTGTATTAGTGTTGTGAGGCTAGCTACATGTCCACAATTAGATATGAGTATGTCGTATGTCAATACTTTATGATACGGGATAATTTTGGAGGGTTTTCCTTCGACACGTGTGACACACGTCATATTTTGCCATGACACCTAGATTAGCTAGCCAATGACTTGTTTAGGCTTTAATCATCATTTGTGACATGTTTGTAGGCTTTGGGTTAGATTTGGTTAAGTTTGGAGAGCATATCGTGAGCATATCATAGCGTATCACCTTTATACACCCCAAGTGTTCGATGCAATGCCTAGTGTAAATAATATAGTAAATATTCATGTATATATTATCATTAGTAGTGTATATATGTAATAATATAGAAATGGGTAGATGTTGGTGTGTGTGTGTGTTGTTAATAGAGAGTGTTTATGTGTGTGGCAAGTTCAGTTGCAATAGAGGATATTGGTGTATTAATGTTCAGGAATGAAGTGGTGAGGTGAGTATCAGATGGAGTGGAGGCAGCAAGTGGAGTATGGGGGTGATGGTGCATAGCAGTGTATCAGGATCTGTGGAGTGCCCACTGGGTGTAATAGCTATAGGTTTAGTATAAGTGTGTATCAAGTGGGGATTGGTTGTATGCAGTGCAGGAGGGATAGATATGTGGGAGAGCCAGGCTTCATACATTGGGGGGTATTACTGTAGTTTGGAACTGCAATTGCATTCTTTAGCAAGGGGGAATATGGAGGTAAAGTCAGGTAGTGTGTGTGTGTGTCAATGAGGTTTGTGGGATCTCAGTTTGTCCTACAGTATCAGTACCAGGTAATTGTGTAAGGTGAGTGTGCAGTAGGAAGGATCATGTGTATAAGGGTTATAGCATGTAGCTATAGCATGTACATGGTGTTTTGCATCAGTGAAGTCGGAGAGTTCAAGCCTTGATACTTGAAGTATCAGTAATACTTTTGAAGGGAGTATGTCTGTTAAAAGGAGAGGGTGTTTGGTTTGTGCAGTGCTTGTACTGCACTGAGACAGTGCACATTGGACTGCTGGTGGAGCTGCACAAGTATGGAAGGACCATGGTAGGTCTGCAGTAGGTAAGGGGTGTCCTTAGCATAGTTGTGTGGGGGCGAGTGACACACAAGTGTGAACTAGACAGTGTATCAGCATCAATTGTTGTAAGTGTTGTGCTCGAGTAGAGGGTGTTAGTAACTGGTATGAGAAAATGTGCATATGGGAGTGTGTTGCCTCTGTGTGTGTGTGTGTGTGTGTGTGTGTGTGTGTGTGTGTGTGCGCGCGCGCGCGCGCCTGTGCCTGTGTGCAGGAGCATAGAATTGGGAAAATAGGTAGTGAGGTATGAATGTCCAGGATGTATATGATACCTTGATAACAAGGGTACCTAGTGCCAAGTGTGGGAATTATTAGGCCTAGGTTTGGATGTGGTATTTAAATGGGTGACCAAGTTACCAATTGCCAGGTTAGAGGGCATCAGTAGGTAGATATGTGTGAGTGGTTTGAGAGGTATTTGAATTAGATGCCAGGAGTATCAGTGGGTGCAAGTGCTAGAGCAGGGTATTAGTTAGGGTATATGTGTACATGTATTCACTAGGTACTAAGGTAACACTTGTGTGAGTGTTTAACTAAGATATTAGTTAGGACATGTCTAGGTATCAAGCAAGATATTATATATTTTAACTAAGGGTACTAATAGTTAGTTAAGGTATTGGATACTAGTGGTCTATTGGGCTAGGTAATAGGAATTTAATTAAGGTATTGATTTGGGTATCAAGTTATTAGTGTGATATATTAGTATAAGCTAAGATATTATTATATATTGATACATATGAGTTCATATAGTTATTAATTATACATAGTATCTTTATATTAACTAAGTATAGCCTAGAAACCTAGGTGCATACTAGTATTGTCTAGAATTGACTATTTTGACCTAGCTTAACCAAGTTTGACTAGTATGGACTTAGACATGGCCTAGAAATATCATCATTAATTAGTTAATCATGCATATCATGTATATTCACCAATTAACACTATTATTTTCTATTTAGGACCTCGTGACTCCATTTTGGACATTAATTCTCACACTTTGTTCAGGACCACAGGCGAGTACATTCTCTGATAGTTTTTAATATTTGAAAATTACTATAATGCAAGTATTTAGAAATGTATTACTTGATTCCTGACACATTGGTACACGGATTAGTATACACATGGATCTTCAGTCATGATATATTATTTATTGTTTCATTGTTCCTCGTGTTCTTATATGGTTAATAGACAATGTTTAATAATAGACAATGTTTAATGTTCAATGTTTAAGTTAGACAATGTTTATCCACGTTTAAGTAGACAATGTTCAACCCAAGTCGATCACATATCTAACTAGTATTTCAAACACTTTGTGTAGTTACAATTCTTCACTATATTCTATTTTATTGCCTTTATTCTATTTTATTGTGATCCGTGTATACCATATTGCTCGAGATTATCTGTCTCTTTTCTACCTTAATATGATAATATTTTATTTTTCTCTCGTCTTGTATTATATTCTCTATTCTGTTTATAGTCATTATCAATTAACTTGGAACTGCTATTGGGTTGTACTCGCTCCATCATGACTGGATATATTTTTTAGATTATTTTGGAGCAACTACTATGAAACAATACAGAAAATACTTAAAAATTATTTCTAAATGTCCAAAATATTATTTTCTAATTTTTTAATAATTTATTAATAATTATTTGTTTTTCGATGCCAAAAAATTTGATACTTCGATATGAAACTGCCGATACTGGCAATACCGCAAATCTCGATACTCATTGGAAGGGTCCGATACCAATTCCAATACCGATTCCGATACCGATATTACACTATTTTCTCTTGTGTGCATGCAGCAATGGAGGTACTTCAGATTATGGTGTTCATTTCGAATGCATCCAACTTGGTCAAATACTTCACCGGCTACATGCATTATCCGATACCGCACGCTACAAATAAGGTCACGAACTACATGGGGACTGCATTCGTCGTCACTATACTCGGTGGATTCGTCGCAGATGCTTTTATAACAAGATTTTGGTCCATCATCCTCTTTGGTATCACACAATTACTAGTAAGATTACTCGCTCCCCCTCCCCCTTCTCTCTTCCTCCTATACCTCAGGTTTTGCTGTGCAAATTTATGTTCGACACTAGTTTCAGTAGCTCAAGATACAAGTATGCAATGTGGATAGAGGAACTTATATAAGATTTAGCTCTTGTACTGGTTGTTGGATACAACGGAAATAAATCCAAGAAATCATATAATACCACAGAGAAAAATACATAACCACAGAGACAAGAATTATGTGGTTCCACTATGAAAGAAAAAGAATTACAATCACTCTCACAACGCTTCTTTCCTTGATCTTAAGAATTCTCTAGTCTCTACCACAAAGAAAGATATAGAATAAAAAAAATCTCTCTCAAACTCTTTACGTAACATCTATCATTGAGCACAATTGATGTATATAAAAAAAAAAAACTTAGGACAATTGATGTATATACAAAAAAAGGAACCTTAGGACAATTGATATACATGAGAAAAGAACCTTAGGCCCCTTTATATAAGCATGTATTTCATTGAGCACAGTTGATGTATATAAGAAAAACCCTTAGGTTGATTTGCATAGCATGTCATGTGTCATATATATGTAAATTCAATCCAATTTAGAATTGACATATGTTTCATATTTATAACTGGGACTAAGACTTCGGCGCCACAAGCAGCCATGCTCTACGTGGGGCTCTACGCGATGGCCTTCAGTGTGGGCGGGGTGGAGGCGAACCTGCCGGCGCACAGTGCTGACCAGTTTGACAGATCGGACGAGCGCTCGGTCTCCAACTGGTTCTTCTTCTGTCTCTGCTGCGCGGCATGCTGGCCGTCACGCTCTTGGTGTGGATTCAGGAGAACAGAGGCTGGGAATGGGGCTTGGGAGCGTGCGTTGTCTCGTTATTTACTGCAATTGTCATAATCGCCGCGGGAATCACATATTACAAGCACAAAGTGCCAAGTGGGAGTCCTCTCGCAAGGATTTTCAAGGTAATTTTGTCATATAAGTGTGAAACTCGGTACCTGCATTGTGTGATCTTCTATGTTGGACACGGATACGGATAAGGACACGATACAGATGCGACATTTTCAAATAGGTACAATAATAGTCACCTACGTGTTGCATGAATACAAGGATGACACCATTTTTCCGTGACAATGATAGTAAGATGGGGACATTCCAAAGTAATCAACTTACTAGGTTTTCTGATTTCCATAGAACAATTCTATGTTGCAAAATGGGGACACGGATACAGATACGGATAAGGACACGGTACTGATACGATATTTTCAGAAGTACAATAGTAGTCACCTATGTTGCATGAATACAAGGATACAGATACGGATACCATTTTCCCGTGACCATTGCTCTTTGTTCCTCAATGCTAGCAAGATAAGGACATTCTAGTTGTTAAGGCACCACCACATATAATGGAGGTAATCAACTTACTAGGTTTTCTGATTTCCATAGAACAATTCTATGTTGCATAACTAGGAATATAGAACATGCTAAGGACACGGCCAATAGATACAACACTTGACTCTGGCGTGCTTATGTTCAAAGTACTACTTGTTAAGCTATAAGCACACATAGTGAAGAAAAATCAACTTACTAGGTTTTCTCATTTCTTTTGCACACAAAAGAAAACATAGAACATGTGAAGGGTAGGGGCTACATATAAGCAACACTGGTTTTGGTGTGTCCAAGTGTATTTAAGAACGCTCGTATCAACGAGACGTGTCTGACACAGACATGGACAGGATACGGCTTTGGAGTGTCCGTGTTATGTAGGAATAACACAGTATCAGATTATCGGTAATATGATAATAGGATCCTGTGCATTTCGATTTATGTGCATGTATCAGGTACTCGTAGCCAGTGCTCGTAACTGGAATGCTAAGGTGCAGCTGACGACGGATTTGGACGAGCCCAATGGAAGATACAAGACTAGGTTCAGGCATGTTATCTTTGATCCAATTCATATAAAATTTCAATCGATATAATTATATAAGACATTTTATTTCTTTCTGTAACTCCTAAAAACCATAGTTAGCAGTATCGACCGATACCTACCTTAAGGTTTGGCATGTTCTGATCCAATACTGACTCATAACGACATTTGTGATATCTTTCCCACTTTGGTAAAGAAAATTGAACGAATAAGACTTAATCGGCAATGATGTAAAAGCATAGAAAGGAGGCAGTAAAACATCTAATTAAAAAAACTTATTTATTATAGGGAAACCAATCAGCAAGTATCACTACTATTTCGTTCAATTCCAAAACTATTATGAAACAACAGGAAAACTACTTAAAATCGTACCTAAATGCCTAAAATATTTTTTTCTACTTTTTTAATAATGTATCAATAGTTATTTGATTTTCGATACCCAAAAAATCCGATACTCAATATAAATCTGCGGATACCATCAATCCTGATACTGATTCTGATACGATATACTGTGAACCTTCTAGGAACGATTTGATATCAATGGTATTCTTTACATCGGTTAGTTGATCTATAGCTCTAACAGTTGGTACTCAATTTTAGGTTCTTAGACAAAGCGGCTCTCGGTGGTCATGATATCACAACTAGTCAAGTGGAAGAAACCAAATCCTTCCTTAGAGTCCTAGTGATCTTTGCAAGCACCATCGTGATGAACTGCTGCCTAGCTCAACTCCGGACATTCTCGGTGCAACAGGGGAAGCAGATGGACACCGGGCTCGTTAGCGGCTTCCACATCCCTCCGGCTTCTCTGACGGCCATCCCCCCTCGTGGTTATGCTCGTCTCCGTCCCGCTCTACGACTTCCTCACCATGCTAACCGCGAAGAAGCTCACGAGAGTGAACTTCGTCATGAAGCCCGCTCAAGAGGGTCGGCATCGGACTAGTCCTAGCATCAGGTGAGGCCCGGACTTGGTATGAGATCTATGAGGTGATTGTCTCAGGTCCAAAATTTTAGAGTACACCAATTTTTAAAAAATACTATTTAATGTATGCAAGTTCTAGCAGACTTATTCTAGTCTTTTTAGTTTGTGTAACAAGTTATTATAGGATATCTAAACATTATATACTGGAATACCAATAGACAAATCAGTTAGTCAAAAAATAAAAATTGGTGCGGTCGCTGTCGAAATTCTTCTTCCTTCGTCGTTCTAACAGTCCAACACTCCCAATCTCCTCTATCCTTCCATCGTTGTCAGCCTCCTCTTTTCGATCTCTCTGTTTGCATGAACATTATTAATTTTATTAGTATTTGATTATGACATATTATTTTGGATATTACATTTTGTTTATTGTTTTATTTCTTGAATTTTTTGTTGATAATACTATTGTATCATCGTTTTTAGAGTTCGTCTCATATCTCAAAATCTAAAGTCCTGCACTGCATCAAGCGGCGGAATGCATCTTTGGAGGGCGACAGAATAACCGTCTTCTAGCTCGGGTGGCAGTTCTTGTTGCTCGGAGTCGCGGACATGTTTGCTCTGGCGAGCATGCTCGAGTTCTTCTACACGGAAGGGCCCGATACTATGAAGAGCATGTCCACCGCGCTCTCCTAGTGCTCGACGGCAATGGGGTACTTCTTGAGCTCTGCTGGCAAGCGGCCGGTACGGGTCGAGAGAGCGGTTGGGCGGGAAGAGTTTGAATGATAGCCGTCAGGAGCTCTTCTACTCTCTCCTCTGCATCCTCAATTTCGTCAATTTCTTGAACTACATATTATGGGCTAGATGGTACTAGTAGGCCCTGTATTCATGTTTTCACATGCTATGAATCACATATTAAAAGTTGTTTTTGAAGTTATGTAAACGATTGTCAATGTGATGTTCTTCAAACCATAGTTCACAGTATCGATCGATACCGATCCGATACGGATGATACCTATACGGTTTGGCATGTCCCGACCTGAAACCCACCATTATCCGATACCGATATTGTGGGTCTCTTTTCCAGACAATTCAACAAAGAAAATGGATCGAAAAAGACCAATCAGTAAGGGTGTAAAAGCAGTAAGATTGTAAAAATATGTAAAAGAATAAAACGAATCTATCACGTGAATCTGTCACGTGTAAACCAATCGGTAATGATGACTATTATTTCATTCAATTTCAAAACGAAACAATAAAAATACTTAAATTATGCATAAATATATAAATTAATTTTTTTAAATGTTAACAAATGTTTAATATTTTTTTTTTCTTTCCAATACCCGAAAATCCGACAATTCGAAAACCACCGATCCCGCCGATCTCGATACTCATAGGTCTGATACCGATATTGATAATGCGAATCTTGCTTCAAACATCAATGTTTGAAACGAATGTTGCATATTTCTGTTAATTACTGAACACCTTTAACAAGGATACGATATGGATATGACATTTTCGTATAGGTATAATAAGTAGCCACCTATGTTCCTTGACATTGACACGGATACCTTGCGCACACGACACAGATATGGAAACCATTTTTCCCGTTTTCGGGCAGCACAGCCTCTGAAAATTGACTTTCTATTCAATCTTGTACTAGTAGCAAGAGAACCTCCAAGTCGATTAACTTGTCATCAACAAGTATATGTGGGAGTTCTTAAAATTACGATACAATAAACTCTACTGGCAAAGAAATGATTAATACAAACCTGAAAACGAGTGTTCTTGCTACTTAGGTTATAAATATGTTTCAAAATAGAATTCCTGTGAGGGGTTTTAGTTCAGAAACATCTTATTCTTGTTTGAGTGAGTGCTGATTGAGTGAGTACACGACACAGAAAATTATTTAGACTTTGGGTCTCAGATAAGTTTTAAAATTTGTGTTTGAATCTCCATAATATACATAATTAATATTTGAATTTTAAAAGTGTCACCAAAAATGTCATTAATTACTTTTGGTGACACTTTTGAGACCCAAACACTAATTATGTATATTATGGAGACTCAAATACAAATTTCGGAACTTATCTGAAGCCAAAGTCTAAATTCCCAAAATTTTAACATAGGCAGAAACATTGATCTAATGAGCTTAATAAACTTTTTTTTTTAAATTCAAAGGACACTTTTTTGTACAATTATTCTTGTTTACAGAACATTGTTTTCTTCTTTTTTTGGGCTGGCGTTTCTTTCCACTGTATTGTATATAATTAAAGGACCAATTATATATCTAAATGTAATAATCCATGTTTTCAAAGTAATTTGCGTGTCTGAATCCATCGCTCATATCTAAAAGAAAACAGCTTAACTAGCAGATCTCTTCCTGCTTATTTTGTACTAGTTGGATAGCATATGGAACAAGTGTACTCTTACTCCTAGAACGTGACGTCAAGTTAGAATTCCATTGGTAATAACGATTCCCAACCTTTCAAGTCTTGTATGACTAAGTTGTATTTGACTTTCCCGAGACTAATTCTCTTATTCTTTTATATTATGGTTTAGTTTAATTTCGAGGATGATTTTTTTTTTTAAGTTGGGTAGATTGTAAACCCCTCAATTTTAAATTTACAATTCTATTATTTTTATTTTTATTATAGAAATTTTTAGTTATTACTTAGCTAATTAGGAAAATAAAATTCTTTAATTAGCTCGTCGTACTCCAGGATGTTCTACACATAAAGAAGGAAACCCAACTCTAACATACATTATTGGAATTTGCTCAAGAATACCAAAGCTATCAATTTCAAGAAAACTTCCATCCATAAGATAACACAATTATACATAGTTTTATTTTATAAAGATACGATAATATTTTATGCTGGCTGTCGGCTACTTGGACCGTCCTTTTGTGTTGGAAATGGAGCTCGAAGTACGATAAAATAACAACAATTTTCGACTGATACTAAAATAAAACGTTGAAATTTGCAAACGCATAATCGCAAGAATGTCACACAATTGTACAATCACAACAATAATGCCACACATATCTTATCTATTAGAATTTTAGTGTAATAACCTGGAAAGTAACTATAGAGAATGTACATGGAATTTTGGAGTAGCATACAAATGAGGTCAACCATTTTGGAGTAGCATACAAATGAGGTCACTAAGTTGTCATAAACATATTTCTCTTTTTTTTAGTTTGTCCATTCAATGTGCCTAAATTTGGCAGTCAAATGGCTTGCTAAATTCTTCTTTCTTTCTCTCTTAAAAGTTTGGAGCATTATTTCTTCTCTTTGCAGTCATTTGTTTGACTTTTAGGTATTAAGAAATTTAGTAACATAATATTTCATCCTGAGTACATGTAACATATTCATTCAGAGCATGCATCTTTAATTCAGCCTACATGAACTCTCACATCATTAATTAAAAAAGTCATTGACAAAGGAAGAAATTATTCAATGAGCCATACTCACCGGACCTCCACTTGATGGCATGAAAAAAAAAGGACCTTTGCACATCTCTACTCAAAAGCGGAAAAGTCGAATATGCTGATAACTACTTATCAGCGTTGGCAGTATCAGTAGATGTGGTTACCAAAACCTATACAAAACTCCTCTTCGAAACCAATAACACTACAAAGAGTGTAATGGAATCCTCCTCTTAGATTGAAGCAACACAGTCAAATAATACAATGATTTCCGGATGCAGTTTGAACTATATACAAAGGTCTGAAATAAAGAAAGAAAAAAAGAAATTTTAATCTTTAGTATACCTACAAAGCATCATTTCAAGTGCAAACCCCTATATAAATCGCAATCACATCAATGATGAGGTTCGAAACCTGCAGGTGACACCCAAAAATGACAATGCAATCCGATAGATGATTCCCTGTACAAACTTACTTCGAGAACTTCCAACCACAACTGATCAAGACTACACTACTTTCCTCTTCATAACTTGTGTAACGAATATGTGATAGTGGTATCAAAATTTCACGGTTTTCTCAATGCGGATGCTGCTCCCATAACTATAGCCATGACAATGCCCACTCCAGCCCCCAGGGACGCACCGACAGCAGCAGCTGTTACCGAGCTACCCTTTCCCTGAGAATCCTGTCTAATATGAACAGCTCTTTCCTGCTCTTTCGCCAGTTCCAGAGCTAACCTTTCATTTGCAAGTTCCTGCATACAAATTTTATAAACTTATCTTTATCAGAGATGAACTCTAAAATGAGAATACGTAAATAATACCTCTCTTTTTTACCTCGAAAGCCACTTCCTCGTGACTCCGAAGAGTACGGTGAACGAGCTGACAGAAAGCAGCAATTCCGTCGACAGGAAAAACCACCTCTCTCTTCTGGAAAGTCATTCGAGCAAGGTTGAGAGGAGCTTGGATCATCCATTGTGCAGCCTCCTTCCTGCTCAAATTCTTGTCTGCATAGTGAAGAGAACTGGAAAGAGTTGGCATGACAAAAGGGCATGAATTCACTATCGCAGTCGTATTTTGAGATGCTTCATATGCCTCCATGGCATATTTAACCAACACCTTTTGTTGATGGGCACTGACCGAAAATTTGTTCGTTATAGCAAAAATCCAGGGGATGCTACGAGCCTTGGCTTCATTTAATAAAATTGAAAGAGTTGGCAGTGAATTGTTTGAGCTGTGGTATTGAGGTATCTTTTGTGAAAGGTTATGCACAAGAACGACGAGATCAATCTTCTTAGTGAGATCACAAATTCCTGACTGCAATTCTTCCCTAAAGCGAGAAACCTCTGAATGTATTTCCTGTAGAAATAATGGTATGGCATACTAATATTTATAAGAAGACTACTTTGTAAAGCATTATATGTGCAAACAATAGTTAAATTTTGGAATTTCACATAAATTGTCCCTAGCTAAAGTTTCCAAGGTTCATCCCCATCTAGGAATTTAGCTCCATAGCTTGACACATTTTCCTGGGAACAGGCTGGGATGATGCATACATCAGTTCCTACTTTTCGGGAGCATGGCTAAACTAGGAGTTGACTTCTGTGTAAAACAACAAAGCTCTTTTCCTAGTTTTTGGGGGTTGGCTATTTCAAAGAAATTGAACAAAGTACTATAGTAGATGTCTGCTGCATAATGCAAGCCTCCTTTACCGATGATGGGTCTTAAAGTCGGACTTATTTGTCTTCAATACTTATATAAAATTGTGATCATATTTTAACATGTTATTTATCATACTTTGATGTGAAAATTTCATTCTCTAATATTGATGCACACTGATAGGGTTTGAGATTGAATAATCTTGGTAACGCCAGTCGGCCTCTAGCTACATAAGGATATAAGACAAAAAGGGAAATAAGGAAGTAGTTTACGTGATGGCTATAGAATATCTTAGGTGATGTTTCAGTTACTTACAATCCATCATGTATCATTTATTTGGAGATTTGAGGAGGATATTGTTCATAGAAATAAAGTAGTTAAATAAATAACTAATTGGATAACTTTTTTCTGGAGTACTATATAATTGTAGAATGTCATTCACATTGAAGGGGGGAGGGGGGATTTTATAGGGTGACGATAAGATGTGTATCCTTAATGCTTCAAAAATCTAGGCAACCAAGAAACATTTTTAAAATATAGTAGATGAATCATGACCAGTAATATGACAGAATATGGTACAAGGAATTAGTGCATTAACGTAAAGATATAAGCAACATCCATTGAGAATAAGAAGAGATAAAATCATATCAAATGGTTTGGGAGTGTAAAAAAGAGCAAATGTGCCCCCAATTAATTATCACCGGTCACCTCCATGATTTCTTAACCTTGGAACACTCAAGAATTGTTATGTTTGCTTGTACAAGTTCCTCCTTTATCTTGCAAATAGATCAAATTAAAGTTTATAGCAGATTACCACTTCTTAAATGGAGGTGACACAAGTAATAGAGTATCTAGAGGTCAAGCTGCAAACAAGAGACTCATAGCAGTTAAACTCCAAATAGTCAAGCTCATCATTTATCATGAATCTACGAGGCTTTGGAGGTGTAATTGCATATAACTCCAAAGGGTACATACGCTAAAAGGAGTGTATGCAGGATACAAAAAGTATGACTTTGTCATGGCTCCAAGTATAAACATCATGGTATCAAAGTTATATATTTGCAGCAGAAAACTTCAATGGACCATCTGCTTTACAGTGAATACTATTAATTACTAAACAACTATTCACTAGGGAATATAGTAATAAACCTCTAACAAGTCCTTCAATTATTGGTAGTCAAAATCTTGATTATCGGACTGTAAAACCTACCACTGCCCCACCCGTGAACTTTAATAGTATTTTTCTATCACTAAACTGGCTTGCTATCGCCACATGAGCTTCCTCCTTGAGAGATCTAATATACTTCTCCTATCACCAAACTTGAGCTTTGTCCAGAGGCCAAATAACTGTTCCTACAGGTAAGATTTGCATTCTCTCTTGAATACCAGTATTCATCTCTTCCTGCACTTTGAATCTTAGAAGCCAGAAACTCCTAGGAGGTCAACGAATCTCAGTAAGAACCTTCGATTCGGCGTTTCTTACTTGGGAGCTCGTTTGGAGCTCGTTTCCCCGATGACGGGAGCTTCGTTTCTCCGGGGACGGAAGCTCGTTTCCCGACGACATGATCGCTTCCCATAATATGACCATAATTTTAGAAGATGACATAAATTTTGTGAGAGAAATTGAATATTTTCAATACACATTTATCAAAGTACCAAGAAACTAAAAATTTCTTACTTTGACGTCATAAAAAATTAACATGCGAAAGATCTCTCTGTAACTTTGAACTGAACTTTATAAATTCTAATAAATTTTAAGATATTTATAAGTTTTGATAACAATAATTAATAAACATTAAAAATTTATTAGCGCACGCTCCCATCACGCTCCCAAATTTAGAATCTTCTAAGTAGTCGCGCTTCCCCGCCCCCGCTCCCGCCCCTGCTTCCGTCCCCGCTCCCGCTTCTGGCTTCTAAGCTTTGAATGCTATGACATCAGGCATCATGCTGAATGGCACCAGAGACAGAGGTCTAGGGGGCTATATCTCCACCACCACAGGCTAGAACTTGGGCTTGTGTATCCTGGTTGGACATTAGCCTATCCACCACCACTGGAAGATGTGCCTTCTATATTAGACTTTAGAGGTCATTCCTTCATTTTCTAATTCAGAGGCATTTAGCTTTTTGGCACTAGGCTCTACTCTGACAATTGACATACAATACGATGGGTACCACTAAGTTCTATCAAAATGTGTGTGCCTTGTAAAATATGTACAAGATTAACTGTATCATAATGATCATAAACAAAGACGGACTTCCAGTATAACACAATTGCAGAACTGAGGTGCTCCAGACAAAGGGGGGTGATTTTCTTCCCTGTTGGGCTCCCTGGGGTTACGCTATGGAGACTAGGATTAACACTGGAGCTGTGATAGCGTCTCACCCGAATGTGATACTTAAGTACACTTAAAAGTTAAAACTACTCCCAGGTATAGAAACTAACCATGTGAACCCATAAAAGCATCAAATCCTACTTAATGCTCACACTGAAAATATCACAATGGGTCAATTTACCATTCTCATTGGAGGAATTGAGCACTACACTTATATCTTATGAGAGGTCCCTTCTACTTCCCTCTTCTGTCTATTTATAGCCTACCAATTTCACCAAAATTCAAGTGGGCTTGCCCTTTAAACACAGTAAGTGTACATCCTGTTCTGTCTTCACAGTGATGCCACTATAGTGTGTCTCGTCAAGCTTGCATTATCGCGCATTACCCCAAGTTCTGATTGCAGCTCATTCTCGGGTTTATGGATCATTCATGAGGACAAGATTCAGATATCTCCGTGGTAGCAACTTAATTTAAATTTGCTCGTAAATCAGTAAGATGGGCTGTTTCGGACTTACAAAACCCAACAGTTGTTGGGTTTGAGAAAAGTTGAATTCAGGTCTTGTTTCTTGAGCTCATAGTCTAAAATTTCATTATTTGGTAGGTTAGACTTTTCTCGACCCATGAATATCAGTCAAAATCATATTTTGGTACAAACAGTAATCTAGTTTAAGCTTGCGGCATAAAAATTGCAGTATTTCTCGTTAAACTATTAGTTCTAAGTTCGACTTGTTTATACACCATTCTTTTAAAATTTCAAGAAAATTACTAAATTGGACAAGAAAATGAGTTAGAAAGAGACCTGCAAGTTTACTCCTGCTGAGTCTAAATAGCATACTCCACCTACAACCCCTTCTTGAGCATCCTCCTCTGGTTGCATTCTTTCAAGACCGGCATTGTTCCTATATCGACCATGATTGATAATTGCTTTAAATAGAGAACTCTTCCCAGAACCCTGCAGTGATTGTGATATTTGCATCATTGAGATCCATGAATTTGAAATGTGCTCAACCAATTTCTAGTTAAAGGTTACCTCAAATCCAAGAAGCTTTACTCTGCGTGCTCTCACATAAACCTTCTTAGATACTGTGATGAAATCACTGGTGCAGTGTATTATAAAATCATTCAAACCTTCAGCACACACTCTTTTTTCCTCAACAGGGTTCTCCAGACTGGAATCTACACATCCTGTCACTTCAGAGAAAAATGTAGGAAGAACAGATTCTTCCAAAACAGGAAGCTTTGGAGGCTGTTTCAGTGGAGAACCAATTAATACACGCATCTTTTGTAAATCCTGTTGCGAGTAATAATTTGATGAGTGTGGGGGGACTGCTGGTAATGATTCCACTGCCGTTGAACACCTGAAAGCAGGTAAGATGTTAAGATACTGATACACATAAAGTACATGGAAACTGAAGTTCGAAGCATAATATCCTGTTTCTAAACAGCCATCATAATTACTACAAGCATAACAGAGAACTGTATATATCAAATCACATGTAAGACGAATACAGAAGAGGGAATATGTTTTTTGCTAGTGTTACAGAGGACATGGCCCTTTACAAAACTGAACGGAAGAAAAGGATTCAAACAGCCGACCCCAAATATTTGGGATAAAGGCTCTGTTGCTCTTGTTGTACATGTAAGATGAATACAACATCAAGACTAGATCAGAAAGTAGACAGTTATTTGAGTGCAGATGGAATTGTGTGACCATATTCCCTCTTCTGTTGGCGTGGAACCAGTGTCCAGCCTTAACCAAAGAATATTATGAAAAGAAAAAACATAGCAGATAGAAACTCTTCATGGCATGTGTAACAGTCAAGTTTAATGATGTCATTTTCCATTTTATCATGAGGCTGGCATTGGATCATCAAAAAATAGAACATATTTGCAATATGGTGGATTTCTAACAAATTTGGTAATCAGTTAGAGTTGACATTAAAACAAGAAACTATTCAAGGTCACAAATATTTATGAGAATATAGACATTGGGATCAAGGACTCACTCTTCATGGTATATGGAAAGTTTGCAAGAGACTGACAGTAATTACATCAACACTACAAATTTACAATAGTTTGCATATGTGATCTGTCTCTATATGAGGCTCTTAACAAGGATGATGAGTAAATTATTATCAGTCTTTAGCACTAATGCATCTCATAATATTGTCCTCACATACTTGAGCAAAAATGGGGTTGTCAAGAAAATCTCATCACGTTCCTAAAAGTGGAGAGGGGGGGTAGAAATTAAACAAGAGTATGTAAGCACACCTGAGCTAGATGGGGTTCTCAAAAGAATATCACCATTTTCTTAGAATACTACAGAATGAGGGAAAATTTTAACAACTTTAAAAACATATGACCAATGTTCTAAATCGCAGTTGAGGTGGCCATCTAGGCGCTAGGCGGTCAATCTCCGCACCGCTTTTGCGGTAGGCGGTGGAGTAGGTAGCCTCTCCCCGCACCGCTTTTGCGGTAGGCGGTGGAGTAGGCGGCCAACGGAGGTTTGACGGCATAGGCAAAGGTGACGATGCGTAGGCGGAGGTGAGGCGTGTAGGCAGGCGCCTAGGCAGAACAATACCTGACAGGATTTTTGGCCAAAAGGTTTTGCAAACATTATGGACCTATGGTTCACTTTTACAAAACTAAAACTTCATATATCTTTGTTCTACAACTTAGTTATGCATGAAACACCCTTAAAATATGCATATTATGAAAAACAGTGGCAAAATAGTAAAAAATGTCCAAAATGTATCAAACGCCTAGGCGGTACGCGGACCCTCTCCGACGTGCACCCTCCTACTGTCGTTTAGAACCTTGCATATGACCATATGAACTTAGATTCTTCTCAACTGAAGTTATTTGTGAATAACGATATACTATCTTTCTATGTGTGCATGAACAAGCCTATGATTTATGCATGTGCTTGGATGTATTAGAAATATTCCAATGTGATGGGACTAGCAATTAAGAAAAAGCAGAGGGAGGGTTGTAAAGAATAAGAACTTACCAATTTCCATTCACCTGAGCCTGAACAAGGGTGCAGAGATGTAGTCCTTGACCAATGATATCAACTTTCAGTGATTCGGCATTCTTATTGCCAGGAAGCCCGCTCCATCCAAGAGGAACTATACTCGTAGCTGTTCGAATTATAGGAGGATCAACAATATGACCAAGTTCAACAGTACCATCTGCCAAGCCAAGCCATTTTTGTAATTGTGGAAATTGTGGCAACTGCTCCACTCCAAGAAAGGTGGATACATTTAAGCACATGCACTGGTCATATATTCTGCAAAATAGGGACAGAACCAGTTTCAATAGTTTGAATATTGGAAAACAATATTTCAGATTTTAGCAAACAAAATTGATGAAGATTGGACACATGCACTTAGTTTCCAGTTAGGGTATTTCAGATCTGGTTTATTTAGCACGGGGTTTATTTTAACTCATGTTTCCTTAATATATTATAAATTATAATAGGATTAGAGCCATGGTGGATCACAGTAAATTCCTATTTTGAGTTGGTCTTTATAAGAAGTAGGAGGTCTCTTTGAGTTCAAGTATGACTACCATTTGGTATGTAATTAAGAAAGGTGTGAAGCATTCATATTTGTATCCACGGAACATAGGTTGTCAGAGAAAGTCGTTTGGCTCTAAAAGAAAGTCATGCGACAATAAAACGTCTAAAGTATTTTTTTCCTCAAGTCAACCACATAATTTTATAATCTTAACAGGGAGAGGCCAAATATTATAATGAATGCCATTCTAGCAAACAGTATGGAAAAGTCATCAAGAGAACTCAATTCATCAGGTAAAATTAATAACCTATAACTAGTTAAGAAATAAAGCTAAAGATTAGTCCTGACTGATGAAGTCAAAAGACAATATGTAACATCAACAAAAATTGGAGCAAAATCACAGATTATTTTGATGCGCACTTCACTGAAGTTCCTCCATCCTCCACCATGTTTTCAGTGGAGTAGTGGGATGGAGCTGAATCCATAGGAGGAAAATGATAGCTGCTGGAGGTCAAGAAGACAACAGAAACAGACGCCTAGCAACTCTGGGCTTTGATGCCAATTCTCGTAATTATTCATGCATCTTAAATTGAGTTGTTATAGCCACCAGTGTGTGTTCGGACAGGTTTGGCTCTCTGCAAACATTTTTTTTCCCTCTCTGCAAGCAGTTGTTTAGTGGTTTTCCATGAATAAATTGCAAGGTTCAAAGTATCGGTATCGGACAGTTTGTATGAGTATTGGCAATATCGGCATTATCGGCGGTATCGGATCGGAGTATCGGATTTTTTTGGTATCGGTTGTATCAGTAATATTAAATAATTATTAATAAATTAGAAAATATTAGAAAAAATAATTTACATATTTATGCATTATTTAAGTATTTTCTATGTTTTTTTTTATTATAATTGAATAAAACAATAGTCATCCTTGTTGATTGGTTTACCTGCGATATATAAGTTTTCTTCATTTACATGTTTTTAGTTACAATCTTACTATCTCATTATATTCGTACTAATTGAATCTTGTATTGTTCTATAGGTTTCAATTTTGACGAATTAAGAAGCATAAAGGGAGGCACAAGAGATTAGAAGAAATGCAAATGCCAAATTGTGAGTATTGGTTGCATGTATGTTGGCAACAAAGAACCAGAGTTTAAGCCCACAAGAACGTGGAACATTGCTTCCTGGGAACAAGAAAATGTACAACACGAATATAAACCAAAAAAAAAAACTTACTTCTGGAACCGAAACCTATATGACCTCATTGAATGAGATTGTAAACGCTCCTTCAATTCTGCAATGACAGACCTCACCTGCAAATGCCTTTGCCAGGACAAAGCAATGAAAATGGGTAGATAGAAACTGGTAGTAATCAAAATCTGACTGAAATAAGATTTATCATATGACGAGTAGTTTTAAATCTATCTAGTAAAATGAAACAACAGGAAGTCGTACCGATGTTAGTTTTGAGTACTCCGCATCAGAAAGTAACTCCACAGATGTGCTCCCCAAGAGATATAGCTGATAAATTAATCAGAAAATAAATTTCAACGATTCGGATGGAACTATACTTAAAATGTGCATATCAAGACAAACTAAGGTTCCAACAATATATGAGCAAAACAATGAAAGAAACATTATTCTTGTTAAGCACAATGTAGTAAGCACCAGAAATTGGAAAGTCTGGTTATTTATTAGGATAAGCTTGAACACATATCACAGTTAGTGGACTAGATTACCGTGTGTCGTCATCATCATCTGACGCTATCTAAGAAACTTTATCTCACAACAATAATGACTGTGAGGGAAGACTCCAACATGAGAAGGCACAAAAATCTTAATGACTGGCTATCCACCCTTTGAATTGTCCTGAAATTCCTAGACCAGGAAACTATAGTTAAGAGAAGGGCCTTCTATAAAATAAAGAAGGCTAGTCAGATGGTACTAAGCCCCTACCACACTAGTTACTTGGAACGATCTCGTGCAACCAATGGGAAACACTTCTAAGAGTAAGAGGGTGTAAGAGAACAAGATGTTGGTAAGATATGCAACCAAGAATTCCATTCATCTGCATAGCCCAATACTACGTCAAACAGCGAAACTGAATGGTTAAAATGAATACCTTGTCTACCGGCACTAATTAATTGTCCGCTCTCCCTCCTTATGACAAACTAATAGCATATGCTTGTCACTATAGTAATTGAAAACGTACAAGATACAATTATTATTGTTAGCGTAGCTAGTGTCATATCTTGTATATCCATATTTAATGTCTCTTTGTAATCCTCTTATTCCCGCATTGAAGAGTCCCCAAAGAGGTGGTGACTTCACTCCTACAAATATCTACTCACAACCATCAAGGAACCACAGACACTCCAAAAATCTGATTCGTTGCGTGTTGGATACGTATTGGACATGTATCAGACACGCACTGGACACTGCAAAAGACACTAGGACACAAAAATAGGTGTGTGTCTATGGCACAGTGTCCTCGTGTTGTGCCATGTTGTTTCCGTGTCCGTGTAACATAGAAAAGCATTAATGAAATTTGTCCTATTGCGTCGAGTTCTATTCTCAACAAGGTATCAAAGAACTAGCTCTAGCTCTCTACGTAACACCAAAACTTTTCCCACCACTAAAACCCTAACCACGTCCCTACAAAAAACCTAACTTTCATCCCTACCAAACCTAACACTAGCTGACATAGCCGTAACAACAATCTAATCCCTATGAAAACCTTAACCCTAACCTAACGCTATCCATAGCCAACGCAACAACCCCAACACAGCCCATCATTTGTTACCACCCTACCCATCACAGTTAGCAACCACAGTCATCGCATGCAGCCCCAACCAAACGTCATTGCAACGTTGCTACGAGCCCCAGCAATTTCCCCAGCCACCCAAGCCAGCTCTAAATCAACCCCCACCCCCATCAACCCGTAGCCCCAGCACTTTCCCCAACCCTACTTCTTCACCCAGGACACTCCTACCACCACTGTGACCCTCTCCAACCACTCCACAGGATCACAACAAGTTGCGACTCTACAACGTTCGGTTTGGTATTTTCTGAACAGAGCCGACGCAGCCTGAATACTTTATTTTATTAGTCCAAGTCAACCATAAATTCTTCTACTTTTATACCACACTTTGGACAACAACCACAGCAACGGTCGACAACTATAGACAAGTGACAACAAGTTCTCCAGCGTACTCAACCACTGGTCCTGCCCAACATGGTTGCCTCCAACTTAGCACTCGTTCTTGCAAACGTCCCTAGCTCTCTCTAGCATCTCGCCTTCTTTTTTCTTATTCTTTCTTTTTGGTTTTTCAAAAAAGAGTAACCAGTTGTAGCAAGTGCCAAAAAATCTTGTTTATGGCTTTTCTATCCTAGCTATTTTTTTATTGCAATCTATTTTTATTATTTTGCTCAACTCTTTATATTTGATGTCTTTCCTTCTTTTAGTCATTCTCTTGTAAAAAAAAAAAAAAAATTGTTTTACTTTTCCCCGAACTGCAGTTGTTGAACTGCAGTTGTTCTGCCTTGCTCGGATCTCAACCCGATTCCTTTTGCTCGATGGTTCTGTTTCTATGATTGTCTACAACTGCTATTTGTGATCATTCTTGGTCTCTCTTCTATTCATGCGAGTCTTTAACGTCCAGTTCTCACTATAAGGTTGAGTCTTTAACGTCTAGTTCTCACAAATTACCAATTGAGAAACTACTTTTGCTCTTGGCACAGGTTCTCACTAGTTAACTCACTCCCTCGTCTTCATATTTTTTGTCGTGCCTTATTTATTAGCTAACCTTCTGTTTATTAGTCATCTCAAGAGATAATCTTAACTGCTTGACAATTGTGCTCCTGTGTGGCTCAGGATCTAAAGATCCATGAAATGATTTGTAGGGGAAATTGAGACAAAGGGTTGTACCACTTGGATATCTTGTTGTGCTGGCTTCCGTTTTCTACGATGGATTGGCATCGTAGGCTACTTGAAGAAGTCTTCGAGCTAGTGACCTCTCTATCAACCCTACTCGTTATCTTTTATTGCCTTTAGAAATTATGTTGGTTCCATTGATAATCGTGGCTCTGGTAGTAAATACTTTCTTCCACAACAACTTGGTCACTTGGTAAAGCAAGAAACAAGGTTAATTATCACTTCATCTGTGATACGATCAAGCTTCACGAAGTTAATCTTAATTATGTTCTTGTTGTTGCACAATCGAGTTTCATCCTCACTAAGGCAATTTCCTTGACCTCTCTTTCTACACTTTCTCCAAGGGTTTGATTGACATCTACACTCCAACATGCAGGGAGGAGGTGCGGGTTGGGGGTATTAGAGTAGCTAACATCATATTCTTAAACATCCATATTTAGTATCTCTAAGTACTCCTCTTAGTCCCGCATTGATAAGCACTAAAGAGGGTGACTCACCTCCTATAAATAGTAAATGCAACTATCAATGGAACGTATCCTTTTGAGTCGAGCTCTATTCTCAACAATTATTACTCTAACCAAAATGAATCAAACAATTTGTTAGAAAGACCAAACCAAAAATATATCAAGAAAACAACTGGAGGCCAAATAGAGGTCAATTCTGTTATAGATCTAAAATCTCCACTTTATTTTGGTAAATAGTGGACCTTGTTTTGTATCCCTTTTTTGTATTAGGATTAGAGTCGTTGACGAGATATAAGCATATATAATTTGCAGGTTGTTAGAGTCACAAGTCTTATTTTCTTATGTGGGCACTGTCAAGCAGTTATGGATGTATTTATCATCCCTTTTTGCATTAAGATTAGAGTCGTTCATGAGATATAAGCATGGATAATTTTCAGGTTGTTAGAGTCACAAATCTTATTTTCTTATGTAGGCACAGTCAAGTAGTTGTGGGTGTATTAATCATACTATATTAATATAAATACAATGAGATGCAACTTAGAGTTTCATGTTCTTGCACTCTCATCTCCTCTCTCTCTCTCTCCTCTTCTAAACTTGACTTGGTATCATTAAGATTAGAGTCGTTCATGAGATATAAGCATGGATAATTTTCAGGTTGTTAGAGTCACAAGTCTTATTTTCTTATGTAGGCACAGTCAAGTAGTTGTGGGTGTATTAATCATACTATATTAATATAAATACAATGAGATGCAACTTAGAGTTTCATGTTCTTGCACTCTCATCTCCTCTCTCTCTCCTCTTCTAAACTTGACTTGGTATCACAATAACTTTAACTCTTCTTCTAAACTTGACTTGTTATCAGAACAACTTGAAAGGTACAGCCCGAAAAAGAAATATTGGACATTGTTTAATGGTTGCATGATCGTTTTGTGATCTCGTTGTTCGTGGTTGATCGTCGTTGTTAGTTGTGACATCTAGGATTTCTATAGATCTCAGTTGGTTGTTCGTTGTTGACCGTGGCTCTTTGTGAGATATAGTATTTTCAAGATCTCGTGTTTCTTTTATATCTGCAAGTATTTTGGAGATTGAATCTTCTAGCGAGGTTACTAGTAGTAGTTGTGGTGGTCTTGGCAATCATTTTACTACTATTCACAATAATAATGAAGTGGGGAAAGGAGTTATTGCGGTAAAACTCAATGGTGCGAAATACCTTGTCTAGTTTATCAAAATATTGTTGAGGGCGAAGAAGTTGAAATTATTGGTGGAAGAGCCCTCGTATGAAATGTCAGCTGGTTATGGGATTGCATGAGTGCAAATGCATATGTTATATTGTGGTTGTGGCATAGTATGAAACTATACATCGCCTCTAATGTTCAATGGTGTGAGTCCTCGAAACAGATTTGGGCATCTCGAAAAAAGTCATATTCACATAAGCGGAATATGGCCCGATCTGAGTTGTACAAGTTACTATTTAATAGAAAGCTTTATGAGAAGCATGTGAAAATCTGGCTTCAAAAAATATTTTATAGTAGAAACTCTTGCAGTACCATCCATTTACTAATGACTTGAAAGAAGCTCGGCAACATAAGGGAGAATTTTATATTTCGCTCATCCTAGTTGGCTTGGATCATGTGCTCGAACCTTATAAGGTCGGATCATTGCAGTTAGCTATAGTGGCAGATACTATCTCTAATTTCAATCGTTCATTTCTAGGACAGATTTTTGTGGTACCGTAAAATGAGTCTTTTGCCATAATTACTAGTGTTGTTAGTCGTGGTAGTAGTCGTGATGATGGCGGCCATGGTAGTAGAGATTGTGGTCGTAGTACTGATCGAGGAGGTGGTCACGGTGGTGCTCGTGGTGGAACTCATGGTCCGCTACGAAAGTATAACTATTATGGCATGTTCGACCACGTCAAATATTATTATTATGACAAGTGGGGTAAACATGAGTATGCACATGAAGTATATCATGAAAATGTGCAGTCACATGTCACTACTTCTACTCTTGGACATGATTCTTCTGGTTCTAATCAAACTTCAGTTTCTGATACTTCCAATCCACTTGAACAAATCCTCCAGAAATTGAACGCGCTTGCTAATACCACGTTCCAACCTACTTCAAGCTTTGTGGCACTCCGTCACCATCCACACCTTAGGTCATTGACTCAGAAGTAAGCTCTCACATGTCCAGTATAAATTTTCTTTCATAATCATTGTCCTATAACATTATCTTGAATGATAGGTCTATATGTCATATACTTGGAAAATGTGGCATTCACCCTACCCAATCATTGTCATTATATGTACCTAATATTTCTTTTAATTTTGCTATTTTTGAGCCAGTTAATAAAATCACTTCACTGTTCCGTAATATTTTCTCTCAATTCTTGTATTTTCCAGAACCTCAGAATGAAGAGATGATTGGTTCAGGACATAAAAGAGAGGGTTGTATTACTTGGATTGAAAGGCTTTCACTTCAATTTTTACCTCTCATTTGCAGTGGCACTATCGTTTGGGCATCCGTCTTTAGCTAGTTTGCGTCAAATTGTTTCCGATTTAAGTTTTGTTTCTGTGTAAGAATACGAGGCTTGTCGGTTAGAAGTTGTTAATTACCGTTCTTTCATCATCGTAGTCAATTTCCTCGTTGTATTGGAAGTTGTTAGTTACATTTCTTTCGTCTTGTTCGTACTAACATTTTAGGTCCATTTAGAGTAAAAAATCTGAAAGAATTTCAGTATTTTTTTATCTTCATAGATGATTGTTCTTGAATAACTTGGTTATATTTAATGAAAGAACATTTGAGTTTCCACGTGTTATCTACGTTTTATGATAAAACTTGTGTTAAATTTGGTAAATACATTAAAGTTTTACGTTCTGATAAAGCTATGGAGTACACTAAATCGTATGTCTTCTTTTTTTGTTGACCATGGCATTATTCATCAAATTATGTGCGCCCATACCTCTTAGCAAAATGGTGAAGCAACGCAAGCTCCGACACCTTTTAGATGTAGCTCAGACTCTAATATTCATATCGTATGTCCCTAAACAGTATTGGACAGATGTCGTTCTTACTATATGTTATTTGGTTAATCACATGTCACCATATGTGCTAAATAACCAAGTCTCATTCTCCATGTTACATCCATGTGCCTCTCCTTCTTTCCTTTACATTATCGTTCATTTAGTGTGTCACTTTTGTTCGCAAGTTGGAACCTAATCGAGATAAGTTTGGCACCTCAATCTATCAAGTGTATCTTCCTTGGTTATCCTCGAACTCATAAAGGTTATCATTGTTATAGTACTCAGTCACGTAAATATTATGTCAAAGTAGATGTTGACTTCTTTGAGTCAACGACTTTCTTTCCTTTAGGACATCGTCATCTTCCGTTCACATCAGAATTGCTATCTTAAATATGGCATATTTGCTATCTTAAATATAACTTCCGATCATTCTTGAATCCATTTCTATATTCGTTCCTCATCTACTGGTGTACCAGAGATCCAAGGACAAACATGTTGTTTTATTGTAATTTATCCCCCAATAGATCATCTGTTGTGTCTGAGGATTCGGTCCCTCTACTACAGATTCAGATGATCTTCCAATTGCTCTTAGAAAAGGTAATCGTAGTTGTACCAATATGCATCCAATTTCAAAGTATGTTTACTTATATCTTATTTCTCATTCTTTACATGATTTTGTTGCCTCGTTGTCTTATGTTACATTCCTAACACCAAGCTATGTAATCTTCTAGTTGAAAAAGTACAATAGATGGAAAGATGTTTGCTTTGTATCAAAACCAGACTTTGGAGCTTACCTTGCTTCCCGTTTGAAAGCAAATAATGGGTTGTAGGTGGGTGTACACTGTTAAATATCATCCAAATGGTTTTGTTAAGCGCTTCAAGTCGCGGTTTGTTGCAAAATGGTATATCCATACATATGGATAATATGGAGACTCTCTTGTGGTCTGCTGAATTCAGTTCGAATTCTTCTTTATGGTCGGTTTAATGCTTTCTTGCACGATGACTTACAAGATAAGGTTTATATGGATCAACCACCGTAATATGTTGTGCCTGGTAGTGACAATCTGGTGTGTCGATTGAAGAAGACACTATATGGGCTAAAACAATCTTCTCGAGCTTGGTTTAATAAGTTCACTTTAGTTCTCATTCAATATGGGTTTCGATGCACCACGTCAAATTATTCAGTGTTTAGTCGATCTTCTACAGGAGTTGTTATTGTGTTGATCGTTTATGTTGATGATATCATAATATATGGGAGTAACAATGTTGGTATTTAAGACTTAAAGGCCTACTTTAGTAGTCGATTTCATACTATGGACAAAGATACTCTTCCATATTTGCTTGGAATCGAGGTTGCATGATCTAAGGTGGATGTGTATTTGTCGCAATACAAGTATGTTTTGGACTTGCTTTCAGAAACATGGATGTTGGACTTAAGACTGTTGATACTCCTATGGATTCTCATACTAAACTTGATGAAGTGAGGGACTTATTTTAGGGTATTAGACTCTAAATGCGGCTGGCTAGTTGGGAAGCTTATTCCAAGGTATTGCCTTTATTAGAGGTCTACTTCTGGATATTGTATCTTTGTTGGGGGTAATTTTGTGACGTGGCATAGTAAGAAACAAAACGTTGTGGCTCGTTCTAATGCAGAGGCCAAATACCATGTTGTGGCTCATATAGCTTCTAAGATGATGTAGCTATGGTCTCTTCTTTATGAAATTGTGATTATGATTCATATCCATATGGAGATGTATTGTGACAATACATTCGTGACAATACATCAGTAATTTTCATCGCAAGTAATTACGTGTTTCATAAACGCACTAAGCATATCGAGGTGGATTGTTATTTTGTTCGTAATTTGTTCGTGAAGAAACAAAATTACAAATTGTCACTCCATATGTTCGATCTAAGAATCAATTTGATGATATACTCAGCAAACCACTTGTTCGTAGTCCATTTCTGATTTATATAGCAAGTTGGGCATGTCGGATCTCTATGCTCAAGCTTAATGAGGTATTAGAGTTTAAGTCTTATTTTCTTATGTGGGTGCAGTTAAGTGGTTGTGGGTGTATTTAGCATCATATATTAATATAAATACACATGAGGTACAACTTAGGGTTTCATGAGCTTACACTCTTCTCTTCTCTTCTAAACTTGACTCAGGCATTGCAAGACATATCAGCTATTCTCTGATATCATTACAACATACCAGTTTCTACTTATTATTTAACAAGATAATCTGCCCCTGCAGAAATTCAAATACATCTCTTCCAGTATCCAGGATCCCTCGGTATCATAGAAAGGTTGCATGTGGCATCATTACTCGAATCACATGACTTGGAGATCGTACAAACGGATGATCTCTTATGGATAACATTATTTACACTGCCAGTACATGCTATAACCTTAATGCTGATGTCTTATTTTTACAGATTTAGGAAGTTACTTTACTTTTATTAAAAGTCTTGTTATTACTAGTATCAAGTTAGAAGATCTAGTTAAAATCTTGTGAACTCCTTGGATTGTTGAATAGTTAGAATAGAAGCCTCTGATCTCGTATTGAATCTAAAGTTGACATTCTTGACATCTTTAGAACTTCAAATCTCTTCTAAATACGTTGAAATATCTAATCGATTTTGAGCCTACATCTTTCTTATAAAGAAAAAAAATTATGTTTATGTGTTTAGTGTTTTACAAAACATAGAAAGAGGTCTCTGCCATATAGTATTTTGGAAATTGTAGCATTTACTATGTCCACATTGTATCGTATCATACCATTGCTACGATGCAGATTGAAATGCAAAGAAAGTTTACAATCACAAAAGAACCCATGCTCCATATATTTTAAGCTTTCAACTGTGCGCTATGCATCCTTACATTAATGTGCAAGTGTTCTCGCATCAAAGAGCAGATACAACAAATGACTAGCACATTAGTGTTTCTGGCTTATACTATACTGACAGTCAAGAAATCAATCTGTGTTTTATGAATTCTGAGAAATTTTATATAAATCACATTTTAAGTCCGTGCTTATAATCTAAAATCCAACTATAGGTAACTGATTAAAGCTTGCAACAAGCTTGCAACTTTGCATCTGCTATTTATCCTAACACAAGAAAGCGTGATTTTGTACATAAATAGAAGAGCCAGAAAAAGAAAAAGTGTTGGAACTAAACTGCATGTGAGTGAGACAAACCTATTTAAGAGATTCAGTCTAATAACATATTAAACACCAAAAGAGAAGTCTTTTATAAAAATTTAATGGGAAAAAGAAAAAAGAATTAATATAAAAGTAGACATACGTTATGTATAGGAAAGTATCTTAGATAAAGATTGTGGAAATAACATAAATAAAATAGAATTGAGATGCAAGATATCTTCCTAGAGAGAGATCCATAAACATTTAACACGATTCCAAGCTTTTCTATGTTTTCTTGAGAAATAATATACACTTTCAATTATAATCAAAGAAGAAACCAAATTATAAGAGAAACAAAATTATAAGAGAAACAGAAACATATTGCTACCTGTCCAAATGGTACATATGAAGGTAAATAGGGCACTCTTCGCCATCCCCTCGAATCACCAACTCCAACAGCGCTTTTCCCGTCTGAAGGACTGCCGCTTGATTCGACAGATCCTCCATCTTTATCAAAAAGCGGAGTAAGAGAAATACCATCAGAACCTTCTTGTATTTCAAGGGACTGTGGTCCTGATTCAGTTTCATCTACTGTCAACCCACTATTTGCAATAGATGATGTTGCTACAAGCTCTTGCTCTGGTCTCTTAAATATGTTCAAATGCTTCCGGACACTGCCTAAAGGAACAAGCTTAGAAAGCCTCCAGAATGATGTCTGCACGGGACCTAGACCCAACACAAGTTGCTCCCCACCAGTCTCTTTAGACTTGACTGTAGTTGACTTCCTGTCCATCTCTTCATGCTTACCAATGATTGGACAAGAATTCCTTGTATCAAGGGGCTCTTGGAAAGTTTGTGCATTATAATGATGAAAATAGGCAGGGGATAAAATACGCGGCACTAGATCTTCTGGAATGCAATAGGTCTTGAAGTAATGTTGCCATCCTCTCCGATCAACATAACTAAAAACATGAATGTTCAATGAAATGTTTGTCCGTGAGAAGTCTAGACTCTAGAGGAAAATTAATAAAAAAAATCATTTCCGGAAAGGTAATAGATAACATTAAACCAGCACAAAGAACCAATACCTAAACATTAAGAAGATAAGTATCAAACAGATAATATTTGAATATCCAAAAATAAACCTACTCTTTCAAAGCAGCATTCCCAACAGGTGGCTGAGAGAAAGTGATACATTTAACCTGAACTTTCTCATGCTCTTTGGACATAGGAGAGGATGCAAGAACCCTCAATATTGCGAGCGTAGCCAATGCTGCTACCTGCAATACAAGAATTGAGTACGTGCTATAGAAATTAGGATAGAAAACCAGGAGACGAAAATAGGACCCACGAAGACCATTATACTTACTGCACCACCAAGTGAATGCCCACAGAGGACAAGTTTCCTCTTCTTTTTGAGTGCAAGTCTGTATAACTCCAGAGCTGGAATTCCTTTAGCACGAGCCAAGAAGCCCTGTATCATCATATGGGGCACTATGATACCTAAGCTTCTTTGGAAAACTCATGAAGTATGGAAACAGTAATAAATCATATGACAAAGTAATGTCTTGATCTCAGAAATATAAAGCTTGGTATGAACCCGATGTGCAGCTGGTTTTGATCGTTTTCTTGTTCCTGGATTTGCTTGTAGCTGTCCCGGATTTTGTTCATTCTTCTTTTGGGTATCAACTTGGTCATGCTCAGCAGCATCAACCACATCAAAGTCTTCGGCAATATCTTCGTGGAATATGGCTCCTTGAAATATATTGGCATCAGCAAGTACATCTCTATGAGGGCAGAAAAAAAAAAGTACTTAAAAACAAGACTAGCAAACTGATAAAATGAATTGTTGATTCATGATTAGACTTACTTGTACTGCTTAGTTCCAATAAATGAAGCAAATAATGTGTCACCTGCCTCGGCTAATAGATACCTAGAAAAGACGGATTAATGTCATGACACAAAGATTTACAGCAATAATTACTAACATTCAATGTGAACATGGTCCAAATCATGATTGCCTCCACAACGGGAAACGCTCTCCAAAATTTTCCTACAAATCAGTAGTCCATTTTAGTTCTTTCTAGACAAATTTAAGTGTCATAATAGCCTTTCGTTGTTTGTATGAGTCCATATATGTAACCTATAATATTAAGTTTGAGTATGAACTATATATCTAACCTATATAGCCCATGTTGCATTCAGTAACTACTTAGGTACTCTGACCTCTATTCTTGTGACATATGTAATATCTTCAGTTGATCTCTCTCAAATCCAATAAGTATGACCAGCATTCATGAAACCTAGTTAGAATTGGATACAGAGCAGTAATCAATCAGTTCATGAGGGGAATCAAACTAGTCCATAGGACCCAAATTCCTGCAAACAGAGCCAAGGATTCTCATTGTATGGTTTGTTTAGAACCTAATTGCACAGACACTGATTTGAAGAACATTCACTAGGTGGCTTTATTCTCCTTTCCTAACAGAAACTCAACCAAACCAACTTAACTTTTTCTTCCATTTCTAACCTATGAGTTAGTTTTTTTTACAGTGAAACAAGAGACGTAATATAATTTAATGTGAATACACATTCAGCGATTACTTCTTGATCATCTATATATTAGTGCATTGCAGGAAGGAAACCTACTTCATATGAAATATTCAACTTTCTTATTTCTGGAATTCCCACATAGAAATGACTAGTGCGACATCAAACCAAACACTATCATTTCCTGTGTTGTTTAATATGTTAAATTTCACAGTAACATCACCATTAAACCAAATTTGATAAGAAAAAGAAAAAATAGTAATTAATGTCAACCCACCGGTGGGGAACATGGTCCAATGAAGGCTGCACACGCTCAAGAGAAACAATCTGTCCTCCGAAATCTGACTTGAACTTGTTAATAAAGCGAACCATCTCCGACGCAGGCCTCTAACATGCAAAATAAAAGTAAATAATTCTCCATATAATTTTCACAGTTCAACATGGAATCACATGTATGTTTGCTTAAAGTTTGGCAGGCTCCAACATGATAGGAAGGCACATTCACAAAGTGAATGAATATAAAATTTAAAAGCAAGTGCATAAGTTAAGAAAAGGAATATAGACAACGATTTAGTTTCCCCATAGGATAGTTTGTGGAACCACTGCATATATGTGCATTGGGCCTATAAACGCAGCAGAATGTCCATTAAGTATCCTTAAAAGCAAGAATTTAATTTTAACAATGATACTAGTGAAGGGCATAGTAGTAATAGATAATGCACCAGAAGGAAAATAATTTGGGAGGTATGAAGGATGATTTAACTTCATTTATCAAAAAGACTGAACCAACACAAGTTCTAAATATACTTTTAGAAATGCCCAGGATTTCCCAAAAGGTTAACATGTGTTTCTATACATTGCAGGCCAAGGTACACTAGAAGACCACTGTGTGCACCAAGCAATATTACCTGCAAAATGTTTTTAGGAAAATGGAATACTAAAACCAAATGTCGGGTTTAAGTCAAAAGATCAATCCATATTATGCTATTAACAGAATCTATGGGTGATACAGCATTCGATACCACCATTCGATCTAGTCCAATACAACTTGTAACTAAATAACTATTGGCTCATGACAAAATCTGCAGCATTACTTTTCACAAGTTTTGTGACAAAAAAAAACCCTTAGTAGATATGCATTCCTAAGCATTCATTATCCTAGAACTCAGTTCCAACAAAGTAGAAATTGACAACTAATGGGTCATAACACTATAGTGCCAACATTCATGATCAAGAAATTAATGGTTAATGATGGTACCTAAGCCTACATCTAAAGTCAGGTAACTTATCAAGTGGAAACAAGATAGAAGTAATCAGGAATCAAGGAAGTAATGGATCATGATGACAGATAAATTCGTAAACAAAGAAATAACAGGTCATGGCAAGACACTTAACACTACAACTAGCCCTCCCCCTTAAAGATCAAAAACACCGGCTAGTGATGATATTATTATTTCTCACGCATTTTTGAGTAGAAACTTGACAACAATTAATGGGTCATGATGAGATATAGATACCATGTGATAAAATTCACAAGCAAAGAACTAACGAGTCATGACCAAAAAATACAATCCCGTGATCATAGACTTACAGGAAAAGATAGTATTGTACTATTGTTAATGGGTCATGGTGAGTCGGTGACATTAATAACAAAACAAATCACTATATTAATAGTCAAAAAATTAATGGGTCGTAGACACAAAACTTACAACTTTACCCATCCATGACTGAAAACTAAATGGGTAATGATACACAAGAAGACCAAATAACATGAAGAAAAAAAATATATAATCTCATGGTCTTCAAAACTAGTTTTCAATCTAGTAGGAATTACAATCAAATAACTAATAGGTCATGAAAAAATATATCCTCATTGTCAAAGACTTATAGGGATGATAGTATTGCTTATGGGCCATGATGACATCACTAACAAAACAATCCTCTATATTAATATCCAACGAACTAATTGGTCATGACAAGATACACAACATCACAACTTACCCATCCATAATCAAAAACTAAATGGGAATAATGGTATATTTATTCCCTACACCTGCATGGGGTTTTCAGTAAGACGGAGATTTTAAGAAATATATTCTTTAAAATGGTAGTTTTGAAAAAAACAATTACCAAAATATGGTAGTTTCCAAAGTCGTTCTTCAAAACAATATTTTAATAAGAAAAATCACATCGTCATGTCAAAAGAAGGTGAAATCACATTTTCACTGTAGAGTTGGAACAACCTATTTTGGTAATATATTTCAAAGGGTTATTTACACTAACCTCCACTATGTTTTCGGTTTATTAAACTGACCTCCCTTACTTTGAAAATAATTACACGGACCTCCCTATGCTTTATGTTATAAGGATGGTTAGTGTAATAACCCTTTACGTAAAACAATAAAACATAGGGAAAGTTAGTGTAATTATTTTCAAAATAAGGGAGGTCCATTTAATAAACCAAAAATATAGAGAATGTTAGTGTAAATAATCTTATGTCAAAAGTACCGCTTTTAGAAAATATTTTTTTCAAAACAACCCACACAGGGGCGGAGGCAGGATTTCGTTATAGGGTTTCGTTATAGGGTGGGCTAGCTAATAGTTACTTAAGGTTCTAAAAATTTATGTCAAAAATTCGACAAAGTTTTCTTTATAAATTCGATGATTCGAGATCTATCATAGACAATAAACTTAAGAAAGGGTGCCCCACTTAGAAACAACTTGCAAGTTTGACTGATAATTTTGTATTGAACCATCTCATAACCACACATGTTAATTTTCTTGAACCAGTTAGGGGTGCATCAAGTGTCATAGACAGGTAGAAAAACTTTTAGTAACAAAAGTGCTGGTTACCACATTTTTTACTTTCTAAATCTGTATCAGCTCTAAAGAAATTTGAGACTTATTATGACTTATACAGACTTGATATGCAACAAAGAACTCTTTAATTAGCAGGCACAATTAAAACAAAAATTTTGAAAGCCAGACCATATAATTAGTGTAGATCTAAATTCTTAGACATATTACACTATCAAGCAACACAAATATCTTTACAATAAGAAATTTTCAAACACAAACTAGATGTTGTCATATAAGGAAATATCTGTTAAAAGAACCCCAACAGAGATGACCAATATGATGCTTAAAAGTTTGACATATGGAGTCTCCAATCTATTAAAACAAACAAATATTTGTAAGATGCTGGAAAGCATAAGCGGATAAAAATCATAGAATAGAAAGAAGATATTGCATATAAGAATACCATCTGATTATGGGAATGAAATGGACCTTTGCAACATACATTGACATATAACTATCATAATATATTATAAAGTCATCCAGGATGGAATTCTAACTACTAATGGAAACTACTAACAGCAATACACAAGAAAAAATGATTTAAGATCAAAAAAATTAAACAACAAAAAATTAGGGTTATGATTTTTAAAAAAATTGGGGGTTAGTTAGGGTTTTACCAGAGGTCCAGAGGAGATGAAGAAGCTGAAGTCTGAAGAGCCAAGAGGGAGATTGGGAGAGGCTAGAGCCGAGATCGAGAGCAGGAGGAGCTGCGTTGCTGCAGCCTGGCGGTCGGGCTGGAAAGGGGAAGCACCAGCTGGCCCGCTGCTGCCCTACAGCCGAGATTCTGGAAGTTGGGACGACGGGACTCGATCACTCAGGGGCGGGATGTTGCCGTGTTGGAGAACACTGAAGAGAGAAGAGGGAGTCTGGAAAGAGAGGAAGAAAGATGGAGTCTTGGATTGGAGAGGTCGGGCCCTAGTTGCTCACTTCAAAATTTTGTTTTAAACATACAGTTGCTATTTGCTAACTTGAACATCCAGTCGAATTTCTTTGTATAGTTGTACTGGACTGACTTCATTGCAATGGACTGACCACTTTACATTAAAAAAAAAAAAAAATTATTAGCTTTACAGCCCAGTGCACCTACAGTGTGCCTCCGCCCCTGAACCCACATGTTACTCAAAAAGAAAACCCACCTGCACGATCTTAGAAAGTTTAATTTCGTCAGAAACTCAACAACTAATGGTCCATGACAACATATATATACCAAAGCAAGTAATGGGTCATGACAAGAAGTAATCATTTCATGACCAACCACTTAAATGGGACGTAACGGCGCAGTAATTCTGTGTGTTCGGAGTAGATCAAACACATTGTAAATGCGCTCGGAGTAGATGGATCATGAAAAGAACCAATTTTTCCGTCACCAATGGCTTAACGGGTCTGTGACTGAATCAGCAAAACAACAATTCCAAGTGATCATAATCAAAGATTTTGAAGAAATCAGCAGCGGGCCAGAGATCAAACACCTTGTATGCGCACTCAGAGAGGGCCAAGGAGCGATGGATCATGCCAAGAAGTAATATTTCCATTGGCTTAATGGTCAGGTCATGATGGAATCAACAAACAAAACAATTTCAAGTGCTCATGATCAAATATTCGAAGAAATTAGGAATTGGCAAAAGAACAAACACCTTGTAGACGCACTCGGAGAGGACCATGGAGCAGAGGATCTCCTGGAGGTCGGCCACCGAGTCGGCCTTGGCGGCGCGGCAGAGGTCCTGCAGCTGCCTCCGCTGACGCTCGAGCTCCTCCCTCAGCATCCGCTCCTGCTCCTTCCTCCCCTTCCAGGGAGGCCACTTCCACTGGCGCTGCGGCGGCGTCGGCAGCCGGGGGAGGGAGGGGGGCCACGTGGCCCCCATCCTGGCCGTCTGGTCCCTGATCCACGCCTCCACTCTGCTCCGGAGCGACTCCACTGCCGCCATTGGTGGCTTGGGATCTTCAGGGGAGGGAACGTAGAGAAAGAGAGAGAGAGAGAGAGAGAGAAAAGTTAATTGGTAACAACAAAAAAAGGAGTGAGCATATGCCAAAGGCATCAAAGTGTTTCACAATTTCTTCTTCTATTACTCTTCAACAAAATATATATATATATATATATATATATATATATATATATATATATAATTTTTATGGAGACATATCAAAACCTTACTCAGGGACAAGTCATAATTGAAACTAGCCAAGTTTAGATAAATTTTTACTTGGACAACCATTTTATTATTTGGGACTGTCCACATCTCCCAAACAAGGTCGGCCCTGAGCTAATGGGATCCGAACATAATGTGAAAAAAAAAAGTAAAAAAAAAGTAAAAAAAAAAAAAAATGCCTCCAACAAGATTTGAACTATTAACCTTTTTAATGCAAGTCTAATGTAATAACCACTACACCACAATTACTTTATAATAAAAAGGGCCATTGGTACATACTAGTTCTATTTTCGGTACAAAATTATTTATATATTTAAAAAAAAAAAATTGTGCCCTCCTAATCCATGGGGCCCGGGCGTTCGTCCTGTCCGCACTGGGTCAGGGCCGGCCCTACTCCCAAACACCCTCAAACTCTTTCATTCTAACTTTCATACTCCCTCTCTCTTCAAAAATCTAAAGCTCTCACTTCTTCACCTCCTCCATCTCCTACAAAACTCTAATCTTCTTCCCAACCCCCCCCCCCCCCCCCCCCACCCCAGAAATCATCTTCCCATTCTTATTCCTCCATATTATCCATCTATAATTTTACTAATTTTAGGTTTTTTTATTTTGATTTCATTTTGATAATTTATCTTCTCAATCCTTCTAAATGTCCAAAGGATCATTGTATAGTAACATAAAATATGTTTTAGATTAATTTTGGACGAATTTTTGAACTTTCGAAACCATTTTAGGGATTCGCAGTTGGCACAGTCGCTGGTTGGAAGACGAAGGACTGTAAAAAATTTCTACAGTCCTGTAGATATTCAGGACTATAGAAATTTTCTACAGTCCTTAATACTTCAAGGACTGTCAAATTTTTTGAAAGTCATAATGAAAACTTGATGTATATTAGGACTGTTAAAAATTTTGACAGTCCAGATTTACAGTAAGTTTTTACTTGAACTGTCAAAAAATTGACAGTCCTAGTATACTATAATTTTTTTCAATTTCTACAGTCCTTGGATTTTTATTTTATTTTAAATTATTTAGTCTTCTTCACCAATTTTTACTCGTTAACAACGAGTAAAATGGAAGAGAAAAATAATCAAAGCCAAATTTGGAGATCGAAACATCATTATTTTGGATTATGAAGTTACGAAAAATCCGTCAAACGGAAAAACGGTTTATCCCATACTAATTTTTGATATGTTCGTTTTAGCAACAATTGGATCTCGTTTCGATCTCCCAGTCAAAAGTTATGATCCTTTAAAGTTATAAATTTTATACTTTTGGTTGTAACATGTACGTCTGACCTCGGACGTGAATTTTTTTTCTACACGAATTGTGTTACTCTTGTCGAGGACATACAAATCGACATATTGTTTGATAAAAATCAATTTTTGAGCAAATAATTATGCTCACTCGAAGCCTGCTCTACGACATACGTTATTTTCTTACAGGAGCACCAAAAGAACAAAAAATTTGATAGTCCTAATTTAACGCTACTGGATTTTGGGACTGTCAAATTTTTTGACAGTCCTAACAATAGAAAGGACTGTCAAATTTTTTTATAGTCCTATGATACTTAAATTTTTCAATCCCATGTTACACTTTTCTTTGTATTATAGGAATGCCAAAAAATTTGACAGTCCTGACTATTGTTAGGACTGTCAAAAGTTTGGACAGTCCTAGAATTCAGTAGCTTTAAATTAGGACTGTCAAAAAATTTGACAGTCCTAACTTTATACAGGATTGTCAAAACTTTTGACAGAACATCATCGTCCCCATCGCGACTGTGTGCAAATTTTCGAAGTTTAAAACCCTAGAATGAGTTCGAAACTTTAGAAGAAAAAAAATAAATCCATCTCCAAATAAATCATAAACCATATTTTAGTTTATAGAAGATGAAATCTATGCATGGAGATGGAATCCTAACATATTTGGAATTTGGAAGAAAAAAGAAGCAAAATATGAAAAGGAGAAAAAAAACATAAAAGTTGGCTTTTATACTTTCTAGTGGACTAGGCCCAAGTAACATTTTCTTGTGGCAAACTTGTAAGTAAAGTAAATATTTTTTTGGCTAGCTCCGAATAAGTTTTGATGTGCCCCGATAAAAAGTCTATATCTACTACAATACAATGTTGCTTGAAAACAGCTCAAAAGTGAGTCTGATTTGTAATTCCTCAACCTAATTAAAAATAGACTAAATTATAACTTGATATCCTCAACTATTCAAAATATTCAACTTGATACCCTCAACTTTGATATGTGCTAACTTGATACACTAAACTATATAACAATTTTTATGTTGATATCCAAAAAATTTAAAAAGATAAAACTATCATTTCCTTCCCAAACCACACACCCTCCGGCCCCCCTCCTTCTCCGGCAGCACCCCCTCCCTCTCATGCTGCCCTACCCCTCCGCGGTCTTGCCCCCCCCCCCCCCCCCCCGCGACACCCACCACCTTACACCCGCCCCTGACCCCCCCCCCCCAAACATTGTGCCGCCACTACGCCCACCGCTGCTACTGTTGTTGCTCGTCACCACGCCCGCGCTGCCCTCCGCTGTTGCAGCTCTTTGCTACTATTGTGCCCCCCCCCCGGTTGTCGACATCGAAGACAGAGGAGGGGGGGTTGTCGGAGAGAGAGAGAGAGAGAGAGAGAGAGAGAGAATTTGGTTCTATTTTTTTTTGGATATCAAGTTAGCACATATCAAAGTTGAATGTATCTAGTTGAATATTTTGAATAGTTGAGAGTATCAAGTTGTAATTTAGCCTAATTTTTTTTAAATGTCATGTGTGTATATTTTTTATGCTTACTTAAAATTTTCTAAAATTCTATCTAATTTAAATTCCTTCTAATATATAATGCGGCTTGGAAACGCCTCAAAAGTAAGACGTACAAGCGATTTTTAAATCCCCAACCTAATTAAAAAAATTTAATTCTTTTAAATGTCGCGTATGTATATCCTTCATCCTTACTTAAAAATTTTCAAAAATTATATCTAATTTAAATTATTTTAATATATTTAAACAAACTAAATGATATTATCTTCTACAATACAATGTGACTTAGAAAAGACACAAAAGTGAGCCTCGTTTGTAAATCCTCAAACTAATTTTTTTTTTAATTCTTTTAAATGTCACGTGTGTATATTATTCATCCTTACTTAAAAAATTCTAAAATTCTATCTAATTTAAATTCCTTCTAATATATAATGCGGTTTGGAAACGGCTCAAAAGTAAGTCGTACACGTGTTTGTAAATCCTCAACCTAATTAAAAAATTAAATTCTTTTAAATTTCACGTATGTATATCCTTAATCCTTACTTAATTTTTCAAAAAATTCTATCTAATTTAAATTTCTAGATATTTAAATTATTTTAATATATTTAAACCAACTAAAGGATATTATCTAAATATATATCCAAATTTCTAAAAAATATATCTATAACAATTTTTAATTAAAATTATATTTAAACTATTTTAATATAATTTTAAAAAAATTATCCAATTATTTAATTATATCAGGGGGGAAAAAAATCTTTTTTATGTGCACATGAATATCACTAGTATAATAAGGTGACTAAGAGGCGATTCAAAATTGAACTGACTAAAATATTTGTAAATATTCTATTAATTATTTAAAAAATTAACTAAATTTTTACCTATCTAATATGATTTACTCATACCTAAATAATTCTAACTTGAGTGGATAAAGTGGGAGTCATTTTTTACTTGGTTGCCAGAGTTCAATTTTTAGAGATCGACACTATTTATAATAAATTATATTTCAAGCAAACAGAAATCAGAAGCCATAAATCTCAAGCAATAAATCAAATCCAGAAAATTTTTGTACACATCTTTGAGAATATCTATGGACTTATTGTATGGAACGCTCTATGCAGCAATGATATCAATGGCAAGGAATCGTCATCTAGGAACTTGCAGCGAAATGGGCGTAAGGCCAGAAGATCGAGTTGCTCTGATACTATTCTGTCACGTCCCGATCTCGCAGGTCCCGATAACGCTCCCGCCGGGCACGAATTACCGTGCCCTGGTGCTCCTGCGGGTGCGTATGTCGTTTGCCATCGAGGCATGATGTCGTACGAGCCAGGGGTTACGCTCGTACAAGGCAACATCGTTAAAGTTATGGCTATCATCGAACCGATCGAGTACGCAGCGGAGGGACAGTATTACAAACAATAATCCATCTGAGTAGATAAGGCAAAGATCAAGGCACGAGGTTCTCTGAATACAATGGCATCATTCCATACATTATGTCCCTCTATCCAAAAGCATCTCAAAACATCGATACGGCTCAAGGCATCGAAACCAGATTTTTGGGTCATGGGGATGAGACACGGTTATCGCTTCCTCGAATAATCCAGCCCTGCGAACAAACAAACTGTTGGTGGATCAATATTTTGGATAAAGTACTGGTGAGTATAAAATTAACGAACAGAAGCAACATTCCCTAAAACCAACACTAAGTAATTATGTTATAAAATATTTCATTACTAGTGATCTTTCTAGTTTTACCTAGGTTCGTTACATGCAGTATGGGAACGGAGTCATATTACTTCTTTTGGAAACATCTTTGAAATCAGAGTTCATGTTTGATATACAAGCAAGCAGGCAAGGCAAGGTAAATAGTTCATGCACGATAAACAAGTTCAATTACTATCTCTGGTGCGCAGCGTGTCTCGTGAGCCATATTGTCACGCCCCAGTCCCAAAATGACGAGGGACAGGGCACGTGCACAATGGCCAGCAGCACGCACCGATGGACAACCCAATTTAATGGATCCATCAGGGCATGCTTAAGCTGTAGTCTAACAGGAAATAGAGCAATTGTTACAGGTCACAAACTAATCTACTCTAATCTCATCCACAACAGATAATCACAGATTAAATGCCAGAAATAATGCAATAGAATAACTATCAGATCTCACATAAATATCTCGGGAAATAATCCGAGAATATGTCTGGTACAACAATACAAATAGACAGGAAATAAACAACTGGAAATAGAAATAACTGACTACATACAGCCACTGCTCATGAGAAGTCCTCTGGTACGATATCGTCCTCAGATCCTGGTACAGCTCCTGGAAGTGCTCCTGGTCGGTGTATCTCTGGATGGTTCTCTTCGGCTATACCTGGGGACATAGTCCATTCCAGGTCCTCAGGGGACATAGCAAGGTACAGATAATACAAGCCAAAATATAAGCAGTACAGAAATAAATAAGCAATAGGGTGAACTATATAACCAGCTAAGTGATATGCAGTATGAGAGCAGTACAGGAACTCAGGCTGAAACTACTACAAGCTCTGTGTCGGGGAGCCGGTAGCAGTGATATCATGTAGTTGTCTAGCTCAATGGGAGACTACGACGCCGGCATAATATAAAATTGTCACGCCCCAGTCCCAAAAATACGTAGGACTAGGACACGTAAGCATGCCAGCCGCATGGATATGGCAACTCCAATATATGGAAACCAAATCCACACGTACGCTGTAATATGAATATCAAATCCACAAGTGGTATAACTGTAATACAAGTCACAGGGTAAAATCTAAATCTCATCCACCAAAATCATATAGAGATAAATAAACAGTATCTAGATCTCAATAAGAAGTATCTAAGGATGATAGTTGGATGGAAACAAATCTACTACCAACTCAAATGGGAAAAGTAAATACAATGTAAGTACAACACAATCAAACAATACAAGTACCAGCTACCAATCACGGCTCAAAAAGAAGACATCCACGAAGCATCTATATCCTTCCAAATCTGCGCTCCTGCAAGTACTCAAGAACAGGTACACCTGGCAGCGGACCAGGTCCTCAGAGGGACATAACAAGATACTTAAACACATGCCAATAAGTACTGAAATAAATATCCAAAGGGGTCGCCTAACCGTCTAAAGTGAATGCAGTTTGAGAACAACTTTCTAACAAGTGGGCTATCTGGCCATAAATAGGATTGGCATAGTTCTCTTGGAGATCCAGGGGCCTACAAAGGCACGACGACTTTCGAACGTCGGAGGCCCGCCATGATAATATATAGGGGTCATCATGACCGCGTATCTCCGGCGGAGCGTACGGGTTACACAAGGAAGGTGCAAAGGAGCCCAAATGCCTTACTTGTTGTTCTCCCCACCCAATGCTCTAAGCATGTCACATCCATGATACGATTTGGTCCATAGCCTATCCTTAGTACCCTAGCCCAATCCTGCAACCAAACAAGGACAAGGATGGGACCACCGTACTACCATAGGCTATGTCCATAGACCTCTAATAACTGCTAAGTCTTCTAACATGCAAAGTTTCTAACAGCAGTTATTCCTAACGCACGTCCCACACGCACCGATGATCAGTCAATACGTGCGTCCGTGATCTATATGAGACTCACATCTCGTGTAAAAATATGTGTCACAGTCAAATGAACCTAATGATGCTACATGATAATGGGGTAGTCTCATAAACAGGTCGATGCAAATACATAAATAAAAACATAACGCGACAACACCGTCGCGCGCATTTTATATAACAGTTAAAATATATGAACTAAAGACAGAAAATAAAGATGCATGCAACATATGGAATATAAATAACAGTACAATGGCAAGGTATACTTGCCTGGCAAGGAAGCTGCAATGTACCAATAACCTGCTCCAGAAATCGCGCAGAACAATCCAATATCCTATGTACACATAAATATAATATAATAGAATCATTAGTCATTACACTAGCACATACTCAACCACATTTACACTGGAATCAGGGGGTATACTAGGGGTAATACTAGTCATCTAACACGGTCAATTACGCATTAAATTATGCGGGTGTCGCGTCTTCAAGTACTGTACGAAATCAGTCAGTCAACTGACAGGTGTCTATGCCAGTACGTTAGTGTACGCAAGGCAGACAAATTCACAAGTTCTTAGGGTCAACATGGTCAAGGTAAGTATGGGATAGTCCACGATGTCCTAGGGTCATACAGTCTGAATATTTAGTCATAATTATCAATTAGCATTTACTTACATATATATTCATATAACTATATAATAATATAACCATTAATTTATTTTAATTTATTTAATTCTGGAATAATTACTCTAAAATCCTATTTTGATCTTATTATTCTGATTTTTATATTAATTCCTAAATTTTTGTCCAAAGAAACTGAATTTTATCAACTCGAGACTCATGGCACGTAAATCGAAGCGATCTGTTGACCAAAAAGTCAACCGATACAAACTCGACTTTCATGCATGATTTCCTGTAGATTTCAGCATCAAAAACATACTGGAATTTATGGCTCATCTGAATTCAAATTCGTTTGGGAATTATGGCACATACAAATTTTGTATTGTGCACCGATGGTTAAGTTCTAACCTAGAAGTTCTACAGAATTAACAGTATGAAATACTTCGAAATAAATTCTAGGAAAAATATATCTCGATGATCTCGACATTAGCTTTCCGAACCTTTAAACGGTTCGTGATTCTGATTCCTGGTTCTCCCGGAATCGCGAAAATATCGAAACACGTCTATTTTCGGACATGCTGTGCTCTACGAATTTTCCAGAATTTAATACTAATAATTTAGAAAAACAATTTATATTATCAAAAATCTAACCTCATTATCGTTCTAACAAAAAAAATTGGAGCGTGTTTGGAGTCCGGAGCTAGGAGATATCGTCTTTTTAATTCGTCATAACTAGTAGAAAATGAGGCTGAATTTATGACGAATTTTGACTATTTTTTTTTTGGACGAAAAAGAGAGGAATTTGGGAAAGAAAAATATGAAGGATGAGGTATTTATAATGGTGGACACTACTTAATTAAATACGACTAGGATTGGTTAATTTGGATAGGATTATGATGAATTTAAATAAGGATAGGATATGCATGAAGTTGATTTCCTAGTAGGTTTAGGATTTGAATTAATTTAAAATAGAGTTTGAATTTATCTCAATAATTTATAATCTTAAATATAATTAAAGATAATACAAATAATTTATAAAATCTTATTAATATCTATTAACACTAAATTAGTATCTATCTAATATTAAGACTATATATATCCAAATAAATCCTAAATAATTTTAAAATCTAAATAAATTTCTTAAAATTCTAAATAAATTACAAAAAAATATAATTAAATATTTTAAACTAAAATAAATATTTGGTAGGAACGACATGCAAGTATGGTCGTATAGTAAATCATAAAAGTCCTAGAAATTTATGTTTTCTAAGTTTTAATTACCAAAAATTCTAGAAAAATCTCCAAAAATCTAAAATAACCTAAAATAATTCTAAATGAATATTTATATAAGTAAATATATCAAGAAATTTATTTTCTAATTAACTAAGAGCATATTCTAAATAAATTCAACATATATAATAAATATAATAATATAAAATATACACAAAATACCTATTTTGGGTGAGAGAGTTTACAATCTACCCAACTTAAAACAATTTCGTCCTCGAAATTAAAATAAGACATAATTTGTTAAATCCTTCACATTCGTACATAAGGTATGTCAATCGCAATCTCTTCCAAAAATTTAAATAACAAAATCTATTCGAATCTATCGTGATTACTTCAAAATTAATATAACCACTGTTTAAATCAAATTTCAACCTGTCGTAATCTTTTCTCGATTTTTAAATAATCAATATCCAAATCTGACTCAAGTCTATATGACATCCCACATCAAAATTTATATCATAATTTCTAACTATCATAATCTCCTCTAGACTTTGAACAATAAACAATTCTAATCAAATCTTATTCCTATTCTTAACTTAAGAATTTTGTACTATTCAAATATTTAAACTCAATTTACATCCTCAATATTTCAAATAGGTGACCCAACAATCAAAATTGAACTTTTAATTCAAATCATCAAATTGTAAAATTTAAATCTAATTAACCAATTGTTCAAGTCTAAAATTCTATATTTATCCTCAAAATTTAAATCGATGATTCATCCTTCAATATTCAAAATTTAAATCATGTGCTCAAAGTATAAATATTGGGTCCTCAATATCAAGATTTTTAAAATTCATTAAATCCTCATTATCTTAATCCCTCTGTTAAAATTCTCCACATTAAAAGGACTTAATCTCTCAATCTAATCCTACTTGATCACAATCTAAAAGAATTCTCCTCAAGTTTAATACTGCAATTTCTACCAAACTTAGAATTTACCCATCTATCACATAAGGCTCTTACACTTAAGAAAAATATTCCTCAATTTATTTTCTCATGTCATTCAATCCTCAAAACTTTAACACCAACTATATCATATGTGATATGCCCTTAATCAATTATGAAAGATAGTCACCAAATAATGTGATTGGCCTATAGGGTATATCTTGTACTATCCGTGTATCACTTATATCCAAGCACGAGATTTCGTCTTTCCGAAACAAGGGAAGACGGAAAGCAACGGAAAAGAGTTCAAGGAGGGGTAATAGAATGGAAGTATGGGAATCAAAGCGTTTAAAGAATTCAAATGGGAATTGTCAAGACAGTTGTTGATTGAAATCTTAATTTGGTAATTTCCTATTCGCATGCTCACATCGGTGCAGTTATGTACTTGATATGATATGCTTTATCGTATCTAGAGGGTAAGTATATTCGTCTACTAATCACTACATATCTCAATCCACGTAAAGTAGTTATGCGAAGGGCGAACCAAGCGCACTAAGGTTAGCTAGGCCTTAATACACTGATCCTGAAATGTATTAGCGTGTCGACCCACTAATACATATGTTATGAACAAGCTCGATAAAGAATAAGCTTGCAAAAACTAGGCTATAATAGCGGCATAAGTCAAGGTGGTATAACAATTATAAGTACGCTAGATGATGATGAAAGGAGGTACAAGTCAATTCAAGTTTACAAAAACAAAACAAAAAACAAAATAAGCAATAATAACAAAGACTCTACAAATCTCTATAGTTATCATACAACCTCCTTGTCTATGTCGCTAGTCGACCAAATAGGGCATGGACCTCTAAATTCTACCGTCTGAATAAACACTGTCATCTTATGCTAGCATACAATTAATGTCATTCAGTTACACTATCTAGATGGGTCAAGTGGACTATGTGATACTAGGTTGTGAGGCATACTACCCAACTTAAAAGAATTAAACTAATACTGTAATTGTCTTAAGGATACCGTAGAAACTCCTGTTAAGGTCTACGAGAAGGGGTCTTGGTACTTATTAGGGTATCCTCTTATATTACATAGGTCATGGTCGTCTTTGTCTTAGTCATAGTGCTTATAGAACAAGTGTTAATAGTAAGGATAGAAGAGTTACTAGCCTCAAGGGAAAAGGGGATATAACTTATATCGAGGTGGGGTACAAGTTACGCGACTTAAAACTAAGGGGTAATCATTAGGTCATAATCTACAATAATAACTTAAACTGTCAAGTTCTAATTACCAATCGCATAATTAAAAAATTTAAGAGTAACAACCAAAATCCTAGCAAGCTATATATATCCTAAAATAGAATAAAATCACTTGGTCTATAATCAGAAGTGTCAGATGGCACGAGTTGAAAGAGGAAGAAAAGAAGAACGCAATTTTTTAGTCGTCGCACAATTAGCGAACGTTAAGTCCGCAGAGGAACAACATATAAAATTAAAATAGAGGGCTCTAGGTAGCATCATGGTTTTCTAAGGGGGAGTGGTATGCTAGTTGCTATGTTCGAGGTATGATCAAGGAAAAAGTGTTAATTACATTCCTCTAGGCTTCCTAAGGTGCTGTCTACTAATAATAAGACAATGATCTAAGTTTTATAGTTCTCTAATACTATCCAATTATGAAGGTTAGGTTCAGTCCTAATGTTCAATATTGGTTCTCCATTGGTTCCTCAATACTAGGGTCAAACATTATGGTAAAACTTCTAACTATCTCTAGTAGTGTCTATACTACTCTCAAGTCTTCTTAATACATCAAGGGGTAATGGTATACCAATCTAAAGATAAGGAATTCTAGGGTTCACTAGATATTCTAAACTTAGTGGTGTGTCTATATTCTCGTTATATTCTTAATAGGTGTGCTACTCTAATTATCATCCTAATAACAGGGGTTCCTATATTCTAGCAGAAGGCTATATGTACTCAAGGAACTTATTAGGGAAGTACAGAATTCAAGCAGGATACGATTGTTCGAATAGATCATAGAGGAGGAAGGTGAATCATAGTCAATTGTGGATGAGATCCTATACTCTAGTCCTATGTGCAGGCTTGTTTGGTACAGTAACGTAACCGAAACAATATGCTCTCGACCTGCATGGGCCACCATAAAAACATGTCACGCCCCAGTCCCAAAAATACGTAGGACTAGGACACGTAAGCATGCCAGCCGCATGGATATGGCAACTCCAATATATGGAAACCAAATCCACACGTACGCTGTAATATGAATATCAAATCCACAAGTGGTATAACTGTAATACAAGTCACAGGGTAAAATCTAAATCTCATCCACCAAAATCATATAGAGATAAATAAACAGTATCTAGATCTCAATAAGAAGTATCTAAGGATGATAGTTGGATGGAAACAAATCTACTACCAACTCAAATGGGAAAAGTAAATACAATGTAAGTACAACACAATCAAACAATACAAGTACCAGCTACCAATCACGGCTCGAAAAGAAGACATCCACGAAGCATCTATATCCTTCCAAATCTGCGCTCCTGCAAGTACTCAAGAACAGGTACACCTGGCAGCGGACCAGGTCCTCAGAGGGACATAACAAGATACTTAAACACATGCCAATAAGTACTGAAATAAATATCCAAAGGGGTCGCCTAACCGTCTAAAGTGAATGCAGTTTGAGAACAACTTTCTAACAAGTGGGCTATCTGGCCATAAATAGGATTGGCATAGTTCTCTTGGAGATCCAGGGGCCTACAAAGGCACAACGACTTTCGAACGTCGGAGGCCCGCCATGATAATATATAGGGGTCATCATGACCGCGTATCTCCGGCGGAGCGTACGGGTTACACAAGGAAGGTGCAAAGGAGCCCAAATGCCTTACGTGTTGTTCTCCCCACCCAATGCTCTAAGCATGTCACATCCATGACACGATTTGGTCCATAGCCTATCCTTAGTACCCTAGCCCAATCCTGCAACCAAACAAGGACAAGGATGGGACCACCGTACTACCATAGGCTATGTCCATAGACCTCTAATAACTGCTAAGTCTTCTAACATGCAAAGTTTCTAACAGCAGTTATTCCTAACGCACGTCCCACACGCACCGATGATCAGTCAATACGTGCGTCCGTGATCTATATGAGACTCACATCTCGTGTAAAAATATGTGTCACAGTCAAATGAACCTAATGATGCTACATGATAATGGGGTAGTCTCATAAACAGGTCGATGCAAATACATAAATAAAAATATAACGCGACAACACCGTCGCGCGCATTTTATATAACAGTTAAAATATATGAACTAAAGACAGAAAATAAAGATGCATGCAACATATGGAATATAAATAACAGTACAATGGCAAGGTATACTTGCCTGGCAAGGAAGCTGCAATGTACCAATAACCTGCTCCAGAAATCGCGCAGAACAATCCAATATCCTATGTACACATAAATATAATATAATAGAATCATTAGTCATTACACTAGCACATACTCAACCATATTTACACTGGAATCAGGGGGTATACTAGGGGTAATACTAGTCATCTAACACGGTCAATTACGCATTAAATTACGCGGGTGTCGCGTCTTCAAGTACTGTACGAAATCAGTCAGTCAACTGACAGGTGTCTATGCCAGTACGTTAGTGTACGCAAGGCAGACAAATTCACAAGTTCTTAGGGTCAACATGGTCAAGGTAAGTATGGGATAGTCCACGATGTCCTAGGGTCATACAGTCTGAATATTTAGTCATAATTATCAATTAGCATTTACTTACATATATATTCATATAACTATATAATAATATAACCATTAATTTATTTTAATTTATTTAATTCTGGAATAATTACTCTAAAATCCTATTTTGATCTTATTATTCTGATTTTTATATTAATTCCTAAATTTTTGTCCAAAGAAACTAAATTTTATCAACTCGAGACTCATGGCACGTAAATCGAAGCGATCTGTTGACCAAAAAGTCAACCAATACAAACTCGACTTTCATGCATGATTTCCTGTAGATTTCAGCATCAAAAACATACTGGAATTTACGGCTCATCTGAATTCAAATTCGTTTGGGAATTATGGCACATACAAATTTTGTATTGTGCACCGATGGTTAAGTTCTAACCTAGAAGTTCTACAGAATTAACAGTATGAAATACTTCGAAATAAATTCTAGGAAAAATATATCTCGATGATCTCGACATTAGCTTTCCGAACCTTTAAACGGTTCGTGATTCTGATTCCTGGTTCTCCCGGAATCGCAAAAATATCGAAACACGTCTATTTTCGGACATGCTGTGCTCTACGAATTTTTCAGAATTTAATACTAATAATTTAGAAAAACAATTTATATTATCAGAAATCTAACCTCATTATCGTTCTAACAAAAAAATTTGGAACGTGTTTGGAGTCCGGAGCTAGGAGATATCGTCTTTTTAATTCGTCATAACTAGTAGAAAATGAGGCTGAATTTATGACGAATTTTGACTATTTTTTTTTTGGACGAAAAAGAGAGGAATTTGGGAAAGAAAAATATGAAGGATGAGGTATTTATAATGGTGGACACTACTTAATTAAATACGACTAGGATTGGTTAATTTGGATAGGATTATGATGAATTTAAATAAGGATAGGATATGCATGAAGTTGATTTCCTAGTAGGTTCAGGATTTGAATTAATTTAAAATAGAGTTTGAATTTATCTCAATAATTTATAATCTCAAATATAATTAAAGATAATACAAATAATTTATAAAATCTTATTAATATCTATTAACACTAAATTAGTATCTATCTAATATTAAGACTATATATATCCAAATAAATCCTAAATAATTTTAAAATCTAAATAAATTTCTTAAAATTCTAAATAAATTACAAAAAAATATAATTAAATATTTTAAACTAAAATAAATATTTGGTAGGAACGACATGCAAGTATGGTCGTATAGTAAATCATAGAAGTCCTAGAAATTTATGTTTTCTAAGTTTTAATTACCAAAAATTCTAGAAAAATCTCCAAAAATCTAAAATAACCTAAAATAATTCTAAATGAATATTTATATAAGTAAATATATCAAGAAATTTATTTTCTAATTAACTAAGAGCATATTCTAAATAAATTCAACATATATAATAAATATAATAATATAAAATATACACAAAATACCTATTTTGGGTGAGAGAGTTTACAAAAATCAACCTGTAGCCTGTGTGTCTCTCCCCACCCAATGTAATCACGCATATCATGACCATAACGTCTCATGTCCATGTCAGCGGGATTATAGCTAATGCAACAAGTCATACTGTCTATAAAATATCTCTGTCGGTCCTGTATCCTATACAGAATCACCATGAATGTCTCAGGAAGACTCTGTCTCATGAATAGTGTCAAGTGTCCTGGGTTCTGGAGTACTTGATAAGACAAGTACGAGAATTATCGGGTCTCGATATCCATCTCTATGTGACGTTACACAACTCCGCGTACGGAGTTGGCACCCGACTGGTAATCGGACACTAAGTAAAGCCACTCGGTCCTGGGTTTAACAGTTGAAACAAGTTTATATGTATTTAAACAGGAATTCAGGCAAAGTTCTATAACAGGAATTAATGCAATTTGGCAAGCTTTAATTGCCCACTGATGTATAAACAAGTCAAGGAAAATAAGTAGCAAGCTGCAGGATTTGGCAAGGTACACTTGCCCACTAATGTATACTAAGTCCAGGAAATAGGTAGCAAAGCTGCAAGTTTTGGCGAGGTACACTTGCCTGTGGTTCCGGCTCTGATTTCGTGTCTGACTTCAGTTGGATTTGCAGGCGGCACTCCGGTTGCTGAAACAAACATCACCATCAGATCCAAAAAATATCAATCAGCTAGAAACGCCTGTCCTTGGGTCCAATTTGGAGACAAGGTCAGAAACGGCAGTTTCGGGTCAAAACGGGGTCCCCAAGTGGGCCCGCTTTGCACCGAAAAACGCGTCAGGGTCAAAGGTCTCCAAATTCACCAAACTTAGTGTCAACAGGTCAGAAACGCTGATACGAACCCAACGGAACTTTCAAAATTTGAATTCCGATGAGCCGATCACGAAATCGTCCGTCGAGCGGGGCCTGTGGGGCCCACGACACGCGATTTCGTCAACGTTCTCAGAATCGAACCAAACTTGACCCACAGGACCAGCGTATCGCTACGAGTCCGATGGCGCAAGTTTCGTTTCAATCCGACGTGTGTACACAAAGTTAGGACACGTTCCAGAAAGTACGGATACGGGGCGATGTCCGCGGATACGCGTTGATTCCGGTGTGCACGCACACCCGAATCAGCTTATGCGAAATCCCACACGTCCGTATCGACGATGCGCACGTATCTGTGAAGACCGCGCGCGACCAAGTCGTCCCGTTTGGCGGGGCGTACTCGGTTCCGGGGTGAAATAGGGTCTGGTTTTTTTCCTATTTTTGGATCGCGGTGTGCGATCACCACAGGACGTCATGCCCCGAACGGTTTGTCCGGGCACCGAGAGGGTCATACAGGCTTCGCAACGTAATTTGCGGAATCGAAAACAGAGCTACGAGGTGAAAGTTACAAGTACCTGAAGGGGACCCAAAAACCGGGGTCGATTCGTGTCCGACACGTGTCCGACTCGTGTCGGACACAGGGAATTAGGGCTAGGGTTTCTGTCGGAGCTCCGGCGGCTCGGGGGCACTGCGGCCGGAGGCGGACCGGAGGGGCGGCGCTGGCGACGCCGGGCGGAGGCGGCGGCACGCGGCAGGCGGCCGAAGGCGGGCGGCGCTGGGCGCGGGAGGCCGGGCTCGGGGTCGGTGCTGCCAAGGGAGAAGGAGGAGGAGGAGGAAGGGGGAGGCCGGCTCGGGGCTGCGGCGAGTCGGTGGCGGCGGCGCTGGCGAGGACGGCCGGAGGGAGGAGCGGTGGCCGGAGGGAATTCGAGGGGGCGGCTAGCGTTTGCTGGGAGGCGGCCGGAGGAGGAATAAATAGAGGGGAGGAGGGTGTCTGGCTCCGGGCGAGGCGGTGGAGGGGCCGACGGAGCCGGGCGAGGCGCGGGGAGCGGCGGCAGAAGCGGGCCGGCGGAGCGGTTCGCGCGGGGGAAGAGGGGCTGGGTCACTGGCGGGTCGCGGGTGCGGGTGCGGGTCGGGTGGACCCGACCCGACCCGATAGGGGATGGGCCGGTGCGGGCTGGGCTGGGCCGGCCCGTTGGGTTTGGGCCGAAAAATAAAATATATTCCATAAATATATAAACAATTAAATTAAATAAATAAATAAATAAATAAATAAATAGTTTTTAGGTGATTAAAAATAGGTCCGGGGCCCAATAAATTCCAAAAAATTGTCCTAAGTCCAGTTTTTCATTTTACACCCAAAAATATTATTTTTATAATATTTTAATATTGTTTATTATCTATTAAAAATCATTTAATAATTAAAACCCTGCTTTTTAAATTACAGAAAATTCCCAGAAAATTCCAGAAAATTGTGAAAAATCCAGTTTTGAAAATTTTGAAAAATTAGGGGGTTTACAATCTACCCCCCTTAAGAGGATTGCGTCCTCGCAATCAAAGAATAACCGGTCAACAGAGATGACGCGGTCACAAGCATCGTTTGAAACACATCACAAGAGACTTCAGGGAAATACCGTTTCCCTAACAATTGGAAGTTTACACTTTCCAGGAAAATCTAGTTAAAGCAAAAATCTACAACTTTTATGAAAACCAGTTGTTATTAACAAGTTGTAAATTACTAGGTTGGGGCTGAGGTCACGAACCAAGAGGCACGAGCTACAACAAGACTAAAAACGGTTAACTACGAATCACTTACGCGCATTGGCTATTCCACGAGTCTGCGCGTTCTCCACGGTCATCGTCAGGGCTTGCTCGCGTCCTTGTAGTCGATTCTTCTGTTGTTGAGCCTGTTGGAAGAGTAGTTCCTGGGGTATCAAGGGTGGCCTCGGCTGATACCCTGCTGGAGCTGGTGGTAGGACTTCTTGAACTTTCGTTTGCGGTGCTTCCAATGCTGGAGAAGCTGGCCTCGCTTACTGGTTACCCTTTGGTGCTCTGTCTCGACGCTCAGGGCATTCCTTTAATAAATGCTGACTGGATCCGCAAGCCAAACATAATCTCATTTTTTGCCTGCACTTGTTTTCTATATGACCTCGCCGGTGACAATATGGGCAAACAGGTATTGCCTGTCGAGATGCTTCTGGTGGCTGGTGTACGTGAGGTCTTTTTGCAGCTTCTTCTTGTTGTGCTTCGGATGGCCGCTTCAGACTGGTCTCTCTCCTGATGATGCGCTCCATGCGTCGTGCTGCAGCAAGAACGTCAGAGTATGATGTTGGTGCGACGGACCCAATTAGTTTCTGCAGCTCAATGTTCAGTCCGTCGAAGAATTTCTCGGCCTTCTCTTCTTCTGTCGGGATCAATGTTGGAGCGAAGCGACTTAGACGAATGAACTCAGAGTTGTACTCTTCCACCATCTTAGTATCCTGAGTGAGGTGATTAAACTTGTCTCGAAGTTCTGATCGTGCGATAGCCGAAATGTACATCTCCTGAAAGAGTCTAGAGAACTCTTCCAAAGTGGCTCGGTCTGGCCCGAGCCGTGCTTCCTCAGATAGCCACCAGTGATGCGCATTATCCGTCAACTGCATTCTGACGGCAGTCATCCAACGTTCCTTTGGAAGTTCAGCTGCTTCTAGTTGATGTTGAGTGTTGGTGAGCCACTCATGAACTTCAGTGGGCTCTTCTTTGCCTGAGAAGGTACGAGGCTTCAGCTGGCAAAAATCAGAAATAGAGCCCGTCGTTGGTCGTCGTGCTGGTAGGTCTGCCTGCTCCAGTGCAGTTATTAGGCTGCGACTCAAAGCCTCTTGTTGAGTTTGCATTATTGCATAGACCATTTGAAACAGCTGATTTCCGTCCATGGCCTGCCCTGGTGGAATTACGGGCATTGATGGAGTAACTGGCGTCGTTGGTGGAATGTCATCTTGCTGGATTCTCGAGGTATATTGTTGAGCTGATTGTCCTCCATCCATTAGTGTTACTTCATCTTCGTTGGTTACCTCAGCATCTCGTGGTGACGTTATGGGAGTCTCGTCGTTTGCTCGTGAATCCATAACCCTGCAACCAAAATAAACAATAAGAGGCGCACAGGAATCAAGGTAGGATGCAAGTCAAGGAATTAATCGAAGTCGATAGGGATACCAAGAAAGTTTCAAGCAAGTGGATGAGATCCTAAAAACTTATCCTATCTTATTGCAGGCCTGTTCGGTCCCTAAGTTGAAACCGAACAATTTAGTCGTAGGACCTGCATGGGCCACCACAAAAACCATGTCACGCCCCAGTCCCAAAATGACGAGGGACAGGGCACGTGCACAATGGCCAGCAGCACGCACCGATGGACAACCCAATTTAATGGATCCATCAGGGCATGCTTAAGCTGTAGTCTAACAGGAAATAGAGCAATTGTTACAGGTCACAAACTAATCTACTCTAATCTCATCCACAACAGATAATCACAGATTAAATGCCAGAAATAATGCAATAGAATAACTATCAGATCTCACATAAATATCTCGGGAAACAATCCGAGAATATGTCTGGTACAACAATGCAAATAGACAGGAAATAAACAACTGGAAATAGAAATAACTGACTACATACAGCCACTGCTCATGAGAAGTCCTCTGGTACGATATCGTCCTCAGATCCTGGTACAGCTCCTGGAAGTGCTCCTGGTCGGTGTATCTCTGGATGGTTCTCTTCGGCTATACCTGGGGACATAGTCCATTCCAGGTCCTCAGGTGACATAGCAAGGTACAGATAATACAAGCCAAAATATAAGCAGTACAGAAATAAATAAGCAATAGGGTGAACTATATAACCAGCTAAGTGATATGCAGTATGAGAAAAATACAGGAACTCAGGCTGAAACTACTACAAGGTCTGTGTCAGGGAGCCGGTAGCAGTGATATCATGTAGTTGTCTAGCTCAATGGGAGACTACGACGTCGGCATAATATAAAATCAACCTGTAGCCTGTGTGTCTCTCCCCACCCAATGTAATCACGCATATCATGACCATAACGTCTCATGTCCATGTCAGCGGGATTATAGCTAATGCAACAAGTCATACTGTCTATAAAATATCTCTGTCGGTCCTGTATCCTATACAGAATCACCATGAATGTCTCAGGAAGACTCTGTCTCATGAATAGTGTCAAGTGTCCTGGGTTCTGGAGTACTTGATAAGACAAGTACGAGAATTATCGGGTCTCGATATCCATCTCTATGTGACGTTACACAACTCCGCGTACGGAGTTGGCACCCGACTGGTAATCGGACACTAAGTAAAGCCACTCGGTCCTGGGTTTAACAGTTGAAACAAGTTTATATGTATTTAAACAGGAATTCAGGCAAAGTTCTATAACAGGAATTAATGCAATTTGGCAAGCTTTAATTGCCCACTGATGTATAAACAAGTCAAGGAAAATAAGTAGCAAGCTGCAGGATTTGGCAAGGTACACTTGCCCACTAATGTATACTAAGTCCAGGAAATAGGTAGCAAAGCTGCAAGTTTTGGCGAGGTACACTTGCCTGTGGTTCCGGCTCTGATTTCGTGTCTGACTTCAGTTGGATTTGCAGGCGGCACTCCGGTTGCTGAAACAAACATCACCATCAGATCCAGAAAATATCAATCAGCTAGAAACGCCTGTCCTTGGGTCCAATTTGGAGACAAGGGCAGAAACGGCAGTTTCGGGTCAAAACGGGGTCCCCAAGTGGGCCCGCTTTGCACCGAAAAATGCGTCAGGGTCAAAGGTCTCCAAATTCACCAAACTTAGTGTCAACAGGTCAGAAACGCTGATACGAACCCAACGGAACTTTCAGAATTTGAATTCCGATGAGCCGATCACGAAATCGCCCGTCGAGCGGGGCCTGTGGGGCCCACGACACGCGATTTCGTCAACGTTCTCAGAATCGAACCAAACTTGACCCACAGGACCAGCGTATCGCTACGAGTCCGATGGCGCAAGTTTCGTTTCAATCCGACGTGTGTACACAAAGTTAGAGCACGTTCCAGAAAGTACGGATACGGGGCGATGTCCGCGGATACGCGTTGATTCCGGTGTGCACGCACACCCGAATCAGCTTATACGAAATCCCACACGTCCGTATCGACGATGCGCACGTATCTGTGAAGACCGCGCGCGACCAAGTCGTCCCGTTTGGCGGGGCGTACTCGGTTCCGGGGTGAAATAGGGTCTGGATTTTTTTCTGTTTTTGGATCGCGGTGTGCGATCACCCAGGACGTGATGCCCCGAACGGTTTGTCCGGGCACCGAGAGGGTCATACAGGCTTCGCAACGTAATTTGCGGAATCGAAAACAGAGCTACGAGGTGAAAGTTACAAGTACCTGAAGGGGACCCGAAAACCGGGGTCGATTCGTGTCCGACACGTGTCCGACTCGTGTCGGACACAGGGAATTAGGGCTGGGGTTTCTGTCGGAGCTCCGGCGGCTCGGGGGCACTGCGGCCGGAGGCGGACCGGAGGGGCGGCGCTGGCGACGCCGGGCGGAGGCGGCGGCACGCGGCAGGCGGCCGGAGGCGGGCGGCGCTGGGCGCGGGAGGCCGGGCTCGGGGTCGGTGCTGCCAAGGGAGAAGGAGGAGGAGGAGGAAGGGGGAGGCCGGCTCGGGGCTGCGGCGAGTCGGTGGCGGCGGCGCTGGCGAGGACGGCCGGAGGGAGGAGCGGTGGCCGGAGGGAATTCGAGGGGGCGGCTAGCGTTTGCTGGGAGGCGGCCGGAGGAGGGATAAATAGAGGGGAGGAGGGTGTCTGGCTCCGGACGAGGCGGTGGAGGGGCCGACGGAGCCGGGCGAGGCGCGGAGTGGCGCTGGAAGCGGGCGGCGCGGCCGGAGGCGCGGGGAGCGGCGGCAGAAGCGGGCCGGCGGAGCGGTTCGCGCGGGGGAAGAGGGGCTGGGTCACTGGCGGGTCGCGGGTGCGGGTGCGGGTCGGGTGGACCCGACCCGACCCGATAGGGGATGGGCCGGTGCGGGCTGGGCTGGGCCGGCCCGTTGGGTTTGGGCCGAAAAATAAAATATATTCCATAAATATATAAACAATTAAATTAAATAAATAAATAATTAAATAAATAGTTTTTAGGTGATTAAAAATAGGTCCGGGGCCCAATAAATTTCAAAAAATTGCCCTAAGTCCAGTTTTTCATTTTACACCCAAAAATATTATTTTTATAATATTTTAATATTGTTTATTATCTATTAAAAATCATTTAATAATTAAAATCCTGCTTTTTAAATTACAGAAAAATCTCAGAAAATTCCAGAAAATTGTGAAAAATCCAGTTTTGAAAATTTTGAAAAATTAGGGGGTTTACACATATTCATTTCTTTAAAGACTCTAGCATGCATCTAGTGGACTATCTTCTTATACTATTCAAGGCGATCATCATATTCAAGCAAGCATGCAAATCTAAGTGTGATGCAAGACAATATGCAAAATTATATATCGCTTATATAGTGATTCTTACCCCTTGCCGAACGGTTATTCCTGAAGTAGACATACAAGTTAGCAACATATGCATATATAAACAAGGTTCTATTTTCCTGTTCGTCTCTGCATCAAACAGTTAGGTATGCAAGAAGGCTAGCCTAGCATGCATCCTAACTATATGACGGTCCACGGAAAACCCATGAATAACAGTTGGAATACAAGCCCAGACTAACTATTAGACAAGACACCCCTTTAATCGCGAGTACTACAAGCCTCAGGGTGTTTCTATTATCTTTCCAGGCCGAACGATTCCCAGTGCCCCAGGAAACGCTCGAGAGATAGTACCTTATGCACAAGTTGTCTAAAGACCGATGCGATAAATGTCATTCTATCAGATAAAGACTATATAAAATACATGTCCGTGAACAAGCAAACATGATATCAAGCGATAGAGCCAGATCTCTCAATTATCTTTTTTTAATCAATTTGATAAGTTTGATACGTTCGATCAATTTGATGGGTTCAATCATTTTGATAGTTTCAATCTTCTTTCTTTCATTCAATTGATAGGTTCAATAGCATACAATACAAGTTATTCTAATAGTTCTATCTTTCAAGCATCAATGACAAGTAAAATGTGGCACGATTCTTCTATCTTCTTTAGCTAAGCATGCAATTCTACTCTTGTTTAGCATACGATAAAAATATATGAACATTATTTTACTCTTGTTTATTAGCATGGCAGAGGCTCGTTCGATAGCAATGTTCATGTAACTAAGCATGCAATATTCTATTCTTTAACTTAGCATGATAATAGTTCTATCTCTTTAGACAAGCATAAAAGTTCTCTAATTAGGCAAGTAGGTTCTCCTTCTATCATTCTCATGCGATCGTTATCTTATTAAGCAAACAAGCATTACAAAAACTCAGATTTATTATTAAGGCGTGCAAGAATCAAAGAATGAAGTTCTGCCCACTCACCTAGATCAGCCATCTTCTGGTTCAACAAGGAGCTCTCCAAGAAGGTTTTCTTTTTGAGTCAGCAAACCGATATCTCTTGTACATAGTGATAACGCGGAGTGGGGCACTACAGCGAACGTGACCAATATCCATGGAGGTCAGCCTTGCACGTCATGATAGTTGTCTGAGGTGGCTAATATTTACGATCTCGAAATTTTATCCCTTCCAATGCTCTACCAAATTTAGTTGCCTAAGTTAACCCTATGGTTATGTTAGGAACCCAATGGCGTGGTCATATGATCAATCCTCCTATATATCATACCGTAGTACGGCCATGCTAGATATGTGTCATGACCCGCACCCAGAATTTCGGGTACGAGTACGTGGGTACGTCCAGCCTACGCCGCAGTATCGATGGTAGAACGTTGTCTAGGTCATAATACTATCTAATCAATCTCACACGAATATCCAATTCCATAAGGAGACATAGATATCACACTATAATATGGAATACTCAATCACAGAAATAAATCACAGAAATAAAGCACGATTAGATATCGAAGAAATAAATGAAATACAAGACAAGTCTAAACAACAATAATAGTCTAACATGTAATCAATAACATCAAAGTCTCCAAGTATGCCGAAAATAAGTCCTCTAAGTTGCACTCTGGAAAAATATTTTTAGTCAGAATGGAACGAAGTACATCTCCAATAACAGTTCTAGATCAATGATATAAACTATGTAGCAGTAAATTAGATATAAATATACAAGATGTATATACATGTACAAGAGATACATAATAAATGAAACACTGAAAATAAATACAAGAATAAATAATATGCCAAAGAATAAGAATACTAATGACTAAGTGTGTAAGTACTAGCTTTAACATGTGATCGGCTTGGGAACTTGTACACGAATACTGGCCTGGCTAGTCATACGTGCGGTGTATAACTAATACTAACATGAGAACAAGACTTGTACATGAAGGGTATGATCACATATCTACACTAAAATACTCTCCACTCCCGACTGGTATAGTAGATCCAACCATGGTACGCTATGACACAGGATTCCCCAAGAAGATAGTGACTCTTTCCGAGAATCAGTGTCTGTACATGTACAAGATAAACAATGAAACAAGACTTGCACAAGATACACCATGAACAAGGAATAACATCTCATGACGAGATCCGGATATACCAATCCGTGTAACCATCGTGTCAAGAAACATAAATATCTACACTAAATACAATGAATATAGAGGATATCATAAACAAAAAACTATCAGAGAATGTACTCGCCTGGGGTCCTTAGCTGGCAATATTAATATCCTGTTTTCGAGGTCTTGTCTGAATGATCCAACAGTCCTATAGATATATCATAATATACAATATAGCATCAGTCGATACACTAACATACACACAATCATAATACACTGGACTCAGGGCCTACACTAAGGGTGCTAATCATCTAACAGGGTCAAATGTGCATTTAGCTGCACGGGGGCCACGTCCTCAAATGCTGTATATAATTAGACAGTCAACTAACACAGGTCTCGCTAGTACGTCAGTGTACATAAGGAAGGCAATTCACTAGTATTTCAGGGTCACACGGTCAACTGTAAATACAGGGTATCCTTAATTAATACTCATGGTCTCATGCAACTACGGGATATACACAGTTAATGCCTAGGGTCATACAGCATACATACACATATTATAGTCATGGTTGGCATTATCATTTAATTACCTATACAATATATATATATATATACCAATTTAATTGTAATACGCGTATGTATACGCATACAAGTCATTGGGTTCACCGTCACAGGGTCCTCTGTCACTAAACTGTCATAAAGAAACATTCTAACCCTAATGGATACACAAACACATAAAATCACGAAGGATAGTTCTAACCTGCGTGGGTACGCACGGGGTTGACGATGCCGACGACGATGATGATGATGATGATGATGATAACGATGATGACGATGATGATGACAATAATGACGACGATGCGGGTTATGATGGAGGTAATGATGATAATAATAATGGGAATAATGGTGATGATGATGAGAATGATGATGGTTATAAGGGCTGCCGAAGTGGAGGGGCTCGGCGAGGTTGTGGCGACGAGGACGGAAAGGACTGTTATGGTGGGGTTAATGGTGCTGGTGGTGCATGGACTCGGTGAGGAGGAGAAGAACGTGGAGAAGAACAGGAAAGAGGAGAGCTGTGTCGACTCTGGCGGCTCAGGCGAGTAGTGGTGGTCGGGTGTTGAGGTCGTGAAGGGAGAAAAAGAGAGGGAGAGGTGATGTTGGTGAAGACGGTGGTCGAGGAGGAGGCTGGAAAGGGAGGTGGTGGTGAATGGCTCAGGGACAGTCGGTTCAGGCAGTCGGGTGAAGGCGGTGGCTCTGTGGTGATCGTCGGAGTGGACGAGGGAAACGGGTCTGCTCCGACGATTTCAGCGGGGATCGGTTATGGTGTGAAGTCGGGTTTCGTGGCCATCCGACGGAGGAGAAGGTCTGCTGCTCGTGGACGGAGTCGTGCTGTCACGGTGGAGGTCCGGCGATGGTGGCTATCGTCGGTGCAGGCGGTGCTCCGGGCTCAGGCATCGACGGGATTTGGGCTCTAGCTACGGGAATGAGGAGGAAGAAGAAGGGGGTGGTGGTAGCGGTGCAAGGGAGGTTGGGAGGAGCGGAGGATGAAGCATGGTGGTGGCTGTGCTGTCGGGGAGGAGCTCAGGCCGTCGGGTTTACCGGAATGGACTGCTCCGGCGGGTGGTCAGGAGATCGGGGGTAATGAAGAGGGTGAGGGTTGAAGTCGGCTAGGGCTAGGTTCGGTTGGGAGTTTGATGAGGGATGTTGAAGATGATAAAAATTATAGTGGAGAGAGGAGAGTTGCATGGGGAGATGATGATGTTGATAACCTAGGGATTAGGGCTAACCAAGTACATCTTGGAATAGGGGTTTGCATTGGGAGAGGGGTTAGGATATATATATATATATATATATATATATATATATATATATATATATATATATATATATATATATATATATAATGGTGAGGGTGTTGTGTGGTGAGGATGGCTCCATTTAAAATGGATGGCCAAGATTGCTCATGAAGGATGGTGTACAACCAAAAAGAGGAGAGAGGAAGAGGGTTGAACCGGTCAATGGGAGGAGGGTTGATTTCTTAATGGGTCTTGACCAATAGGATGGTGACACATCATTATATTTTTGCAAATAAGTCCCCAACAATTAGAAAATTGCACAGAAAGTGGGTTTTTGGATTTAATGAGAAAAAATACCATATTTGGTGTGATGTATTGGATGAAAAGGATGTTTGATATTTAGGATAAAGCTTGAGGGTGTGAATGGGGGTTTGGTTTGGTATTGGATCTAATTTTGGGTCAAGTTGGGTCCTTACATCAATTTAATTAAAATTAATGTAAGTGGTGTTCTAAAATTAATTAGAAATACATGGGGCTAAAATTAGGTGGAACACAAGTGTCATGGACGTAAAGGGCTCAAAATAGAATATTATCATAATTTGGGTTGCACAAAATGGGTCGATATTGTATCTTCAATTTCGATTGGAACACACAAAGATACAAAGTTGAATTTATTTAGAATTTTAAAATAACGTCCGCGACGAATATTGTGCGACTAAAATGAAGCACAAGAGAGCATATTTATAAGTTACACAAGGGTCATAATAGGAGACAGGCACGTCTAGGACAAAAGTGTGAAATTTATTGGAAGGCAAAAGCTAGGGTAGTACTCTAAATATCGAAGCAACGGTAAGGCACAACAATTAAATAAAATTACGGTAATTAATTATAGCCTCCATAATTAAATCCAAAAATTGCTAATTAAAATTCATGATCTTATAATTCGGTCAGGGCTTCATCTAGTGGGCTTCTAGGTCTAGTCTACTAACTCACACATTAATAAACAATGTACTATATATATATATATATATATATATATATATATATATATATATATATATATATATATATATAACATGTAATATAATATACACAACACTTAAAATAATAAAAGACAAAAAATACCTCTATTTTTAGAATGTGGTAGTGACAAGTCTACCCTCCTTAGAAAATTTTGTCCTCGAAATTTAAGATCCTCAATAGTTGTATTTATTTATTTATTTATTCTTACCATCAAAATTTAGATTTATTAACCATATAATCATGAAGTAAATTCATTTATTATTTCACCAAAAGTTTCAAAATTATAAAACATCATATTCTTGAAAATCTTCAAATAATTATCAAATTTTATTCTTATCACAATCTCCTCCAAATTTTTAGTTAACCACTAAATACAAAATTTAATATTCAATCCTCTAATTGAAATTTAATCAATGCATATTTATAAAATTTAAAAAAAATCTCATCCAAAAAGTTTGAATCTTAAACTCTAATCCATTAATCATCTTACTCCTCTAATTTAAGTTCAATCGATGCATATTTATAAAATTTAAATCCACATCTATTTAAGTATACCTATATATTCACAGTCTCTAATACTCAAGGTACACACAAATACACCAATTGTCTACAACCCTCAACTGTGTACTAAAATTTTGCACTGCCCGGATTACTTGCACTATTACTTTCAATAATTTTCTATCCATATTAACTGATACACCAATTTAATTATCATCGCACGAGGTACTTACTGTTATTAGCACTAACCCTTGATATAGAAACCCTAACTCTCTTGGTATGGTAACACTAGCTTCATTATTATATCACCTCATCACACTTATTAGAACTCACGATCATTTGCACTTTTTATAACTTATATAATACACATGCTTCACTTCACTCTCAAAGGCAGACATATGGTTCCATATCTCAATTGATGTAAACATATTTTCTCTTAAATCTTTTACATACTAATCAGTGATACACTATATATCTTCCATTACCAATCTTGATATTTTTTTTACCCATGGCACACTCATTAATACCTTTTATGCATATATATTTCTTTACTCTTGACACACCCAAGTAATCAACCATCAAATTGAATATCATGCTCCATTAATTTTTAATACAACTTTCTTGATACTTAATTGCTTACATGGATCACCCAACTACATAAATTCATGACTATCCAGGACTGGCATGCTGACTTTGATACTAACTCCTGGAACCATCACTGATATCCTTTACTCCTTCTACCTATAATACCAATACTACTATAATAATGACACATTATCATAGAACCATTACTATGAGGTACTACGCTACGGGTTATCTCTAGATTGATGCCTACTGCTCACATGTCCGACCAAGAAATACTTACAAACTCACAAGTCATATTCAGTCAACACTGATACAAGACACATACCTAATTGCAAGTCACCAATTATCACACTAACAGGAATCCTTAAAGAAATAAAGCTCAAAAAGGAACTGGACTAAGGACTGAAGGTATCTCCACGGCTATTAAAAGAAAATGATGGAACAAGGTCCTAGAATAACAAAAGTGGATAAGTATTGAGATGATACTTTAAGAACAAATTTAAGATACAACCTGATAATCATACACGTCTGTCCGAAATTATGACACTCAGAATCCTTGCCATGCCAGTAAGCATAGCTGCGATGAACGATAGATTTCATAACTTAGATATGCAACTCTATAATCATGTGGTCTAGAATCCTCGCTGTGCCGACTAGTATAACTACGAGAAATTCTAAATTTCATAACTAAGATATATACATCTGAAGTCAGGTACCTACGTTTCTGATACGCCAGCTAATATGGCTGCAATAAATTCTAGGCTCCATAACCAAAGCAAACGTTTTACCTTTCTCACTGTCCTCATCAACATATGTCATCAGATGATACCATAATTTAGTCCATAAAATTTATCTCGATAAAAAATCAAACTCAACAACAACACCAAGAATTAAATTTAACAACCGATCAACAAGAATCAAATTCAATAACAACAAGTGAGAATGGACGAAACAAAAAAAAAGATTTAAATTAAAAATTATAATAAGATTCTCAAGGGTCGTCCCAGGAATCTCTCAAAATTTGTGATTGAGTATCCTCTCTCATCCTAGTATCCTACGTCCTATATCCTATCACAGGCACGCAGTAGTACAACTAAGTCGCCGCACTACCACGATATCGCACTACTTGCGAAGTCTGACCTGTATGGGCCACCACTAAAAATGTGTCACGACCCGCACCCAAAATTTGGGACACGAGTACATGGGTACGTCCAGCCTACGCCACAGCATCGACGGTAAAACGCTGTCTAGGTCACAATACTATCTAATCAATCTCATACGAATATCCAACTCCATAAGGAGACACAGATATCATACTATAATATGGAATACTCAATCACAGAAATAAAGTACGATGAGATATCGAAAAAATAAATGAAATATAAGACAATCTAAACAACAATAATAGTCTAACCTGTAATCAATAACATCCAAGTCTCCAAGTATGCCGGAAACAAGTCCTCTAAGTCGCAGTCTGGAAAAATATTTCCAGTCAGGATGAAATGAAGTACATCTTCAATAGCAGTTCTAGATCAATGATATAAACTATGTAGCAGTAAATTAGATGTAAACATACAAGATGTATATACATGTACAAGAGATACACAATAAAGGAAATACTGAAAATAAATACAAGAATAAACAATATGCCAATGAACGAGAATACTAATGACTAAGTGTGTGAGTACTAGCTTTAACATGTGATTGGCTTGGGAACTTGTACACGAATACTGGCCTGGCTAGTCATACGTGCGGTGTATGACTAACACTAACATGAGAACAAGACTTGTACATGAAGGATATGATCACATATCTACACTAAAATACTCTCCACCCCCGACTGGTATAGTAGATCCAACCATGGTACGCTATGGCATGGGATTCCCCAAGAAGATAACGACTCTTTCCGAGAATCAGTGTATGTACATGTACAAAATAAACAATAAAATAAGACTTGCATAAGATACACCATGAACAAGGAATAATATCTCATGACAAGATCCAGATATACCAATCTGTGTAACTATCGTGTCAAGAAACATGAATATCTATACTAAATACAATGAACATATAGGATTTCATAAACAAGAAATTATCAGAGAATGTACTCGCCTGGGGTCCTTAGCTGGCAATACTAATATCCTGTTTCCGAGGTCTTGTCTGAATGATCCAACAGTCCTATAGACATATCATAATATATAATATAGCATCAGTCAATACACTAACATACACACAATCATAATACACTGGACTCAGGGCCTACGCTAGGGGTGCTAATCATTTAACAGGGTCAAGTGTGCGTTTAGCTGCATGGGTGTCACATCCTCAAATACTGTGCATAATCAAACAGTCAACTAACACAGGTCTCGCCAGTAAGTCAGTGTACATAAGGCAGGCAATTTACTAGTATTTCAGGGTCACATGGTCAACTGTAAATACAGGGTATCCTTAATTAATACTCATGGTCTCATGCAACTACAAGATATACACAGTTAATGCTTAGGGTCATACAGCATACATACACACATTATAGTCATGGTTGGCATTATCATTTAATTACTTATAATATATATATATATATATATATATATATATATATATATATATATATATATATATATATATATACCAATTTAATTATAATGCGCGTATGTATACGCATATAAGTCATTGGGTTCACCGTTAAAGGGCCCTCTGTCACTAAAATGTCATGAAGAAATACGCTAACCCTAATGGATACACAAATACATAAAATCAAGAAGGACAGTTCTAACCTGTGCAGGCACGCACGGGGTTGACGACGCCGGCGATGATGACAATGATGATGATGATAACGACGATGATGATAATGACGATGATGATGACGATGATGACGACGATGATGACGATGATGATGACGATGATGAGGGTTATGATGGAGGTGATGATAATAATAATAATGGGAGTGATGGTGATGATGATGAGAATGATGATGGTTATGAGGGCTGCCGGAGTGGAAGGGCTCGGCGAGGTTATGGCGAGGAGGACGGGGAGGACTGTCGTGGTAGGGTTAATGGTGCTAGTGGTGCATAGACTCGATGAGAAGGAGGAGAACATGGAGAAGAAAAGGGAAGAAGAGAGCCGTGTCGACTCCGGCTGCTCAGGCGAGGAGTGGTGGTCGGGTGTTGAGGTCGTTAAGGGAGGAGAAGAGAGGAAGAGGTGATATTGGTGAAGATGATGGTCGAGGAAGAGGCTGGAAAGAGAGGTGGTGGTGAACGGCTCAGTGACAGTCGGTTCAGGCAGTCGGGTGAAGGCAGTGGCTCTGTGGTGATCGTCGGAGTGGACAAGGGGAACGAGTCTGCTCCGGCGGGTTCAGCGGGCATCGGTTGTGGTGTGAAGTCGGGTTTCGTGGTCATCCGGTGGAGGAGAAGGTTTGCTGCTCGTGGACGGAGTCGTGTTGTCACAGTGGAGGTCCAGCGATGGTGGCTGTCATCGGTGCAGGCGGTGCTCCAGGCTCAGGCGTCGATGGGATCTATGCTCCGACTGCGGGAAAGAGGAGAAAAAAGAAGGAGGTTGTGGTAGCGGTGCAAGGAAGGTTGGGAGTATCGGAGGGTGAAGCGTGGTGGTGGCTGTGCTGTCGGGGAGGAGCTCAGGCCGTCGGGTTTACCGGAACGGACTGCTCCGGTAGGTGGTTAGGCGAACGGGGGGTGATGAAGAGGGTGAGGGTTGAAGTCGGCTAGGGCTAGGTCCGGTTGGGAGTTTGATGAGGGATGTTGAAGATGATGAAAATTATAGTTGAGAGAGGAGAGTTGCATGGGGAGATAATGATTGACAACCTAGGGATTAGGGTCGGCCAAGTACACTTGGGATGGGGGTTTGCATTGGGAGAGGGGTTAGGATATATATATATATATATATATATATATATATATATATATATATATATATATATATATATATATATATATATATATAATGGTGAGGGTGTTGTGTGGTGAGGATGACTCCATTTAAAATGGATGGCCAAGATTGCTCATGAAGGATGGTGTACAACCAAAAAGAGAAGAGAGGAAGAGGGTTGAACCGATCAATTGGAGGAGGGTTAATTTCTTCATGGGTCTTGACCAATAGGATGGTGACACATTATTGTTTTTTTACAAATAAGTCCCCAACAATTAAAAAATCGCACAGAAAGTGGATTTTTGGATTTAATAAAGAAAAACACCATATTTGGTGTGATGTATTGGATGAAAATGATGTTTGATGTTTATGATGAAGCTTGAGGGTATGAATGGGGGTTTGGTTTGGTATTGGGTCTAATTTTGGGTTAAGTTGGGTCCTTATATCAATTTAATTAAAATTAATGTAAGTGGTATTCTAAAATTAATTAGAAATACATAGGACTAAAATTAGGTGGAACACAAGTGTCATGGATGTAAAGGGCTCAGAATAAAATATTATCATAATTTGGGTTGCACAAAATGGATCAAGATTGTATCTCCAATTTTGATTGGAACGCACAAAGATACAAAGTTAAATTTATTTGGAATTTTAAAATAACGTCCGCGACGAATATTGTGCGACTAAAATGAAGCACAAGAGAGCATATTTATGAGTTACACAAGGGTCATAATAGGAGACAGACACATCTAGGACAAGGGTGTGAAATTTGTTGGAAGGCAAAAGCGAGGGTAGCGCTCTAAATATCGAAGCAACGGTAAGGCACAACAATTAAATAAAATCACGATAATTAATTACAACCTCCATAATTAAATCCCAAAATTGCTAATTAAAATTCATGATCCTATAATTCGGTCAGGGCTTCATCTAGTGGACTTCTAGGTCTAGTCTTCTAATTCACACATTAATGAACACTGTACTATATATATATATATATATATATATATATATATATATATATATATATATATATATATATATATATATATATATATATATATATATATAACATGCAATACACTTAAAATAATAAAAGACAAAAAAATAACCCTATTTTTAGAATGTGGTAGTGACAATATGCATCCACTTTGTTACTTGATAACTCAACTGGATTCACTCAAGCATGATGTAACAAACAACAAGTCCAAGCCACACTTTGGTAGTTGACCCATATACCATGCCAGTGCTGGAGAAATAATATAATAATATCACATGTCGCGTAGTATAGGAGGGATTCTCGATGCACAACCCAAAATATGTAATCTCATAGCACGTAGCAAGTTATGTCGTACCTCAGTACACATTTATAACTCATGTATACGTAGCTTGTAGCAATTGTATCATAAATGATACAAAAAATTGGGTCGAATTACCAAACTTACAGTTAGTCGTATGAGCCTATCACATTGGGACACATAGCTCATGTTATGCACATAGCTTGTTAGTCGCTTATGACATAGTCATTTCTAGCATATGGTCATGTTTAGCACAAGGTCGGGTTACTACGTCCATTCTTCCTTAGGATCAATCACAAGCAATTGTCAAGACCAACCACTCAGAACAAAAATATATTGCAAGTAAAATAGCTAAGTCACATGCACAACTTGGTGCATGAGACGGGTGCCGCATGGACTGTCGGTCACATGCTACCTCAGGACGCATGTCGCATGCTACCTCAGGCCACATATGATCCCAGGCTGCATGCTCCTTCAAGCAGCATGCTCTGGACAAAAGTCCACTCTCTTAGAACAAGTTCCGAAGTGATGTGTGTCAGAGAAAAGTGACTGAAGTGATGGATGTGACAAGCCATAAAGTGTGTCAGAGAGAAAAAATAAAATCATAGAAATATGCGTCCCCGGTTCAAAGTCATGCGTCCAAGGAATGGTGGCCGCATACTCTCTAGGCCGCATAGGTCACTCGGCCGCATGTTGCTCTTTTGGACTTAGCGAATTTTCTATTCGTTCAGCGAGTGAAAACACAAAGATTTTAAGGATTAGCTCCATAACACTTGTGTGATGACAGTCATGCATCCAATAAGATGGATGCATTCTGGTCAATATACGACAAAGATCTTAGGCCGCATAGCACTCTCCAAGCCGCATAACTCGCTGGCCGCATGAAGACTTCGTCTTCTCCAAAAGCAGGTTCAGCCAAGGTGGAAGCTCCAAAAACCAAAATTTGTTTTGACCATAAAATCCTTATTTTAAGTCCAAATCAAGTGAACCAAAAGCCAAAACGCTTAAAATTGAAATCTCTATTATATAAAAAAAATTAGTTTTCAAAAATACATGTTTAATAGATCAAAACCAAAAAAAACTCATGAACCCATAAAATCCTAAGTTAGAAATATAGATTTGCACTAATCCATCCTCCAAATCCGAAAATACCAAGTTCTAAAAGTATTTAAAATCATGCAAAGAAAATAATAATCAATTAATATGGAGGGTTTATCTATTTCTTATGTAAGGTGTACTTGCCTATGGAAACGAAAAGAGAAAACTAAAGAGAGAGAGGAAGAAATAAAGAAGTAAAAAGAGAGAGAAAATGTTGAGTTATATATGGTAGGATTGAGAGTTGAACCAAGGGTTCTCATGACTTGAACCAACCCACAAAATGAACCATGAACCAGGTTAAACCAAAGAATGGGTCTAGTCTCCATGCACATACAACCATGCTAAAATAAAATACGTTACAAATACGTATATCGGGAACGGAAAGTGACATCTCTATCCACCTTAGAAAAATTCTGTCCTCGAAATTCAAATCCAAGCAATAGCTAGAGAAGTCAGGACAAGCACGATACTAATCTACAAGCTAATCTATACATGCAAGCAATCACACATAATGAAGCAAAGCAACATCACAACACATAAGTGATCGATGATCACAGAATTGGAGATATGAAGGCATAAGAAAGAATATACCTTTGGAATCAAATCGGTACGGGTACCGGGATCAAATATCATCCTCGCGCTCCCACGTCGATTCTCTTAGACAGTGATGGCCCAGACCCGGATAAGAGAAATTGTTCGGTTCTTGAGAACCTTCTCCCTTCGGTCCAATATGGATACATGTTGCTCCTCATAAGATAAGTCGGTACCATCGACTAATTCAGAGTGATCGAGGATATAACTCGGAGCTAGAACATACCTACACAACTGAGACACATAAAATACATCGTGTACCTAACATAATGAGGACGAAAGGGTGAGATGATAAGCAATATTGCTTATCCGCTCGAGGATATCGAACAGACCGACGTATCACGGACTAAGCTTCCCAAGTACCCCGAATCTAATGGCTCCACGGGTCAAAAAAATTTGTAAGAACACGTGGTCGCCAATACAAAACGCTAATGGCCTACGATGATGATCTGCCTAATGCTGATGCTTATCTTGTAAAACCCGAAGTCTCTCTCTAATCCGCTTGATGACCTCCACTATCTGCGTGATCATTTCAGGGCCTAACATATTTTGTTTACCTATATCATCCCATGCTAATGGTGACATGCACTCCCATACAACGCTTCGAAGGGTGCCATCTGGGTACTCGCCTGGTAACTATTATTGTACGAGAACTCAATGAGTTAAAGATGATATTTCCAAGACCCACTAAAGTCTAAGGTACAAGCTCGTAGCATATTTTCCAATACCTGGATGGTTCTTTCTGATTGTTCGTCTGTCTGATGGTGGTATGTCGTGCTAAACCTCAACTTGGTGCCCAAAATCTGATACAAACATTTTTAAAAATATGAAGTGAACCGAGTGTCTCGATCTGACACAATACTTATCGGGATACCATGTTGTCTCATTATCTGTCGTATATATATTTCAGCCAACTGTTTTATAGACTTTCATATTAAAAAAGGAAGAAAGTGAGCAACTTTTGTGAGACGGTCCATTATCACCCAAACTGCATCATGACCCATCGGGGATCTAGGTAAACCGGCACACATTCTATTGTGATATGCTTCCACTTCCACTCCGAAATAGAAAGAGGTTATAATAATACTGCCGGTCTTTGCTGTTCGGCCTTCACTTGTTGACATATCTGTCACGCTCCAGTCCTAAAAATACGTAGGACTAGGACACATAAGCATGCCAGTCGCATGGATATGGCAACTCCAATATATGGAAACCATAACCCATACGTACACTGTAATATGAATATCAATCCATAAGTGGTAAAAATCTATCACAAGTCAAAGGGTACAATCTAAATCTCATCCACGAAAATCAATATAAATAAATAACCAACATCTATATAACTAGATCTCAATAAGAAGTATCTAAAGATGATAGTTGGATGAAAACAAATCCACTACCAACTCAAATGAAAAAGTATAACACAATAAACACAATATAGGAATACCAGCTAACAATCACGGGCTCGAAGAGAAGACATCCTCGAAACATATATAATCATCCGAATCTGCGCTCCTGCGAATACTCAAGAACATATACTCCTGGAAAGGGACCAGGTCCTCAGAGGGACGTAACAAGATACATAGAAGCAAGCCAATTTGAATACAGTAAACATGCATAATGTTTAAAAATATATAAGTATGTTGTACAAGACAATCTATATGAATGCAAATGAGGACAACTTTTCAACGTATGGACAAGGGTAGGCTACTCGATCTACCTCATAACTCACACACTCGTCAGTGGACATCAAAAATCGATATACCGCGGGGGTAGCGACCAGCGAGACTCCAGAAATTAACATACCGCGGGGGTAGCGACCAGCGCGACACACGCCCGTAGTGCGAGCTATATACTACGGTTTACTAGAGTGGTTAAAAGCCCATACTCCTAATGATTGTCCTCTCATGATACTAAGTGTCAAGTGTGTGTCAACATATCTAATATATAGTAATGACTGAAAGGAACTACACATGCAATAAATAAACCGAAATACAATAAATATACAAAAATATACTAAGCATGTAAAATACTGTAAGCAATTTGACAAGGTATCTTGCCTGGTCTGAAAAGGATAAAGTCCCAACTCAAGGCATCGTCCGATCTACCCGTCACATAAATTAAACAAGTTAGGTTACAAAAGTGGATGAATAGGTTCCTCCATTTTAATTCTGAATAAAATAACCTAAAATAATATTTTAATCTTATTATAATCTAATTTTATTGTTAAACTCTAATTTTGGTCCAAAGAAAGTCAACTTTACGGATTTGTTATCCGTGGTACGCAAATCAAGGCGATCCGTTGACTAAAAAGTCAACCAACTTAAATCCTAGATTTGTGTATGGAATTCTATAGATTTCAATGCTACATGAACACTGGAATCGCCAGTTTCATAAAATCATAAGTCGATAAAGAGTTATGGCCACAAGTGTCACGACCCGTACCCGGAAATTCGGGCAAGAGTGCGTGGGTACGTCCAGCCTACGCCGCAGAGTCGGCGGTAGTACGCTGTCTAGGTCAAATCCACATTTAACTAAATTAGCTCATTAACAAAAACATAGGCAAGATAATAATGGGAAACAAATGCTTAAGATTTCAAATAAAATAAATGTGACAACAGAATCAAATGTTTAATACAGAATCCAGAAATGAAATCGGGGACAAACCCGATTACTAAGATAAAAGAGCATGAAATAAAAATAGCTACTGCTAACTACTCTACAGCAGGGGTCTCCTGGGTGGGATCTGGCTCCTCATAAGTGTCATCTGTTCCCTCATAGGGACCATAATATGTAGGGGCAAGGTCCTCATCATCGCCTAAATCAACGGATCCAGTCAGGAAAGGAGCAAAGTACACAATGCACAACAAGATTAAACTAAATATTTATGACAATTAGACTGAGTATCATATTGAGAATATGCATAATAAAAACAACAATAACTAAGAGTTAATGCTATAAACAGGGATATGAAGAAACATGAATAAATAAGACAGGAAATGAAACTACAACAGTCAGCAAGAACTATAACAAGACCAGAAGCTATCTGTGTGAACTTGTGTTTGTTTTAGAATACATAGTTGGCATGTAGGGATTTATAAGGTTAATTCGGCCGTCATAAACGGCTATTAAACAGGAATAATCGAGATCTGGCTGAGGGTACAGTCGCGTACCAACAGCTATTAAACACGGCAGGGGGAAGGGTAAACTATATGCCTTCTAGTATTCTCCCACCCGACATGAAAAACAAGACATGAACTCCAGTATTCAAGACATAAAATCCAGTGTTCTAGAACTACGTGTAATCATCAAAGGTACTAGTAGAGCAGGGAATTAATTATCACAATATAAAGATTAAACTTGAAGTGCAGGTACTTGCCTGTTGTTTGGATCCAGTTAATTGTATCTCGGGGAAATTCCAGAAATGAGTCCAAAAGCTGAAATAGATATTACCATCATGCTCAGAAGATGTCAAATAGCTAGAAACGCCTGTCCTTGGGTCCAATTTGGAGACAAGGGCAAAAACGGCAGTTTCGGGTCAAAACGGGGTCCGCCGGTGGGCCCGCTTTGCACCGAAAAACGTGTCCGGGTCAATGGTCTCCAAATTCACCAAACTTAGTGTCAACAGGTCAGGAACGATGATACGAACCCAACGAAACTTCCAAAATTGGATTCCGATGAGCCGATCACAAAATCGCCCGTCGAGCGGGGCCTGTGGGGCCCACGACACGTGATTTCGTCAACGTTCTCAGAATCGAACCAAACTTGACCCACAGGACCAGCGTATCGCTACGAGTCCGATGGCACAAGTTTTGTCTCGATCCGACGAGTGTACAAGAAGTTAGGGCAAATTGCAGAAAAGTCGGATACGGGGCGATGTCCGCGGATACGCGTTGATTTCGGTGTGCACGCACACCCGAATCAGCTTCCGCGAAATCTCACACGTCCGTATCGACGGTGCGCACGTATCTGTGAAGACCGCATGCGATCAAGTCGTTCCGTTTGGCGGGGCGTACTCAGTTCCGGGGTGAAACAGGGTCTGGTTTTTCCTGTTTTTGGATCGCGGTGTGCGATCACCACAGGACGCGATGCCCCGAGCGGTTTGTCCGGACACCGAGAGGGTCATACAGGCTTCGCAACATAATTTACGGAATCAAAAACGGAGATACAGGGTGCAAGATACGAGTACCTGAACCGGACTCGAGAAACAGGGATTTTTGTGTCCGTGTCGTGTCCGACACGACACGAGGAAATTGGGGATTAGGGCTAGGGTTCAGGCGATGGCCGTAGACGGCGGGGGCCGGCCGGAGGCACGCCGGAGAGGGCCTGGGAGGGTTCACCGGGCTGCTGGGGATGCGGCTGGTGGTCGGCGGCGCGCCGGGGACGGCTCAGGCGGAGCCGGCGGCGAGGAGCTTCGGCTCGAGAGGTTTCTGGGGGAGAAGGAGGCGGCGCCGAGGGAGGAGGACGGTGCCGAGGGAGGAGGACGGCGGTGGCGAGGCGCCGGAGGAGCACGGCGGAGGGACTCGGGGGCTAGGGTGGTGGCGGCGTCGGGTGTGTTGGCCGGAGGGGGGGTTTAGGTATATATAGGCGGAGAGGGGCGACTGGTCAGCCGGGAAGGGCGGCGACGAGGGGGGATCGACGCCGGGAGACGCGGGACGTCGTGGCAGGTCGTGGCGCGGCGTGGCGCCGCGTGGCCGGCGGGAATTTTGGCAGCCGGGTCGTGGGGAGGGGGTGAGGTAGCGGGTCGGAGGCGGACGGGTCGGGTTCGGGCAGACCCGACCTGACCCGGTTGGAAGCGGGTTGGGCTGGGCTGCTGGGCCGGTCCACTGGGCCGGACCGGCCCAAGGAAAAAATAATAATAAAAATATTAATAATAATAATAATAAATATAATAAAATCATTTAATTAAATAATTAATTAATTAAAATAATTTTTAGGCATTTAAAAATAGGTCTGAGGCCCAAAAAAATCCAGAAAAATTATCCTAAGTCAAGTTTTTCATTTTACACCCAAAAATGTTATTTTCATGATATTTTAATATTATTTATTAACTATTAAAATTATTTAATAATTAAAATCTTGATTTTAATTATAGAAAATTCTCAGAAAATTCCAGAAAATTGGGAAAATCCAAGTTTTAATAATTTTGAAAATTCAGGGGGTTACAATCTACCCAACTTATAAAAATTTCGTCCTCGAAATTTAAGAATAACAATGGCACGAAAGGAAGGGCCGAGAGTTAAAATATACCTCAGGGTTCAAAAAGATAAGGGTAGCGTTCTCTAATCTCATCTTCTCGCTCCCAGGTGGATTCGCCGGGAGAATGGTGCTTCCAAGCTACGCGAACAAGGGAAATAATCTGGTTCCATAGAATTTTCTCCGATCGATCCAGTATCTCCACGGGTTGCTCTTGGTAAGTCAAACTTGGGCCTACTTCGAGCTCTGAGTGATCCAAAATATGGTTGGGGTCTGACACGTACTTTCTCAGCTGCGACACGTGGAAGACGTTATGGACTCCATCCAGAGAGGGTGGCAATGCCAGTCGATATGCCACTTCTCCGATTTTCTCCTGAATGCCAAAAGGTCCAATAAATCTTGGGCTGAGTTTTCCACTCCTTCCGAACCTAATGGTGCCACGTGTCGGGAAAATCTTCAAGAATACCAGTTCTCCAACCTTTAATAAAGTCATAATCGAGTCTTAGTTCCATAATCAAAATGTTTAAATTGACTTGAATTTCATAAATTTAATTACCTCAAATTCCAAGGGCCTTCGGTGGCTATTTGCCCAATGTCGTTGCATGTCTTGAGCCACTCGAAGTCTGTCCCTTATTTGTTTTACCTTCTCAGTTGAATCGATCAACATCTCTGGTCCTAGTAGGGCTCTTTCTCCAACGTCATCCCATGATAGCGGGGTACGACATCTTCGGCCATACAGAGCTTCAAATGGAGTCATCTCAATACTTGCTTGGTAACTGTTATTATAAGAGAACTCCACAAGATGTAGATAGTCTTCCCAGGATCCTCCAAAATCTAGAACACATGTACGAAGCATATCTTCAAGTGTCTGGATTGTACGTTCCGATTGTCCATCGGTTTGGGGATGATAAGCTGTGCTGAATTTGAGTTGAGTCCCCAAGCTGGCTTGTAAGCTCTTCCAGAAGTGAGAGGTGAATCTTGAATCTCGGTCGGAGACAATACTTACTGGAACCCCATGCAATTTGACAATATGTCTGATATATAACTCTGCCAACTTTTCTGTAGATAGCCCTACTTTGAAGGGTAAAAAATGTGCAGATTTGGTCAGTCTATCTACTATCACCCAGATTGCATCCTTACCACTAGGTGTCCTTGGAAGCCCAGAAACAAAATCCATTGTAATATGTTCCCATTTCCACTCCGGAATGGGTAGTGGTTGAAGCAATCCCCCAGGTCTTTGTCTTTCTGCCTTGACCTGTTGGCACACTAAACAACGAGATACGAACCTGGCTACTTCTCTTTTTATGCCATGCCACCAAACATGCGTCCTCAGGTCCTTGTACATCTTGTTGGCTCCTGGATGTATAGAGTATTGCGATCTGTGCGCCTCTTGCATAATTTCTTCTCTTATATCTCCTTGAGGTACACATAATCTATCTCCATGCCTCAGTGATCCATCTTCATGAATTCTGAAATCCTCTACCAATCCAGCTTGCACTTGACCTCGAATGCTTCGCAGGCCTTTGTCTTGAAACTGAGTCTCCTTGATCTTATCTATTAAGGTAGACTGAATCTGCAAGTTCATCATTTGGCCTTCTTTTCCTGGGATAATTACCTCAATACCCAAACTTTCCAAGTCCTCGAGCAAGTGTCGGTCCATAGTCAAGTACATCGCCATAGGATATCTGCTTAAAGCATCAGCAACTACATTGGCCTTCCCAGGATAATATTGAAGGGTGATATCAAAGTCTTTCATTAGTTCCAGCCACCTTCTTTGCCTCATGTTCAGCTCTTTCTGAGTGAAGATATATTTTAGACTTTTATAGTCCGTAAATATTTCCACCTTTTCTCCATAAAGATAATGCTTCCATAGCTTAAGAGCAAAGATGACAGCTGCCAATTCTAAATCATGAGTTGGATAGTTCTTTTTATGAGGTCGAAGCTGTCTAGAGGCATATGCTATTACCTTCTTGTTCTGCTCCAATACACAACCTAGACCTTTTCCGGAAGCATCACTATAAATAGCGAATCCTCCGTTTCCAGAAGGTAAGATCAGAATAGGGGCAGTAGTCAGCCTTTTCTTCAATTCCTCAAAAGCATGCTGACATTCCTCAGTCCAGGTGAACTCTTCATCCTTCCTTGATAATTTTGTCATGGATTCAGCAATTCTAGCAAAGTCCTTCACAAACTTTCGATAGTAGCCAGCTAGTCCCAGGAAGCTTCTAATCTCTGCTACAGAGTCTGGAGTGGGCCATGATTCTACTGCCGCTATCTTCTTAGGATCTACTGCTATTCCATCTCCAGTCACAACATGTTCCAAGAATTCTACTTTGTCTAGGAAGAATGCACATTTAGATAATTTTCCATAAAGTTTTTCCTTTCTCAAAGTCTCCAATGCCAGCCTCAAGTGTTCTTCATGTTCTTCAGGAGTCTTGGAATAGATCAAAATATTATCAATAAAGACCACTACAAATTTGTCTAGGTATGGCTGGAAGACTCTGTTCATTAAGTTCATAAAAACTGCTGGAGCATTCGTCAACCCGAACGGCATTACTAAGAATTCGTAGTGTCCGTTCCGGGTATTGAAAGCAGTTTTAGGGATGTCTTCCTTCCTCACCCTTACTTGGTGGTAACCAGACCTCAAGTCAATCTTTGAAAATACCCGAGCTCCACTTAATTGATCAAATAAGTCATCTATCCTGGGTAGGGAATACTTATTCTTAATTGTTAAGGCATTCAAGGCCCTATAGTCAATACACATTCGGGATGTTCCCTCCTTCTTGGGCACAAATAATACTGGAGCTCCCCAGGGTGAGACACTAGACCTAATGAAGCATTTGTCTTCTAACTCTTTTATTTGCTCATTTAGTTCTATTATCTCCTTCTTGTTGATTCTGTAGGGATTTTGAGATACTGGCGCTGCTTCCGGCACTAAGTCAATAGAGAATTCAACTTCTCGGTCTGGGGGTAATCCTGGGAGATCCTCAGGGAAGACATCAAGATATTCAGAGATGATAGGTAGTGGCAATTCTTCTGTTACTAGGGCTCCACAAATTTTGTTACTACCCATTTCTCTAGAACCTCTAGCAAATTCAAATTCTGGCTTGTCAGGGGGCCTGAAGATTACACTACCTCTGTGACAGTCTATAGTGGCATGATGTTGACTCAACCAATCCATACCCAGTATAATATCAAAACTGGGAACTGGCATTACGAGTAGCCTAGCATATAGTTCTCTTCCACATAATGTAATAGGGCAATTGTTACATGCATCACTAACCGGGATAATTCCTCCACCGGTAATGATCTTATAACAATTTCTAAGGGGTTCAGTGATTAAGCTATGCTTCATAAGGAAATCTACTGACATGAATGAATGTGAAGCTCCAGAATTAAATAAAGTAATGGCTGGTATTGAATTTATAAGCACGGAACCTGTGATCACGTCTGCTATGGCTTCAGCTTCTTCCAGAGTCATTGCAAAAGTACGGCCTTGCTGAGGTGCACCCCTCTATTGCTGCTGTTGGTGCTGAGCAAAGCATTGTTGTTGAGTTGGAAGCGGGGGTCCGCTCTGCTGTGCTGCTGGGGCCTGGCCTGGACCGGAGCCTTGGGTGCAGCTGGGCGTCCTTGAGCAGCAGGACAGTCCCTCATTTGATGCGCTGCTGAGCCGCAGTAGAGGCAGGCACCTAGCCTCTTCCTGCAGACTTGCCAAGTGTGACCTGGTTTTTGGCAAAAGTTACAAGCAGCAGCTTGTTGGTTCTGTCCTTAAGCCTGGTGTTGGGGTGCTGGGGCTCGAGGGAGAGGACGCTGAGTTTGCTGCGGGGCCCTCTGTTGTTGTTGTTGTTGTTGAAATGGGCGTTTGTTGGGTCCCGCATTTCCGGTATCTCTCTCTCGCTTTAGTTTATGCCCCATGTCTCTCTCAACGCCTTGTGCCACGCTCAAGATTTCCTCATAAGTGCGAGCTCGGCTGGTGGTGACAGCAAGACGAATATCCGGTGACAGCCCCTTCTTGAATCTACGGGCTCTGTCCTCCGGGGTACGAACCATGTACTCCGCAAAGTGGCTCAACCTGCTAAATTCAACAGTGTACTCATCAACAGATAGGTTACCTTGTTCTAGTCTCTCGAATTGGCTTTCGAGAGCTTCCCGAGCCACTTCGGGGTAGAATTTCTCCTTGAATAGCCTCTTGAAGTCCTCCCAGGTGAGGTCAGGAGCAGATAGTTGGGGTTCATCTCTGAACCAGGTTCGAGCTATGTCGAACAGTTGCAGGCTTGCGGACTCCACTTTGAGATCATCAGGAACCCGAGCAGTCTTCAGGAGTCTCTCGACATTCTCTATCCACTCATCGGCATAGAGAATGCCCTCAGTTCCGTAGAATTCCAGGGGTCTAAGGTTCTTGAAATCTTTGGCACTCCCTGGCCTCTTGAGTGGCAACTCCTGGGACCTAAGAGCTTCTGAGAGACTGGTCCGTAGAAGTGCAGTCTGTTCTTTCTGGGATTCTACGAGTCCCTGGAACACTCCGAGTAGCTATGCCCCATCTAGAGTAACTGCTGGAGTAGATGGAGGCGGCGGGAGTGCAAGAGTTTCGGGCACATTCTGCTCAGCTGGTTCTGATGTGCCTCCTACTGTGTTCCTTGTCTGGACCATTCTGAAAGATTAAGGGATAGGAAGATCAGAATAGATTACTTGGAAATCAAGGGCGATAGGAAAATTGAGCAGAAATGATATCAAGAATTGAAATAAGGACCCTATACTGTGAATGAGCTTTTCCTAGAATCCTCAATCTTATTCCATACCCTGTCCTAGGGTATTACCCTATTTAAGGATACAGACCTGTATGGGCCACCATAAAAACGTGTCACGACCCGCATCCGGAAATTCGGGCACGAGTGCGTGGGTACGTCCAGCCTACGCCGCAGAGTCGGCGGTAGTACGCTGTCTAGGTCAAATCCACATTTAACTAAACTAGCTCATTCACAAAAACATAGGCAAGATAATAATGGGAAACAAATGCTTAAGATTTAAAATGAAATAAATGCGACAACAGAATCAAATGTTTAATACAGAATCCAGAAATGAAATCGGGGACAAACCCGATTATTAAGATAAAAGAGCATGAAATAAAAATAGCTACTGCTAACTACTCTGCAGCAGGGGTCTCCTGGGTGGGATCTGGCTCCTCATAAGTGTCATCTGTTCCCTCATAGGGACCATAATATGTAGGGGCAAGGTCCTCATCATCGCCTAAATCAACGGATCCAGTCAGGAAAGGAGCAAAGTACACAATGCACAACAAGATTAAACTAAATATTTATGACAATTAGACTGAGTATCATATTGAGAATATGCATAAAAGAAACAACAATAACTAAGAGTTAATGCTATAAACAGGGATATGAGGAAACAGGAATAAATAAGATAGGAAATGAAACTACAACATTCAGCATGAACTATAACAAGACCAGAAGCTATCTGTGTGAACTTGTGTTTGTTTTAGAATACATAGTTGGCATGTAGGGTTTTATAAGGTTAATTCGGCCGTCATAAACGGCTATTAAACAGGAATAATCGAGATCCGGCTGAGGGTACAGTCGCGTACCAACAGCTATTAAACACGGCAGGGGGAAGGGTAAACTACATGCCTTCTAGTATTCTCCCACCCGACATGAAAAACAAGACATGAACTCCAGTATTCAAGACATAAAATCTAGTGTTTTAGAACTACGTGTAATCATCAAGGGTACTAGTAGAGCAGGGAATTAATTATCACAATATAAAGATTAAACTTGAAGTGCAGGTACTTGCCTGTTGTTTGGATCCAGTTAATTGTATCTCGGGAAAATTCCTGAAATGAGTCCAAAATCTGAAATAGACATTACCATCACGCTCAGAAGATGTCAAATAGCTAGAAACGCCTGTCCTTGGGTCCAATTTGGAGACAAGGGCAAAAATGGCAGTTTTGGGTCAAAACGGGATCCGCCGGTGGGCCCGCTTTGCACCGAAAAATGTGTCCGGGTCAATGGTCTCCAAATTCACCAAACTTAGTGTCAACAGGTCAGGAACAATGATACGAACCCATCGGAACTTGCAGAATTGGATTCTGATGAGCCGATCACAAAATCGTCCGTCGAGCGGGGCCTATGGGGCCACGACACGCGATTTCGTCAACGTTCTCAGAATCGAACCAAACTTGACCCACAAGACCAGCGTATCGCTACGAGTCTGATGGCGCAAGTTTTGTCTCTATCCGACGAGTGTACAAGAATTTAGGGCGAATTACAGAAAAGTCGGATACGGGACGATGTCCGCGGATACGCGTTGATTTCGGTGTGCACGCACACCCGAATCAGCTTCCGTAAAATCTCACACGTCCGTATCGACGGTGCGCACGTATCTGTGAAGACCGCATGCGACCAAGTCGTCCCGTTTGGCGGGGCATACTCAGTTCCGGGGTAAAACAGGGTCTGGTTTTTCCTGTTTTTGGATCGCGGTGTGCGATCACCACAAGACGCGATGCCCCGAGCGGTTTGTCCGGGCACCGAGAGGGTCATACAGGCTTCGCAACGTAATTTACGGAATCGAAAATAGAGATACAGGGTGCAAGATACGAGTACCTGAACCGGGCTCGAGAAACAGGGATTTTTGTGTCCGTGTCGTGTCCGACACGACACGAGGAAATTGGGGATTAGGGCTAGGGTTCAGGCGATGGCCGTAGACGGCGGGGGCTGGCCAGAGGCGCGCCGGAGAGGGCCGGGGAGGGTTCGCCGGGCTGCTGGGGATGCGGCTGGTGGTCGGCGGTGCGCCGGGGACGGCTCAGGCGGAGCCGGCGGCGAGGAGCTTCGGCTCGAGAGGTTTCTGGGGGAGAAGGAGGCGGCGCCGAGGGAGGAGGACGGTGCCGAGGGAGGAGGACGGCGGTGGCGAGGCGCCGGAGGAGCACGGCGGAGGGACTCGGGGGCTAGGGTGGTGGCGGCGTCGGGTGTGTTGGCCGGAGGGGGGGTTTAGGTATATATAGGCGGAGAGGGGCGGCTGGTCAGCCGGGAAGGGCGGCGACGAGGGGGGATCGACGCCGGGAGACGCGGGGCGTCGTGGCAGGTCCTGGCGCGGCGGGGCGCCGCGTGGCCGGCCGGGGCGGCGGGAATTTCGGCAGCCGGGTCGTGGGGAGGGGGTGAGGTAGCGGGTCGGAGGCGGACGGGTCGGGTTCGGGCAGACCCGACCCGACCCGGTTGGAAGCGGGTTGGGCTGGGCTGCTGGGCCGGTCCACTGGGCCGGGCCGGCCCAAGGAAAAAATAATAATAAAAATATTAATAATAATAATAATAAATATAATAAAATTATTTATTTAATTAAATAATTAATTAATTAAAATAATTTTTAGGCATTTAAAAATAGGTCTGAGGCCCAAAAAAATCCAGAAAATTTACACTAAGTCAAGTTTTTCATTTTACACCAAAAAATATTATTTCTATGATATTTTAATATTATTTATTAACCATTAAAATTATTTAATAATTAAAACTTTGATTTTAATTACAGAAAATTTCCAGAAAATTCCAGAAAATTGGGAAAAATCCAAGTTTTAATAATTTTGAAAATTCAGGGGGTTACAACAAGGGCGCACAGATGACAGCTTTCGGTGGTTTTCTATTTACGTCTACGTTGTACAAATTTTATAGTAGATTAAAATTGCATATTAAATTCTGAAAAAAATAATTTTTTGTAAGTTCATCATGTCAAATTTTTGAAACTTAAAGCGGCTCATAATTTCGAGTTCGGGATCTCCCAAAATCTCAAAAATAAAAAAATACGTCTGATTTTGGGCAGATGGCACTTTTAGAATATTCTGGAAAAATAGGTTCTGAAATTACTGAAATAATTTATATATTCAGAAAACTAACCTTGATATGGTTCTAACAAAAAAAACTGGAGCGCGTTTGGAGTCCGTAGCTAGGAGATATCGTCTTTTAAAGTCGTCATAACTACTAAAAAATGAGGCTGAATTTACGATAAATTTTGACTATTTTTGGACGAAAAAGAGAGAAATTTGGGGAAAAAAATATGAATGATCAGGTATTTATAATGGTGGACACTACTTAATTGAATACAATAGGATTGGCTAATTTGGATATGATTAGGATCAGTTTAAATAAGGATAGGATATGCAAGAAGTTATTTTTCTAGTAGACTCAGGATTTGAATTAATTTAAAATATAGTTTAAATTTATCTAAATAATTTATAATCTTAAATATAATTAAAGATAATATAAATAATTTATATATAATCTTATTAATATCTATTAACACTAAATTAGCATCTATCTAATATTAATACTATATATATCCAAATAAATCCTAAATAATTTCAAAAATCTAAATAAATTTCTTAAAATTCTAAATAAATTTCTTAAAATTCTAAATAAATTACAAAAAAAAAATTAAATATTTTAACCTAAAATAAATATTTGGTAGGAATAATATACAAGTATGGTCTCATAGTAAATCATGAAAGTCCTAGAAATTTAGGTTCCCTATGTTTTAATTACCTAAAAATTCTAGAAAAATCTCCAAAAGTCTAAAATAGCCTAAAAATGATTCTAAATAAATATTTATACAAGTAAATATACTAAAAAAAATTATTTTCTAATTATCTAAAAGAATACTCTAAAAAAATTTAACATCTATAATAATTATAATAATATAAAATATACACAAAATATCTATTTTGGGTGAGGGGGTTTACAATATCAGACACCAAGAAATGAAACATGCTATTTCCTCTTCATCCCATTCCACCAAAAGTTTTGTTTGATGTCTTAATACATCTTGGTGCCTCTTGATGTATTGAATACTGAGAACTGTATGCCTCGGTCATAACTTCTTGACGAATACCTCCACTTGGTACACAGAGATGTTTCCCAAATCTAAGGGTCCCATCTTCATGAATCGTTAACTCCTTTCTGAGACCAGACTCATATTCTGTCCGTAACTTTTGAATCTTTGAGTCCTTTGTCTAAGCCGCCTTGATTATCTCCACCAAAGTAGACTATACTTGCAAGTTAGCCAAAATCTCTGCGTCCTGCAGAAGTACTACCTTAATACCCATTTCTTGAAGATCCTCTAATATATGTCGCTGTGATGTCAACATAATGTGCTGCCTCTTCTTTTAAGGGCGTCAATTACTATATTAGCCTCATCCGAATGATACTGAAGTTCCACATCATAGTCCTTTATCAATTCTAGCCACCTCTTCTGCCTCATATTCAAATCCTTCTGTGTGAATACATACTTCATACTTTTATGATTCGTAAATATCTTTACCCGATATATAAGTAGTGCCTCCATAATTTAAGCGCGAATACCACTACTGCCAATTCCAAGTCATGAGTTGGATAGTTTTTCTCATGATCTCGAAGCTGCCGAGATGCATAAGCTATCACCCTTCCATGTTGCATCAATATACACCCTAGTCATTTGCCAAATGTGTCACAATATACTATAAACCCTCCGGAACCTACTGGAAACGTGGGGATCAGTGTTGAAATCAATCTCTTCTTTAATTCTTCAAATGTAGTCTGACACTCTATTGACCAATCAAACTTAGCCTCCTTGCTTGTCAAATGAGTCAACGGTGCTGGAATTCTTGCAAAATCTGACATAAATCTTCTATAGTATCCGGCCAAGCTGAGAAAACTACTGTTAATTTCTTAGGAACTGGCCAACCCTCTATGGACTCAATCTTCTTTGGGTCTACTGCCGCTTTTGCTCCAGAGATGATATGACCCAAGAATGACATGTGATCCAACCAAAACTCACACTTACTGAGTTTCGCGTATAACTGGTGATCCCTCAGAATCTGTAAGACCTTCCGAAGATGTTCTTCATATTTCTTTTTGTTGCAGGAATAAACCAGAATATCGTCTATGAAAACCACCAAGAACTGATCTAGATATGGCATAAAAATATGGTTCATCAAATCCATAAATATCGCTGGAGCATTTGTCAATCTGAATGGCATAACTAAGAATTCATAATGCCCATATCGTGACCTAAATTCTATCTTGGATATGTCTTGCTCCTGAACCCTTACTTGATGATATCTTGATCTGAGGTCAATCTTAGAGAAAACCTTATTGTCATGCCCTAGTCCCAAAATATACGGAACCAGGCCACGTAGCATTGGCCAACTGACACGTCACTAAGGGATTACCCAATTTAATGGGCCCAAAGGGACGTGCTACGCTGTCCTAAAATACTAATAAGTTTAATACAGGTAAAGTCTAATCTCATCCACAAAATATCAAAGAGTACTGAAATAAGTGTTGGAATATATATAAGTGCTAAGTCTGAAATATCATAATACAAATCAGATATGTCTGGTGGGAACTAACCCACTACAAAAGATAAAAGTGCAGAAATATAATAAGACTAGAGCATCGTCTAGCTAGGTAATGAGACTCTAGCTTCAGATGAACCCACTACTAAAGATCAGTGGGAAAGAGGCTTCTGCTCCCGGTGCACAAAGATCAGGCAGAAGAGTCCAGCTCCAAGTGCACTTACTACTAAAGATCAGACAGACTCTGATGGCAGTTCCTCTAATTCCTCCTCAGTTGCATACCTTGTCTCCTGTCCGGGACCGTACACTGTGGGGTAGTATGCCTCATCTAGATCTGGAAGGAAACCAGGTCCTCAGTGGGACATAACAAGATACATAGAAACATGTCATATATAAATACTGAATAAATAAATAAAGGGTGAGCTAACCATCTAAGTGAATGCAATATAAAGACAACCTTGGTACGTATGGGTAGGCGTAGGTATATCGTCCAACATCTTCTAGAGTGTGGTATCTGTAACGTCCATCATTCCGAAGAATGAGGTATCTGAATATATACAACGTCCAACACTCTAAGGAATGTGGTATCTGCAAAGTATATAACGTCCGTATCACTCCTAAGAGTGCGGTATCTGTAATAAAGAAGTTGGGTGTCCCATACGCCTACTAGTTGTCTTTTCCGCCCAATACGGTTATACAAGTCGAATCCACAACGTGCAAACCACGCAACTATATGCCAAGTCATAACTACCCTGAATATTCCTGATTTTGTGCTAAGCCGTGATGCACGTCACACGCACCGGTAGCTATTCGAATACGCAAACTTGCATCCTAAAATAAATTTACAACCATATTACGTGTACAAGTGTTAGGGTCTAGGAGGATATTAGAATACCCTCGCAGCTGTAGGTAAGTCTGCTAAAGTCTAAGTTAGTTATACTACATGTCAACGTATTCGTTGACGGTACCCGAGGCAATCTCGGACACACACAGTTATATGTAAGTTCAAGAGAAATAGCATACAACAATTTTATAATTAAACAGTAAAACTTGGCAAGGTATACTTGCCTACGTCCTCAAGCTGGGCGTGCCAAAAACTTGTTCCCGCAGTTGTGTCTGAGGAGTCCTGTGACCTGGGGTCACTAACTGCGTTGTAGGTGCACTCTGTTCAAGATGTACAAGGGTTCATGAATTTAACACTTAAATAATGCGTAATTTATATATTTATATAGTATAGTATATATTTATACTTATGTATATATATAAAAGACATTATATATATATATATATATATAATTAATACATAAATAATATATATATATAAATATTTAGAGCATAACAATATATAATTATAGTATTTATATACATAATATAAATATATGTATATCTATATAAATATATAATATAAATACATAAACATATTTATATATATAATATTACATATAATTATATATAAGAGTATATGTAAATAAAATATACATATACATATACATATACATATACATATACATATACATATATATATATATATATATATATATATATATATATATATATATATATATATATATATATATATATATATATATATATATATATATATATATATATAATAATAATAATAATGATATGTATAATATAATTATATATATACTGTATATACATATATATAATAAATACATATATAAATATACATATATATTAAATAGTATAATTATAATATATATATATTATATATAATAATATATATACTTAATAATATAGTATAATATATATTATATATACTTATATAATATATATATACATATAATATATATGATAATAATATAAATACAATATATATTATATATACTTATATAATATAAATATAAATATATATATAATATATATGATAATATATATTACATATAATAATATATATATATATAATTAATATACATAATATATAGTATATATAATATATATAATATAAATATATGCATACATATAATATTCATATATAATAATTAGTAATATATATATTATATATAATAATATATACTTAATATATATATATATATATATATAAATAAAATATAAAATATATATATATAAATATTTAAATATATAATAATATATTATATATACTGTATATATATAATAAAATTATATATAATAAATTTAATATATAATTATATATAATATGATATATATAAATATATATATATATATATATATATATATATATATATATATATATAGGGGGTGGGGTACCTGACACGTCAAGGGGGCTCACGTCGTCATCGCCGGCGGGAGGGGGGCGGAGGTCCGGTGGGTGGGTGGCTGGCCGTGGCAGCAACAGCAACAGCTGTAGCAGTCAGCAGCAGCAGTGACAGCGGCAGCTGTGGCAGCTGCAGCAGCGGAGGCGGCGGTGCAGGGTGGCAGGGCGGCGGAGGAGGGGGCGGCGAAGGTGGTAGTGGTGGTGGCGGAGGTCAATGGTGGCCGGGGGTGGAGTTTAGGGCGGTCGGGTGGGTGGCTGGTGTTGTGGTTGGGAGAGTCGGAGAAGCTCTGTGGCGGCGCTGGCAGTGGCTGCGGTGGTCGGGGGGGCGGTGAGGTGGTGGTTCGGTGGAGGAGGTCGAGGCGAAGGGGATGGTGGCGGTGGTCTGAGGTGGCGGGGGTGGCGGTTTAGGGTGGTGGGGTGCTGTGAGGGTGGAGTTGGGGGTCGGGTGCTGCGAGGGCTGCCGGCGGCGGCTGCGGCGGCTAGGACGGTGGCGCGGTGGCCGTGGGGGAGCTGAGGGAGGGGCGAGGCGGTAGGGTAGTGGTCGGAGGTGATGGTGGTCTGAGGGGGAAGGGATGAGTGTTCGGGTGAAGGGGAGGGGGGGTTTAAATAGAGTTTAGGGTTAGGGTATTTTAGGTAATTTAGGGTTGGAGGGTATTTAAGTAATTTACTATCTAGATATTTTGTTAGATATTTTGGGTTCAATATTGCATTGAATGGGGACCCCTTTTGGAATGAATGGTGTAGGATCACCCTCCAATGGGAGGTTGACACCTCGCACAGTACATTTGCAGATAAAACCTTGCAGATTCACAATTTGCACAGAAGCCCTATAAAATTGGGAAATTGCATAATTACGCAATTTATTTGAGAAAAATATCTTATTCCTGAGGGCACTGTAATGAACAGAATTAAGGGGTGGTGTCCAGTGAGGGCCTTGAGGGTGTGGGGGTGAGTCTGGGCAGGGGCTGGGCCTGGTTTTGGGTGATAGTGGTCACCATATTAATTAATTAGAAATTGATGCGCACAGTATTTTCTAATTATTTAAAAATAGGCAGAGCCAGAATTTTATTACAGTGCAAATATACTAGTCGTAGTATACTCAAAGTAGAATAATAACGTAATTTAGTTTGGGCAAAACAGGTTCCGGTTGGGCCTCTAATTTTCATTGGAAGGGACAAGGGTACATGTTTGGAAATTAATTAAAAATTAATACGGACGTTTGTAACGATATTTGTGCGACTAAAATGAGACTCATGCCAGCATATCTGTGAGTTGCACAAAGTTCAGAATAGTAGACTGGTATGTCTAGGAGAGGTATATGGATTTTGTTTGGGGATAACAGTCAGTGTAATGCTCTAAATATTGATGTGAAGGACAGGTGCACTAATTAAATAAGATATTGCATAAAAAAATTTAAAATACTGAAATAAATCCTAATTTGTTAAAAATAGTCCTAAAATGCTGAAATCTGGTCGAGGAAGTTTACACTTATCCTTACTCAATTGATTAAACAAATCATCGATTCTTAGTAATGGATACTTGTTCTTCACTGTCACTGCGTTCAGTTGTCTGTAGTCAATACATAACCGGGATAACCCATCCTTCTTCTTCGCTAGAACTATTGGCGCTCCCCAAGGTGATCCACTGGTTTGAATGAACTTCTTTGCCTTTATCTCTTCTACATGTTGGTATAGTATGTCAAGCTCTGATGGTACCATTTGGTAGACTTTACAAGATATTGGTCCTGTCCCCAGAATCAACTCTATACAGAACTCCACATCTCTTACTGGGGGTAAGCTCAGAAGTTCATCAGGAAAGACATCTAGAAATGCTTGGACTACCCCGGGAATATGCTCTTCTTCTACTACTGCTACTGCTGCAACTCTATCTTCGCATTGGTCCCTCACGATTCTTTCAAGGACAAAATCCTCCATGCCTGGGATACTAAATAACACTCTATCCCTATGACAATCTACCGTAGCATGACTTTCTTTCAGCCAGTCCATGCCTAGAACTACGTCAAAGTTACCCATAGGAATCTCGATCAACTTGGCAGGTAATAAACGCATGCACACTACGATTGGACATGTTATACACACTCTACTAACTTCTACGAGCCCATTACCAGTGAGTATATTCAACCTCTCTGGTAATATCCCAAACTCCAATCCAATATGTGTCGCAAATTATGCAGATATAAATGAGTATAAAGCTCCTGAATCAAATAATGCTATTGTAGGAAAAGATGCGACAGAAATGTTACCTGCCACTATATCACCTGATGTCAAAGCCTCATCTAGGGACAAAGTGAATGCCTGCCCTTGGCCTTGCTGCGCTCATTGCTGATGTCTCCCTTGTACATGTTATTATAGCCTCTGTTGTCCTGCTACTGGTCCCTCTGTCGAAACATCTGTGCATGTGTCAATAATGGACGCTGAGCCATTGGTTGTGCTGCTACCGCTAGTCCTATGTACTGCACTTTCCCTGGTGCTGGCAGTGTCAGAAACTGCTGGGCTGGCCCTCCTTGCCTCTATAATATCGAGCAATTGACAATCTTATGGCCCGAATCACCATACCTTAGGAAAAGCGTATTTTTTGCTCTGCATACGTCTCTAGTATGGCCTCCCTTTCCACAGAAGGTGGAACCTACCACTGCTCTTTGGCGCTGTTACTGTTGTTGCTGCCTCGGCTGCTGCTGGGCTGGTACTGTCACTGTTGAAACTGTCGCCCTCCGCAGTGCCGAGTCATGGATACGAACGCCAGGTGATGGTGCTAACATTCGGGGTACTCCTCCACCTTCTCCTCCACTTTGAGCATGAGACCTCTTTTGGCTTCCTATTCTTGCTGACAACCTTTGTATGGTAAGCTCGTGCATTCGAGCTGCTATCAATACTCCTTCATAAATCTGGTAGTCGTATCCTTATACCAGTTGTAGATTCTCCAGGTGAAGCCCCTGTTGGAATCTCATTGCTCCATCCGACTCTGTAGCCACCATAGTCAGAGAAAATCTACGCAGCTTGTAGAACTCTGCCGTATATCTATCTATTGTTCTATCGGCTTGCTTGAGATGGATAAACCTATGTTGGAGCTCATACTGCGCTACAAATATAGAGTACTTAGCCCTGAATTAAGCCCTGAAATTGTCCCAAGAGATAGGATGTCTCAAGCCGACTTCCACTGATGTCCATCAGTCACGAGCAAGGTCCTGAAGCTGCAGTTGAACCTGGTCAACTTGCTCATCATCCGGAACCCTTGCCATTGCCAGAATAACTTTAATGTCTTGGAGCCATGCATATGCCGTAATGACGTCCTTCGTGCCGTCAAAGTATCTTGGATTAAGTCGGCAAAATCTGAATGACGCCCCCGAATCAGTCATTATGCTTCTCTCCAGAGCTGTCTGCAAACCCTAACTTAATAAGACATTATGCTCTTGTTGTTGAAATTGTTGATTCTGCTGCACTGCCATCTGATGCTGCTGTATAGCCATTATTTCCCGAAGGATCTCTAGTAATATCAGTGTATCAAGTACCGCTAGTACTACTGGGGGTACGTGGATCTTAGGGGTTGGTTTCTCAACATGTCCAACTTTTGGTTTCACTGCGCCGGCTTGCTCAATTACTGGCTTTACCCAAATCTGACTCTGAATAGGTGCTACTCCCGTTGTTTCCCAGGGAAACCCTGTCCTGTCCTGCCATGCCTGCTGCTCCACCAGCTAAAGAAGCCCTAAAGAAAGGACAAGATATATCAAGAACAGGACGTGAAGGATCAAGAAAATAATTGATTCGATTGTCAAGCAAAGCTTCAAGAAGAACAAATTCAGGATTTCAAAGGCACATATTTGATTGAGACTCCTATGACCATAACACCCCATAAGTCTGAAAATATAGACCTGCATGGGCCACCAATAAAACCTTGTCACGCCCTAGTATCGAGATACGGAGGCGGATATGGCCAGCTACCCCGTATAAGGTACTACGACGATTACGACTATATCTAGACAAGGGGGTGCATACTAAAAGCAAGTCACTTAGGGTCACACAACACATCTATTCTCCTAATCATTCAAGTAAGAACAGTAAATATAGAACATATATGACAAGGAATTAAGGTGTTCTAAATGTTCTACCATACTATTCTGAAAATCAGCTGTGCAAAATAAAAAGCTGGTAGAGTAGCAAAAGTACATGACCATGATCGACTACAGTCTGATTAATTACAATTATGTAAAGAAAACTAAATGTCCAGATTTACGACTAACAAGTGTCAGTGGCTAAACGTCCAAAAGAGTAAAATATATGACAACGAGCAGGAAAGAAAAACCCACGCGTGTCCCTCAGCGACCATCCGCTTGGTGCGCGCCATCAGGAAGGAAAAAGTAAGCTGGATTCTCTGAAACTAGATCGAAACCTGGCTATGAAAAACCAGTGGGGTTAGACCCCAAATAGCAAATACCATAAAGGAAGCAAGAAATGGAAAAACAAAACCTAAAGCAATATATAGGTATAATATAGGTCCTATGTCATGATTTTGGTCCATAGTTTATCTTAGCATAATAGCTCAACCCTGCAACCAAACAAGGATAATAATTGAACCATCATACTATGATAATCCATGTCCCTAGACTACTAATAGAATAATACAATCACAACTAAGTCAAGTTATATAATGGACAATCAATTGTACGGCTTGCTACTGTTGAGTTTGAGCTATCTCAGATTAGATGCATAAGAGAAATCCACAGATCGTTAACTGTTTAGCGGGGCTAACTGAGCCATAGAAATCACATAACACTTGTATATTATGCACCAGTCCCTTGTAAGGCTACCTTGGTAGATCACATAGAACGCATTGTACAATATAACTATTCGGATATTGCCGTCCACTGGTGCAGATGTGACCAATATCCACGGGGGTCAGCCTTGCAAGTCATGACAGTTTTCTGAGATGGCTAATTTGCATGATCTCAGGATTTTATCCCTCCTAATGCTCTACCAATTTTTGTTGCCTAAGTTAACCCTATGGCTATGTTAGGAATCCCATGGCGTGGTCACATGATCCACCTACCTATATGTCATATCATAGTACGGTCCCGCTAGATACGAATCGACTTTGTTACTTGATAACTCAACTAGATTCACCCGAGCGTGATGCAACAAACAACAAGTTCTAGCCACGCTTTGGTAGTTGACTCACATAATATGCCCGTACTGGGAAAATAATATAATAATATCACATGTCGCGTAGTATAGGAGGTATTCTTGATGCATTATCCGAAACATGTAATCTCATAGCACGTAGCAAGTTATGTCGTACCTCAGTGCATATTTGTAATACATATACACGTAGTACATAGCAATTGTATCAGCACAGATACAAAAAATTGGGTCGAATTACCAAACTTACAGTTGGTCGTATGAGCCTTATCACATTGGGACACATAGCTCATGTTATGCACATAGCTTGTTAGTTGCTTATGACATAGTCAATTCTAACACATGGTCATGTCTAGCACAAGGTCGGGTTACTAGATCCATTCTTCCTTAGGATCAATTACAAGCAATTTTTAAGACCAACCACTCAGAACAAAGAAATATTCCAAGTAAAATAGCTAAGCCGCATGCACAACTTAGCGCATGAGACGGGTGTCGCATGGACTGTCGGCCGCATATTACCTCAGGCCGCATACTACTCTAAGCTGCATGCTACCTCAGGCCACATAAGATCCCAGGCTGCTTGCTACCTCAGACCGCATACGATCCCAGGCCGCATGCTCCTCCAAACCGCATGCTCCGGACAAAAGTCAACTCTCTTGGAACAAGTGCTGAAGTGATGCGTGTCAGAGAAAAGTGACTCAAGTGATGGATGTGATAAGCCATAAAGCGTGTCAGAGAAAGTTGACTGAAGTGATGGAAATATGTGTGTCAGAGAGAAAGTTAAAATCATAGAAATATGCGTCCATGGTTCGGAGTCATGTGTCTAAGGAATGGTGGCCGCATACTCTCCAGGCCACATAGGTCACTCGGTCGCATGTTGCTCTTTTGGACTAAGTAAATTTTCTATTCGTTCAGCGAGTGAAAATACAAGGAGTTCAAGAATTAGCTGCAGAATACTTGTGTGCTGGCAGTTATGCGTCCAACAAGATGAACACATGCTAGTCAATATGCGACAAAAAGATCGGGCCACATAGCACTTAGGCCACATAGCACTCTCCAAGCCGCATAACTCGTTGGCCGCATGAAGACTTCGTCTTCTCCAAACAGCTAGTTCGGCCAAGGCGGAAGCTCCAAAAACCAAAAATTGGTTTGACCATAAAATTCTCATTTTAAGTCCAAATCTAGTGAACCAAAAGCCAAAATGCTTAAAATTAAAAGTTCTATCATGTAGCAAAAACTAGTTTTCAAAAATACATGTTTAATAGATCAAAATTAAGAAAAACTCATAAAATCTATCAAAACCTTAAGTTATAAATGTAGATCTGCACTAATCCATCCACCATATCCGAAAAATCTAAGTTCTAAAAGTGTTTAAAATCATGCAAAAAATATAATTAATTAATATGGAGGATTTCTTTATTTATCATGCAAGGTGTACTTGCCTATGGAAACAGGAAGAGAAAACTAAAGAGAGATAGAAATGAAGAAGTGAAGAGAGAGAGAGAGAGAGAGAGAGAGATAGAGAGAGAGAGAGAGAAAATATTGGGTTATATATGGTACAGTTGATGTCACACCCCACTCCCAAAATATACGAAACCAGACACATGGCAATGGCCAGCTGGTACGACTCCGTAGGGCTTTCCAATTTAATGGACCCGACGAAGTGCACTTACGTTTCCACGGTCAAGTGATCAAGCTAAAAATAAAATCTAATTCTAACATGCAACAACTAAACTAAATCTCAATCCATGGTAAATAAATTACAAGAGAGAACGGTACTCATCATTAGTCTATAGCCCAATAATACAGCCGTTCGAATAGACCAAGAGAATAATATTGGCCTATAAACACTACGCTACAATAGCAGAGTCACAATAGAAAATAGTACATAACTATAATAGAGGAAAGATATAATAATACCTGCAATGATGTCGAACACACCACCAGATCATGCCTCGTCAAAATTCACAAATACCCTGGAAGGGAACCAGGTCCTCAGAGGGATGTAACAAGATAGAAAAAGTACATGCCATAATGTAAATACTGAGTAAAGTAAACCAAGGTGAACTATCCTCCTAAGTGAATACAATTTGAGGACAACTTAGTGCGTCTGGGAAGTGTAGGCTAGACATATGCTGACGTAATTAACCAATCATCCTGACTGGCTAGTATATGCCATATATGCCCCCATAACAAGGGCCCTCGCGTATGGAATGATGGCCATAACTCTCCAAAGAATGTGGCACCTGAATATAGTAACGTCTGTATCGCTCTGAAGAACGCAGAATCTGTATAAATAATAACGTCTGTATCGCTCTGATGAACCCAAAATCTATATAAATAATAACGTCCGTATCGCTCCGAAGAATACAGAATTTGCATAAATAAAGAGGTGGGTATCCCATACGCCTACTAGTTTTCTTTCCTGCCCAATGCCAATGTACAAGTCCCAAGTACGACATGGATATCTCGTAACTATAATGCAACTCACCTAAAGTAATACGACTATGCTAAGTACCATCATACGAGCTACTTGTACCGATATCCAGTCGAGTACGTAAACCCGTGTCCTATCATGAACTCACTCTGTGACGTAAAATAATATATGACAAGGCCTCGGAGTTATAATGATAACTCCACAATTTTAGGTGCGTCCACTAGACACTAGGTCAAACACAAGTCCTAACGTCAACGTCTTCGTCGACTGCACCCGAGGCATACTCATAAGTGCACAGTTATAAAATATTCAGAGCATAAGGTATATAAATAATAATTTAATTTAAATAGTACATCAAGGCAAGGTATACTTGCCTGGAAGCCAGACGAAGATTCGAACACGAACTAGCCAGGGAAGTAGCAGCGCAACAATAAAAACTGGAGCTTATATCCCCGGATGTTGTCACAAATATCACCAACAGTCCCAAAATGAGTGAGATACTCAGAAAAGCATATACATACGTCCAATTTGGACACTAGGACAAAAATGCAGTTTTTGGTCAACACGGGATCCACAAGTGGGCCCCGTCTTGCACCGAAAAATGTGCTAGAGACAAAGTTATCTAAATTTGTCAAACTTAGTATCTACGAGTCCAAAAAATGATATGAACCCAATAGAACATCTAAAACTGGATTTCGATGAGCCGATCATAAAATCGTCCGTCATGTAGAACCATGGGGTCCACAAAATGATGTTTCATCAACGTTCTCAGAATTAAACCAAACTTGGGTCACAGGACCAGCATAATGTTGCGAATCTGATGGCACAAGTTTTGTTACGAAATGACAGGCAACACTACCAGAATAAGCGGGATTAACGATATTTTTTAGCGACGTCAATGTAAAATCTCGCTAATATTAAATATATGAGTGACTCCAAGTAAAAATATCGCTAGACGTCGCTAATTGGCGACATATATCGACGTTTAGTGACTGTAATTTAGTTTTTAAAAGATTAGTCGCTATAAGTTCAATTAAGGTCGCTAAACGTCGCTAATATGTTTCATTTAGCGACGTTTAGCGACGTACTTAGCGATGTATCTCTTTTAGACATTTAGTGACGTCATTAGCGACGTCAGAGATGTCGCTAAGTTAGCGACATCATTATTTGTGTCGCTAAAATGTCGCTAAATAACTTTCATTTAGGGTTGATTTCCCCCATTTCCTTCGATCTCTCCCTCTTCTAAATTTAAACCCCCCCTTCCTCCGGCTCCTCCTTCCTCCGGCTCCCCTCCTCCCTCCGGCGACTAGCTTCCTCCCTTCCACCGTCAGCTCCTTCTTTCTCCGGCTTCCCTCCTCCCTCCGACGTCCTTTCTCCGGCTCCCCTCCTCGGTGAGCACCTCTCTCTGTCTCTCTGTCTCTCTCTCTCTAACATGACACAACATGATACGACACGACACAACATGACACACACTAACCCTAACTCGAATACACACACACATGCACACGAACACACTAACACATGCGGACACTAACCCTAATACTGACACGGACACACGGATATGAACACGGACACGGGAATGACTCTTTAAACTAGTCAACACTAGTCAAAACTAAGTTATACCTAGGTTTCTAGGTCAATACCTTGCTAATACATATATTTATAGTATTTACCTACTAATACCTTAGTCTAGAACAAATACCTAGTCCCGTATCCTAGTGTTTCAACCCGTATCCCAACATTACCATGTATCTTAATATAACTCATATACCTTATCTAAATTCAATACCTTGGTACTACTCCTTAACCTAACTCTACCTCTTAACTTGGTATTAATATCTAACCACTATCACATAATACCTTAACTTATGTCAATTTCTCCCAATACCTTAGTGTATCTATATATCCTAGTATCTAATAGTCACCCTTAGCCAATTTCTAACACATAGGCCTGCCACCTACTGATACTATCAGGTATCAGTCACTCCTCGAGAGGACGCTACATAAACAACTTGGTATTATATCTTAATACCTTATACTCAAGGCCCGTACCCCTTACCCATTACCCCCACTTACTATCTGCAGGTGCAGGAACTCAAGCCCCCAACATACACATTGTCCATACTTCACTTAACACCTTGCTCATGACATTACCTATACGCACTTACCCTCCAATATTTAGAAACCAAATCTTTACCTTACCCAACCCACTGATACAATCAAGTATCATTTACCCCAAATTACCACCCCTCGCTCAATACCTCAATCTTGCCCCTAAATAACCTCAACACTCACTCATTATTCGTAATACCTAAGGACTGGTCATAAGCACTACCCAAACCTATGCACACTGTTTACCCCAAATCAGGTTGCACAACCTGTGCATACTATTGCACATAAATTGTGCTCAGCCTACAGGGCATCCTTCACTGCCCTTACAGTATTATAAACCTCTTCTCGATACCCTGCATTCAGGAACACCTGCCCTCACACCTAACTGAATGCATCCCTGCATTCAATCCAACAGAAAATGTATTTTACTACAACTTACAGTCCACACTTATAGTGCACCAATGAGGTACTTCATGATACACTCAAGATACTCCTTCCAAACATTACCAAACACCACTAAAACTATGAGAACACATCTAAAATAGTCAATAGAGTATAAATAGCATATTAGATATTCCCTCAAACACTTTGTGGTCTAAACTCATATTTTCCCTAATTTTGAGACATAAATCCACATTCCAGAAGAAAAATCATAGACCTAGATAAATGATAATTTCTAGCACCTAGATCTAGCTATAGAAAATAAATTCTACCTATGAGAGAGTTTCTATAGGTCCAATGGGTGCTCTTAACTATAAATATGGTAGAAAATAGAGAATTACCTAGGTTTTGAGTGATCTCCTTGAAGTACTCTGAATTTGGATATGAGGAAGATGAAGCAGACATGATTTGGATACCTCTTCAAGCTTTCTCTAGGTCCAATAGGTGCTCTCCCTTCAGTTGATCACTGCCAAATGATGCATACTGAAAACTGTGAACTACTCTTCCTAGTGACCCGAGCTCACTCAATCACTCAAATAACCACACACACACACACACACACACACACACACACACACATAGGGCATTGTGTATCAACTTATAGCAGTTCTTACCTTCCTCCAGAGAATCATACTGTATATAACGATTTATAGGACACATACTATCATTTTTGTAGAAGTATCTAGAAATGGATATGAATTACTATCTGCATCATCGTTCGTGGATGTACAACCGTCATCCTGATGATATGTGCGGTATATGGGATGAATTCATTGAGGGTGTACAGCAGTTCCTACAGTTCGCCAAGGCGTTCCCTCAGTACATGGACGATACCAAAATTAAGTGTCCGTATGTGAGATATCGCAACTTGAAATATCATCCAGAAGTGGAAGTCATATATCATTTGTACTCGAAGGGCTTTACGCCAAATTACTATCAGTGGACCGCGCACGAAGAACTTGTGTCTCTAGCATCAGAGTCGGAGCCTTATGTGGAGCCGTATATAGATGTCCACGACCACGCTGCTTACGACGACGGGTGGGTGAACATGGTTTTTGATACGGCGGGGCCTAGTTTCAATCCAGACAATTATGATTCAGCTGAGGAGGCACTGAATGCCGATGCTGCAAAGTTTATGGAGTTGCTGGAGAATGTAAGGACTCTATTATATCCTGGTTGTGAGGATCATTCACCATTGGAGGTGGTTACAAGATTGTTGAGCATCAATTCTAATTTTAACATGTCACAAGAATGCTATAATCGATTGATCGATTTGATTATAGAGATCTTGCTCGAGGGTGCAAAGTTACCTAAAGACTTCTATCGATCTAAGAGGATGGTGAGATCGCTCTGGATGGGATACAAAAAAATTGATGCATGTCGCAATGGGTGCATATTTTACTACAAAGACGACAAGGATGAAGATGCGTGCAGATTCTGTGGTACTGATCGCTACAAGACCACTGGTAGAGGAAAGTCTGTGGGTGCAAGGAAGCCTACCGATTCGATGCACTACTTTTCTTTGACACCGTAGTTGCAGAGGTTGTTTATGGTTAAGGAGACTGCAGAAAACATGAGTTGGCACAGGCAAAAATAGATCGAAGGAGTATTGGATCATCTACAGAGAAGCATAGAAGCACTTTGATCGTGAGTATCCAAATTTTGCTTCGGATCCACGTAATATCAAATTGGGGCTCTCCTCTGATAGTTTTACCCCATTCGGACTTTCGGGCTCCCAGTATTCATGTTGGCCTGTGATCGTCACTCCGTACAATCTACCGCCTTGGATGTGCATAAAGACTCCGTATATGTTCCTAAACGTTATTATCCTGGGTCCAAATAATTCGAAGAGGAACATCGATGTGTATTTACAACCTTTGATAGATGAGTTGAATCAGTTGTGGAAAGTAGGTGCCAACACGTACGATGTTTTTAGAAAGCAAAATTTTCAGATGAGGGCAGCACTTATGTGGACCATCAACGACTTTTTAGCCTATGAAATATTATTGGGATAGAGCACTCATGGTCGTCTCTCATGTCCGTTTTGTATGGACCGTACTAAGGCTTTCTGTTTGAAACACGGAGGCAAACCGTGCTTCTTCGATTGTCATCGACAATTTCTGCCAAAGGATCATCCGTACCGGAGGAACATGAATGCTTTTCGTACGGGCGTTGTGGAGAAGGCCAATCCAGCGCCAAGGTAGCCCAGATACACGATATGGGAAGAGGTAAAAGATTTATCAAGTACTATCGAAGAGCCTGCTAAGGTGTACAAGTGTGACAGATTTAGTCGCACCCATAACTGGACGAAGAGGAGTATATTCTGGGATCTGCTATATTAGAGCACCAATCTGATCAGACATAACCTTGATGTCATGCATATCGAGAAGAATATATTTGATAACATAATTAATACTGTAATAGAGGTAAAGAAGAAGACGAAAGATAATCCGAAGGCCAGGTTGGACTTAGAAGAAATATGTAGACGTCCTGCGTTGCATTTGATAGATGAGGGGAATGGAAAGTTAAAGCAACCTAAGTCAGTTTTCTTACTGAAGAAAGAGGATAAAGAAAGACTTTGTAGGTGGATTCAGGGTCTAAAGTTTCCAGACGGGTACGTATCAAACTTGAGAAGATGCGTCGACCTCAAGGAGAACAAACTGGCGGGTTTGAAGAGCCATGATTGTCACGTATTCATTGAGAGGTTAATTCTGATTGTATTTCGAGAATTCTTACCGCAGGTCATTTGGGATCTATTGACAGAGCTCAGCATATTCTTCAGAGATCTTTGTTCTACTAAGTTGCTCGTCGATCGTCTAAAAAATAAGAGAAGGATATTACGGTAACACTATGTAAGCTCGAGAAGGTATTTTCTCCTGGATTCTTTGACTCTATGGAGCATTTGCCAATTCATCTTTTCTATGAGGCATGTGTTGGTGGTCCTGTCATTTATTGGTGGATGTACCCCTTTGAGCGGCATCTGAATCACCTAAAGAGAAAGGTAAAAAATAAGGCACGGGTTGATGGCTCTATTTGTGAGGCTTATATTCTCCAGAAGATTACAAACTTTTGCTCGACGTATTCAAATCTCATGTTGCTACTAATAGAACGAAAGCTCCAAGAAATGACGACGGATATCAGAAATCTAATGATGCAATACTTAAAGTATTCAATACGTTCAAAAAATCTTCGGGAAAAATGAAGAAGAGATATTTGAATGACGACGAGTTAAGGGCTACTTAGTTGTATATATTACTCAATTGTGACGAGGATGAAGTGGAGAAGCTAGAGGGGTAAGTAATTAATACATCCACATTTACATCATCTCAATGTAATAGTATAAGCTACTATTATGTTACTAATCAGCAGTTGCTTCATTATTTTTCAGCACATATAATGATGAGTTGAGGTCGGTTAGACCCTACATAACAGACGAAGAAGTAGTACAAGAAATAAGATGCCATTTTCCTTCTTGGTTGAGCGCATATATAAGGTGCTTGGTAATTACTTTTTATTTCTGCACTTGCAAAACAAATAACTTACTATCGCTACTTTGGTATTTAGGTCGATCGTCTAATAACACCTGAGACTGAATCTATTAGAACTCTAGCCAAGGACTAATTATTGCTGTTAGAATATGGCCAAGTTTCTGTGTGAATGTGTTTAGGTTCAAGTCAACAAATGATCCTATCAGAGACAACTTTCTAGATCTTGATTCCACGAAAAATAGTTGTTTGTGTATCAAATCTTCGAACTACAAAGACGTCGATCCAGGCAATAATTTCTTTGGCATCTTATGAGAGATTATGGAGTTGACATATAATTATGGCACAGAACCTGCTAATATCGTTCTATTCAAGTATGAATGGTTCGATCCGATTCAAGATTAAGGTTGGAAAATTGACAAGCATGGCCTTGTGGATATAAACTACAAGCGTAGATATCAAGGCTACGAACCATTTGTCCTATTAAGTCAGGCTCAGGTCGTGTACTTCATAACTTATCCTAGACGGGGGACAGCGAGGTTGGATTGGTAGGCAGTATGTAAGACTAAAGCTAGAACTACCTTTGATATTGATGAAATAGCTTATCAGGAGGACGAGCTACCTCTTATAACAAATATTGTAGATGTTGACTCAACGGAAGTTACTCATTACACGAGTAATAATATAGAAGATGTAGAATTATCCAAAGAGGAAGACGAAGACGAAGATAAAGTAGATAAAAGTGAAGACGAGGAGGAGGAAGAGGAAGGAGAAGAGGAGGACGAGGAAGGCGAACAAGATGAATTTTCTGAAGATGATTAAAAATAAAATATTTTGCCTGTAGAATATAACTATATTTTGAGTGTAGAATATACTATTTTGACGAATATATGTATTATATTTTGACTGTAGAATGTACTATCCATTTAGACTTGTGACACCACTAGTTATTTACTGTACAATTCTATGAATGCTGTGAGATATGCATAATATTTTGACTGTAGAATGTACTATATATTTGTGTATTTCTTTATTTATCATATATTGTTATCAGGTATGACAGGACAATGCGGAGGGTTCAGCAGGTCCCGAGGTAGACATAGTGCTCCTCCAGTACTTCCTACTATTGGTTCTGAATCCTTGTCGTCCAATACTCCAGTATATCGATCAGTCACATCTCCGACTGCGACGACGTTACATGGCATTACTCCTGGGATGAGTAGTTCCAGGCCTGATAGTACTCCATCATCCAGCGTTCCTTCTGCTGACGGAACCATAGAGACAGATGAGCATATGGAGGAGGTTGTGCCGACGTTGTCCCACCATCAGCTAGATCCTCCATGCGCACCTCCGGAGGAGACGAGGATAGAAATTTGGGACGACGGTACAAAGTAAGTCAATTAGATGGTTTAGCATCATATATATCATGTATTTCTTTATTCATCATATATTGAATTTTTCGATCAAAATAATTATATCTGTATAGATATCGTCCATCGTCGGTTCAGAGACGCCTGGGCCTCTTTCTGAGGAACAACTATGGTGGCCATTGGATCAACCACTCTGAAGCTCCTAAAGAGAGGAAGGTATTCTGGTTTGCACACTTCAAGATAAAAGTATATTATATAAATCCTCTAATTTATGTATATTATATAACTTATCTGTGATGCTCACTTACTAAATTATTTATTATAGCAAACGTATTTCTATCCTCCGCACCGGGCCAAGTTGATCGAGCGGATATTTCCTGCCGTTGTAGCCAAGCTTATCCATGATGCTCTGGATGACCAGAAGGCTCGTGATCATGCTAGAAAACCGATCCAAGGTTGGATCACGCCTGAGCAGTGGACTGCGATGAGGGCTAGATTCGACGTTCTGAGGTACAAGAAAAGGTCTGAGAAGGCCAAGGTGGCTAGACGAAATGCTGCAAAGTGGTGTGGTGGCTCGATTTCGATGACGGAATATTTTCGTCGTTTGGTATATTTTTTATTTAAGATATATTATTTTAATATAAGTACGATAAAATGGTAGTAGGAAAAAATATTTAATTCTAGTACTAAATAATATATTTTTAATAGGTACAGAGGGGTAAGAATGTAAACATGGTGACCGTCTTCTTGGCCACCCATCGAAAGGGCAAAAATCTCATTGATGAGAGGTCCTCGCAGACCTTTGTAAGTATTACTTTACTTTGTGTTAATTTTAATATAACTTAGACAATTATCGAGTATCCAAACTTTTCTAGGCCGAGTATCTTAGGCTGCGTGAGCGGACGACTGCTAGTGCACCTACAGCTGGAGAGGCTGGTAGTTTCTCGTAACCCGCTCTAGCTCCGTCGGCGGACGAGCTATGGGTGACCACCGCTGGTGGTCTCCAGAGGGGTACATACTACGGTATGGGATCCTATGGCGTCCTGGTTGTGACACAGTCATCTAGGGCCTTCCCGACAAGTGCGTATTCCCCACAGCTCTTACAGTCGTCGGCCAGAGTCCAGGAGACCGTTGATCGTCAGATTGCGTCTCTCCGTGACGTGTTGGTGCGAAGGATAGAGGAGCAGCCCCGATCCCAGCCGCAGGCGGACGATCCGACGCTCATCACACGATTTGATATGCTCGACCGTAGCATCACGGAGCTCCGAAATTTGACAAATGATCTTAGAGCCTCGACAGAGCACAGCGTGACGGAGCTACAGGCATCATAGCTATCTATGGGCGAGAGGCTTACGATGATGCAGGATTTAATAGTTTATAGCAGTATAAGGCTGTTATCTACCATGGATTCTTACAACCAGCAATCGCAGAGCTGGAACGGATATGTCCTCCTGGTGCGCCTACATCGACATAGACTCCACCGATGTTACTGCCTTCTCCATCGACATTCGTATCGATTTTACGAGAGCAGTATGATCTGTTCTTATCCTTCATGCGCGTCGGTGGTCATCTCCTGCAGATCCGCAGTAGTACGAATATTTGCTGGATATTTGTATTATTTAGGATAGGACTCAGTTGTATGGATATTTGCTGTATTCTTTATGACGGTATTTTCTCCTAATTAGGTTTTTAATTTCAATGTTTTATTTTCTTCAAATTTTATTATATTATTTATATTAAATATATATTAATTTACCAGTGTTGAGTGTTCAACCCAAGGGGTCAGCGAACCCAGTAAATTCAACGGAGGGTTGCCCCAGGTCTATTTGTACAGATTGTGAATTAATAAACTGCAGGAATAATAGTTTAAAAATAATTCAGTTTAATTTTTTTATTTTTTACTATATCATTAGCGACATTTTTTGCGATGTTTAGTGACGTTCATACACATCGCTAAATACGCCGCTAAGTTGCGACGTTACTACACGGCGCTAATGACGTCGCGAAAAATATCGCTAAAAATATCGCTATACATCGCAAATTGCTGACATGGCAGTATTGTCAGGTCATAGTAACGTCGCTATAAAGTTGCTACATACGTTGCTAATTTGTAACGTAAAGCGACAAATGAACACGTCGCTAATTAGTCATGTTGAGTCGCTAAACGTTGCTAATCTAGCGACGCATTTACGTCGCTAAAAAATATCGGTATAGCGACGTTTGGCGACATTTTTTCCGTTAGCGACTAGCTGAAAGGCAACTTTTGTAAAATGTGCCTAATTATGTCGCTAAATTTATTTAGCGACATTTATTGATCATTTAGCGACGTTTCTTTGCGTCGCTAATTTGACTTTTTCTGGTAGTGCACACACAAAATTAGGACGAGTGTTAGAACATGCCGATACGGTGCTTTTCGACGGATATGCGTTAATTTCGTTGTTCACGTACATCCAAATCAAGTTCCGTGAAAGCCTACACATCTACGTTGATGATATGCTCCTTTCGGTGCAATCGGTACGTGACGAGATTGTCCGGTTTGTAGGGACCAACTCCGTATCGAAGATTCCAAGTTTTATAAAAACTATTTTTCTCATGATTTGGAAATCTAATTACTAACAATAGAATGCTAGCTAAAATATTCTAATTGAATATATTACAAAAGGGTTAAATAGGGTTCATACCTAAAGAATCAGTTCAAGGATCGGATGAGCGATGAGGGAGATATTACTTCGTGAATCGGGGAGGTTGAACTCGGATCTCTGAACTCGGGTTCGAGTCGCGGTTCCTCGTGGCCGCAGGGAGGAGATGTTCAGCCACGACGAGGCTCGGGGACACTAGAGGGAGCTTGGCCAGCAGGGGGTGCTTGCCAGCGGTCGGGGATCTCCGGAGGTCGCCGGCGGTGCTACTGCAGCGGCCAAAATAGCAACGGCAGCAGCTATAGCAGCAGTTGATGCGGCAGCGGTTCGGCTGCGGGGACCAGGACGGCGGTGGCTAGCGGCTAGCGGGGCGAGGGCACGGGGGTAAAGGTTGTGGTCATGGTGAAGATTCTGTGCGTCGTGGTAACAGTGTCGGTGGTAGCTTTGCTGAAGGTGGTGGTGTTCATTGGTGGCAATGGCGGAGGTGGTAGTGGTGAGCTGTGGTGGCGGGTCGATGGCAATGGCGGAGGTGGCAGTGGTGAGCTGTGGTGGCAGGTCGGTGGAGGTGATGGTGGTATTCGTCGGTGGCAATGGCGAGATATGGTGGTGTAGGAGGTGATAGTGGCGAAGGTGGTGGTGGCTACGGGCTGCTGCGGTAGTGGCGAAGGTGATGGTGGCGATGAAGGTGGAGGCGGTGAAGGTGACTGCTGCGGGTGGTTCATGGAGGAGAGTTGGTCGCGGGATGGCCGAAGGGGTGGTCCGCGGTGGAGGCGTGGGTATAGGAGGAGAGTTGAAGAAGAAGAAGAAGAAGAAGAAGAAGAAGAAGAAGACGAAGAAGAATGAAGAAGAAGGAGGTGAGGGAATCGGCTGGTGATTAAGTAGAGGAAGGAGAGAGAGGAGGGAGATGTCACTACCCAATTCTAGAAAATAGGTTATTTTTTTATTTTTATTTGGTAAATTGTGAATTGTTTTTAAATAATTATATTTATATTTAATTAGTGATTTTATTATTTCTAATTGATTGTTTTAGGTTTTTGGCTAGCCTGGACCCATGTCAGACCCTAGTGGACCCATGTCCGACCCCACCCACACCCCAGTGAGACCTATTTTTGGGTTTAGAATATTTATTATATTTTTAGTGGGTTAGTTGGAGATATTTGGAGTTAGTTTGAGTGCTTTTGGAACCCGAAATCCAAACCCAAGTGAGAGGGGGGCATTTTGGGCATTTGGAGAATTAGTGAAACCCTTTTATTTGCTTGTGACTGGCCTATTCCCAGCCCCTTACCCGACCACAGCAGCCCCTTCCCCAATTTTCATCATCTTCTTCTTCTTCTCTCCACTATTTCTTCTTATTTCCTCCTCCCAACTTCAAGTAAGTACCTATTCCTCTTCTTTCTTCTTCTATTCTCCATGGTTGTTAACTCTAACCCTACATTTTTCCCTAACCTAGGTGTGTGGAGCCTAGACTTAGTGTGGAGGCTAGATTTGGAGGCTTGGAGCTTGAGGGAGGTGATTTCAAGTTGATTGGAGACTTTGGCCTTGGGATTCCAACTCCCAAGAGGTAAACCCTAACTTTTCTCTTGCTAATTAATCTTATGTAGTGTAATTAGTGGTTTAGAACCTTCTTAGATCCTAAGCCTACCCGTGGGAGGAAGTTGGAACTAGTTTGGTTGAGTTTGGAGACTTTGACAATAGGTTTTGTGTCAATTTCGGGTGGAATCCGAATTTGGCCCAATTTTGGGTGATGCCCTAGGTTAGACGAACCTAGGTAGACGTTGTCGGGTATCTTGAGGGTGAGTGCGTGTCTCCGTTCGGACACATGAAGTCGTGTCACGGAGAAACGGGCGTATCGGGCGAATTTGGGGTTTTCATCGTCGCCGGTTCTAAGTGCGTGCGTGTTTTCGCCACGGGTCTAGAATCGATGGAGTAGCATTTTTTCTAGGATCTAGACATCGTTTATAACCCGTGGGTAAATTTTGGGCCGATTCTGAGTTGGTTTGGTATGCGTTTCAGGAGGTTTTCCGAACCGCACACCGCGTATTCGTCGAAATGACCGAACGGCCATTTTGACTTGGCTTCATAGTTTCGGGCTTGTGCGCGCGTTGCGTTAGCTTCGGAGAGTGTGTGATAGAATTCTCGGGTTGTATTTTATATATATATATAGGTGTTTGTTCATGTCGGGGCCGTTGGGCGCGCGTTAGAGAGTGTTGTGTGTGTGGTTGTGTGTAGTGTTGTATTTGTGTTTATGTGTCTATATATATATTTATGTGTGTGTCTATATATGTGTGTATATATGTGTGTATATATATATATATATATATATATATATATATATATATATATGTGTGTGTGCTAGATATATATTTTCTAGTCTAGGTTATTAACTAGGGGTATGTCTATATACCTAAATAGCTAACTAGATAGCTAGTTAGAGGGGTATTGGAGAGTATCTCAATACCTTGAGAATATCAAGGTATCTCAATACCTTGAGATATCCAAGGTATTGAGTTTCGAGCGGAGTTTTTGAGCAATAACCTAGGAATAGTATTGGAGTGATTTTATATGCTTATGTGTATATATTTACGCGTGCTAGCATAGATTTTAGCGGGTTTAGGCTGGGTGCGTGGCCTAGGGCGAGGTATCGGATACCGAGGGTATCCCGGTATCTCGAGGAGGCGAGTTTGAGAGTTTTCTAGCTTAATGAGCTCGGTTTGACCTAGAATTTCAGGGGCACCCTAGTTTGACCTAGCTTTGACCATAATTTTCCTCGTTGACCGTAAAAGTCAACGTTTGACATAGTTTTGACCTAGAGTTGATTTTTTGGACCCCGGGTTGACTTTTTGATCCGATTTCACTGGTTTGACCCGTTCGACCTAGAATATCCCTAGAAGCCTGTTTTTAATTATTTTATATCAGTTTAAATCCATAGAACCCTGTTTAATCTTGCTTTTCGTAATAGGTTCTTACGACACCGGTCCGGATCTCGATCCTCATCAGTTGCTCAGGACATCAGGCGAGTACCTACCTCTGATAGTTTCTATTTCATGATAGCGTTTATATCACCTATTCTAGAACTGTAATACTTGATTCTGACACATTGTTACACGAGCTGGTACTAGTGGATCCCGTCATGAGATGCTATCCCCCTTACCATGTTCAGCGGGTACTCTATCACGTGTATTTTATCATGTGCTTCGGGTATTGATTCTCATGTGCTATCATGTGCTTCTTGTGCTCTCGCCTTCGTGTGCGCGAGCTATTATCATGTACGTAGCGGTTGTTGTTGGATCCAAGAGTATTAGTGGGGGAGGGAAGTAGGAGTTGGTTATGTGATCAAAGCCAAACAGTATTCATGTGTATGTCGGTTATGCAACTCACGCATAACGGAGTTATCGTAGTATTTTTTCATGTGCAACCTAAGCCGATCACATAACGAACTTGTGCTCAAGGCACTTAGCTAGTATTCATGTTTTCTCACCTGCAGTTACTTTTCCACTACTTGTATTATTCTCCAGTTTACTTTGCAGCTACTTATTCTGCTCCAGCATGTATTTATTTCCTGTGCATCTTATATACTTTTTTATTGCTCGTCATATACACCTTACCATGTATTTGGAGTTGCTTTCAGAGTTATGTACTTCACTCCAGTCCTGACTGGGCATATTTTTTCCAGAGGATCCTGAAGATTTCTGCACGACGTTCTATGGGCCGGGTGTTGACGAGGGTTGTGACTCCGAGACTGAGGAGGAGCCCTGCGAGGAGACGTCGTTAGCGCCCTAGTTAGCTAGGTGGGTTTCCTGGGTTGTTCTCAGTTGTTATTTTGGATGATTGTACTTATTCTTTTGTTGTTGTGAGATGTTGTAGACTATTCTAGACTTGGACTATATTTTGGATATTGTCTTGCTCTCTTTGGTTCTGTTTCTTTGTTGATATCATATCGTGCTTTTATTCTTCCCCTAGTTATTGTGATTGAGAGTTCATGTATATATTGCGTAGTTGCCCTCCTTTTGGAGAGGATTATTCATATATATATATATATATATATATATATATATATATATATATATATATATATATATATATATATATATATATATATATATTGCGTGGTTGCCCTCCTTTTGGAGAGGATATTGTCAGATTTTTGTGAGATATATAGATATGGTTGACCTAGAACGGACCTTTACAGCGTTCTACCGCCGATTCTGCGGCGTAGGCTGGACGTAGCCACGAATCATGCCCGATTTTTCGGGTACGGGTCGTGACAATAGATTCCTAGTTTTTTCTAGGGATTAGGCCGACAACATGTGGTGGAAGGGTTGTGTGTGTGAGTTAATATAGAGTGGGTGTGTGGTTATGATGGTGTAGGAGTTTGAATCATGGGTCTTGATTCAACATTAAAAGTTGTACATAGCAAAAGGGGAGAGAGAGGATGACAAGACCGGTCATATAAGGTTGGGGGAGGGTTTCTTCATTGGCTTTAACCAATTGGGTGGTGACACCTGGCACCCTTTTTTCAATAAGCCCCTCAACATTTGGGTGTTTGCATATGAAGAAAAATAGTAAGAATTTGGTGTAAAAAGTGGTGTTTTGTAGGGTGAGGGGGTGTTGTGTATTTTGTATGGGCCTCATGAGTGGGTGTTGGGTTAAGTTGGGGTTAAGTTAAGTCATTACACCAATTTAGTCAAAATTAGTGTCAACGATGTTCTTTAATTAATTAGAAGTAAATAAGATTTAAATTGGGTAGGACACAAGTGTCATGGACGTAGTAGACTAGAAATAGATTATTGTCATAAATTTGGTTGTGAGAAAAGGGTCGAGGTTGTGTCTCCAATTTTGATTGGAACGGACAAGAATGCAAAGTTAGATTTAAAATTAAAAAATATGCACGAATATTGTAAAATTAAAATAAAGCACAAGAGAGTGCATTTATGAGTGACACAAAGATCATGATTGAAGATTGGCTTAACTAAGTTAAGGATGTGAAATTTTTTGGACAGCAGAAACTAGTGTAGTACTCTAGATATTTAAACAATGATAAAGTACAAAAATTGAATCAAAATTATAGTAGTGAATTATAACTCCAATAATTAATCTCAAATAATACTAATTTAATCCTATATTTTGGTCAGAGGATTTACAGTTGAACCAAGGATTCTCATGAACCAACCCACAAAATGATCCATGAACCAGGTTAAACCAAAGAATAGGTCTAGTCTCCATGCACATATAACCATGCTTAAATAAAATATGTTCCAAATACGCATATCGGAAACGGGGAGTGACAGAAGATAAAGTCTGCAAGTTGGTAAAATCGTTATACGGTCTGAAGCAAGATCCCAAGATATGGCATGATAAGTTTGATAAAGTTATAAGATCAAACGGCTACAGGGTCAGTAAGACGGACAAGTGTGTTTACATAAAGTTCGCTAACGGGAGAGGAGTCATCGTTTGTCTATATATGGATGACATGCTGATCTTGGGAACGGATCAAGCATATTTTACTGAGACAAAGAAGTTTCTCTCATCTAAGTTCAGTATAAAGGACTTGGGGAGATAATGTGATCATGGGGATTAAGTTCACCCGGACGGGCACTGGAGTAAAGCTGTCACAGTCTCATTATATTGAGAAGATGCTCACATGCTATATATATCAGGATCTTCTAGGGATCGATACTTCGTACAGGTGTGACAAGAAGCTGAAGCTAAATCCGAGGGAAAGTGTCAGGTAGATGGAGTATTCAAGCGTCATCGAAAGTTTGATATATGCAATAACTGCTACAAGGCCTGACATAGCTTTTGTCGTGGGGATGCTGAGTTGGTTCACGAGTAATCCAGGTATTGAGTATTGGAAATCTGTGAAGAGAGTAATATGATATCTCAAAAGGACTCATAATTATGTACTGCACTACAGCGGGTATCCGACAATAGTGGAAGGCTTTAGTGATGCAAAATGGTGTTCAGAAGTAAAGAGATAGAGGTCCATAGGAGGATATGTCTTCTTAAATGGTGGAGCTGCTATATCTCATTCCTCAAGGGAATATGAGTTCTATGTACTGGCGGCTGCAGCAAATGAAGCAGAGTGACTTTGGGAGCTCATGTATGATCTTTCAGTAGTTGGTACGCATATTCGGCAGTACCAATTCACTGCAACAACAAGGCCACTGTAGCGGTAGCATCATTTTTTTCTCTTCAATAGTTAGAAGATATCTGTGTGGCTAACGCACATGGTGCTGTATGATAGCATCAAAGATGGCATCATGGTAGCGGTTAATATTTGGAGCTAGGTAATTCTAGTGGGTCCGTTCAAGATACTACATGAGCGCATAATAGATGTCATCATTACAGTGGCTGATTATTGGAGTCAGATGGGTCTGGCGGATCCGCTCATATAAGACCTCAAGCGCCAGCTGATCATAAGAACTATAAAGGAGCATAATATTCCATGTTACAGTGGCGACACCATATGAGGTACCTTGACATGATAAAGCCTCGGCTTTAGGCCATATCATAGCGGCGTAATACCACATATAATCAAGAACACAGCATACATGGGCTTGAAAGACTTTTGATATTATGTCTTCGTAATTCTACCATAAAATTTTATGCTATTAGTTCAAAGAGAAATCTACTATGCATCTAGATTTTGGTTCAAAGAATGATCATTGATTGGGAGAATATCAGGAACAGTGGGTAGTCCTTTGAGACATTGAGGGGTTACAGACCCAGAACCACTGTTGTCTACTATCTGTTCTTTGAGTAGAACAAGATCCTGTGGGAGATGGCTTAGATGCCTTAATGAGTTCTAGGAATTTGGAATATCTGGCGTGATTTACAGGAAGCACGGTAGCACAACACTATAAAGGAGCAGAGAAATTCATGCTACTGTGGGTGACACCACCATGAGGTTCCTCGTTAGGGTAATGCCTCAGCTTCGTGAGCCATGTCATAGCGGCGTAGCACAGCATATAGGCAGGTGGCCTAATGCTGTAAAATAAAGACCGGTAGGCAGCATTACTAAGAGGCCGGTGTCCTCATATTATAGTGGTGTGACACCACCAAGAGGTACCTAGAGAGGGTAAAGTCTCGGCTATGCGATCTATGTCACAATGGCGTAACACCACAAGGAAGCACAAGGCTTTATGCTGGGTAGTTTGGCACTACAAAGAGACTGGGACCTCATGCTACAGTAGATGACACAACAATGAGATGGGACCTCGGCTTTGGGCCATGTCGTAGCGGAGTAGCACCGCAAGAAAGCGCAAGGCTTTATGCCAAAGATTCTTTAAAAGAACTCACCTAGAGTGTATAGAAAGAGATATACACCGTCTCTTGAGGATAAACTTGTAGACGCCCAAGATGCATACACCGATACCAGGCATACATAGGGCCTTTAATGTGAAACCGAAAGCACAACTGATGTCATTGTGTGAGTGGAAAGAATTACAGCTATGGTGCAAAATTTAAAGCTTAGTCCATTCTTGTATCATACTATTATTCGACCCATACGTGAAGATTCAAGTCGAAGCGACATCTATCCTAATGCATGATGGACAGTCACTATGGGGAACGCTCAACCTATATATTGAGATATGTGTGGGATTGTTGGTATTTTTGCCTTTGGAATAGTAAAGATAGTCCCACATTGCCTACACCACCAAGTGGGTATCTCAATATAATACTTATTATGTGTTGAGGTATGCACATGGGGTATGGTGGGGCACATGGATGCCATATGGGAGAGTTTTATTAGGTAAAAAAAATGATTAACTCCTCAATGAAAGCTTTTGAGATTTTTTTCATGCTCTTGGATATTATTCCATAGGAGCTAAGCCCCAAAGGAGCCTAGCGACTCGGACTCAGGCTCAAACTCGGACACAAACTCGGGCTCGAACTCATTCTCAGGCTCAAGGGCGCAAAGTGGCACTTTGTTGGCGCACTTTACACTTAGCACGTCAACATCGTCGTAAGGCGCTTGTTTAATTTTTGTATATTGGCTTTTTAGTCCCACATCAGAAAGAAGAGGAGGATGGGCTTACATCCTTCCCTATATAAAGAGCCCTCTAGCCTCCTTTTGAGATACACCAAATATTAAGAAAGAGGAGTCCATTTGAGTCACATGAAGAGGTGACTACGAGTGTTTCAGAAGTTCTCTTGTGAACTTGTTGGTTCCTGGGAGCAGATCGTCTATAGATGACGAATCTTGCTTTGAGCAATGATGGTCTTCCCCACCCCAGCAAGAATAATTTTTATTCTATATTTCTTCCATCTTCTTCTAGTTATAAACGTTCTGTCCCAATTGCATCTACGTTTGCAAGAAAGAACGTGTTTTTGGTTCTTGAATTCTTTGATGAAAAAGGAGTTATAATCAACAACTATATTATATATTATATAGTTCTTCCTTGGATCGAGGTATATCAGAGAGAAAACTTTTGTGTAAAATCCTGATCTCGACTTCAACTTATTGTTCTACCATCTTTGATTAATCTTCAGGAATAACATATTTGAGTTGTTACACATTGCTGGTAGTATGCTTAAAATGTCAAGAACATCCAACAAGTTCGTTGTAAATTTTTTACTCTAACAGTATACCGTCGAAGGTATGCTGTCGGGCATGGGCTGAAATTTATTTCTTAATTTTGAGTAGCTGTGGAGAACCTATTGAATCGGTGGGAGAAGCTTAAGGGAAATTTGTGTATTTCTTTTATTCACTAGTAAATATTTTTTGAGTTGGACTCCAATCATCTCGTGATTTTTTCTGTCAGAATTTTTTACGTAAAAGTTGATTGTATTTGTGTTGTTGCTTTTGTGCGTGGATATTGTGCTCGTATGCATTCTTATATAAATCATTGGCATTTTCTTCTGAATTAGAAACAATATTTATTCTCCAGGTTCTGCATCCGAACACATCAATAAAGACCAAATACTAGTAAAAAAATCATGATTTCGTAAGAAGTAAAACTAAGAGTCTAAATTTCTTCATCATAGTTATCAAATGAATTATAATCTAAAAATGATGTAGTTTAAGTTAATTTAAAGATAAAGATAGCTTTGATGTCTAAAACAAAAGTAACAAAACTATATTTTAAAAGATATCTAATAACTTGTAATAGAAAGTATTCATAAAATAACGAAAATATGTTGGGAACATGGTGTGACTCAAACCATAATTGGCCCATGAGATGTAATATTGTACTGGGCCCACGTGACTTAAAGGGAATTCCCATCTAAGGCGTGAAAAAATCTTAATTATCAGCATCTCAAAAAAAATAAAAATTATTAAGAGCTCATAATCCCACTGTCTACCCAATGTGAGACTAAACTATCAACTCCATTGTCACCACATTTTAAGCGCTCAAACAAAAGAGCTTAAAAGAGAATTTCCATGTAAGGCCTGAACAAATCCAAATTATCTACACCTCATGATCCTATTTTCTATCCGATGTGGAAACTAAACTATCAACTCCAATGTTACCACCTTTTGAGCGCTCAACCGAAAACGAAATACAATCTAACAAAAAATTCGTTGGAATACCTAAAATTAAATTTTAAAATATAAAATAAATATTATTTTGGGTTGTACAACATTAAGTACCCATGGAGTGCTAGTACCCGGTACACCTTCCTATATAAAATACAAATAATTAGAAATCTGGTTACTCCGTGGTACCCGGGTACTGTTACTTCCAATATGAAGATAACAGCGATAGGTAGTTCTGGGTAGGGGTGAGCATTCGGTTCATTCTGTCCAAAATCGAACCGAATAAGCAAAATCAAATTCGACCGAAAACTGAATAAGCAAAACCGAAGTCGAACAGAAATGGCCCATAACCAAACCAAACCAAACCGAATTAAATCGGTTAGGTTTTCGGTTTTCATTTTATTCGATTTATTTGCATTTTTTGTTAATATATATAGTAACTAAATATACCTAGATATATTTAGTATATATATATATACAGTAAATAAATTTAGTATATACCTATATATATATATTAATATCTATTAATACTTTATTCCTTTTTCGGTTTAGACCAAAACCAAAACCCAAATTTGAAGCCAAAACCGGATAAGAAAATTAAGTATTTTCAAAACCGAAATTGAACCGAATATTTTTTAAACCAAACTGAATCAGTTCGGTTCAGTTCAATTTTTGGTCCAAAATCGAATAATGCTCACCCCTAGTCCTGGGTACTTACTGTTGTCTTGAAGGAAAGTTTTCAAATATTTGTACCGGGTCTAAGTCATTTTGGGTACAATAAGCCATTATATCCTTTTTATTTTCTCTCTATTGTAATAGAAAAAACTTGATACAGTACAACAACTGTATGACAAGTGGGCTCCCATCTCTCTTCGTAACGTACAAATTTATATATATCAAAACTTTAAGATGTGAATCACTTTTCATACAGTGGCTGTTTCAAAACTTTGGTACAACCATCTGTATCAAAGTTTTTCTCCTATTGTAACATACTGAAATGACATGGGGCCTCAGTCATTAGAAGATAACCCATAATTCACAAAGATCAAACAATAACCAAAAGAATTAGCATACAATGATGTATCATTAGTGCCTCAAGGTGTTAATGGACCTGGTCCAGGCCGGCCCGCAGCCCGCACTGACCGAGTTCTGTTCGGGCTGGATCGAACCAGAGATAGATAACGGGCCTGCCCGGCCCAGGTCAGTATTATTTTGTTTGGACCCAGTTCGGACCCACCCGGTCTGCGGTGGATCAGGCTGAACCAGTTTGGGTCCGAGCCGGTTCATGTACGGCCGGACCGACCTATCTTTTTTTTTATTTATAGTATATTATATATTAATACATGATATTAATACATATAATACGAACTATTAAACTCTAAAATTTATAAATAGAATTTTATAAGTTATCATTTTTTGTTTATAAAATTATAAGTTATTTTTTAATTATAATATTTTGTTCTATATGTATTTTTTAATTATAAGTTAATTGTTACAAAAAAAATTTGTTACATAATTTATATATAAATTCCTATAATTTATGTATACTTTGTAGTTTGTTATAATTATAATGTTTTATATATTTTTCTATATGAGTTATTAGTTATATAAATTTAAATAAAAAATTATTCTTTCAATAAATAAAATTTTTATATGTAAACAACACTAACTAATAAAAACACTTAACTGGAAAAAATTATTCAAGATAATTTTTAATTTTTTTTCTTACATAAGTCATTAAACATATATTTGTGTTTTAACTTCTCAACCTCTCTTCAAAATTTATTTGTAATACTGCAAATAAAGTTTATAGAGAGACTGAAAGCTGAAACTCAAATATAAGTTATAATTAGGTTTAAATATACCTATGATTTATATAACAATAAAAAATATTAAAATTGAGACATTTTTTGAAAAAATACAAGATTACTACTGTTAGCCTTTAAATTTGAAAGTTCTAAGAGAACTTGATTTAATTAATAAATAAAAAGAGAGTACAAAGAGGTCCTAGGGAGACAATCTAAGTACAAATTTATTTTCTGGGAAGTGGCGATGGAGGGTTAGGAGTGTAGCTACTCTCTTTACTTTGTGGATGATCCGATGTAGGAGGAGGAAGCTCTTCTCTCTTGCTTGACTATAGGTTCACCGATAGCCCATCTCTTGTATGGGTGTGACACCCTACTATTTATAGTCATCCCTGGGCGCACATATATTGGGCCGCATTGATGCTGGAGGGTGCCACGTGTCCCTTCTTAATATGGTGCAGCTGTAACCGTGAGCAGGTTAAGCTGGCACGCGGACGCTTGTTAGAATTTTTCTGTTGCTGAAAATCTGGGTGGTTCTCGTCCTTTGTAGGCGTGACTTGGTCAGCTTGACACATAGTCTGCACTTGGTTGGAGATAATCACTCTTGTCATAACAGCAAGATTTGGTCTTCATGGAATCTGAAACACATGTGGCCAGAGACGCATGAGACACATGGAGTCTGCGACGCATGGGGCCAGAGATGAATGAAACACATGGAGCCTGGGACGCATATAGCCATAGAAGCATGGGACGCATGGAGTCTGGGATGCATGAGACAGAGACGCATGAAACATATGGAGTCTGGGACGCATGGAGCCAGAGACGCATGGAACGCATGGATTCTGGAATGCATGGGGCCAGAGATGCATGGGACCGCATGAAGCCTGGGACGCATGGGACAAGAGACGTATATGACGCATGGAGTTTGGGACGCATGGGGCCATTTGTGCTATACACGTGGCACTACACATCCATCGAGAGTGAAGTTCTATGCTGACGTAAGATTTATGTTATTTAGTATTTTTACGTCTTTTGAGGCATTCAGAAAATTCTTTTTGTCAGAATTTTGTGTCAGAGATGATCTTTTTGACGGGATGCCATGTCAAGTCCATCTTCAGCAAAAGCTTCTTCGGCTGTTTGGGATGCATGAATGTCGCCTTATTGGGTCACAGGAAGACTCTGTGGCCTAATCTCTTTAAATTTTTTATTTTAGGGTACATGATTGAATTAATGGTTATTTTTTATGCTTCTACAAGATCACCTTCAAATTTTTTTAAATTGGTAAGTTTGGAATAATTTGAATATGAAGCATGGAGGAAGAAGCACCTTTGGGCGCATGGCTGGAAGGTTGCATGGACGTTGGATCGAATGGACGTCAGGCCGCTTGAGCGTTAGGCCGCATGGGCTGGCACTTCCAGGCTGTCAAATTGTCATTAACTGACATATTTGTTTGGATCTTTTAGTGGATCTCCTTTGGGATTCTGCACTATTTCTTGATATGGGGCCCGAGAGGCCGCCGTTTCCAGGAAGTTTAAAGCGGACCTCGCGAATTGAGGTATTAGGTTCATCCTCATAACTGCTTGGTTCATTGCCTAGATCTTTTCATAAGCTTTGAGGCCTATAAAATAGGTGATGGGAAGGAGAGAGAAAATTTTATCTCTTTGCTTTCTTTCTTTCTCCTGTGAGGGATGCTGAAGGCTGAGGCTCTTTTCGTCGAGGGGTTGATCAAAGGCGGTTTTGATCCATGCCCCCCCGATCCGGGTGTCTTTCTTGGAGGTAGAGCAGTACTGTACTTCTCATGCTGGACTGTGGAGGAATAGGCCCAAGTATACCATCCTATTATAGGGATGCGCACAGGCCCTTTTTGAGATTCTGTGATGGAGACTCGTCTTGGACATGCGTCGACCACTTTTCCAGAGTTTTTTTGTGTGGATGAGCACTCCTCTGTAACATACGCACCGAGCTTTGGCGTGGCCGCATGGGTGGAGGGTCGTCTGCTTCATGCGCGTAAAGCTTTATCTCTGGCTTGACCGCAAGGATGAGATCTCCTCCTGCTTGTGAGTGCAGGCTCGATCATGCATCACTGTGACCGAAACAGCCATAGGCGACAGTTTATGCCTTTACGTGATCTTCACTGAGACTGATACATGTCTTCTTTTTGTAGGTTTTGCCCTCACTCATGCTGCTCATGATGGAGAATGAAAGGATATTATAATACCCGTCATTCGTAGGGAATATTACCCTTGTGCGGCAGTTTCTCGTTAAGAACTAATCCAGGAGACAAAGATGGTTCACCGAGAACCGATCCAGGAGACGAGGACCGTTCGACAAGGATTGATCCAGAAGACGAGGATGAACATCATGCATCACGCGCTGTATCATCCTTGTTTATGCAGCATGTTATCTGTGTTTCTCCCTTTTATGTGGCTTGCTACAGGCTGGGGGCTTGTGGAGGCAATGCCAGGATTGGATTAATTGACATTCCTCTCGTCGGTCTTCCCGCATGTTTGTAGAGCGTATGTTCCTACTCTTCCTTTGCTATCCATCAGTATGGATTCCATATATTGAGGTTTACACTGTGGAGTGGTGAGCCAGAAAGCATTGAGCTATATTGTTGGGCCCACTTATGTTTGTGGCAGAAATAATACGGGGGCACCTTTTAATGGAAGAGGTTCTTTTCAGCGAGAACTCATGAAAACCCTTAAAAGGGGTTTCCATCATATATACTCAAGACCTTGAATGTTAATGAAAACCCTTGAATATAACGGATTTTCATCATATGTGCTCATGATCTTAAATAAAAGTTTTCCCTTTTTTGGAACCCCTTCCTTCATTTGTCTTGTTGTGTATGAATTTTATGTGATCTTTGGATATTGTTCTAGAGGTAATATGAACGTAGTACAATACCATAGCTTTGTAAGAAATCCTGCTGGAGGATCTTTGGTGGACTTATTACTTTTTGTGCACTAGAGTATAAGTAATAAATTCAAAAATAATCCCTATCAGAGGTGATATGGACGTGATAGGATTTGTGGACCTATTACTTCTGCGCGCCTGGGTGCAAGTAATAGATTTAGAACAAGCTCTGCCAGAGAAAATATGGAGATGGCAGTTTTTGTGGACCTAATACCGTTGGTGTACCTTGGTGAGTACGGGTTATAAGTGGGAATAGCAATTAATATCACAGGTAATATGGACGTGATGATCGATATCCAAGATCTGGAAAGTTTTCTCAGAGGTAATATGGACATGGCAAATTCAACCGGGAAAAAATGTTAGGATGATAGTTCAGAGGTAATATGGATGTGAATCGATATCTGAGAAACTCGCTGAGGAGTGGTTTGTTGAGTGTCGTCTATCCGAAAATAAAGATAGACCTGAGGATTGCTCCGTTGGAGAGATAGGTGGAACGATAGCTCAGAGGTAATATAAACATGGCTAGCGTCTAACGAGATTAGTTTTTGAGTGGTCATTGCGGAAGTACGCAAGTGGTCCTGAGGACTGCTCCATTGGGAAGAATTTTAAGGATCCATCATCCGTTGCGTATCCAGGGCTCCTGGATATAGATGATGGCTTTTACAAGAATTTATAAAGAAGGGAAAAGTGTTGCACATTGGCACTTGCTCGGGATTAAGAACCTAGAGTGTAGAGTTGTACATCTGGGTTGTCCCGCTGGTGCTGAGGGGAGTACAAATCAATTTTAGATATAGTACTTTTTCAGAAACTTACCATTGATAGTCATCATGAGCAAGTCACCGTTGGTTTTCGCGAGCCGGTAGGTGCCGTTGGAGAATACCGATTCTACGACAAACGGGCCTTCCCATTTAGGCTAGAATTTGTCGACCATTTTGTGGGTTATAACCATCGATTTTCTTACTGTCAAGACAAGATCGCCCACTTAGAGCGTTCTCTCTTTGACCCGCTTCTTGAAGGCTCCATAAAGACGCGCCTGGTACAACTTAATACGCTGCTGAGCTAAGAGACATTTTTCGTCGAGTGCTTCCAACTCTTGTAGTCATTGGCGATGGTTGTCGTCCACAATTAGCTGATTGGAGAGATCCACTCAGAATGAAGGGATTTAGATCTCGAGGGGGAGGGCCGCTTTGCTTCCGTACACCAAAGAGAATAGTATACTTCCTATAGCTGTCCTGACAGTTGTACGGTAGGGCCAGAGATATTCACCCAGCTTCTCTTTCCAGTCGCGATTGTTAGATGACACAAATTTTTTGTGAAGCTTGATGATGGTTTTGTTGAACGCCTCGGCCAATCCATTTTTCGATGGGTTGTAAGCAGTAAAACTCCCATTCTGAATTCGATTTCTGTTACAAAACCTGTAGAATGCATGACTTGCGAATTATGGACCATTATCGTAAATGATCCTTCGTGGCTAGCCGAAGAAGTATATGACGTGATGCTTGACGAAGCTAATCACATTCGATATTTTGACTTCCATAAGTGGTACTATTTTCGTCCACTTGGAGAAGTAGTCTAAGGTGGACTTATTGGTTCAATGATATCCATTCCCCATGCTTCAAACAGCTAGGATGCTACCTTTGGGTGTAGGAATTCCGAGGGCTGGTGGATGAAGTCTGTGTGAATTTGGCACGTTTGGCATTTTTTGCATACTAAATGGCCTCTGCTACCATCGTCAGCCAGTAATAACCTATTTTTCGAAGGCGGTCCTGTAGCTTTGGACCTGGTTGGTGTGCGCCACAGACGCCATCATGGGCTTCCTGAAGTTCCTGTTTGGCTTTTGCATTCGATAGGCATCATAACAAAAGGCCATCGTATGAGCGGCGATACATTATTTTAGTAGCCGCATCGTAGTAGAATCGGAGGGAACGTCTCCTAATGGACGTGGCTTCTTTTGGGTTCTCAGAAAGAATTTCATAGACCGCATAGTCAATGAATGAAAGCCTCCAGTCTTGGACATCAGTGTGTACTTCCATTGCGTAGCTCAGACATAGGCAGAGGTCATTTTTGGGGTAGACCAGCTCTTAATCGATCACCGTGATTAGCTGATGGGTATTGTTTAGAACTACCAATGAGGTAGCAAGGCCTGCCAGGGCATCAGCCTCAAAGTTCTGCAGTCGAGGGACGTGCTCCATGAAGAATCCCTCGAAGGTTGAGATGATGCCAAGCGCAACTTGGTGGTACAAAATTAGGTCTTCATTTCAGACTTCATATTCACCTCAGACTTGGTTGACTATCAGCTTGGAGTCACCGTATGCCTCTAAATTGTCCACTCTCACTTGTTTAGCAAGTTGGAGTCTAATAATGAGAGCATTGTATTCTGCCATGTTGTTGGATCATGGCTCCATGAGGGAATAAGATCGATTAATAACCAGATTGTAGGGGAGATTAATACTTGTAAAACCCCTATTTTAAAAAGATTGTATTTATTATTTTTTTATTAATTAATAATTTAATTATGGTAATTATGTGCTAAATAGGAGAAATAGATTTTTAATAATTTTTATTTTAGGTGTTCGGGCACTTAGAGGATTTATGGGACCATTAGGAATTTTTTCGGAATTTATTCCATGTAGGAGACCCCTTGAGCAGTTGCTAGCCTAACGATGTGCAATATCCTAATCTATAAATTTTCTTATGAGTATATATATATATATATGTATATACAAATATATATATATATATGTATATATATATTTTATAAAGAAAAGAAAAGAAAAGAATTAACTAATTAACTAATATAATAAGTATAATAATAATAACAACCAACTTACTACTCTTCTACAGCAACTCCTTAGTAACAAGGAATCAAAGTAAGCAATTCCCAGAGACCGCTAGCAAATTTATTTGCTTCAGCGGGTACCCAGGGGAGCCCGCCCATTAGACCCCTTTCAGCCCTTTGTTCACCCCACGGCCGCTCCATATCCTTTCCCCTCTCTCTTAATATAATATATATATATATATATAATTCTCTCTCAAAACCCTAATCTAAAACTCCAGACTTCCTCTTCCCATCTATAGCCGTCACCGCAGCCAGAGAAGCCTCCCCAAGCCATCCAACCATCCCGTCGACGCCGACATCGCGAACTGCAGTCTCCCACTCGAAGCACCTTCGCTCCGGCGTGTTTTCCCGTTGACTCGCTCATCCAAACGCTGTTCCGTTTTCATAGGTATGATCTTCCCTCAACCCTCTCCAGTATTTGTTTTATAGTCAACCTCGGAAAACGTGCGCCCCTAGGTGTAAATCAGCGTCCAAAATGGACGGACAGACAGAATTCTGCAATCGCAGAATTCCAGATTGACCACCCGTATTGCCGAGTTCGTATCTCCCACCACAGAGATCCGAATTCGGTGATTCTTTTTGATACCTGTAGATTACATGACCTAGTTTATTTTCTGTATAATAACCCTAGGCTAATAGTTGCTGTGGACATAGTTATGTTCGTCACAAAACTGTGCGCACCCACTTTTTCCGGTTTTCCAAAGGTTGGAGAACGGAGCGCGCCCCGCCAAACGGGACCGCCCCGCCGTGTGCCAAGTGTACCGAATGGTGCACGCAGCATAACGGGACACGTGAAAATTCGTGGGGACTGATTCGGACGCGTGTGCGCGCCGGAATCAGACCGTATCCGCGGACACATTTCGTGTCGCCACTTTTGTGGAACTCGCGAGTATTTTGTGCACGCTTGTCAGATTGCGACGAAACTTGCGCCACTGGACTCGTGGTAACGCGCTGGTCCTGTGACCCAATTTTCACGCATTTCTGAGACGGTTGACCAGATCGCCAATTGGCGGGCCCCACAGTTGACTTTTTGGACCAAATTGTGTTCGGCCCATCGGAATCCACATTTGGACATACCGTTGGGTTCGTAATGACATTTAGAGTTGTTTGACCCATAGTTTGTCCCATTTAGAGACTGTTACCCTTGGCACGCTTTTCGGTGCAAAGTGGGCCAAACGTGGACCCCACTTTTGTCCGAAATTACCGTTTTGCCCCTGTGTCCAAATTGGACGAAAGGGATGTGCTTTTTAGCTATTTTGCTCATTCTGGGAACGTTGGTGATGTTTATTTCAGCATCCGGAGACGTTCATTCTGAGGCCGTAGCTTCTGACTCTTGGTGTTGACATTGGGACACTACATTTTGCAGCTTCTAGCTAGGCAAGATACCTTGCCAAATTGTTTACAGTACCTTGCATGCTATTTATATTTCTGTTCATTTATTTCATTTCTGTATAGTTCTTGCATGTGTAGTTTTTCTCTAGTCATTACTATGTATTAGATATGTTGACACACACATGGCACCTAGTATCATAGAGGACAATCATTAGGCGTATGGGCTTTTAACCACTCTGGTAAACCGTAGTATATAGCTCGCACTACGGGCGTGTGTCGCGCTGGTCGCTACCCCAGAGGTATGTCGATTTCTGTAGAGTCGCGCTGGTCGCTACCCCAGAGGTATGTCGATTTCTGATGTTCATGGACGAGTGCATGAGTTGTGAGGCTTAGATCGAGTAGACTACCCTTGCCCATACGTCGAAAAGTTGTCCTCACTTGCATTCATATAGATTGTCTTATACAGCGTACTTATTTATTTTCAAATTATATGCATGTTTACTGTATTCAAGTTGGCTCGTATTTTCTGTATCTTGTTACGTCCCTCTGAGGACCTGGTCCTCTGCCAGGTATATCTGCTCTTGAGTATTTGCAGGAGTACGGGTCCGGACCTGACGCATTATTTTCTGTCGAGGAGGTCTTACCTTCTGAGCATAGTTGATTATCTAGCGATGGATTCTTTTAGCTGATACACTTCTGTCTTCACATTATTTTATATTGGAGATCTTATACTCCTCTCTCATTTTAGTTGGATATAGTCTTTGGTAGTGGATTTGTCTCCACCCGACTATTATTTTCTGGATATTTCAGACTCCTTATTCTAGTTTAGTATTTCTTTTCTATGACTTGTTGGGTGGATGAGATTAACATATCTGTGACTTGTGATATTATTTATACCACATGTGAGTTTATATTCATATTACAACGTACGTATGGGTTATGGTTTCCATATATTGGAGTTGCCATATCCATGCGGCTGGCATGCTTACGTGTTCCTAGTCCTATGTATTTGGGACTGGGGCGTGACAATACTATCCCAACTCCGTCGACGATATTATCTTTGGTCCCTGCTCTCGAAGCACCATCGAAGAACATCTGTCAGACAGCTTCGCACAAAGTCACGTTTGAGTTTGCCACTTTGTCTGAAATATCGTCGTAGTATTTCGAGATTTCTGGCACCGGATGTGCTGCCAGAAAGTCGGCTAGTGCTTGGCCCTTGATGGCTTTCTGAGGGACAAATACCATGTTGTATGAAGACAATAGTACTGTCCAGGTAGCAAGGCGAGAACTGAGCTCCCCTGGTTTGGTCATGAGAACTCTGAGCGAATTGACTCGCGAGATCACATGAATGGTCTGTCCAGTCATGTAATATTGAGTCTTTTGGATAGCAAATACTAGAGTAAGGCATTCCTTTTCGATGGAGGTGTACCTATGCTCTGTGCCGACCATCATCGGGCTAAGATAGTATATGGCCTTCTCGTGTCCTGCGTTACTATTATGGGCTAATAGAGCACCGAGGGAGTGATCCATTTCACGTACATAGAGTAGGAAGGGCTTTTCCATGACCGGTGCTACCAGCACTGGAGGGTTTGATAGGTATACCTTGATGTCTTCGAACGCGCGTTGGCATTCCTTATTTCAGACAAAGGAGACACCTTTCTTCATGAGTTGGGTGAATGGCCGACAATGTCCAGAGAGATTTGATATAAACCTCCTAATGTATGCCAGCCTCCCTTGAAGGTCGCAGAGATTCCAGAGGTTCCTCGACGGGTTCATCTCGAGGATTAATTTAGTTTTTTGGGGTCTATGTGAATACCTTGAAAAGTGATAATAAAGCCCAAGAATTTGCCGTCGGAGACTCCCAGGAAGGATTTGGTAGGGTTCAGCTTGAGATGGTGCATACACATGCGGTCGAACACAGTCTTCAAGTCCCTGAGGTGATCACTATTAGAGTGACTTTTGTCAGGGATGTAATTGTCATGCCCCAATCTTCCGCAAGCTCAATAGTCCCTGCTGAACGTGAATCACCACGTTTACAGCTCTCCCGCAGGACTATCGTTCTCATCGGGACATGATGCCGTACGAGCCTGGAGTTGCGCTCGTACAAGGCGATGTTGTCAAACACCAAATGTTATCATTGAAACAACCAAGTTACAGCGGAAGTCAAGTATTGTGTACCAAGCACACAATCAGAGTATACGCAGCGAAGCTCACGATAGGGTCCAAATGAGATGCCCCGAGTCAATGCCACAAAGGCGATGCCACGGAGACGATGAAATAACTCTTGCTCTTTCTCTAGCCCACAAAGGTACTTACAGTTCATACATCTTGTCCCGTATATCCAAGCAGCGCCACTACGCCTGTGTACCTGAAATATTGCCCATAAACGTGGGTCAGTACACAACCGTACTGGTGAGCGGGATAACCCACTCGCCTAAGCCGACACTAAGTAAAATAGTGAATGCAAACAGTTATATGGTGATCTTTCTAGTTGAATCCTAGATTCATTTCATGGCATCTGGATGACATGTTAAGGAAAGCAGTAAAGCAGTTTAAGCATGCAAACATTCATTCTCAAACCAAACGACAAGCAGTTTATATATAGCCGACCCGTCTAACTCAATGTCATCGCTTGCACGATAACATACCGAACCATCAGTCTCGCCACAATATCCATCCAGAACCAAAGTTTATATATCCCACTCTCGAGTGCACACTCTTGCCGAGGCAAGGTGGCCGCGCCTATACGATGCACAAACCAACCAAAGTAAAACAAGCCAACATCTACTCTTATATGAAGTCACTGGCCAAAGGCCATAAAGGACGTTGATCGGACAGATCAATGCGGTTCTATTCGAAACAGCGCTAAGTAGCTAACCTACCTGAATCGCATCCAACCGCTGGTACCGCGCCCAAGACGCGTTACCCAATTGTCTCCTCCATGGCCGAACGGTCCCGGTGCCCCGGAGCACCCGTTCGAGGAAACCAAACCCTGTGCCACCCAGGTTGTCCGTGACTATGCAGACACGTAGGTATGACGAGAGGATCGAACATTCTCGCCCCACCAAGCGATCCTAGACTCGTTCCACCAATAATCCAACCAACACATCCATAACCATTCTTCCAACATGTCCTTCCAAGAACCCAAATCTCGACCTCAAAACATAGCCCGAGGCATCAAAATATCAAGTGTTTCATAGGCACGAAGCCTCTTCTCAACACAATCCAAATTGGTGCAACACCTATGCTCGAAGCTAAACCCATGGCACAATGCCGTTTCAGTGGCACAATGTCACATTCGTGGCACGATGCCCCATCAAACGACACAACGCCCTCGCCGATACAGTTGTTCGGTTTCGAACCACAACTGCTCGCTTTGCAAGACAAAGCATCCTTGTGATACACGCGCACGGATGCACGTTCGCTCGCCCGAATCCCGATATTCTCGATATTTCCATTGCCTCAATTGTATCATTCCAACTTGTATATTTCCAACCGTCCAAGCATAATCCCAAGAAAATCCAACCGATCGCCTCAAATGAATAATCCAGCTATCGTATCCAACTATCCAACGCGTAAACCATTCAAGCCACAATCCTACCAAGCCAACGACGCACACTCTATGCACGCCTCAGTGTAGTGCTTCCCGATGTTTCAGCCCAAGTGTACAAGCCATTACGTGTTTTCCATATTATTAGGCATGAAGGAGTAGAGGAGAAGGGAAAGAGCCCACTCATAATGTTCGAATCCGTTAGGCATCCTGTCCTGCCGATACGGCCAATCCCTTGAACCCGTGGTCCGATGCAAGCGCGATCTACTCAACTGGTATGACCGTGCGAGCAGGTCGTGCTCTCCAAATCATCCGACCGATCAGACTAAGGAAGACGGCATTATCGTTTCCATCCAGCTATTCAGTATTGTTCTGAACGAACACCTGATTTCCATCGATCCCGCTAGCCATCTGCACATTGAAACCAACTCGATTAATCCTTCTTCCCGAAATCCGACATTTCAAATGTAACCAGCATTTGATTTATTCAGTCCGACTCAGCGTAACGCTCCGAGCGGTTGCGGGGCGTTACATAATATACCACTTAGAATCAGGTTCGTCCACGAACCGTGCTGGTACTCATTCCTTACTAGCATGCCACAATCTAATTCCATAGATCTGCTCTATGCAACTCTCATATTCACTATTTCTGACTCAACATCTCGTTCTGCTGAACGCTAGAATAAATTTCACGAATTCCCACATCCTCCTTGCAGCTCAATACGAATTCATCGTATCGCTTAGTTTTGGATCGTACATATATTTAAGGCGTCCCTAAAATACATGCATTTCAGCCGAGCTTTGCGATAGCAAATTTGAACAAGTTACAAGGGTATCTTTATGTTCGAGGCGTCCATATTGCTTTGCTCCCAAATGGACCAAATCACGATTTCCATTCCAACACATTCGCTCGAGAACTATTCTCAATTATGCAGATTTTCCACCGACTCAATGAGTTCGCGTTCCAGCTCAAACCATCCCATTATTTCTGAAATCAGTACTAGCAACATCTCCAAATATTATCTCGTGCACCGAACGATTCTCACAACTGATCTACCCCAGCTATGCGACTTACCCAAATATCAACTTGCTTAGATCAGCTCAGTCCAACACATTTCCTGCCATCTCAATATCTCTCAGGGTGAACATCTATATTGAGGTTCGTGTGATCCACGAAGATCTCGCCGCCACGCCAAAGGGATTTGTGTCGCCACAATTTCAACGTGGACACACTCGCCACAATTCTTAGGTTGCGCATGAAATAGTTCTTCGCGCTGCTTCCACTGCCTCGAAGCATAGGATATCACCTTCGCCTTTCGAATGAGCATGCTTCCCAGACTAAGTTTCGAGACATCTTATAAATCTGAAGCAAATCTGTCCCTTCCAGTATTCGCAAGGATTTGATCTGAACGAGCCGTTGCTTTAACTTCACGAGCTAGTTTCACAGTCGTCAATTCATATGAATGCTATTCCCTTCCAGGGCACGATGAGTCAGAGGCGATGCCATCGATAAAAATCTGCGACTCTGAATCTCATCAGTTGACAAGGCTACTTCCACCATCGCTTCGATCTTCCGGCTGTATCTTCAGCTGAAGGCTATCCCAAGGATCTCTCAAATCCAACACTCAGTCAATCAGTCAAATCTCATTGCTCACATCTGCCCTCGACGCATTCCCAAATACGCCGCCTCAAGGGTCGTTCTATGGGTCTACCATATTCAATCTCTGATCTGACGGGCAAGTCGCTAGGGTCAGCTGTCCCGAAGCTACGCTCGATAATTGTAATCATCACGATGGACAGTTACTATGAACCATGCTATATCTCATCTGAAAATCTGACTCAAAATCCAACCATTCACCCGAGCGAAGTTTTCGAATCCGAGAACCGCGCTCGTTGAAACCTTATTCCATCAATCCGCCGTTCTGTCCTGAATCCATCAAATTTCCGAATTGCATATTCGATTCTCGCACTACAAATTGCAATGATTCTCAAAACCCAAGACTTGCTCCAATTCTTATCCATTTGCTGCGTCCCACAATGCACTTCCAACTTACTCGAGCAGCGTAGTGATTTGTTCCGACGTTGCTATCACATTTAGCTATCTTCAAACGTCCGTCCACGTCTTCCGGAGAATCCGTTTACTATCGTTGCACCATCCTGCACAAAATTCCATTTCCGCTAAACCTGAGTCAACTTCACGAGCAACAACATCCAAAATCTTTCAAGTTTGTGTGAATCCATCTCATTGTCCCTCCAAACCAATATTGTGTTTCTTTGCTCAACCAACAGCTCAATTACGTTGCCCAAAATCATAGTCCGTGCTCGCTATCATTCCGATAATCCCATCGCTTTGCTCAAGCGTAACTCAAATGTTCGTTCCGATTCGATCCATCTCTTAAGCCCAACGATGCTTTCCATTTGCACCAGTCCGTTCACGATATGCTCAACTCAATATTCGCTTGCTCCATTTTCATTCTTCTCAACTCAACCGACGTGCACCAACCAACTTGTATTCTCGTTTCACGAGTCCGTTCAGGAAATTCCCATTTGATGTCCAACCAAAATGTTTCCAATGCCTTGCTCAAAATGTGGTATCCCATATACCACTCCGAATCAAGTCACTACTCACATTACGTTTTTCTGCACGAATCCAAGATCCGTTCGAACCATTCTCCATGCATGATCATGCCTTTTCCAATCCGAGTTTGACACAAAACTCAGGCAACGCTTGAATTATCCAACTGTTTCTCAACCCGTCTGATACCTTCTCAACACGAGCAATCGTGCAATGATTGTCTTCCAAATAGTCCAACCCAATACCCAACGGTTTCACACTTTTGTTGTACGAGCAACTCGTACCAACTTATCCATATATTCCCGAGCCAAACTCAAACATGCTCAACCGATGCGCCACAGCCAAACTTCCAACTTCTATCCAACACAATTGCTTGACGAGTAACTCGTGCAAGGATCTATTCTCTTCGAATGTTTCTACTCAAAACATGCCGCATAACCAAATCTCGATAGCCAACCAACTGATCCATTGAGGCAATCAGAACTCCCGAACACTAAGCCAAGCCAACCCAACAAAAGCCCACACTTGTTGCACAAATGCAACAACGCCAACCAACTTGCTGCACGAATGCAACAACGCCTAACGAGACTAAGCGATCCTACGAAAACCAACCAAGGCAACCCAACACAGAAATAAAATGCAGCCAAAACCAGCAATAAATAGACTTATTGCATGAAACATCCGATGCGGCACCGAGTAGAGTCAAGAGCTAGACGACACGCGGAAGCTATTTAGAGTTTGTGATGAAGCGAAGGACCAAGTCCGAAGAAATGAACCGGGCGCTCTGATACCAATTTGTCACGCCCCAATCTCCCGCAAGCTCAATAGTCCCTGCTGAACGTGAATCACCACGTTTACAGCTCTCCCGCAGGACTATCGTTCTCATCGGGACGTGATGCCGTACGAGCCTGGAGTTGCGCTCGTACAAGGCGATGTTGTCAAACACCAAATGTTATCATTGAAACAACCAAGTTGCAGCGGAAGTCAAGTATTGTGTACCAAGCACACAATCAGAGTATACGCAGCGAAGCTCACGATAGGGTCCAAATGAGATGCCCCGAGTCAATGCCACAAAGGCGATGCCACGGAGACGATGAAATAACTCTTGCTCTTTCTCTAGCCCACAAAGGTACTTACAGTTCATACATCTTGTCCCGTATATCCAAGCAGCGCCACTACGCCTGTGTACCTGAAATATTGCCCACAAACGTGGGTCAGTACACAACCGTACTGGTGAGCGGGATAACCCACTCGCCTAAGCCGACACTAAGTAAAATAGTGAATGCAAACAGTTATATGGTGATCTTTCTAGTTGAATCCTAGATTCATTTCATGGCATCTGGATGACATGTTAAGAAAAGCAGTAAAGCAGTTTAAGCATGCAAACATTCATTCTCAAACCAAACGACAAGCAGTTTATATATAGCCGACCCGTCTAACTCAATGTCATCGCTTGCACGATAACATACCGAACCATCAGTCTCGCCACAATATCCATCCAGAACCAAAGTTTATGTATCCCACTCTCGAGTGCACACTCTTGCCGAGGCAAGGTGGCCGCGCCTATACGATGCACAAATCAACCAAAGTAAAACAAGCCAACATCTACTCTTATATGAAGTCACTGGCCAAAGGCCATAAAGGACGTTGATCGGACAGATCAATGCGGTTCTATTCGAAACAGCACTAAGTAGCTAACCCACCTGAATCGTATCCAACCGCTGGTACCGCGCCCAAGACGCGTTACCCAATTGTCTCCTCCATGGCCGAACGGTCCCGGTGCCCCGGAGCACCCGTTCGAGGAAACCAAACCCTGTGCCACCCAGGTTGTCCGTGACTATGCAGACACGTAGGTATGACGAGAGGATCGAACATTCTCGCCCCACCAAGCGATCCTAGACTCGTTCCACCAATAATCCAACCAACACATCCATAACCATTCTTCCAACATGTCCTTCCAAGAACCCAAATCTCGACCTCAAAACATAGCCCGAGGCATCAAAATATCAAGTGTTTCATAGGCACGAAGCCTCTTCTCAACACAATCCAAATTGGTGCAACACCTATGCTCGAAGCTAAACCCATGGCACAATGCCGTTTCAGTGGCACAATGTCACATTCGTGGCACGATGCCCCATCAAACGACACAACGCCCTCGCCGATACAATTGTTCGGTTTCGAACCACAACTGCTCGCTTTGCAAGACAAAGCATCCTTGTGATACACGCGCACGGATGCACGTTCGCTCGCCCGAATCCCGATATTCTCGATATTTCCATTGCCTCAATTGTATCATTCCAACTTGTATATTTCCAACCGTCCAAGCATAATCCCAAGAAAATCCAACCGATCGCCTCAAATGAATAATCCAGCTATCGTATCCAACTATCCAACGCGTAAACCATTCAAGCCACAATCCTACCAAGCCAACGACGCACACTCTATGCACGCCTCAGTGTAGTACTTCCCGATGTTTCAGCCCAAGTGTACAAGCCATTACGTGTTTTCCATATTATTAGGCATGAAGGAGTAGAGGAGAAGGGAAAGAGCCCACTCACAATGTTCGAATCCGTTAGGCATCCTGTCCTGCCGATACGGCCAATCCCTTGAACCCGTGGTCCGATGCAAGCGCGATCTACTCAACTGGTATGACCGTGCGAGCAGGCCGTGCTCTCCAAATCATCCGACCGATCGGACTAAGGAAGACGGTATTATCGTTTCCATCCAGCTATTCAGTATTGTTCTGAACGAACACCTGATTTCCATCGATCCCGCTAGCCATCTGCACATTGAAACCAACTCGATTAATCCTTCTTCCCGAAATCCGACATTTCAAATGTAACCAGCATTTGATTTATTCAGTCCGACTCAGCGTAACGCTCCGAGCGGTTGCGGGGCGTTACAGTAATTGATGTAACACTCTACCGTCTTGCACAGATGTTCACAAAAAATGGTGCTCATACCTCGTTGGTATGTAGTACCTGTATTTTTTAGACCGAAGGACATGAATGTGTAGCAGTGTACTCCTATCGGTATTCGAAATAATGTATGCTTCTTATCTTGAGGAAATATCTTGATTTGATTGTGGCGAGAGAATCCGTCCATGAAGGACATGCGCTCGAAGCCACAAGTGTTATCGATCATTATATCGGTGATCGAAAAAGAAAACTCATCTTTAGGGCACGCCGAATTTAGATCATGAAAGTCGATGCTAATTTAAATCTTCCTGTTCTTTTTAACGACGGGCACGATATTGGCCACCCAATCTGGATGTTGTTCTTCGCGGACGAAGACACTAGTTACCATTTTGTTGACTTCAGCTTTGATGGCGTTCATAAAGTTCGACCGGAACCATCGTTGCTGCTGTTTGACGGGCTTAGTGTTTTGCGAGATATTGAGCTTATGGACCACAATTTGGGGGTCCAGTCCTGGTATATCTTCGTAACTCTAGGAAAAGACATCAATGTATTCCCTGATGAGCTATAGCAGGGATTCTTGGTTTTTGTCTGACAGACTTTTGCTGACGAAGATAGGTTTAGGGGAGGTCTCGTCGCCTATATCGACTTGTACAACTTCGTCCTCGGTAGGAGGGTCTCGCTGCTCAAATTGCATCTTCCATTGGGAATCTAGGCGTTAGGCCCACTGGTCTATTTCAAAGAGTTTGGGTGGGTCCCCGTTGTCTTCCTCAGGGTCAGCTGATACCATGTTGGCAGACAACGTTTGACGGAGCATATCCTCGATACTGACATCGGAGTCCCAAGCAGAAGATTCTGAAGAGTGAGAGTGCACTTTGACTTCTTCATATGAGCCCTCGGGAATTGTGGAAGGAGTTACATATCCTAATCCATGCTTGGTCTTATCATAGTAATCTTCGGACTTGCCTACGGGAGAAGGTAGACGCAGGGGCAGCCGTCGGTCCTTGCTATGGTTTAAGCCCTTATTGGCCTTCAGGTCGTACCCCATCTTCTGGATAAGGTGCCTGGCTTGCGAGCTATACCGGTTGAGTGATATTTTGTCGGTATCAGGTTCCAGATCCAGTTCTTCTTAGACGAAGGATCGGGGGCATTCTACTATACCGAAGATGATGAGTTTTTTCCCCTCCTTCTAGAGGAAACTGAAAAGTAGGATTTTTGGCTGGGGAGGATCTGGTTCACTACGTAGGTGGTAGTCACCTATATTTGCAGATGAAGGCCCAAATTATGCTCTATGGAATACATTATGCTTATATGTGCACGTTCAAAGTAGTTCAAAGATAACCCTTTATTCATAAAATGATGTAGCTTTGCTTCGGAAATTACTTCATCAAGAGAAGGGACGTTGGCATGAGCAGCTACATACTCCTCCAGCTCATCTTTTTCGAGGGCCACCCCCAGTGCGAGCGAAGGCTTCGGTGGATTCATGCACAGTTTTACCACCAAGGGTTCTGAATTTATAAGAGATGCTGGAGCCTACCTTGGTGGTCTTCGAAGGTGAATGACCATAAGTTCTGAAGGTGTATATGGCGCCGGATCTTCCCTCTATGGTCGATTCGGCTTATGAAAGCAAACGACCAGAGGTTTGGATGTTGTAGACAGTATCAGATCTTCCTTTGGCGGTCGACTCGGCCTACAAAAGCGGACAACCAAAGGTTTGGTTGCCTCCTTGTGCAGTTTTATGACAAAGGGAGTGGTTGTATCGGGAGCGTGTGCCTTGAGAAGGACCCTCAGGGCTCCTCTGGTGTTGTTGCTGCCTCTGCTTCATCATCGGCCTCGTTGCCCCCTCCTCTTGTGGGATTTGCTTGTAGAGGATTGTATCGGAGTAGTAGGTATCGACCCCTTTAAATGGATCTACATTCATAAAAAATTTCTTGGCCTTGCCATGGTCGTCCACATACTTTAGACATTGGTGTAGAGTTGATGGGATGATCATGTATTGGTGTATCCAAGGTCATCCCAGGATGACATTGTAGGATACATCCACATCAATGACGTAGCAATTGACCTCTCTTCAAGTCATCGATCTGGTATTTCAGGCAAATCTTGCCAGAGGGTAGCTTCTTCCTGCATTGAAGCCACTGATGGCAGTATAGTGACTGCCAAACGATGCATCAGGATACCCAAGGTCTAAAACAGACTCTGCGGGATGATGCTGATTGATGAATCGGGATAGATATGCATCTAGTCCACCTTAATGGAGCCGATGTACCTTGTGTAATACAGGAGATGATCATGCCGGTTGTTCTTTAGCAACATATCCTATTGCAAGAATGTGATATTGGGGATTGCCTCCGTGATATTATTGCAGTAGAGGCAAGCAGTTGGATCCTCAACTGGTGGTTTGACATGTGCCTGGTAGGTGTCAATATTCTGTATTACCGTACTCAGAGCTACCCGAGTATATCTAGAGAGTTGCAGAAGCTCAAATAGTAACAACTTTGTCGGAGTATTGGCGAGTTGAGCCAAGACGTCAAAGTTGTATGACTTTTTCAGTCCCTGAGCCATTTTTTATGCAACGGCTTGTCGAAGCGTCCTTCTTTTTTTTTGACTTGTCCGCTGGTGGGGGTTGAGATAGACCCAGATCAGACATGACATGTGTAGTAGTTGGAGGTGTATTGACGCTGTGATCTTCGTAATCTCGCTGGTAGGCAAGGCCCGACCTGGTTGCCCCTGCCCAGGCCTCCTCAGCGGTGGGAGAGCCCATGCAGCAGGACTTAGTTTTTTGTGTTTTAGGCTTGACGGCGGAAGGTGCTGCTTGTTGCATCAAGTCTGGGACCAGATCCGGGTGGACCTACATGATCTCGTCCTGAAGCGTAGTAAGAGGTGTCAGCCCGGATGCTTGGTCGCGAGCTGGTGAAAGATTGACTAGCTCCATTGTTGCCTTTGGGATCGGTATAACTCTGTCTGGGCTTCCATAGCGAAAAAGTTGCCGAACTGGAGGGATACCATGTTGGCGGGAACTTTTACGTCATCAAAGTCCAAGAAGAGAGCTTTGGTATCAATCAAGCACTGGATGTACAGCTTCAATGTGTAATAATCCCTCGTCGCATGGTTGACGTACCGGTGGAAGTGACAGTCCTTTGGATTATTTATGTCTGTCGCTTCCGGCTGGCGTCTGACGTCGAGGAGCTAAAGTTTTCCTTCCTTCATCAGCATATCGAAGATGGACATGACATCATCATCCTCGAAAGAGTAAGTCTCCTTTGGTTTCAGAGCTTCTGCCTGTTTTTGCTCTGACTTTTTGGTTAAGTTGGCGACCAAGGCCTGCTTTCCTTTTTCCTCGCGGCTGCTGTTGCCACCGTTGTTGTTGTTAGGATGTCTCCCCCTATCATCTGTGAAAGGGATCTGTATGCCCAAGAGTCGGACGTCCTTGAATTTTTTCTCGGTGCCAGCAATATTTCTAATGAATATCGTCCAATATTTAAGCTGGCTATCACCAATCCAGAGGCTGACTGTCGGAAGTAGGTTTCTCTGGCACATTTCCATTAACGTTGTTTTGGGATTGCCAGGAGGCAGCCTCAGCGCAGCTTGTCAGAACTGCTCGATATAATTTTGTGCTAGTTCCTTTTCTCCCTGGCAACGTCTATCAGGGAGGACATAGTCATGTCACTTCCCAACTCATAGAATCTTTGGAGAAAAAGACTATTAAGGTCGTCGAACGATGAGATACAGTTATCTTGGAGGCTACAAAATAAGTCGAAGGATACCCCAGATAATGCCCCGACGAAGAGCCTAGTGAGGATAACACCGTTGCAGGGTAGGTGCCCTGTCGTAGTTTTGAAGTAGCTCATATACCGGCGGGAGGAGGAATTTCTGTCAAATATGTCAATATTAAAGGGTTTGTACTTGGACGGATATGATATATCCCTCCATTCTAGCGGATATGGCTGCCGTACTCCGAGATCGCAAGGTGAGTCCCGATTTCTCATAGAATCTATGCAGGCTCAGAGTTCTTGGACCTCCCTTATTGCTTTTCTAGCTTTATTTGTCACAGGAGGAGCAGATGACCCTGATATAGCATGATGGCCGCCAACAGGACGAGCGGTTACATTTGAATCTGTATTAGTTTCAGGGTCTTCTCCTGAGGCCCTTGGCAATTGGGAGGCTATAGTTGCCTTGATGTCTAGTACTTCTTGGGTCAAGGCTTGCATTGACTCGCTCATAGTGTGCATCATGGCTTCGAGGATTTTGAGGTACTACCGGTCACTGGAACCTTCATGGTTATCCTCTACCATATATGTCGTTCTTACATAAGGTGAGTAGGAAGGGATGGTTGACGTAGCACTCTCTACTTTGGACTATTTATGTAAATATTCATCGAGGAGAGTTAGTATTGCTGCATCCTGATCGAACTCTGATGGAATACTACCCCCAGCATAGGAGGTGACGTCTTCTCTCTGAGGGTGGCTACCCCCAGAGACTTCAGCATCCGTTCCTTCAAAATTCTCATCTCCTAGGAATACCGAATTGTCATACAGGTCCGGTGGATTAGTACCCCCAGTAGTAATGAGATAGAACTACTCCCAGTGGCTGGGAGCTTCTTCTTCGAATGGGTGCCCTGAAAAATACCTTATGTGGGTCCCGCTGCTGGTCCTTCTGGTAGTCGCCTTCTCAATGCGGTGGTTAAGATCGACGGACTGGAGGTGTTGGATTTCTTTTATCCCATGGTGGAAGGGACCTTTCGAGCAGAGTAACATGAGGCAAAGGATATCTCATCCTCCTCGAATTTTTTGTACCTGATACTTGGATTGTTGCCGGATATGTGTCGTCGGGTGCAGTCGTTGGAATATCGACAGCCTGCTTGTAGGTGCTGCCACTTTGTTGCAGTAGTAGTTGATGATGATTTTGGCATAGTAATATCCTGGGGAGGATACTTCACATGCCATAACTGCCTCCCTCGCCTTGCACTTATGATTGATCACATTGCACAAGTCCGGCGAGGGCTGACTTACCTTTGTGCCCTTTTCGTGAGCATGGGTAGACCGAGCGCACGGGTGCGTGGGTATTATTTTTGCTCCCTGAATTAGGGTTCATACAAGAACGTTCTCCATATCGTCAGTGGAAGACTTTGGAGATAGACCATGTCCATTTGTCATTGAGGACTGGACACATGGGTCGATCTTATACATGTTTTTATCAGGGGCCCACATAACAGTTAGCGGTGCCCTTCGACGGCCAGCCGAATGGACAGTTGCTTGAGCACGACGAGCTCGTACCACCTTTGACTTCTTTGACTTGGCACCCGTAGGCGCGTAGTACAAAGATTCCAAGTTCGGGTTTTCACTACTCATAGTATGGCGGATAGGGTCAGCGCTGCGTGAGATTCGGTCAAAAATAGAGGTTCGACTACTATGCAGGCCGCATGCGGCCATCTTCCTGTAGCAATGAACCGGTGTTTCATATTCATTCTTATGTGGCCGTCTCCTAGGCAGCATGGAACTCACATCAAGATTCGAACATCTGGTATCGTAGTGTTTTCCTCTGCCAGAGTTTGGGTGCTGAGTGTTTTCTGTGTCAGGCTAGGATGCCACATGGACAGCCTGGGGGGATGCCTGGCGAGCGCCTTCAACAGCAGAGAGAGAGAGAGGCAAGGAGCGCAAGCTCCATAGTTGGGCGAGGCGCAGTGGCCTGTGATACCTACATCATGCGAGTCTTCAAGTGGGGAGCACCCTTCTGGTTGGAAGAGGCTGCCGCATAAGCAGTTGATGCATGATGTGCGATCTCTGTGGCAGGGAGAGAGACGGGAAGCTTCTGCTCCGTAGTTGGGTGAGGCACGGTGGCCTTTGCTACCCATGTACTGTCGGTCTTCTTGGGCTTTGCTTGCCTCGGAGAAGGACTCGCGCTATCCCCGGAGAGCATGTCCTCAAAGGCCTGCTGGTCGAAGCGGGCCACCAGCATCCTTTGAGTTGACAAGAACTTGGCTGCGTCAGATTACGCCACAACTTTCTCATCAGAGAAGAAAGATATCCCCAGTAGAGTCGCCATCTTGTTCTCCATTAAATTCAAATTTTTTAAGAGAGCTTGATTTAATTAACAAATAAAAAGAGAGTACAAAGAGGTCCTAGGCAGACAATCTAAGTACAAATTTATTTTCTGGGGAGTAGCGATGGAGGGTTAGGAGTATAATAACTCTCTTTACTTGGTGGACGATCCGATGCAGGAGTAGGAAGCTCTTATCTCTTGCTTGACTGTAGGTTCACCAATAGCCCGCCTCTTGTATGGGTGTGGTACCCTACTACTTATACTCATCCCTGGGCGCGCATATGTTGGGCCGTATGGATGCTAGAGGGTGCCATGTGTCCCATCTTAACAGGATACAGATGTAACCGTGAGCAGGCCAAGCTGCCACGCGGACGCTTGTTAGGATTTTTCTTTGCTGAAGATCTGGGTGGTTCTCGTCCTTTGTGGGCGTGACTTGGTAAGCTTGACACATAGTCCGCACTTGGTTGGAGGGAATCACTCTTGTCATAACTGCAAGATTTTGTCTTCATGGAGTCTGAAACACATGTGACCTGAGATGTATGGGATGCATGGAGTTTGGGACGCATGGAACGCAAGGAGCCTGGGACGCATATTGCCAGAGATGCATGGGACGCATGAAGTCTGGGATGCATGGGACTAGAGACGCATAGAACGCATGGAGTCAGAGAAGCATGGGGCCAGAGACGCATGGGACGTATGGAGTCTGGGACGCATAGGGCCAGTTGTGCTGTATACGTGGCGCTGCACATCCATTGAGAGTGAAGTTCTGTGCTGAGATTAGACTTTCGTCGTTTAGTGTGTTCACGTCTTTTGAGGCGTTCAGAAAATCTTTTGTCAGAATTTTGTGTTAGAGACGATCTTGTTGATGGGACGCCATGTCAGGTCCATCTGCGACCAAAGTTGCTTCGGCTGTTTGGGATGCATGTATATCGCCTTGTTGGGCCGCAGGAGACTCTGTGGCCTGATCTCTTCTGAGTTTTTATTTTTGGGGTGCATGGTTGCATGGATGCATATTTTTTATGCTTCTAAAATTAGATATCCATACATATTTTCAGATGCATGCGTAGCTTCCTTGTACCACAGTTATGGTACCATTTGAATCATTTTCTACAATGGAAGCATTTAACAAAAACTCTATTCGAGTATCTTCTTTTTGTATCGCACTCATTGTAAACTCCGTTAAAATGATGCCAAATTTTTGATTCAAACTCTAGTTGCAGTGCAGGTTGAGGTTCCGATGCTGATGGAAGTTGTTGATTTTCCAATTGTTGTGGTGGTTGATCATTTTTCATGATAGTATATAGTCTTTTCACACTAGATTGCTTCTAAATTTTGTAAGGGAGAAAAAAAATTGGTGTGATTAATTTTTATTAAGTTAAGCATATTTATAGGATTTTTGGAACAAGCAAAGCACACTTGAAGAGCGCAGTACAACGGAGAGTTGTATGCTACGTTCGGAAAATGCAAATTGATCCCATATGTCATCAAAATATAGTTATTATAAGGGTATTTTGGTCATTTTTAGCAAAAATGACCAAAATACTCCTCAAACGTTCAAAAAATGCAATAAAATTGGAGGTATTTTTAAACAGTCATATACAAAAAAAATAAAAAATTCTCTCGGGTTTGACCGGGTCGACGACCGGGCCAGTCCTGGCTGGGAATACTAGGCCTCAATGGTCAACCCGCGGACCGAACGTTGTTGCAACCGGACCGGACTTGCGGGTCGGATTCTTTGACCCAGTTCGAACCCTACTCATTCTATGCACTCATAATTAACCAAAATCGACATTTACAAAAACATTCACTTAAATATTCAAGGTACTAAAGATCCCCAGATTCTACAACTATAAACATGCTATTATTAACATGTTAATACGTAATACATAATGACTATAATGAGTAGGGATACGAATTTATATTTCTGAATGTTCTCGGAATAACAACCATTATCAGTTTCTTAACTATACAATGACTTCTAATTCGGAAACATCTTAATAGCTCCTCATAGATAATTATCTCAAAAGAAGAAGTAATACATAGAACCCTCGAATTATGAACAGAAGCCTCCATCCTGAGCATTCAGAACTCGAGAAGCAGAGGAAAATGATCATCATCAGCAGAACTCTGGCTATGGTCGATGGGCATAGGCAGAGTCGTCGGAGGCTTCGCTGTACTTGTCGGAACTCTCCGATGCGCCTTTCTGAATCCAGCTCACGATCTCCGAGACGATGGCAACGACCGCCAACGAGCAGATCGAGTACTTGTAGCCATCTACCCACACGGGATCAGGGTTCAGAATCTGAAGTCCCTTGAACACGTTGAACACGCCCAGGATGATCACGATGTAGCCTACGCCGTGGTGGTAGGCGTTCCAGAAGCGGCGGTACTTGTGCTCCTTGTCCGGCCTCAGAAACAGAGCAAACACCTACAGATCATCCCAGATTGTACTGCGTTATAAATATGTAAATCTCAAATGGTTTCAAGAAACTCACCATGCATATAATACCGCGTATCGGACACGACACAAACGTACTACCATCGATGCTGCGGCGTAGGCTGGACACAAAGCCGACCTAGGGGTAAATCTGACAAGACTTCGATCTTGGACAACCTCACTCTGCTAGGATATTTTCCAGGCTCAACGTGACCCCATAAGTGGTCTGGGTCACGGATATGACCCCCCAAGGATCGCTCACAATAAGGGGTCAAGGGACAACCTAAATTAGTTCCAGATAAGACAACCCAATCATCCTGGTCGTTGCAGGCGATGTACTCATGCATTCATGACCAATTATCCGGGTGCGGATCGTGACACGATTTTATGGTACTCGCCTGCAAGGTGGCGAGACCGAAGAGGACACACCCGATGTTGCGATGGACGGCGTAGGTCGTCCCTTCGGACAAGCTGCCGAGCTTGAGACCTGTTCCCCAGCCGGCGACCCCCACGACGTACCCGACGAGCTGGCACGACACGTGGAGGTAGAACCAGGCTGCGGATTCCGGCTTGAATGCCTTGAGGAACCTTGCGGTCATCGCTCCAATCGGCAGCAGAATCCCCCAGCTCACTGCATTGAGTAGTCCATGCACCTGTACCACAAAAAAATTAGCTTACTTGTAGAATCAAAACTAGACGATGTCACCAAGAGAGTACTACGCACATTCCTATTGAGAAGCCCGGGATGAGTCCCGGCACCGCTGGCGCCGTCGGGATTGGAGACTCCAGCAGTGACGAGATCGAGCACGCCGGTCGCCTCCAGGTTGTCGTTGCCGAAATCGTGCCTCCCGATGGCCCCGCTGGGCGTCATGGGCCCCACCTGCCAGACATGGCGCACCTCCCTCGTCCCCGCGGGCAGCTTCACCGTCACGAAGACCGCCACGGTGCCGCCACCGCCGAGTGCCTCGGCGGCGAGCCCCCAGGTTTTGAAGGATATAGGGGACGGGGTGATGGGACCGTAGGTGGCGATGTTGGAGGTGGCGGCAGTTATGGTGCCGTCGGGGAGGGGGAAGGCGAGGAGGCACTGTGAGCCGAGCATGCTGCTGCCGAGGCCCCAGGCGACCCAGCCGGGGGAGGGGGCGGCGAAGGCGAGGGAGAGGGTGGAGTTGGCGGGGTCGTGGGTGAAGTGGAGGGAGGCGGAGAGGTGGGGGAGGTCGGCGCAGGAGGAGAAGACACGGTTGCTGGAGAAGCGGAGTGCCGTGCAGGCGGTGGCGGAGAGGGAAGGGGAAGGGAAGAGGAGGAGGAGGAGGGAGGAGAGGATGAGAGTTGCCATTGTTGTTTGTTTTGGAGGGAATGAGAGGTTTATAAATAGGGGAAAGGAGAGTGTTAGTTAGTTGGTAGTTATAACAGAAGTGAGTTGGCCAGTTACTATATTGAGTTTGGGGTATGGAAAAGGGATGCAGAATATAGGAATTTGTTAAGTGTTAACAAAGAAAATTTGACGTCATGTTTATATCATCTATTTTTTATGAACATATCAATACTTTGTATGGCAACTTAAGAATAATGCCTCTCCTCCAATGGGTGGCCACCGCATGGCATTCCTGCCACCGAATGGCCACTGAACTGCCACCGAGTTCCACCTCTTCCTCTTCCTCTTCCTCCAATGGACGGCCTCCACAAGGCCGCCACTTCAACGGTTGTAAGAGGATTGTATAGACTTGGTTGTAGTCATAGCATTATCCGACAACTTAAAGATGAAGTCTATTTCAAGAAGTTATATATGCTATTTCTTATGGATAATTTTGTTTCATTCATAATTACAAAGAATTGTTATTGGAATATAGTTTATTTAGGCATTTGATAAAGGTACTACAAAAAAGACTCAGGACAGTCTGAAGTTTCACCCTTGATAATTACAAGTTTGTCACTCCTAAAAGTTGCTTAGGGCTGTCCATACCAACATATATAAGTTACAACCATTTGCTCAAGTCCCAAAATATGAGAAAAACCTAAAATCTTCAAATGTTTGGTTCCATCATTCTCTTAAGTTTCAAAACCTAAACCTAAGTAGGAATTGGATTATTGTGGTCCCAAGTGGAAGAAAATTCAGACTTGGAAGAAAATTCTTTCTTAAATTCGGTATATTTTCGATAAAATATGATGAATTAGTTTCTCAAACATTCGATTATCACCTTATTCTTCATATTTATTCGACCATTGTAGGAGCCATCCACGAAATTATCTTCAACGAAAAAATTGGATTATAGAATCCATTAAATCTGCACTCCGCTCCTTCCGAAGAATACTCCGGTTGTTCCGAAGCACCTTCGGTACGTGAAATGACAACCATATTTCGACGTTGGTCATGTTATGACTGTCTAAATTATGACAGTCGTATAGACAGTCCTTTATACTGAGTGTACTGTCAAAATTACTAGAGTCCTGATTTGGACAATCATATTATCTTCATGACTGTAGAACTATTGACATTCCATTCAGTACATAGGTTTGTAGAAATTATGACAATCCTAATTTGGACAACCAATAATTTACAAGTTATTAATTTTTAATTTATTTTATATTGGTTATAGGACCTACATTGTATAGATGTTGTGACACATCCTGCTATTGGATTTGATGTGGAGAATGTATTATCAACGGATATTCGCTTTGTATCTCATGAAGAAGCATTAAATTGGTGCAGAGAATTTGGAAGACAACATAACATAGTCATTATCATTGCAAGATCGATCAGATCTCGACCGGACAAAAAATATTTAGAGATGGGTTGTGAAAGAGACGGTGTGTTTAGGCATCATTGGAAAAAAATTAGTTGTTGACAAAAAAAAGTCCCTAAGCAAAACGTCGGGATAAAAAAAATGTGGTTGTCCATTTAAAGTGTTGATTGTAAACATTGAAGATGTGAGGTAGATAGTCGAAGTCAATAATGGAAAACACAATCATCCTAGTGAAAAGACACTAACAGGTCATGCCTACGTGGCACGGTTGAAAAAGGATGAGAGAAATTTAGTTGAAGAATTATCCCTTTTTGGAGTTGCACCCAAACAAATTTATTCTACCGTGTGACAAAAATAAGATGAGAACAAGTCAACCGTGAGGACGATCTACAATACTTTAACGAGAGCGAAATATAATAGTATGAAAGAAAGAACGGCATAGTATGAAAGGAAGAATAGCGATACAACAAGTATTGAAGTTGCTTGGCGAGCATCACTATGTGGAGTATTATAGAAGACATCCACAAAATAATGAACTCCTTTTATTATTTTGGGCTCATCCTGATTGCACACCCTTGGTCAGGTCCTTCGCAGACGTATTGGCCCTTGATTGTACATATAAGCCTATCAAGTTCAAGATGCCTCTTTTTTACATTTTCGGGTTTACATATACCGGAAAAATATTTTCAGTCGCTTTTTGTTTTATGAAGAGTGAGACAGTTGAGGATCACACCTGGACGTTGAGGAAACTACAATCCCTTTATACAGGACAAAGAACCATCTTGTTTTGTTACCGACAGAGAATATATCCTGATAAATGCTATAGAGATCGTATTTTCTTACGAGCATAGACTACTATGCACTTGACATATAAATCGGAAAATCCAATCTCAATGCAAGAGCAAATTTGAAAAGGTGGATGGTAAAATTGACATGCTTCGCTTCGAGGAATTCTACAGCGATTAAAATATTGTATGGCTAGCAAGTACCAAAGACAGCTACGACACAACATCGTACATGTTCAAACAGAAGTGGGAGACGAGTAACCTGTAAGCTCCTGATTTTTCAAAAATATTAAAATTGGAATTTTTTACAAATTTCGGGAATTTTCTGGGAATTTTTTGTAATTAAAATCAAGCTTTTCAATTAATAAATAATTTTTAATTAGCAATAAATAATATTAAAATATCATGAAAATAATATTTTTGGGTGTAAAATGGAAAACTGGACTTAGGGCAATTTTTCTGGAATTTATTGGGCCTCAGAACTATTTTTAAATGCCTAAAAACTATTTATTTAAATAATTAATTATTTATTATTAATTATTATTATTATTATTAATTATTATTATTATTATTATTATTTATTTATTTATTTTCTTTTCTTGGGCCGGCCCGGCCCAGTGGACCGGCCCAGCCCGCCAGCCCTCAGCCCGTTCCCTTCCGGGTCGGGTCGGGTCAGACCCGACCCGCGAGCCGCCCGCCACCCGCGACCCGTTCTCCCAGCCCTCTCCCCCGCCTGAACCGCGCCGGCGCCCGCTTCCTCCGCCGCCACGCCCGGCCACGCGGCGCCCCGCCCGGCCACGCAGCCCCGCACCCCGCGGCCACGACCTCCCCTCCTCCGCTTCTCCCTCCGCCTAGCCGGCCACCCCCGCCTCCTTCTTCCCCTTTAAACCCCCCCCGATCGACCTCCACCGACCTCCGCCTCCGCCAACCGCTGCGCCGCTGCCGCCCTAGCTTCGCCGCGAGCTCCGCCTGCCCTCCGCCCAGTCGACCACCGGCGCCACCCCCGCGAGGCCGCCGCCGCAGTTTCCCTTCCCTCCCCTCTTCTCTCCCAGCCGCCCGAGCCCCTCAGGCCGCCGTCACCGCTCCGCCCAGCTTCGTCCGGCGCCGGCGACTCCCCCTCGACCGCCTCCTTCGCTGCCCGGCCTCCCTCCGGCCAGCTCCGCCGCCGGGGCTCCGTCAGAATCCGAAACCCTAACCCTAGCCCTAATTTGGACTCCGTGTCGGACACGACACGGACACGTCTCGACCCTGATTTTTGGGTCCCCTTCAGGTACGTGTATCTTTCGCCTCGTAGCTCTGTTTCCAATTCTGCAAATTGCGTTGTGAAGCCTGTATGACCCTCTCGGTGTCCGGACAAACTGTTCGGGACATCGCGTCCTGTGGTGATCGCACACCGCGATCCAAAAACAGGAAAAAACCAGACCCTGTTTCACCCCGGAACCGAGTACGTCCCGCCAAACTGGACGACTTGGTCGCGTGCGGTCTTCACAGATACGTACGCATCATCGATACGGACGTGTGAGTTTTCGTGGAAGCTGATTCGGGTGTGCGTGCACACCGGAATCAACGCGTATCCGCGGACATCGCCCCTTATCCGCCTTTTCTGCATTTCACCCTAACTTCGTGCACACTCGTCAGATCGAGACGAAACTTGCGCCATCGGACTCGTAGCGATACGCTGGTCCTGTGGGTCAAGTTTGGTTCGATTCTGAGAACGTTGACGAAATCGCGTGTCGTGGGCCCCACAGGCCCCGCTCGACGGGCGATTTTGTGTTCGGCTCATCGGAATCCAAATCTGGAAGTTCCGTTGGGTTCGTATCAGCGTTCCTGACCTGTTGACACTAAGTTTGGTGAATTTGGAGACCTTTGACCCGGACGCGTTTTTCGGTGCAAAGCGGGCCCACCGGCGGACCCCGTTTTGACCCAAAACTGTCGTTTTTGCCCTTGTCTCCAAATTGGACCCAAGGACAGGCGTTTCTAGCTATTTGACATCTTCTGAGAGTGATGGTAATGTCTATTTCAGCTTTTGGACTCATCTCTGGACTTTTCCCCCAAGAACTAAATTAATCAGATCCAAACAACAGGCAAGTACCTGCACTTCAAGTTAATCTTTATATTGTGATAATTAATTTTCTGCTCTACTAGTATTCTTGATGATTACACGTAGTGTTAGAATTCTGGATTTTATGTCCTGAATACGGGATTTCATGTCTTGCTTTCCGTGTCGGGTGGGAGAATACTAGGAGGCATGTAGTTTACCCTTCCCCAGGTCCTGTTGTCACGACCCGCACCCGGATATTCGGGCACGAGTGCGTGGGCACGTCCAGCCTACGCCGCAGAATCGGCGGTAGTACGCTGTCTAGGGCATGATCACAGGTGATGAATCTAGCTCATTCACAATAATTAAATAGGCAAGGAAAAATAGCAGGAAAAGAATGCTATGATTTTATAACCAGAATATGATAATCAGATCCAGAGTTTATTACAGAACCATAGATTATATCGGGGACAAACCCGATTACTAAGATGAAAGGAAATAAACAACTAATGCTAACTACTCTGCAGGAGTAGTCTCCTGGGTGGGAACCGGCTCTGCAACTGTATCACCTGCTGGCTCATAGGGTCCATAGTAGGTAGGGGCAAGGTTCTCATCATCGCCTAAACAACAGATCCAGTCAGGAAAGGAGCAAAGTACACAATGCACAACAAGATTTAAGCTAAATATTTGTGACAGGTAGAAAATAACTGACTAAGCATCATGTTGAGAAATGCGTAAGTAAGTAGTGAAATTAACTGAGAAATAATGTTATAAAACAAGACTAGAAGTAAAGTATGATTAATTGCTATAAACCAGAAATACGAGTAAAACAGGAAAAATGTGACAGAAAATGTAACTGTAACAAGACAACAAGAACTGCAACAAGACAGGAACTATGTGCGTGAACTTGTGTATTTAGAATACATAGTTGGCATGTAGGGGTTTATAAGGCTAATAAGGCCGTCATAGACGACTAGTGACTAGGAACAATCAAGTATAAGGCTGATGGTACAGTCGCGTACCAACAGCTAGTAACAGGACCTGGGGAAGGGTAAACTACATGCCTCCTAGTATTCTCCCACCCGACATGGAAAGCAAGACATGAAATCCCGTATTCAGGACATGAAATCCAGAATTCTAACACTACGTGTAATCATCAAGAATACTAGTAGAGCAGGAAATTAATTATCACAATATAAAGATTAACTTGAAGTGCAGGTACTTGCCTGTTGTTTGGATCTGATTAATTTGGTTCTTGGGGGAAAATTTCCAGAGATGAGTCCAAAAGCTGAAATAGACATTACCATCATGCTCAGAAGATGTCAAATAGCTAGAAACGCCTGTCCTTGGGTCCAATTTGGAGACAAGGGCAAAAACGGCAGTTTCGGGTCAAAACGGGGTCCGCCGGTGGGCCCGCTTTGCACCGAAAAACGTGTCCGGGTCAAAGGTCTCCAAATTCACCAAACTTAGTGTCAACAGGTCAGGAACGCTGATACGAACCCAACGGAACTTCCAGATTTGGATTCCGATGAGCCGAACACAAAATCGCCCGTCGAGCGGGGCCTGTGGGGCCCACGACACGCGATTTCGTCAACGTTCTCAGAATCGAACCAAACTTGACCCACAGGACCAGCGTATTGCTATGAGTCCGATGGCGCAAGTTTCGTCTCGATCCGACGTGTGTACACGAAGTTAGGGTGAATTGCCGAAAAGGCGGATACGGGGCGGTGTCCGCGGATACGCGTTGATTCCGGTGTGCACGCACACCCGAATCAGCTTCCACGAAAACTCACACGTCCGTATCGACGATGCGTACGTATCTGTGAAGACCGCACGCGACCAAGTCATCCCGTTTGGCGGGGCGGACTCAGTTCCGGGGTGAAACAGGGTCTGGTTTTTCCTGTTTTTGGATCGCGGTGTGCGATCACCACAGGACGCGATGCCCCGAACAGTTTGTCCGGACACCGAGAGGGTCATACAGGCTTCACAACGCAATTTGCGGAATTGAAAACGGAGCTACGAAGCGAAAGTTACACGCACCTGAAGGGGACCCGAAAATCAGGGTCAAACCGTGTCCGACACGTGTCCGACTCGTGTCGGACACAGGGACCGAAATAGGGGTTAGGGTTAGGGTTTCCTGGCGGCGGCCGGCCGACGGAGGGCTGCGGCGGCTGCGACGGCTGCTGGGGCGTCGGCTGGTGGCGGCGGAGCCGACGGAGGTGGGCGGCGGCGGCGTAGCTGCTGGGGACGGCAGCTGGGCGGGGCTTCGACGGTGGTGGAGCGTGGAGTGAGGAGGCGGCGGAGCGGGATCTGAGGCGGTGGGGGAAAGAGGACGGCGAGGCGAGGGTGGCGGAGCAGCAGGGTGAGCCGGCGGCGGAGCTACGGAGCGGCGGTCGGGGAAGTTGGCACGGGGCGGAGGAGCAGCGGGGGCGGGGTTTTTAAAGGGGGCGGTGAGGCGAGGGGCTCCGGGTAAGGCGGCGGCCAGCGCGGGGGCGGGGCGCGTGGCCGCGCGCAGCGCCGGGCGCGGGGTGGCCGGCGGGAGACGCGGGCGGCCGGGAGACTCGGGGCGAAGGGGAAGTGGGGAGACGGGTCTGCGGTTTAGTGGGCGGCGGGTCGGGTCTGGGCAGACCCGACCCGACCCGCAAGGGAGCGGGCTGGGCTCGGCCCAACGGCTTGGCCGGGCCGGAGCGGGCCGGGCTGGAAAAAGAAAGAAAAAAAAAAGAAAAAGAAAAGAACATAATAATAATATTAATAATAATAATAAATAATTAGTATAATTAATTAATTAATTAATTAAATAGTTTTTAGGCATTTAAAAATAGGTCCGGGGCCCGATAAATTCCAGAAAAATTATCCTAAGTCCAGTTTTTCATTTTACACCCAAAAATATTATTTTCCTAATATTTTAATGTTGTTTATTATCAATTAAAAATCATGTAATAATTCAAAACCCTGATTTTAATTACAGAAAATTCCCAGAAAATTGTGAAAAATCCTAATTTTAATATTTTTGAAAAATCAGGGGCTTACACCTGTTACTAGCTGTTGGTACGCGACTGTACCATCAGCCTTATACTTGATTGTTCCTAGTCACTAGTCGTCTATGACGGCCTTATTAGCCTTATAAACCCCTACATGCCAACTATGTATTCTAAATACACAAGTTCACGCACATAGTTCCTGTCTTGTTGCAGTTCTTGTTGTCTTGTTACAGTTACATTTCCTGTCACATTTTTCCTGTTTTACTCGTATTTCTGGTTTATAGCAATTAATCATACTTTACTTCTAGTCTTGTTTTATAGCATAATTCTCAGTTAATTTCACTATTTACTTACGCATATTCTCAACATGATGCTTAGTCAGTTATTTTCTACCTGTCACAAATATTTAGCTTAAATCTTGTTGTGCATTGTGTACTTTGCTCCTTTCCTGACTGGATCCGTTGTTTAGGCGATGATGAGAACCTTGCCCCTACCTATTATGGACCCTATGAGCCAGCAGGTGATACAGTTGCAGAGCCGGTTCCCACCCAGGAGACTACTCCTGCAGAGTAGTTAGCATTAGTTGTTTATTTCCTTTCATCTTAGTAATCGGGTTTGTCCCCGATATAATCTATGGTTCTGTAATAAACTCTGGATCTGATTATCATATTCTGGTTATAAAATCTTAGCATTCTTTTCCTGCTATTTTTTTCCTTGCCTATTTAATTATTGTGAATGAGCTAGATTTATTACCTGTGATTATGCCCTAGACAGCGTACTACCGCCGACACTGCGGCGTAGGCTGGACGTACCCACGCACTCGTGCCCGAATTTTCGGGTGCGGGTCGTGACATAACCTGACATGCATTTCTTATATCAAAGATACTTGGCTAGAACCACATAAAGAATTTTTTATCATAGCATGGACGAACATGGTAAAATATTATGGCACAATCACTACCAACCGGATCGAAGGATCACACTCAAGTTTGAAAATCCATCTAAGGTCATCGGTCGGTAATTTTGTCTCTGTTTGGAAATTGATTTATTTTATGACTATTTCAACAATGAACGAGATTGTAGCATCATTTGAGATGAGCCTCAATATTGCAAAGCATGAATACAAGCATGCATACCTATTGGATGCTTTAATCCATGTAATATCTCATAAGGCATTAGGCTTATTGTTTGAGGAGATTGGTAGGTCGAAGTTTATTGGTTTTGATCCCGAGGTTTGCGGTTGTTCATATCGATATTCGCTCAGCCTTCCTTGTGCACATAAGATTAACTAATATTGCTATCAATCTATACCTATTTCAATAGATGTTGTTAATCAACATTGGAGACAGTTGTCGATCATGTCGACAGTGAAAGGTCAAGATGATTTTTTTTTTGCCACAAGTGAAACTCCTTCAAGCAAGATGGTGTGTCACACCAGAACCGGGAAGAAAATTGATTGAGATTAAAATCCAAGAACTTGCTAGCCCGACAACTACTCGATTGCACAAGCCATCTGTTGTTAGAGCTTCTAAAGGAAGACCACATTCAAGAATCAGTAGAGCACAAAAAAATAAGTTGGAGTCAACTAAAAGAGATACATCCTTGTTTGAGCATATTGAACACAATTTATAGCAAGCTGAGTCAACGTCGGTTGTCAAAAGTGTGGTAATTTTGAAGAGGAAGAGTAAGTTGAATGTTCGAAGAAAGAAACAAAAAATGAACGATACAGTCACGACCGATGGTTTAGATTACTTCTTTGATTTATATGTTATATACGTTCATCATTTCCTACTTGCGATACAAGATTTTATTTGGTCTATTGTTGATGTTCCTAAGGATGGCCATTGTAGATTTTATGTACTTGCAAGACATCTTGGCTATTCCGTTGAAGACGGATGGAGACATTTTAGGGAAGAGATGTACGAGGAGTTAGAGTCTCGTCTTCCCTTCTATAGGCAGATACTCGACGAAAAAATTATTGGAGATTTATTGGCAAGCATACATTGTACTGATACTGTTACCGGACCAGACCATTACATTGATGTCCCGCCGGCTGCATACATATTCTCTAATAGGTATAAGATATCTATTGTAATTATCTCAGAAGGCATTAACAATACTTTCTTTCCAATGTGCGCTCCACCGGCCAAACACAGATTATCAAACCTATGTTCAATAGGGATTGTCGGACAACACTTTTTTATCTCGAGGTTGATTGATCATTCTCATATTCTTCCACCTGCTACGCTTTAGTATAAACATGCACCGGTCGAAGCGATCGCCTGGATGACACCTTACATGAATGCAATAGTTGTCCATAAGAAGATGATGAAGATGGAGGATCCCAAAATCGTAGAAAAGGAATACTATGATATTGCAATCGACTGATACATCTTACAACTTTGTATCATTATGTACTTTTGTATGCAATATATATAACATATAACATTTTATACTTTTGTATCGTGATAGTGCAATAGATAGTAACTATCAAAGAAATAAAATAAAATAGAACATTTTATACTTTTGTCTGTATGTTGTGCAATGAGTCATGTCTTTTGAACTTTTATATGTATATTGAAAGAAATGTAGTAAAAACTAGGACTGTCAAGATTTTGACAGTCCTTAAATACTATTAGGACTATCAAAATCTTGACAGTCCTAGTTTTTATTTCCTGTCCTTCAACATATATATAAAAGTTTAAAAGGCACCTAGTAAAAACTAGGACTGTCAAGATTTTGACAGTCCTAAATACTATTAAGACTGTCAAGAACTAGGGCTGTCAAGATTTTGACAGTTAGGACTGTCAAAATCTTGACAGTCCTAGTTTTTATTTCCTATCCTGCAACATATATATAAAATTTCAAAAGACACCCAGTAAAAACTAGGACTGTCAAGATTTTGACAGTCCTAAATACTATTAGGACTGTCAAAATTTTGACGGTCCTAGTTTTCATTCTCTGTCCTTCAACATATATAAAGGATATTCAAAAGATACTTCGGAATAAAAACTAGGACTGTCAAGATTTTGACAGTTCTAAATACTATTATGACTGTCAAAATCTTGACAGTCGTAGTTTTTATTCCCTGTCCTTCAACATATATATAAAGGTTCAAAAGACACCTAGGAATAAAAACTAAGACTGTCAAGATTTTGACAGTCCTAAATACTATTGGGACTGTCAAAATCTTGACAGTAGTAGTTTTTATTCCCTATCCTTCAACATTTATATAAAGGTTCAAAAAATATCCAGGAATAAAAACTAGGACTGTCAAGATTTTGATAGTCCTAAATACTATTAGGACTGTCAAAATCTTGACAGTCATAGTTTTTATTTTCTGTCCTTCATCATATATATAAAAGTTCAAAAGACACAATAAAAACTAGGACTGTTAAGATTTTGACAGTCCTAAATTCTATAAGGACTGTCAAAATCTTGACAGTCCTAGTTTTTACTTTCTCATATATATAAAGGTTCAAAAGACACCCAGTTAAACTACTAGGACTGTCAAGATTTTGACAGTCCTAAATGCTATAAGGACGGTCAAAATCTTGACAGTCCTAGTTTTTATTTTATCAAATATATAATTCAAAAGACACCCAGTAAAAACTATGACTGTCAAGATTTTGACAGTCCTAAATACTATTACGACGGTCAAAATCTTGACAGTCTTAGTTTTCATTGGGTGTCTTTTGAACAAATTAATTTTTCACCACCATAAAAGGAAAAATTATAGGTCAAACAAATCCTAATCGACGATACGAACTCAACGGTATGTCCAGTTTTAGATTCCGATGAGCCAATCACAAAATCGCTCGTCAAGTCGAATCGTGGGGCCCACGAAAAGGTGATTCGTCGACTGGCTCAGAATCGAGCAAAACTCGGGTCACTGGACAAGTCAGACGCTACGATTCCAATGGCGTAAGTTTCATGACAATCTGATGAGTGATCACAAACTAATTGAGAAATTTAGAAAACACTAATACAAGGGACTTTTTACGGATACGGGTTGATTCCGGCGTGCACACACGTCCAAATCAACTTTCGCAAAAGTTCACACGTTCGGATATACCATATGCGCCTTTCGGTCCAATTGGTAGGCCATGAAGTGGTCCGGTTTGGCGGGGCACACTCCATATCGCAAGTTTTTGGATTTTGAAAAACAGATTTTTTGTCGTTTTGGAAATAAAATAATTTGACGAATAATGCAAACTAAGAAAAAAAATAAAAGAATAAAAAATCTTGGTTATGTTGTCAATAATTTCTTTCAAATAGATATTTAAAAATATTGAACGAGTTGGTAGAAAACTGGATACGAACATGGATACTTTGACTGATTTTCTGAACTGTTTTGAAACAGTTTTTCGTACTTTGGGTCGACTTTTCTCTCAATCCAGGGCACCTAAAATCATCCTACTTGAAGAGATTCCTAGAGGGTTATGTTGTGAGCGTGTACGGAGAAACCGTTCGAGAAAAGAATCAATAATGAGGGAGTTATGGTACTTAGAAGTGGCGTTCGTCGGCCGACGGTTTCCGATGACGGCGACGGCTCAGGTGGTGGTCAGGAGGCGGGGCAGCAATCATAGGGGTGGAGAGCTAGAGTTTGGGTTTCGGTTTAAGGTCCGAGATGTATATATATACACAGAGATAGAGAGTCGGTGAGAGGTGGGAAGTTTGGGTCGCGGGTTAAAGGGAGTCGGGTTCTGGAAAGTTGAGGGGGAGGGGAAGGTGGGCGGGTCTGTGAGTAAAGTTTTGGGTAGTAATAGGTTTTGTTTGTTTGTAGCCTTGTTATTGTTGTTGATGTTGTTTGTGTTTTTGCTGTTTTTCTTCTTTTTCCTTCTTTTTTTTTTCTTTCTAATTCTTTTAATTAATAACTATATATTTACTTGCATATATATATATATATATATTAAATTCTAAGAGTCTCTAAAACGATCCACTGACAGATGCTACTCTGTTTTCTACACTACTTCCATCATGGCCTTCAGCATGATATTGATCCTCAACATTTGTAGATACGGAAGAGAGCAAAAGTGCATTTTATCTTTCTTTGAAGGAAAAAAGAAAGAAGATAAAAATGAAGAAAAGTTTCAGATAGCTCCTTCTTTTGACACTGAATGAGTTGCAGACTTCTTCTTCAGGATCTTTTCCCTCTGCAAGACCTTTGCTGTTCATTTATGTCCTTCCAGCAGGACTCCTTGGTAATGCAAAAATCCTAGAGTAACTCGTGAGTTCTTAATTTTTTTAAGAAGCGAAACAGAAAAATAAGTACACTTTCAAGAACATAAACGGAAAAATAGGTCCACATGTCATATCCATATTGCAAGTTCTTATTTTTGAGTTCTTATTTGAATTTTTGTAGTCGAACTGATCGTAATGTGTATCCTCCCAGTCAGTTGCCGGTTGTAGGAACGACAACTTGTCGCGGTAACAAATCATTTGATAACCTTTTGATTCCAAATTCAGCTGAGGTTGATTCATCATCTCTTCTTCTTTTTGGTGTAGACGTAAAACTTTTCCTCAATAAGCCATCGATAGAAGTCCAAGGATTGGAGTTTAAACCATCAAGGACCTTCCTTGCTCAGGGGGAAATCATCTAAGTGAATCGGAAATATGCCAAACGAACCATCAGATGAATGCATATAAGTTGCTCACCAACATCATGGGCACTTTTACGTGTAGATGGGTTCCTATTGGTCCACATGTGCATGAATCATGCAGAAGCGATGTAAATAGCTCATTGCCGCTAGATTAGAATGTTTACCTACTTCCCCTAAATGTGCGACATTGACAAAAATGTTCTTCTTAACAACGTCCAATATACATCGCAAAAGCAAAGTACTTATTGAATATGTAGCAAGATGCTATAAATGGATGATTAAACACTACCCAAGCATTTGCTAGTAACATGCAGGCATGAATGGCATTGCTGAGATGCTTGAAATTTTATTTTGAGAAGAAAGAAAAGATTGGCAAACCTACACAGGAATTCCATTATGATGTGTGTGGGATTTGTTTATGAAACCCTGAATCCTTATAGTGGTTCCATCTGCAGTCTCGAGAGTGAGTGTATGCGTCTAATTGTTGGTAACGCAGTGTGATCCGAGTCGAAGTTGGTTCATGAAGTACGATATTAGACTGGACCCATATGTCTTTAAAAAAAAATTCATGTAAGGCCTGAACCAATTCCAATTATCTACACCTCATTATCCCACCTCCTATCCGACGTGAGACTAAATTACCAACTCCATTGTCACCCTCCTTTGAACGCTCAACCGAAAACGAGATACAATCCAACAATTTCCACCTTAGTTCGTTTTCGCTAGCCGAACAAACTTAGCACACCCCAACTTCCTTTGTTCGTTTCCGCTAGCCGAGCACCCTTAGCACACCCCGGCTACATTTGCTTGTTCCCGCTAACCGAACAACCTTAGCACACTCCGGCTACATTTGTTCGTTTCCGCTAACCGATACATTTGTTCGTTTCCACTAACCGAGCACCCAAGAGATCCAACATATTGTTATCTCGATCCGTTCGACACCTGACACGTTCATCCACATCACACCATTGTGTGCCAACCAAAACGTCTTGCTCCATATTGGACTCGTCAGATCCACCTTTAAAGTCAATTCGTGTAGTTGATGCTTCTAGTCCACCTTGAAAAGAGTCCGTATAATCCATGAACGTTCAGCACCGTCTGTCTCGAACCAATTAGAGCCGTTCAAACCAGCCACGTAACCTTGGACTCTGATACCACTTGTTGGTAACGCGGTGTGATCCGAACCGGAGTTGGTCCATGAGGTGTGATATTGGACTGGGTCCATGTCTTAAAAAAAAATTTCCATGTAAGACCTGGACCAATCCCAATTATCTACACCTCATGATCCCACATTCTATCCGATGTGGGACTAAATTACCAATTCTATTATCATCCTCCTTTGAACGCTCAATCGAAAACGAGTTACAATCCAACACTAATCTCTTTATAACAGGTGCAGATTTAAAAAAAAAAAAAATCTGTTTGCATGTTGCCTGCAAAAAGAAAAGAGCAATTTCTTGGCAGAAACATGTCATGGGGATTCTTTTTCTTTTTACTATGTACCTGGAGAACAGAAACATCAGCACTGCAGCAACATAGTAAATTACAAGAAAGAGAGCCAAAGGAAAGATAACAGAATTTCTCTCAAATTTCCTTTGAATCTATCTGAAGGATGTTCTTCAATTATGTCACAACTAATGTGGATTTTAAAACTGTTAGGATAGTTCTCCATAAGAAGAAGAAGAAGAAGAAGAAGATAGAAAGCTTGTGCAGATGGGTAAATGTTACGATCCTATAGTCCACATCGGTTATGTAGAGAACTCAATGTGGATCGGCTAGCTTTTAGGATGAATTCTTCCGAGATTCGTATCAGAGAAAGTTAAAGCAGATTAAATGGACCCATACAACAAGGTTTAAGTGAATGCCAAAAAAGCTCATTGGGAAGGTTTTCAACGAGGGAGATATTTGGTTCGCGGATTTGGAGAACCGAAGTGGTCAAAATTCATATCTGAGATCACTTTACGTATTTGATTAGAGGATTTGTAGACAAGATTTATAGTGATTTGACATGAACAGTAAATTTTGTCTGTCACGAAATCGGAATTTTGACATCGGAATTTTTTTTCCTCCGAAGTGGAGGGCGGAAGTGGGGAATCATCATTCTCACCTCACGTGTTCGGTGTCCTCTCTACTTTAACAAATAGAAGATTTACTATAAGATTTGAAAAAAAATTATAGTAAATGACGATGACTACGTCACCTGGTCAAATTACAACCACTATAACTCAGGTGAAATTACAAGATTGACAAAATCAATGTTGAACCATTTGTCCTAATAGATTCAACCTCCTCACCACACTCAAGAAGAAAAGAAAGAGATTATAATAGAAATCGCTCACAAACCCGTAACAGTTTTCCTGAGCGAAGACGACTCCTCGATCAGATATCTTTCTTCCTTCTGTCTTGGATGACGATGTCCTAAAAATAAAGCACGAATTTTCTCTTATATTTTCTGTGGACGAGCACCCCAAATCTCCAACTTGTACTATATATTGTGCCTCCATCCTCCTCCTATATTTATAAGATAAGAAATCATATTTTAGGTCATAATAGGATTTCCTAAATAGAAAATTTTAAAATAAGAATCATATTCCACCTAAAATATCCCAACACTAATTATGGACGTCCAAATATGATCAAATTAAATATTTGATACAAACTTGAAATCTAATCAAATCTTACATTTATGTAGATTTTTAAATTATATCAAATCAAATCTTTGACCATATTTGGGTTCCAAAATTCACCAAATCCAGACTGGATCCCAACAATCTTCCCCTCCGATCTGATGAGAGGGTGTTGACCCCATGGCTTCTCAACTGGACTCCATGCATGTCGTCCCGCGACAGAGTTCCTGTTCCTCCATGCCACCGATCTCCGATCTCCCGAATTGCTTTGCATCTTCCTTCGTCTCCAGCTCATCGACCGTTACGTCGATGCTAGCTGCCATGTGTAGCACCTTCTGTACCACTGGGAACCTGTCGACATCAATAACACGGCTGAGATCAAAGTCTTTGACTATCAGCCTCACCATGAGTCTTGGCTGTCTGTTCCCGACTTCCGTCTTCCACCGAAACGTGTTAACGTTCCGACGAGCTTATTCACCCTTGGCTGGTCCAACCAAGCGGAAAATGCAATTCTTCCGAGATTCAAACTTCTGAATCTGTCCACCTTCCTGTCCGAACTTGAAACTCTTCCATACACATGAGTCCTCGAGCAGAACATCACGCACTATGTATGTCGTCGATGATCCACAACTCTCTCGGAACTGTGTGAATGGTGACGCTCCCGCCTCAGATTGAGTTTGCTGCAAACCTTGATCTCCTCCCTGGCCTCGAACTGCTGAAAACAATGTCACTCCGTGAAACTTTGACAAACCATCCGTCGCCAAAACCGGATCCGTGAAGCAACTCTCACCTGGAGACCGACTAGCTGTCATGAGACCGACATATATGGAAAAAAAATTGTAAGACCTGAACCAATCTCAATTATCTATACCTCATAATCCCACATCCGATGTGGGACTAAATTATCAAACTCTATTATCACCCTCCTTTGAACGTTCAATCAAAAATGAGATACAATTAAACAAGAAGTGCCCACAGAAGAGCCTAAATGGCAAATGTTGTACAACAAGCACCCGCTAAGAAATAGCAATAACATATGTTAAAATATTAACATTGTCCATAGTTTTTGGTGAAGTAGTGGTGGTAGGAAGAATGTGAGTACCATTTACAAACGCCATTTTTCTTAATCAACAGTTGCCACCTGCCATTGCAGTATCTACGAACACAATTCAAGTTACAAGATCTACACCATCCTTCGTAATCAACAGTTCTCAAAAAAAAAACAAAAAAAATGAAAGATTTTTCTATATAAGTGCTTCTTCGTAGAGTATGCAGACAAAATTGGGCATTTATCAAAAAAAAAAAACGATAAAGTTGGATACTTGAACTTACCCCTTGGTACTGAACCATCCGATGACCGATCTCCTGCCACCGACGTCCGTTTCGGCTCGAAATCTGCATCAAAATCCGAACTTGATGCTAAAAATAGTAAAAGTTTGGGTTTTTGAAAGAAAAAAAAACATGGTTGGCGGAGGGGAAGAGTAGAGATCTCGCCATTGATTTTTTGGGTATTTTTCTTCACCACTCCGGTATGTCTGGTACATCGTAAGTGTCAAAAGATTTGGAAAAGTTTCGAGAGTTACGTCGTACCCCGAACGTTATGTGAAATTAAAAAAAAAAAAAAAAAAAACAAACAAACAAAACAAAAAACGTTACTAATTAACCAAAAAAATTAAAAAAACCAAAACTAAATCGCTGCTAGCACCTAGTTTTTTTTTTCTACCAACCATTACATTTTAATATGCTCTAGAAGAGAAGAGAGAGTTCATCTCAACACCCACAAAAATGTCCGCCGACGGCGAGCGGCGAGCCCTTTCATTCCATTTTTGTGTGTGTTGTAAATCCACCCTCAAAATCCTCCACATACGGTGAAGAGTGGATGTGGGAGTGGGAAAAGGAAGGGAGACAGGGACTGCAGCACATTTTTCGAAGCAAAATTCAGTTTCATTTTTCCATCCAACCAAACGTTGGATTCTCATATCCAACCCCAGTCCCAGTTCCTGTTTACCAAACAGGCCCGGGGGGGGGTGGGGGAGAGAGGGGGTGGTGGAGGGGAGGCCTTTATTTGGAGAAAAATGGCCTTGTATATGCTTCTAATTTTTTTTGTTTTTAATGACCACATAATGTTCGGAACTTTGTGCACGGTTACATTGCATGTATTTGGATCCACTGTCCCAACTTTTACTAAATAAATGAAAGGAATAATACGTCTTGTGGTTTGATCCACTGATCTTCCATTATCCATCCAGGATTTTATACATATTTTCGATAACCATAAGGGCCACTCGAGTTTGGTTAAATGCTTCTACTTATTTTCTTGAAAAGTTGTCCTACAAGCTACATAAAAAAAATTGAAAACTAATTTAAATTTAGCAAAACTTTGAAAATTAATTCAAAATTTAACACCTCTCAGCTGTTGTTTGTGCTTATTTATTTTAATATGTCCCAAAAAAATGTTCCATACAAGCAAGTCAATAAAAAAAAAATCTTGAAAGTTGATTCAAAATTGAGGTAACTCTTGACCGTAAGTGAGAGATTGCTTTCAAATCTGTTTAGGCTAATATTTTTAACAAAGCAGCAATAATTTCAAACCAGAACTTAGGAAAATCTGAGTTTGGAATTGCTTATCTCGATGTTTTTGCTTATTCTTTTGAGAAATTTTTTTTAAAGTTGTTTGATAAAAATAGTTTATCAAAATAATTGAAAAGTCAATTAAATTTTTGGGACAACTTTTGTCAGTATGTGACTAATTATTATCAAAAGTTGCTTTTTCTACTATTTTTTCTAAACTATGTCTAAGAGCATCTCTAACCATATTGTCTTGTTTTGTATTGTGATTCCTATGTGGCATGAGACACAAGACAATGTCTTTCCTAGGTGGCAAAATTATATTCACACAAGACAATGAGATAGAAAAGTGTTCTCCAATGCAAAAGTATTGAGAATGTTATAATGTGGGCTACTAAAGGGTTGGATTCCCATTTTGTATTTTAGTCCCACATTGGTTAGAGATTAGTATTATACCTTCATTGGGTTGTATAAATAAGGCATTTGCCTCCCACTATGTGATTACACTAATGAAAGATCTTCTCTTCTATTTTCTATCTTCCTTCTTCTACGTTTATTCTAACACTGTCATGACCCGCACCCGGTAAAGGGGCACGAGTACGTGGGTACGTCCAGCCTACGTCGTAGTATCGACGGTAGAACGTTGTCTAGGTCAACTTAACTATCAATCTCACACAATATATGTAAAATCTGTCAATGATATCTCAACTCCAAAATGGAGGACAATATAATTAAGACAACATAATACTCATTCATATATCTAAAGCACGATAAGATATCAAAGAAGTCTAACATAACTACCAAGTCTAAACATCAACAACATCAATATTTAAGTCTCCAAATATAAGCCAGAAACAAACCCGGTACCAGAATGCTAATGAAAACTAATTAGGATAACTAGTGATTCCGGCTAGGCCTCCCGACAATCACACCTGAGCTACTTAGTCCAAGTTTGCACCATCTATCTCCTGTGGTCCGTAATATGTGGGACACAAGTCCTCTAAGAAATTATCTGAAAAAAATATTATCCAGTCAGGATTGGAGCGAAGTACAACCCAATAGCAGTTTCAATTAATTGACAAGGACTATAAAATAGTTATAGTAAGTAATACATGATGAGCAAGGAAAAGATGTGAATCAGAAAATAAAATACAGTCACAGTTAATTTAAGAAGCAAGAAAGATAAGCATGGTGAATCAAGAAGGTATGGTAAATAAAGACTATAAATAAATAAGAACTAATCAGAGATAGATATGGTGTGTCCAGCAAGTATCATGTGAAGCCAGCAAGAAAGCTCTTGTTACGCCCCGATCTCCCGCAGGCAATCGGCCGTTCCCGCTAGGCGGGAATCACCCTCGCCAGCGCTCCCGCGGAACGATCGCTTAACCCATCCGGGCGTGATGCCGCACGAGCGTGAGCCACGCCCGTGCAAGGCCATGGTTCATTGGCTGGCGGTTAGAGTTCTAAGCCACAGAGTCGCACAGATTGTCCGAGTGCAGCGGAGTCATGACCGCATAGGCGATCGGTAACAGGTTCACTGAGTCGGCAAATATAGCGGAAGCATAGAAACAAGTAAGTAATCTCTTTATTGATATGAACAAGTGTTACAGGCGGCGTATAGCCGAGATTACATGTCGCTCAAGCCTCTCTCTGAAACAGTAAAACGTGCCAAGTGGCTACAACTGTGGAATAATTTGTACAGGCGATGGTCAGGCGATGTTCACAACTTATGTCTTGTATAAGCGCTTCAGTCCCGGACGCACCGTTGCAAGGCTTCAGAGGGAACTCCTGGCCTTAGCACGCACGAAGGAGGCGTCCGTACCGAACGAGGTTCTCCCGCACCCTGCATACAAACTGGTGGATTATCAGTACATTGAATGCACTGGTGGGAAAGCTACTCGCCCGCTCGAATAAATCCAAACACGTAGTACAGGTTTCGTGCACAACTATTTAGTTGTCTTTCTAGTTGCCTTAGGATCAGTTTTATGCAAACATTGAATAGCTTAACGTGTCGGGCAGTGCGCCGTGCGATGTTTGAGGAAACACGGCGAGACTTACCAACTTACCATTTCTCCTTCCCTGTCCAAGGCAAACATGATTAATTCAAGCAGGGGCATGTATAAACATTCAGGAGGCAAGCATATGCATACACGAAGGGTCGTTTAAACATGATCGTTCAGGTGTTCAGTTTATTTGTTTTATACGATACAGTATCTCGCACGCGGATAGCCGCTAGGCGAGGATGAATAGTTTATCTTTCGTTTACAAACAAGCATACAACAAGTTAAGTACAAGGTGATCACTGGCGTATGCCATAATGGACACTAGTCTGTGACGAAGATGGTTTGCTACGTGCAAGAACGTTAGGCGCCGCATACCACCCTGTCCTAGTACGTGAGACTAAACGTTAGTTCCGTCCGGAGCCGGAACGGTGCCAGTGCCCCAGCAGCCGCCCGCAGGAACTATACCTTGTGCACAAGTTGTCCGTGATCGAACAATAACATTCATTCGCCCGAAGGCTACGTGATTATCACCCGTAGGCTACGTGCGCCCGTAGGCTACGTGACTATCGCCCGTAGGCTACGTGAATATCGCCCGTAGGCTACGTGCGCCCGTAGGCTACGTGATTATCGCTCGGAGGCTACGTGAGTACAAGACAAGCAGTAGCATGATTCATTTATATTGCATCTACGTTCCATTCATGCGTTCAGGATTGCTTAAACATTGCACGATATAATAACGTTAGACATTCATAAGCAGACAAGCATGCGTTTCTAAGGGACACAAGTAAACACGATTGCTCGGACCCGAAGGTAAGCCGAGAGATGAAACCGTTAGGGACTTAGCATGCGAGGGTCTGAATATAAGCAGTATTTCATTTCCCATGTTCTAGCAAGCAATACAAGTTGGGATTATTCCCTTAGCTAGGTGCGTTGGATTTATTAGCATGCAGGGGGTGATTCACCTAGCGACTAGCATAAACATTCCAGATTTTTTTGTGTGCTGGCTAAGCAAAGACAAGTTCACCGTAGCCACCCACCTTAGCGATGATTCGCCTCGGTAGAGCGATACGTCTGAGCGAGCCTCTGAAAGTCCAAGCCGGATTCCGTAAGGACAAGTCTGGATATCTTTGCTTCTTGATCGAGGCAAAGCAGGTCGGGACAGCTGCACGATTGCCGATTGAGACGGCAGTCCGCTTGAGCGGAACGGGGTGTTACAGCACTAGACTAGTATGTTTTGAAATACCGCTTTGGTAATATAAAGTTTTTCACAACATATCCTCAAACACTGCCAAGGTGACCACCATTGATGGACCCGTGCATATTATAGAAGGTTATGGTAAGGCCGATGTTGTGTTGCCAAATGGAACACACTTAGTCATTCAAAATAGATTATTCTCTAGTAGATCTAATATAAATCTACTCAGCTTTAGAGATATTCGAATGAACGGGTTTCATGTTGAAACCATGAACGATGATAGCAAAGAGTATCTTTGTATCACCTCTAATGTTGGAAGAAATAAGCTCACATTAGAAAATTACAAGTTAATCTCCTCGGGGCTATATCAAACTACTATGAAGGTAGTAGAATCTCACCCCATCACTAGCAAAAGGCTAAAGGATCCAAGGAATCTAATCATTTGGCATGACAGATTGGGTCATCCAGGATCGAATATGTTGAGAAAGGTCATCAATAATACCAGTGGGCATAATTTATCATACCAAAGTCTTTCCTTTCCTACTGAATATTTGTGTGTAGCTTGTTCACAGGGTAAACTCATTACAAGACCTTCTTTTCTCAAAATAGCTTCTGAATCACCACTATTCCTTCAGAGAATACAAGGTTATAGTTGCGGACCAATTGATCCTGTTAGCACACTTTTCAGGTATTCTATGATTCTAATAGATGCTTTTAGTCGATGGTCAAATATTTTCTTACTCTCATCTAGAATTCTGCCTTCTCCAAGCTACTTTCTCAGTTGATTAAGCTTAAGACTCATTTTCCTGACCAACATGTTAACGATTCGACTTGATAATGCAGCCGAGTTCACTTCCCGTACTTTTGATAATTATTGTGCTTCCGTAGGAATAGAAGTTGAACATTCTATCCCTCATGTTCATACCCAAAATGGTTTAGCAGAGTCCTTGATTAAGCATTTTCAGCACATAGTAAGGCCTTTACTCATGCAATCAAACTTATCCGTTTCAGCTTGGGGACATACCATATTACATGCTGCTAAATTGATTATTATTAAGCCAACTGCATATCATAAATTTTTACCATCACAACTTGTGACAGGCCATCAACCTAACATCTCACATTTGTGTAAATTTGGTTGTGATGTTTATGTTCCTATTTTTCCTCATCAGCGCTCTAAAATGGGACCTCAACGCCGTTTAGGAATTTATATTGGTTTTGATTTACTCCCTCATTAGATATTTGGAACCTTTAACTGGTGATATTTTTACTGCTAGATTCGCAGATTGCCATTTTGATGAGACTAAATTTTCGCCGTTAGGGGGAGATAAGAAAGAAAAGAATATTCTTACAGAACCATTTGCCACAAATAAAAGGCGTGAATTATCGTGGGATAATCCCACTATGTCTCATCTAGATCCTCGTACTAATCAATGTGAAACTGAGGTACGAAGGATATTGCATCTACAGGAGATTGTAAATCAAATGCCAGATGTATTTACTGATGCAGCTAAAGTGATTAAATCATATTTGCACGGTTCAAATGCGCTAGCTCGAATTGATATCCCCATAGGAAAATTAGAAGAGTGGCTAATGAATCTACTGCACACCAGAAACGTGGTAGACCTAGGACTTAGTCCCTAGAAAGAGAAAATACCCAAGTAACGCTCTTAAGGAGGTTATACATAATGCAAAGAAGAGGTTATGAATGACAGATCCATACTCTCTGAAAACCCAGAAGAGGTTATTGTCTTAGAAAAGACACAAGCCCAAGAGGAGGCTCGGGTACCTGAAAGCAAAGAGATCTCTATGTTTTATACATATACAAGAGAGGTATGGGATCGCAAAGATATAACAATAGATGAGATATTCTCATTCTCAGTAGCTACTGAAATATCTAAGGGCATTGATGACACTGAACCACGTAGCGTCGATGAATGTTGACAAAAAAAAGATTGGCCAAAATGGAAGGATGTTATTCAAGCATAATTAGATTTTCTTAATAAACGTGGAGTGTTCGTACCTATAGTACAAACACCAAAAGACGTCAGACCGGTAGGTTACACGTGGGTGTTTGTAAGAAAGCGAAATAAAAATAATAAAATTGCTCAATTTAAGTTACGATTAGTGGAACAAGGGTTTTCTCAGAGACCCGGGATTGATTACGAAGAGACATATTCTTCCGTAATGGATGCAACAATGTTTCGTTATTTGATAAATCTGACAGTTGAGACAAAGCTGGACATGAGACTTATGGACGTTGTAACAGCCTATCTATATGGTGATTTAGATATCGATATCTATATGAAAATCCCAGATTGATTTAACCTACCCAGCTCAAAAGCTAAGAACATGCATTCCATAAAGCTAAGACGTTCATTGTACGGTTTGAAACAATACGAAAGGATGTGGTACAACCGTCTTAGTGAATATATAAAAAAGGGAGGAATATGAGAATAATCATATATGTCCATGTGTCTTCATAAGGAAATCTAAGGAGGGTTTCACTATAGTTGCAGTATATGTCGATGACATAAACTTGATTGGGATAAGACAGGAAATCAATGAGACTGCAAACTATCTGAAAAAGGAGTTCAAAATAAAAAATCTCAGAGACACGAAATATTGTCTCGGATTATAAATTGAGCATTGCACTAATAAATTTTTAGTGCATCAATCCAAATACACAGAAAATATATTGAAACAGTTCAATATGGATAAAGTTCACCCCCTTAGCACTCTAATGGTTTTTCGATCTTTAGATATCAATAAAGATCTATATTATCTTAAGGACGACAATGAAATGATGCTAAGACCCGAAGTACCGTACCTTAGTGCCATTGGGGCATTAATGTATCTATCACAATGTACAAGGCCAGACATATCATTCTTTGTCAATCTGTTGGCTAGATATAGCTCGGCGCCAACTCGCAGACATTGGAATGACATTAAACATGTGATGAGATATCTTCGTGGAACTACCGACATGGGATTATTTTATACTTGTGGTTTATCTGACATCACGAATCTAGTTGGCTTTGTAGATTCAGGTTATTTATCTGATCCCCATAAAGGTCATTCATAAACTGGATATGTTTCTTAATAGCAATATAGCTATTTCTTTGCGTTCAACAAAACAGATAATGGTTGCTACATTCTCAAATCAGTCAGAAATATTGGCTTTCCATGAAGCAAGTAGAGAATGTATTTGACTGAGATCGTTGATTCAACACATTCGTAGCTCCTGGCACCTTTTTCCTACCACGGATACTCCAACTGTTATTCATGAGGATAATGCAGCATGTATTGCACAAATTCAAGATGGATTCATTAAAAGAGACATAACCAAGCACATCTCACCAAAGTTTTTCTATACTCATGAGCTTTAGAAGAACTTTAATATTGATGTCCAACAAGTTCGCTCAAGTGATAATCTTCCAGACTTGCTCACCAAATCATTGCCAAAGTCAACTTTTCAGAAACTAGTTCATGGAATTGGAATGCGATGTCTTCGTCAGCTGACTGTTCAGGATCAACATCATCAGGGGGAGTGACTGTTTTAAGGGAGAGATATATTTTGTATGGATTATAACACGTTGTACTCTTTTTCGTTAGTCATGGATTTTTTTTCCATTGGATTTTTTCTGACAAGGTTTTAATGAGGCAACATTAACCGTGTCCAACACCTATCTAAGTCATCCTAAATATTATTGTCATGCCCCAATCACAAAATACGTAGGACTAGGAATACCTAGCATACGAGGTACGCATTCGACCAGACTCTGGTCTGACTCGAATACGTATAAGCTGTAATATCATGGTCAATATCTACATAAAACAGTAAATATATCTATGTCTCAATCGATAATGAACAGAATACATCAAGAATAAGCTACATGTGCTAAAGTCAGCCGTCCAGTAACACACAAACTCGAATAGACTCGAGAAAGAAATATGAGTCTATAAAAACTAGGCTATATCAGTAGATGAATCAACAATATGAATAAATAAATATATCTCCGGTAGAAATAATATAAGTACCTGGTACCAATGTCCGTATAACAAAGCAACACACATTAGCAACTCCAGGAAGGCTCCACAATGATCTATGCTGCAAAACTGACAATGGACCAGGTCCTCAGAGGGACGTAACAAAGTACAAGAAATATCATGCCAATGTAACAGTAAAATAATAAGCAATGTGCTTAAGGGTATCTATCATAACCAGTTAAGTGAATGCAAGTGAGAACGTACTCGCCCGCTAAACCACCTGAGCATGTAGGTCTGCATAGGCACAACAGTAGATAGTAGTACTAGTAGCAAGTAGTAGTAGTAGTAGGTGCGTACAGGCCCCGTCAAAGTACATGCTCACTATAGGGCCCGAAGCACAACCATCAGTAGCAAGTATTGTGTGGTAGCCCAGTGGTACGGTAGGTTCTCCCCAATCCCCATGTATCTCACGTCTCATGTCCATAACATGCAAGATCAATCACTAACTATGTCGCGAGTCAATGTGTAGATAAACTCATGTCAACTATCTCAAGTCACAGATCCTAAATCCTGACACAGAAGTCGGGAACCTCGAATGTCTCAAGTAAGGCTTATGTACATGCAAGTCGTGTCCAGTGTCCTAAGGTATATCGTGCAAGAATTAGCACGAACAAAAGAATACGATGACAATGTAATCTAACGATACCCGATTCCGCGTATGGAAGTCGGCACCCGAATACAATTCAGACACTAAGTATCGCAACGGTCCTAGTGTCACAATAATAAATATGCAAAGAACTATAAATATAATATCAAAAGCTAGTAATAGCAATAAGCACAAAATACTATAACAAAGGCAAGGTACACTTGCCTAGAACTCCAAGGTGATAATACAAAGAACCTGCTCTCGAATCCACGCTCGTGCGATCCCAAGAGCCTAAATATATAATAAGAGCAAAACATAAATTTTACTCCAATTGTCACTAAATTTCAGAATATATAAGTTTTTAGGGTTTAATATATAAATAAATACATGGTTGAGACATGATTAAATATTGTGCAAGTAGTAGTGCACTTTGCCTAGGTTTTTTGCTAGCTAATTTTATTGTTTATAAACACTATGTTAGAATGTAGAAGATGCGATGCTAGGGTTGTGCATTAGTTGTAGTAGTGTTTTGAAATCAGTCAATATGACACGATTAACTAAGCATGCATAAGAGTACAACTACTCTAGATTATTAATCATTAGACAATTATGATCTAGATTAATCAAGGGTACAACTTACACAATGACATCAGTTATTTAGAGTCTAAAATAATTAGGGGTTCTAACTAAGTAGGTTGGCTAAGGTTTACTAGTCAAGGACTAAGAAAGTGTGTAAACACTACTACAACTAGTGCACAACCCTAGCATGGCATCTTCTTCATTCTAACATAGTGTTTATAAACAATAAAATTAGCTAGCACAAAACCTAGGCAAAGTGCACTACTACTTGCACAACATTTAATCATGTCTCAACCATGTATTTATTTATATATAACACCCTAAAAAACCTTATATATTCTGAAATTTAGTGACAATTGGAGTAAAATTTATGTTTTGCAAGTGGTTTCTTGGGTTTTAGATCATGGCAAAGTGAATAGGATAACAAGTGCATAAGTAACATTCAAATCTAGACATGAGAAGTAGTAAGTGTTCTTGGTGTAATATCATAAAAAATATGAATAAAAAGTTGGTAAAATTTAATAGGGATGTGAAGTAAATGTAGAGAGGGTTCAGTAGGTGGAGTTTGAGCTCTTACCAAAGTGAAATGGGAAGGCAAAAGAGGACTGTATACTGCTTGCACAAATATGTCCAGATTTGGACACTTCGGCTCGTAGCTGCTGTCCGGGACTTCAAAATATTTTTCAAGTATTTTAGGGCTTAAATAGATTATAGGAGAGGTAGAATATGAGTATAGGGTGGTTGTTGAAGGGTTTTTAGTGCTGAAAGTGGTGGCAACAAGGTGTTGAAGTGGTGCTATTGCTGGCGGGTTCAGCAGGGTATCTTCGATTTGTATGGGGTGTTTGGGGGAGTTGTGGGATGATTTAGGTGCTGAGTTATAAATTAAACTTGTTAAAGAGAGGTAGAGGAAGGATATTTGGGTGTTGTGGTGGTGGTTTGGAGGCTATGGAGATGATGGAGTGGCCCGAGAAGAGGATACATTGAATTCGGATTCAGCCTGGATACCTCTGATGGAGGGATATTTTGAGGAACTTAGATTAAATTTTGATGGAAGGTTTGTGAAGAGAAAGTGATAAGGACAGGGAGAAAAAGAAGCATACAGAATTTGAGAGAAATAAACATACTGTGGAGGGAGATAGGGCCGGATTGGTGGGGGTGTTGCTGAATTCAGATTCAGTCTGGGTAGGGTTGGATAGATGGAGGTGTGGAGGAAGATGGAGAAGGAATTTGAAGATGATTTGTGAAGAGAAAATGTTAGGAAGAGAGTTAGAAAGAAATTTTCTTCAGGTGGTTTGAATGGGAGAGGTAAAGAGAGGGGGGTTATGGATAGCCTAGTGGGGAGGGAAAGAGTTTGGAGTTACAACTTTTGCTAGTGGGGAGAGAAAGAGTTTAGGGTTACAAAATTTTGTTCTAGTGGGGAGGGAAAGAGTTGTAGAGGTGAATGATAACTGGATAAATGAGGGAGAGAGGGATATTAAGTGGGGGTTTAAGGCTTTGATGATGGGAAGTTACCAATGGGGAAAGGAAAGGTCATAAGTTATAACCCCTTACCTTTCATGATATAATAAACCCATGGTTGTCCAAAACTAAAATGGTATTTAATATGGATGGTCAAACCTAGCTTAGTAAATCTATCTTAAGTCCAACTACTTACAGTTGGGTCAGGTTCAGGTCGTTGCGATTTAGTTTGACTAGGTTGGTTCGATTGACTAGGAAATGGGTCATTTGTGACTATTGAGGGTAGATAGCACTTAGAGGTTCAATAGAGTGGGAAACATGTATCATGTGTATTTTAGACCTAGTTTAGATCATGACCATGCATTAGGTCGAAAGAATTGGTCAAAATTGGGTCTCCAATTTAAATTGGAATGGTCAACGGTTGCACTGTAGGTGCTAGAAATTGAGTTTTTGACCCGAATATTTTATATTAAAAATAGAGCACAAGGAGATGTGTTTGAGTGGGATATGATAATTATAAATGAAGATGGGCTCGTCTAGATTATGCATATAAAATTTATTTGGAGATAATGGCTAATGGTGTGCTCCTAAAAATCAAAGCTACGAAAAAATTTAAAGGATACTTTTTTTTACTTAATCCTAATTAATAAAAAAAATTATAAATAGTATATTAAATTAAAATAACTAATTTTTTGGGTGAGGGGGTTTACAATCTATCCACCTTAGAAAATTTTGTCCTCGAAATTCAGAATCAATCTCTCCTACAATGAACTAAACATATGTCTAAATATATAAACACAACTTGGTACTTATCCCTACCCACTCTCTTAAGATTAAACTGTCATATACATACAGTTTAATCGTCTAAGGTTGTTGGTCCTCAAAACATCTTCTCACCACCATGTATTATCTCATTATTTTATTAAGCTAATCGTCTTCTAGAAAAATTCATCACCTATAGGCTTAGGTTATACAAGGATACCGCAACACAAACTCAGTTTAAATCTTCCAATATCTACAAGGAAAATAATGTCTTACCTTAACTCTTGAAGGAGTGCATGGTTTAGACAATAAAATCATACAAGCACAAAATCTTCAAGGCTACCTATGTAGTATCTAAATCCTTTATTCTATAGCTAAGGCTGTTATTATTTCTTTATTCTTTCCTTGGTACAACGTCATCAACCTATAGTATCCCCAATAAAATCCTCTAACCTAACTTCTTATAATTGCTCTTAGCAGCAATAAGTCTAATCTAGGCAATCAGTCATACATAGTCTTGAATCTCAACTCAACGATTCCTAGGAGAAATACATATAATAAAATACGACATAAGCCCATATTCAAATACGTAGTACAAATATATATATATATATATATATATATATATATATATATATATATATATATATATATATATAAATTATGTAATAAATATCTATTCAATCATTATAAATATCGTAGATAAAAATATAACCAATACAATAATGAGAATAAGGATTCTAAAATTTGAAAATCCATCGGCTATGGTAAATTGAAAATAGTTTCTCATCACCTACTACTAAGGATAGGTCCAGCAAGCTCATACCCTATTAGTCAAAAATCTAAATCCCTGGCCCTAATAAGTTTATGTGTAAACCCACAATATTCAGCTATCATTCCTATAAGACCTCTATCTTCCATTTACACTTTTCTACTATGTGTAAATTTATAATCTAAGGGTCTTGTGATAATCCTCTACAGAATGACCAACAAGTCAGTATGTGATTATGAACCTGTGTTTAATTTTTTGAAATTCGTATCACTTCGAGACTGATCAACAATTTTTACTCGCACTAAATTCTCAAAATTTTAAAAGCATTACAATTCATAAATACTAAAATTATTATCCCTCAAGTCCATATCACAATTTCTTCTCCTTTGATTATGCGACCATAATATCTTTCCCTTATCATTTGTTTCCTACGCACCTTCATATCCGTTTAGTATGTTAATCTTGTTTTCAACTATAAGCTTCGCCAATCATGATCCAGTACTTTTCGCTTCGTAGTATAGATCTTCTAGGCAACTACCGAGTGATACAATCTTCAATCCTTCCTAGATCCTTCTCTTAATTTAAAATGCTCAAGATCATGTACTCCTCGTGGATCTCTTCTTGTTACTATTCTACCTTATTTACCTTGAACCTGAGATTTCTTCTAGTTTATTCCATCTATACCTTCATCCAAACTATATGGTTACTATCTTGTTACAACTTGCCATCCATTATAGGTATTTCACTATATCTAACTCAAGACTATAACATTTATCAAAACTCTCATCCTTCAACCTATTTGTTTTATCACAGATACTAGCTACCAAAGTAATCACGGGTGGAACTCACTTGTTCAATTAACACTGACAACCCAAACAATCAAGTACATCTAATTTGATTTCGAAAGCTATACTTTAGTACTCGAGTTATCTAATTACTCAAACATTAGATCTAGCAATCTACCTATCTATTTAGTCCAGACCTATATTCATCAATAATTTAAGGGGGTCGTAAGATCTAGTTTTGATACTAAAAGTCATAAGACAACTAGAGATTTAATCACTATGGCCTGCTACGTAAAGTTCTAATTTATTAAGGTCATAATACATTCCTTGTATCACCACCATGGGCCACAATTAAACCCTAACATCTAGCTATGTATTCCATAAAGTATTCCAGAGCATTAGAATCAAACCATCTTTCTAACATCTAATACTTCCAAATTATTGCTAACTTAAGCAAGGGTAAGGTTTTATTAGTTCTAGGCCTCTAATACTATATTCAATTCTTATGCTAACAATCTACACTAGCTCTAGCATATAGGAATAACCTATCTACCTACCCTACTAAGGGTAACCATCTTCTCAAAACTTTATATCCAGCATATCTTCTTCCGCCTTGACAAGGATCTGCTTCTGGAGAAAACACCACATGAACGTCCATCTCTCTGAAATATGGAGAGATGATAAACAATAATAAAGATGTCGAGGGGAATTGATGAGTACAATTATGAAGTCCAAGGGTGATAATCAAATGCTAAAGAAAATTTTCAATCTGTTGTGGATTGAGATACTAATACTGCTAATCCTGATTACAGGCTCGCTCGGTACCGGAAAGTAACCAAAACGATTTAATCAGGACCTACATGGGCCACCACAAAAATATGTCACACCCCAGTCCCAAAATACGTAGGACTAGGAATACCTAACATGCCAACTACGCATTCGACCAGACTCTGGTCCGACTCGAATACGTATAAGCTATAATACCATGGTCAATATCTACATAAAATAGTAAATATATCTATGTCTCAATCGACAATGAACATAATACATCAAGAATAAGCTACATGTGCTAAAGTCGGTCGTCCAGTAACACACAAACTCGAATAGACTCGAGAAATAAATATGAGTCTATAAAAACTAGGCTATATCAGTAGATGAATCAACAATATGAATAAATAAACATATCTCTGGTAGAAATAATATAAGTACCTGGTACCAATTCTCGTATAACAAAGCAACACACATTAGAAACTTCAGGTAGGCTCCACAATGATCTATGCTGTAAAACTGGCAATTAACCAGGTCCTCAGAGGAACGTAACAAAGTACAAAAAATATCATGCCAATGTAACAGTAAAATAATAAGCAATATGCTCAAGGGTATCTATCATAACCAGCTAAGTGAATGCAAGTGAGAACGTTCTCGTCCGCTAAACCACCTGGGCCTGTAGGTCTGCGTAGACACAACAGTAACTAGTAGTACTAGTAGCAAGTAGTAGTAGTAGTCGGTGCGTACAAGCCCCGTTAAAGTACATGCAACACTATAGGCCCGAAGCGCAACCATCGGTAGCAAGTATTATGTGGTAGCCCAGTGGTACGGTAGGTTCTCCTAAGTCCCCATGTATCTCACGTCTCATGTCCATAACATGCAAGAACAATCACTAACTATGTCGCGAGTCAATGTGTAGATAAACTCATGTCAACTATCTCAAGTCACGGATCCTAAATCCTGACACAGAAGCCGGAAACCTCGAATGTCTCAAGTAAGGCTTCTGTACATGCAAGTCGTGTCCAATGTCCTAAGGTATATCGTGTAAGAATTAGCACGAACAAAGGAATACGATTACAATACAATCTAACGATACCCGATTTCGCGTACGGAAGTCGGCACCGGAATATAATTCGGACACTAAGTATCGCAACGGTCCTAGGGTCACAATAACATATATGTAAAGAACTATAAATATAATATCAAAAGCTAGTAATATCAATAAGCACAGAATACTGTAACAAAGGCAAGGTACACTTGTCTGTAACTCCAAGGTGATAATACAAAGAACCTGCTCTCGAATCCACGCTCGTGAGGTCCCAGTAGCCTAAATATATAATATCATAAAATCAGTCACTATGACACGATTAACTAAGCATGCACAAGAGTACAACTACTTTACATCATTAATCATTAGACAATTATGGTCTAAATAAATAAAGGGTACAACTTACACAATGATATTAGTTATTTAGAGTCTAAAATAATTAGGGATTCTAACTAAGTAGGTTGGCTAAGGTTCACTAGTCAAGGATTAAGAAAGTGTGTAAACACTACTACAACTAGTGCACAATCCTAGCATGGTATCTTCTACATTCTAACATAATATTTATAAACAATAAAATTAGCTAGCACAAAACCTAGACAAAGTGACTACTAGTTGCATAACATTTAATCATGTCTCAACCATATATTTATTTATATATAACACCCTAAAAAAACTTATATATTCTGAAATTTAGTAACAATTGGAGTAAAAATTATATTTTTCAAGTATTTGCTTGGGTTTTAGATCATGACAAAGTAAATAGGACAACAAGTGCATAAATAACATTCAAGTCTAGACATGAGAAGTAGTAAGTGTTTTTGGTGTAATATCATAAAAAAATTGAATAGAAAGTTGGTAAAATTTAATAGGGATATAAAGTAAATGTAGAGAGGGTTGAGTAGGTGGAGTTTGAGCTCTTACCAAAGTGAAATGGGAAGACAAAAGAGGACTGTGTACTGTTTGCACAAATCTGTCCAGATTTGGACACTTCGGCTTGTAGCTGTTGTCCCGGGCTTCAAAAAAATTTCTCCAAGTGCTTTGGAGCTTAGAAAGATTATGGGAGAGTTAAAGGATAATGATAGGGTTGTTGTTGAAGGGGTTTTGATGCTGGAAGTGGTGGCAACAAGGTGTTGAAGTGGTGCTATTGCTGGCGGGTTCAGCAGGATATCTTTGATTTGTAGGGGGTGTTTGGGAGAGTTGTGGGATGATTTAGGTGCTGAGTTATAAATGAAACTTGTTAAGGAGAGGTAGGATAAAGATATTTGGGTGTTGTGGTGGTGGTTTGGAGGCTATGGAGGTGGTGGAGTGGCCTGAGAATAGGATACACTGAATTCGAATTCAGCCTAGACACCTCTGATGGAGGGCTATTTTGAGGAACTTAGATTAAATTTTGATAGAAGATTTGTGAATAAAAAGTGATAAGGACAGGGAGAGTAAGAAGAATACAAAATTTGAGAGAAATATACTTACTGTGGAGGGAGATAAGGCCGGATTGGTGGGGGTGCTGTTGAATTCTGATTCAGCCTGGGTAGGGTTGGATAGATGGAGGTGTGGAGGGAGATGGAGAAGGATTTTGGAAATGGTTTGTGAATATAAAATATGAGAAAGAGAGTTAGGAAGAAGTTTTATTCAGGTGATTTGAATGGGGGAGGTGAAAAGATGGGGGTTATGGACAGCCTAGTGGGGAGGGGAAGGGTTTGGAGTTACAACTTTTGTTAGTGGGGAGAGAAAGAGTTTAGGGTTACAAATTTTGTTCTAGTAGGAGGAAAAGAGTTGTAGAGGTGAATGATGGCTGAGAAAATGAGGGAGAGAGAGATATTAAGTGGGGGTTTAGGCTTTGATGATGGGGAGTTACCAATGGGGTAAGAAAATGTCACAAGTTATAACCCCTTCCCTTTCACATTCCCCCATAATGATTTAATAAACCCATGGCTATCCAAAAATAAAATAATATTTAATATGGATGGTCAAACCTATCTTAGTAAACCTAGCTTAAGTCCAACTACTTCCAGTTGGGTCAGGTTCAGGTCGTTGCGGTTTAGTTTGACTAGATTGGTCCGATTGACTAGAAAATAGGTCATTTGTGACTATTGAGGGTAGGTAGCACATAGAGGTTCAATAAAGGGGGACAAATGTATCATGTGTATTTTAGACCTAGTTTAGATTATGACCATGCATCAGGTCGAAAGAATTGGTCAAAATTGGATCTCCAATTTAAATTGGAATGGTCAACGGTTGCACTGTAGGTGCTAGAAATTGAGTTTTTTACCCGAATATTTTACATTAAAAATAGAGCACAATGAGATATGTTTGAGTGGGATATGATAATCATAAATGAAGGTGGGCTCGTCTAGATCATGCATATAAAATTTGTTTGGAGATAATGGCTAATGTTGTGCTCCTAAAAATTAAAGCTATGAAAAATATTTTTAAAGGAACTTTTGTTTACTTAATCCTAATTAATAAAAAAAATTTCTAAATATTATATTAAATTAAAATAACTAATTTCTGGGTGAGGGGGTTTATAATTGTACCCTTTTCTTTCGCACAGGTTTTGTCCTAATGGGTTTTCTTGGCAAATTTTTAACGAGACAATAGGCTTAGAGATGGTGGTCATCCAAAGGGGGAGTGTTATAACGTGGGTTACTAAAGGTTTGGATTCCCACTTTGTATTTTAGTCCCACATTGGTTAGAGATTAGTATTACACCTTCATTGGGTTGTATAAATAAGACATTTGCCTCCCACTATGTGATTACACTAATAAGAGATCTTCTCTCCTATTTTCTTCTTCCTTCTTCTATGTTTATTCTAACAGAGAAGGCAATAAAAAGTAATTTTTTCAACTTCCAAGACAACTTTTCCTCTTCTTACTTTTTTATAAATATTTTTATTCATAATCGATGATGTGGAGGTAAAGCCATTGTGAAGTGCATTGTCTAGAACAAGACAACCAACTTCACAATGTCTTTGCCATACATGCCATGTCACATTCATAATTTATTTGATATTTGCATTAGAGAAGAACTTTTAAATGAAAATATGTCATTCCTACGTGGCAACATTTTTTTTCCAAACTCACAATAGGGTAGGAGATGCTCTAAGTCAAATCAATGATAGAAATGACTTTGGTTGCATGGATTTCCTTGCTACTTTTGTGCAGCTAATTCAATAGATGACTTATCTCGTAAATGTCTCCAAGTATTTTAGGTTAGTGCTATAATTTGAATTTGGTCGATAAGTGTTATCATTGTTATCTCTCTTCCTCTCCTCTCTCTCTCCCTCTTTCTTCCCCTCTCTCTGAAAAACTAGTAATGGTCTTAAAGTATCAAAGTGGGTTGGTGAATCTCTTATATTAGTGCTATAATTTGATTTCGACGGTCACTCTCTCTCGAAAACTAATAAAGTCTCCAGGTACTATCAAAATGTGTTGGCATATCTCTTATATTATTAGTACGGTTTAACTTCGATAAGTGTTATTATTGTCATCTCTCTCTCTCTCCGTCTCTGTAAAACTAATAAAAGTCTTGAAGCATCAAAGTGTATTGGCGGATCTCTTGTATTAGTGTTACAATTTGATTTCGATAAGTGTTATCATTACCACCTGTGTGTGTAAACTAGTAATGATCTCCAAGTATCAAAGTGCATGGGCAGATCTCTTATATTAGTGTTACAATTTGATTTTTGATAAATGATATTATTGGAATCACCGAGACGTATAGTGTTTTTCGTCTACATTCAGGGATTATAGAGGACTATATGAGTTTTTTCTTGTAGAACTTGGTGTGACCCCAACCAAAGTTAATCCATAGGTATGATATTATATTTGACCTATATGACTTAAAAAAGAAAATACACTATTAGGTCAAGGACCAATGCTAATTACCTATATCTTATGCTCCCAATTATATACGACGCAAGACTAAACTTTTTATATAGTACCTTATGTATCGTCACCAAACTTGATTGCTTAATCAGATGTGAATATAATCCAACAATTTTATCTCTCGTCGTTAGGATCGAAAGCTCGTGAATATTATTGTAAAATGTAATCAAATGGCATATTTCTTAACTAATATTGATTTTCTTTAAGGATTTCTTGGTTCCTCGGTGTAGCTTTCTACTATTCCTCTAGCTAGTGTCGACCTTCTTGTACATGTATGGGATGTTAGGACTTTCTCCCATGAATTTTTAGTTTTCTAATGACTTTTTGAATAAACGTCCTTAACAAGGACATTTTTATCACATTATACGCCATTGTTAAGGACGTATTCTTCTCTGTTCTCTATTAATTCAGTGTTAAACTAAAACTTCATTATTAATTATCTTTCCGCACATATCCTAAACTATTTTCTTTCTATAAAATTTCTCTAAATGCTTTTGAGTGAAAATTTTAGTAATATATTAGCATATTGATGGACCCACGTGACCGGGCTGGATCTATCATTACTAGTACCCAATCCGGCCCATACCCAACCCTACATTTCCCCATCTATATATATATAGTTAGGGTTTTTGATAAGCTCTCCGAAGCGAAGAAAGAAGTAGAAGTGGGCGCCGGCATCTGTAAGCAAAAGAAAACCCCCCTTCTTTCGCTCTCTCCATTTCTTCAAAATTAGGGTTAGGGTTTGCTAAAGTCTGCTCCTTTATTTGATTCATTCTGTCGGTCTCGATCTGTTGTTGTTGCTGTGGTAGCAGTAGGAGGAAGAAGAAATGGCGGTCCCTTTGCTGACTAAGAAGATCGTGAAGAAGCGCGTGAAGCACTTTAAGAGGACCCAGAGCGACCGCAAGATTTGCGTCGGGGTATAATAAATTTACAACTTTTTTTTCCATCGATTACATGCTAAAGATGCCTGCTTTTTTTGTCGTGTTGGAATTGGAGTGTGGATCTGTACGAATTGAGTAAGTTTTAATTTTTGATGTGCTCTACTGTCGATACCAAGTTCAAGTTTATGGTGTAAATGTATGCTGGTGCGGACACGGATATTACTCGACATGACACGGACACGGGCATGTTACCAAATTTGGCGTTTCCTGGTGTATTTCGGTCTACGTGTGTCGTGTCAAATGTATGCATCCTTGCCCCGTTGTATACAGAGAGGCTGCCTAGGTGTTGATTGAAGCGAAGTTTTTTATTTGTTTATTTAGAAATGTTTTATTTTGACAAAACAGATTGTTGCATTTAGGCTCTACTGTCTTTGATTATAGTGGGCCAAGTTTCTTTGTTGGAGTGGCTTTCTTTCTACCCGCGGGAATATTTTGGTAGATTTTGCAATCATAGGTTTCAAAGTGTAAATTTTGAGTATAATTGAAAGGGGGTTCTATTTACAACTCAAAAAGGTTTTGGGAAACATTGTGCGAGTATGGTAACTTTGCAACCTCTTTTTGCTTCAATCTTGCAAAGATAACATCTTCACCTTTTGTCAAAATCCACGCTCTAATTGGAGCACTATGTATTGGCCAATCACGAAGCTGAACGAAGTTGCAGTCAGATTAGTTTTTTCATTGATATCAACACCATTTTCTTTGTCATGCAAGATAAATGGAATTATGCCCGCACCCACTAGTCCACATTTTCAATTTGTTTTTTGAATATGGGTCGTCAAACTGTAGCTCATGCATAGTCGGAAGTCGGGAAGCCTAGGTAGGTGCTTAGGCGGACATCGGACGGGCACTAGGCGCCTAGGTAGCTGTCTAGGATGATTTTTAGAACAGTGAACATAGGGGAACTTCTCATGAACTGGTTCTCTCTTCTTGCCAAAGGCATGTAGACTCTGGATGATACTTGTGTGCTTTATCACTTTGTGTTCAAGTGTCTTGTACTATGAAGTGCCATTTAGAATAATACCATGATATGGAAACCATATAGATAAATGTTGGAGATGGAAGTTAACAAGTTGTTGGGTATTTTGCCTATAGTTTACTAATTCTGTCATGTGTAACTTTGTTAGTATATGTAGCAGTATTTTAAATTTCGCTAGTCGGAATCGGTGTGGCAGAGGGCTACCTAGTGCCTAGGTCGCCTAGGCGTCCGAACATTATTTTTTTAAATTTGAAATGTTAAATGTGAAATCTATAATACAAATTTGAAATCCAAGCATGTTCTAACTTCTAAATCCAATATAATTCATAATTTTTTTAAAATTTAAAATTTCAATGTTCTAAAATTCAAATTAAATCTTAAAACCCAAACAACATTACCACAATACAACTAAGCATTAAAAAAACCGAACAACCGCACAGGCCAAAAATTCCACACCGCCTAGGGGCCGAACAAGGCCGCCTAGGGCCAATTTTTCGCTTAGGACCACCGCCTAGGGGATTTCTGGTGCGGGAAATTTAGAACACTATGTAGATGACAGTTAAGAGTGGCATCAGTGTAGGCAGGCATAGATACACTGCCGAATTGTGATGGTTGGTTGGGTGGTTGTTTCTATATGTTATTAGTATTAGAGTTAGTGTTGCCTGTGATTCGACAGAACTTCGGATATTGTTGAGGTTTTACATTTTGGCTATATGCGCATTTAAAAATAGGCTCTAGTAAGACTAGAAAGGTTGACTTCTATGGGGCAATAATGTTTTGATTTTGGCAATCTCCAATGGAACTGTGTTACCTCGTCACATAATGATGTTATGTGGATGAGCAATTTTGGTGCGTCTTATATCCACATGCCTGTGCTTCCTAGGTGGAACTAGCTAGGTATGTAGTGATGCAACTATATATACTGCAACTGATTTCTAATCGGATTTAAAATGTCATATTTGGACTTGATGCATATCCAAATGTAGACCTCTTGCATATGTAAGAGCCTAAGATAATGCTAGTTCTTGTAGGTGGTTCAGTGATTCATATGATCCGACCTAATCTCATCATGCTTACGCTGTAAAATGGTCCAGACTAATTCAAAAGTGGTATCTATTTATAAGACCAATATGGACAAATCTAAACTATTGAAGCCATCTTTAAATTTACCCAAGCTAAATGTGTACAACTCCACTGATGTTGAAAGTGGTGAAGATAATTGAAACAAGAATGTAGTTGCTTCAAGATTAGGATCCAGTACAGAACACTTGACACCAAGATTTATGCATAACAGCTCCATTTCTGTCAGTTTATTTTTACTGAGTACTATGATATCTGGATAATTATTACCGGAAGAATTATGTCAAATTTGTACACTTAGGAAATTAAAAGCTTGTGCAGTTCAGTCTTATTTTGAGAAACTATTCTTAATGTATGTTGATTGAAGTTTTCTTTAATTAAATAGCCAGATGATCCAGTGTTAAATGATGGTAGATTATTAAGAAATGACAGTTTTAACCTGTTTTTTTTGGCTCATTTATGTTTTTATGTCATATACGTATCAACTTTTCTTCTACTTGAGTTGCAAATATTATTCAGTACCTGTTTACTTTCACAGTTCAAACGTGATTATATTTGGTTTTGCATTTCTTGTTACAGCCAAGCTGGCGTAGGCCCAAGGGTATCGACTCCCGTGTGAGGAGGAAGTTTAAGGGAGTCACCTTGATGCCCAATATTGGTTATGGTTCTGACAAGAAGACCCGACACTATCTGCCAAACCGTTTCAAGAAGTTTGTGGTTCACAATGTCTCAGAGTTGGAGTTGCTTATGATGCATAACAGGTATAAGGATGATGATTGCTATAATCTTTTCATCTCTTTTTGCTTGATATCAAGTTTATCCGACACTTGGACACTATATTATCATATCACATTAAAGTAAACTCAAATGGTGGAACTTGATAGGCAGTGCAAATTATATCCAGATTTCTTATTCAGTGAAAACCTATTGTTACTATGAATGTCTATTTGCATTTTGTTTCTATTATTTTGCCTGCCTAAATGTGACATGTTTTCTTAACTTGCAAACCAGGACCTACTGTGCTGAAATTGCACACAATGTCTCCACAAAGAAGCGCAAGGAGATTGTTGAGAGAGCTGCCCAGCTTGATGTTGTTGTCACCAACAAGCTGGCTAGGTTGCGGAGCCAGGAAGACGAGTGAGCCACTCTTTTGAGTTGTTTGTGTCATTTTGTCGGTTATCAGTGTTGTTTGGAACCTATTAAGACCTTTAGCTTTATCTGTTTTCTTGCTTACTTACAATGTTTAAACACTATTTTGTAATTGTTGAGGTTTTCTAGCACCTCTGGAAGTTCTGCACTCAGTTGATCTCAAGATTGATGCTTTTGATGTCTATTGTATTTTTTTTACTCGTTGTGGATGCGCATTAGAACTAAAACTTGACCACTTTTTTATTGGCTTTACACGAGTGTAGCATGTTCTTGGATCTATTTTTGTACTTTGCTAAGTGAGCTTCTAATAGTTTTTTTGGCTTTTGCTTCCATGGTTGGCTATCCGTTGCCATCACATCTCATAAGATTTGCAGACGGTATCCCTAGCTACCAAATGCCTACCCTACCCGAAAGAAAGTTCTGCTTATCCGCTCCCATTTTCTGCAAAATGACATTGGGGGCCTAGCACCAGGTTTGTTTAATACAATACTGAAACAACAGAGCATATTACCATCCAAGCACAGCATATTGCAACACGATGCAATGGTATGGAACTTTTTTACTTGTTAGTATTGTTGTCTGCCAAGGATCTTGTGCAATGTTCTAGACAGGGGGGTGAGCATTATTCGGTTTTGGACTGAGAACTGAACCGAATAAGAGATCCGGTCTGGTTTCGGTTTTAGTTTTTGGTTTGCATTTTTTTCCTTTCGCCAGTACAACTGTTTTTTGGGTAAAATTCTAACATTTTTTATCAAAGTGTTTGTGTATCCTTTCTTGTCAAGTTTGTCGATGGAAAGAAGATTGGGACAAATATCGAACAAAAATCTAACATTTTTTAGAATAATTATTCCAAAGTTAGTGGTAAAGCAAATATTTTTAATACTAAGAATTTGAGAAGAGTTTTTATTATCCATTTTTACCGTTCCAAGGTTACCTTCACGAAACGAAATGAAGTAGTCATTTTGAATAATAGCATGGTAGGAAGCATTCAAATCAGTTACTCATTCTGAGTTTTGGCAAGTGAGATTTGTACAGTCTTCTTCACATGCTAAGAAAAATACAATTTCATTGTTGTTGGTAATGGATGCACTTTCATTCTTTTTTTGCTTTTTGTTAGTCCTTCCTTTTGTTTTCGCTTGAGCTTGCAACATTTCTGTTTTATGTGTCCACTTTTATCATAGTGATAGCAACTAATGTCCTCATTAATGTTTTTTTGTTTTGTTTTTGATTTAGGATGTCGGTTTTTGCTCCTCTTCCTATTCACGGTAACAAGGGCATGTGAATGGAAGGATACATGACGTTTTTTTCTTTCCGGATATCTTCATTCAAAATGTTGCTTATAACTTGGTTCATCAATACAATTCCGTCAGGTACGGAGTTACTAAGAGACACCACCAAAGTCTCCAAACTATCCGACGACGAGCTAAGCATAAGAATGATTTGAAGCTTTCCAACACCATCTTCATGGATGCAAGTTGATTTATAATAATTTGAATTTTATTTAGATGTTCGGATATGGAATTATTTTCCTTGAACTTGAGTTTGACAAGCTTTCGAATCAAGAAAGCCTTGTTGTCGACGGTCTTCCTCTCGTAGAGATATTCAAGTTTATTCTACAAGCTGTTCGCTGAAGTCTCATTTGACACATGGTGGAACACGTGTCATCCATCTGTTGCCGAATGGTGCCGATGGTCTTCCGGTCGAGCTTCTTCTAATCTTTCGCTATCATGGTCTCTGGCTTGGAGGATTCACTTTCAACCAGTGCGTAGAGATCATTGCAATAAAGAAGATTCATTATCTTCGTTTTCTATATCATCCAATTGTGGCCATTCAAACTGATCATTTGAAGGTCGTTTGTGGAAGTCTCTATCTCAACACAAGAAGATTAGCAATCTGTACTCTGGTACAACTGTTGACAAAAAAACAAGATCTTATCCGTAAAATATAATGATGGAAGATGAGAAGATAAATATATTGCACATACAAGATTTACTGAGATTCGACCTGTCCTCCTACCCTTCTTCACCGTTTTCACTATAATGAAAGCTAATTCTATAGGCACTTCCAAAATTGCTTAGGACAACCCATTACTTCAGGACAGCCAACCCCCCTAAACCTTCCAAAATTTTTCATTCTAAATTTCTACTATCTCTCTCTTCAAAATTTCAAACCCTAACCCTAACCCCTGTAGTGCCTCAAATCCCGATCCGACCGGGATGTGCACTATATAATTGGGCTTGTGGCTAGTCCGTCAGAGTATGCTTAGATCTTCGGCATCTTATTGCCAAGGACGAAATGCGATGATCCTTTCCAACTCATGGAAAGGCCTCTATTGAAACGAGTCCAATAGTTTTCGTGTTTGGTTGCTTGGTTTTCTTGATTGCCGCTTTGGGATTTGATTTGGTGTTGCTTTCGAGTTGCTTGGTTTTCGCTGTTGGTTTTATTGATTGGAGCTTGAATTTTGGGGAGTTCGGCAAGGAAGGATAGGCAAGAATTCTAACTCGGTGCTCGTGCTGTTGCAGGTCCGCGTAACTGACGTTTGATCGTCGCTAGGCGGGATTCCGTGTTTCAGCAACTTTTCCCTTAACCAGTGAGTGGTTTGGTCCCTTCTTTCCTACTTCTTCACGCCAACATCTCTAATGTTTCAAACGTTCACTCGATGATGCCCGGTTGGACGCCTAGGAAATGCTTAGCCACAATGCATGCCAGCCACTAAGAAAGGAACATGGGAATTGTAGACTAAATTTACTATATGCTTGCACACTTTATAACTTGAGTTGGTTGGAATGGGAAGTTGGCTGTTGGTTGCGGCCTGGTGCCTCGGATAGAGTTTGGACCCATGGGATATCAAAATCGGAACACCGCATTGAGAAAATTTTGAACTGTTGCATGAGATATATATTGCTGCTTAACTTCTGTTGTTTAATTCGATGCATTGTATGAGATATAAAATGTTTATGCATTTGCATGGTCTGGGACAACTTGTGCACAAGGTTTATCATTTCCTCGAAACGGCTTTCCGGGGCACTGGAACCGTATCGATCCGGAGGGAAATATTGATTCGTGTTCGTCACGATGCATTGTGGGACCTCCAGCGGGGCTTGCTACCCGGGCTGATAGGGCGCGCCGTTAATGCTTGGAATATGTCCCTAAGGTGTCGATCACACCAATGACCGCATAGAATAGAACACATGCTAATTTATTGTCTTGTGCAGATGGTAAGTATACTTGTGTTTCGTTGCAGGGAAGGTGTGCATCGGTTGAGTAAGCAATCGATGCACTGGTTGGATTCAATGCTATTTTCATTTATATCAAAACATGCAACTGATATGAATTGAAGTCACTTGCTTCTTTATAGAAGTAATCTTAATGCATGCTCGCCCCTAATAAGCTAGTGTCGATTTAGTCGAGTGGGATTCATCCCGCTCACCAGTACAAGTTGAGTACTGACCCACGTTGTGGGCAACTATTTCAGGCACTCAGACGGTGCAACGCTAGTGGATAGACGAAGAGGCGTTAGGAGCACCTCTATTTTGAAGTATAGTTGAAGTCAGATCATTTTGGAGGCTTGGACTTTCAACCTATACAAGGGCGTAATGTATGGACGACGGGGACTATCTGATGGAGCGCGCCCTGCATTTTGAGTTATCTTTTCTAATGTAATTCAAGTAGCCGAGAAGGCGCATCAATGTAGACTCTATGTAAATTACTCTGAATTATCAATGAAAAAGCATATTTCCTTCCTGCACTTGTGTTCAATTATCTGTGAATGTGTTTTCTAAATTGGGTTTCAAAGTGGGTTCCTATAACTGTAAGTTCTTGCTTTGTACGAGCGCAACTCCAGGCTCGTACGGCATCACGCCCCAGCGAGGACGAATCGGTTCCGTGAAGGATCCAGCGAGGACGATTGACCCTTTCGGGATCGGGGCGTGACATATTGGTATCAAAGCTTAGGCTTTACATCCTTGGGATTTCAAAAGATTATAAAGGAGTTTGATGCGCCTCTCGGTTGAGTTGCATTCGGTGTCCGCTGCATGAGATGAGTCGCCTATACAATGAGCCCATAGATACAAAATCTATCGTTTTTGAGGTGTTAACAAGCTACTCTCTTTTGTAGCAATGGCTAAGAAAAACACTGCCGCTGCAAGCAGTGCTCAGCCCGTCCAGAACGATCCGGCAAGTTCTGGAGAATCCGGAGGAGCGGGTTCAACCGATATGTCCGAGCGGCTCATGCATCTCATGGAGATGCAGCAACAACAAGCCATTACTCAACAAGCGCAGTTTGCTGCTCAGCAAAAGCAGATAGACACCATGATGCAACTAATTGCATCCATGGCACCCAACAACGGGGGCGCTACAGTGACGCCTGCTGCACCGCCGGCTGTGGCGGTAGAGGATGAGTCCGAAGAAACACAGCAACCAGCAAGGAACAACTGCCGTGCGGCAGAATTCACTAAGATGCATCCACCAACGTTCAACGGGCGAGCAGAACCGGACGTGGTGATGGGATGGATTACAAAGCTGGAGGGACTATTCAATCTGGTCGGCATTAGGGGATCCAAAAGAGTGGCCTGTGCATCAGTTCAACTGGAGCTGCGTGCGCATGATTGGTGGGAGGCCACTAAGCAGGGAATTTATGATGCCAATCCCAACTGCAAAATTACCTGGGAAATGTTCAAATCTGCCTTCATTGAACAATATATTCCCCGGGCTGTGCGGCAACAAAAAGAAGACGACTTCAGCAATCTGGTGCAAGGAAGTATGTCTGTCGACGATTATGACTCGGCGTTCGCTAAGCTGGCTAAATTTGCTGGGCACTTCTTGCCTAACCAGCAGGCGTGGTGCTACCGCTTCCAAAAGGGTTTGAATGACGATTTGCGTAGGGACGTCATCAACCAGAAGTGTCAGACATACAGGGAATGTTATGAAGCTGCCCTGAACAGCGAGCGGATCTTTGGGCGCTGTCCACCAAAGGCCGATGTGCAAACCTCCCGTACCAACAATAATAAGCGGCCTCAGGAAATGGGAGGGTCTGGAGCACAAAAGCGTCCGCACACATCTGAGCATAGGGGCCCGTCCCGTGCACCATACTGCAACAGGTGCGGCAGAATAGGGCATCGAGTGGAGGAATGCCGAGTTACTGGGTGTTTTAAATGTGGTCGCCTGGACCACAAGCATTTCAACTGCCGTGAGGCAAAACCGAATCAGCACAACGGAAATCACAACAATGGGAATCATAACAATGGGAATCAGCACCACGGGAATCAGAACCACGGGAATCACAACAGGGGGCCTCCAGCAAGTGATGCCAATGCTGTGGCGTTGAACCCACGACGCCAGGGTGCTCAAGGACGAGTCTATGCACTGACTCGGGACGAAGCATCCGTCTCTGAAACTGTCGTGACAGGTACATTACTTTTCAGAGATTTGCCCGCTAGAGTCTTATTCGATTCAGGTGCTACGCATAGTTTCATATCTGCTGATTTTACTATTGAGCATAAATTAGCTTCTACTCCCTTAAATATGAATCTTTGCGTGAGCACACCTTCGGGAGTCGACATGCCCGCCCATGCGATCTGTAAGGATGGTTATATTTGCATCGGAGGCAGGAAGCTTTCCTTAGATGTCATTGTATTAGACATTAAGGATTACGACATTATTCTCGGGATGGATTGGTTGGGTGCTTGTCATGCAACAATTGAGTGCGCGGAGAAGCGAGTCGTATTCCGTCTACCCGGCGAGGCAGACTTTTACTATTCGTGCAGCGCTGCACCAAAGACGGCAATGATAATATCAGCAATTTCGGCTAGGCGTATGCTGCATTCGGGTTGTGAAGGGTACTTAGCTTCAGTTCGAGACACCCGGCAGGAAAGTGCAAATGCAGCTCAGGCTGATGTTATAGCAGACTTCCTCGACGTGTTTCCGGACGAGCTGCCTGGAATGCCTCCTGATCGTGAGATCGAATTCAGCATCGACACATTTCCGGATGCGCGACCGATATCGAAGGCACCTTATCGAATGGCCCCAGCAGAGCTGAAGGAACTTAAGATTCAGTTACAAGATCTGTTGGACCGAGGATACATTCGTCCAAGCGTTTCTCCGTGGGGCGCTCCGGTGCTGTTCGTGAAGAAAAAGGATGGATCCATGCGGCTATGTATTGACTACCGAGAACTAAATAAGGCGACCGTGCGGAACCAGTACCCATTGCCAAGGATAGATGACTTGTTTGATCAGCTGCAAGGTGCAACAGTTTTCTCTAAAATTGATCTCAGGTCAGGGTACCACCAGTTGAAAATCAAACCAGATGATGTTCAAAAATCTGCATTCAGGACCCGATACGGACACTACGAATTTCTAGTGATGTCGTTCGGTTTGACGAACGCCCCTGCAGCTTTCATGGATCTGATGAACCGCGTGTTTCGGCCGTACGTAGACAAGTTTGTGGTCGTGTTCATCGACGACATTCTAATATATTCCAAGAACGAGGCAGAACACAAGGAACACCTAAAGATCGTGCTGCAGACATTACGAGAGCATCAGTTGTACGCTAAGCTCAGCAAGTGTGAGTTCTGGTTAAACAGCGTGACATTTCTGGGTCATGTTGTCTCGGCAGAGGGCATCGCCGTAGACCCGAAGAAAATAGAGGCGGTGGTAGATTGGAAGCAACCTACATCAGCTAGCGAAATTCGAAGCTTTCTGGGCCTAGCGGGATACTACCGTAGGTTCGTGCAGGATTTTTCTAAACTGGCCTCGCCTTTGACTCGCCTCACTCAAAAAGGGATTGTATACAAATGGAGTGATGACTGCGAAGCCAGCTTTCGAGAACTGAAGCAGCGTCTTGTTTCAGCTCCGATCCTTGCTCTTCCAGATGGGGTAGAGGAATTTCAGATATACAGTGATGCCTCGGGACTTGGTTTGGGATGTGTGCTCATGCAGAGGGATAAGGTAATATCGTACGCCTCCAGGCAACTGAAGCCGCACGAGAAAAACTACCCGACGCACGACTTGGAATTGGCGGCAATTGTATTTGCACTGAAGTTGTGGAGGCATTATCTTTATGGTGTTGCTTGCAAAATCTTCACAGATCACAAGAGCCTCAAGTATCTATTCACACAACGAGAACTGAACCTCCGACAGCGGCGTTGGCTAGAACTGATTAAGGACTATGATTTGACGATCGCTTACACACCGGGCAAGGGAAACGTCGTTGCTGATGCTCTGAGTCGGAAGTACGTGGGCTCGTTATCCATAAACAACCATTTACTTCGAGATCTTGAGGCGATGGGCATCGAACTTCGGGTTCAGCATCAAGGAGTGCAGCTGGCATCACTCAATCTTGAACCAAGTTTGCGTGATAGAATCAAATCAGCTCAGGAGGGTGATCAGTTCCTAGCGAAGGCACGAGGACTGATTTCGGCGGGGGAGACGTCTGACTTTGTGGCAGGCGAAGATGGGGTCTTACAAATGAAGGGAAGGCTATGTGTTCCTAACGACCCAGAACTCCGAAGGGAAATTATGGCGGAAGCACACTATGCGAAGTATTCCCTGCATCCGGGGAGCACTAAGATGTATATGGACTTACGCAGAACCTTCTGGTGGCAAGGTATGAAGCGGGATGTGGCGACCTTTGTGTCACAGTGCATGGCCTGTCAACAGGTGAAAGCTGAACATCAGAGGCCCGGCGGGGAGCTGCAGAACCTCGCTATTCCTGAGTGGAAATGGGACAAAATCACTATGGATTTCATTGTGGGATTTCCGAAGACGCCGCGGGGGCATGATGCGATTTGGGTCATAGTTGATCGTTTGACCAAATCAGCCCACTTTCTTCCTATAAAAATTACTTGGAGCGTCGATCGGTTAGCACAGATTTACATAGACGAGATTGTTCGATTACACGGAGTACCTGCCTCAATCGTCTCTGACCGTGACGGACGCTTCTTATCTCGTTTTTGGACAAGCCTACAGTCTGCTTTGGGAACCAAGCTACAGTTCAGTACTGCATACCACCCCCAGACTGATGGACAGACGGAAAGGACAAATCAGATACTTGAAGATATGTTACGGCTGTGTGCAATCGATTTGAAGACTAGTTGGGACACGCATCTCACGTTGGCGGAGTTTGCGTACAACAACAGCTACCAATCGAGCATCCAGATGGCACCGTACGAAGCGCTTTATGGGCGCAAGTGTCGATCTCCAATTTGTTGGAACGAAGTCGGCGAGCGGCAAGTACTCGGGCCAGAGCTGGTAGAACAGGCAGTTGAGAAAGTTCGCTTGATTCGGGAAAGACTCCGCACGGCACAGAGCCGACAGAAAAGTTATGCCGATGCTCATCGTAGACCTTTGGAATTCGTGGTCGGGGATCATGTATTCTTAAAAGTGACGCCGATGCGTGGGGTGATGCGTTTCGGCGTGAAGGGCAAACTAAGTCCCAGGTTTGTCGGCCCCTTCGAGATTCTGGAACGAGTGGCAGCTGTGGCATACCGGATTGCACTACCTCCCGCCTTGGCTGAAGTGCATGACGTATTCCATGTTTCTCAACTGAGGAAGTATGTGTATGACCCGAGTCATGTGGTTAGCTTCGAACAATTGGAACTGCGCACAGATTTATCATACTCAGAAGAACCGGTGCAGATTCTGGATCGTAAGGAAAAAGTACTTCGCAACCGTACGATGTCCTTGGTTCGCGTGCTGTGGCGGAACCATTCAGTTGGGGAATCAACCTGGGAGATGGAATCGGAGATGAAGGAGAAATATCCTTCGTTGTTCACTCAGTCGGAGGTAGGGCCTTGTTCTTAAGTTTCGGGACGAAACTTTTTCTTAGTGGTATATTATGTAGTGCCTCAAATCCCGATCCGACCGGGATGTGCACTATATAATTGGGCTTGTGGCTAGTCCGTCAGAGTATGCTTAGATCTTCGGCATCTTATTGCCAAGGACGAAATGCGATGATCCTTTCCAACTCATGGAAAGGCCTCTATTGAAACGAGTCCAATAGTTTTCGTGTTTGGTTGCTTGGTTTTCTTGATTGCCGCTTTGGGATTTGATTTGGTGTTGCTTTCGAGTTGCTTGGTTTTCGCTGTTGGTTTTATTGATTGGAGCTTGAATTTTGGGGAGTTCGGCAAGGAAGGATAGGCAAGAATTCTAACTCGGTGCTCGTGCTGTTGCAGGTCCGCGTAACTGACGTTTGATCGTCGCTAGGCGGGATTCCGTGTTTCAGCAACTTTTCCCTTAACCAGTGAGTGGTTTGGTCCCTTCTTTCCTACTTCTTCACGCCAACATCTCTAATGTTTCAAACGTTCACTCGATGATGCCCGGTTGGACGCCTAGGAAATGCTTAGCCACAATGCATGCCAGCCACTAAGAAAGGAACATGGGAATTGTAGACTAAATTTACTATATGCTTGCACACTTTATAACTTGAGTTGGTTGGAATGGGAAGTTGGCTGTTGGTTGCGGCCTGGTGCCTCGGATAGAGTTTGGACCCATGGGATATCAAAATCGGAACACCGCATTGAGAAAATTTTGAACTGTTGCATGAGATATATATTGCTGCTTAACTTCTGTTGTTTAATTCGATGCATTGTATGAGATATAAAATGTTTATGCATTTGCATGGTCTGGGACAACTTGTGCACAAGGTTTATCATTTCCTCGAAACGGCTTTCCGGGGCACTGGAACCGTATCGATCCGGAGGGAAATATTGATTCGTGTTCGTCACGATGCATTGTGGGACCTCCAGCGGGACTTGCTACCCGGGCTGATAGGGCGCGCCGTTAATGCTTGGAATATGTCCCTAAGGTGTCGATCACACCAATGACCGCATAGAATAGAACACATGCTAATTTATTGTCTTGTGCAGATGGTAAGTATACTTGTGTTTCGTTGCAGGGAAGGTGTGCATCGGTTGAGTAAGCAATCGATGCACTGGTTGGATTCAATGCTATTTTCATTTATATCAAAACATGCAACTGATATGAATTGAAGTCACTTGCTTCTTTATAGAAGTAATCTTAATGCATGCTCGCCCCTAATAAGCTAGTGTCGATTTAGTCGAGTGGGATTCATCCCGCTCACCAGTACAAGTTGAGTACTGACCCACGTTGTGGGCAACTATTTCAGGCACTCAGACGGTGCAACGCTAGTGGATAGACGAAGAGGCGTTAGGAGCACCTCTATTTTGAAGTATAGTTGAAGTCAGATCATTTTGGAGGCTTGGACTTTCAACCTATACAAGGGCGTAATGTATGGACGACGGGGACTATCTGATGGAGCGCGCCCTGCATTTTGAGTTATCTTTTCTAATGTAATTCAAGTAGCCGAGAAGGCGCATCAATGTAGACTCTATGTAAATTACTCTGAATTATCAATGAAAAAGCATATTTCCTTCCTGCACTTGTGTTCAATTATCTGTGAATGTGTTTTCTAAATTGGGTTTCAAAGTGGGTTCCTATAACTGTAAGTTCTTGCCTTGTACGAGCGCAACTCCAGGCTCGTACGGCATCACGCCCCAGCGAGGACGAATCGGTTCCGTGAAGGATCCAGCGAGGACGATTGACCCTTTCGGGATCGGGGCGTGACAACCCCAACCTCAATCGCCGGAGGAGGAGGCTGATCGCCTCTGCTGCCGCCGCCGCCGCCCACCCACGCACCCCGCCGCCCGCCCCTGCACCCCGCCGCAGCTGTCCGCCCCCATATCCAGCCCCTTCTTCTACTTCTTCTTCCATGGACTGTCAAAAAATTGATAGTCCTTCCAATAGGAAGGACTGTCAATTTTTTTTATAGTCCTAATTATTTAGGACTGTCATAATGTTGACAGTCCTTTCAATTGGAAGAATTGTCAACATTGTCACAATCCTGAAAAAATTTGGGCTGAAAAATAAAAGTCATTAGCTTTTATATGAGAATTTGGACTGCCATCAAGTAAAAAAAAGCTAGTGACAAACTTGTACAAAAACTGAAAAAAATTTAGGCTGTCCTAAGCAATATATGGAGTGCCTTTATAATTAGCCATAATGAAATACATGATTACTATGAGTGTTTTTCTCAAGCTGGTACAACATAGCTTGAGGATCAACTTTTCTCTTACAACTCAATTGAGGTAGATTACAACAAGTTTGGTGTGTAGGATTACAAATAACTTATGTTGTTATTGTTAATTTTCACCATCTTCCTACTATTTACAGGAAGGATGTGCCTCTTGGGTACACCTCTATCTATGTATGAAAATGTCCAAAAAGTCGACATTTCCTTCTATCAATACATGAAGAAATGCAAAACATCAATGTTGCATTCATACAGAATGCATACAGATTGTAAACATCTAGACCACTTCAAATAACCAAAACTTCTTCAATACATGTTCAAATGAACTGATTCAAAGTCAGGATTAAAGCCGAAACATTTCTCTACAACTTTCGTATTGAAGACTGAGCCAAATAATGACTGTAATATTTTCAAAATGGCCTTCCAATAAAAACTGTATCCAGAAAAAATAGCTAAGTACATGGTTAAACCCAACCATGGATGACTGATTACCATGAATCAAATCCATGTTATTGGAAAATATCAAGTTAAGGTGAGCACTATGCTAGATCTAGGTTTTTGAGATTCTTTTGCCACAAATAATACCTTCTCTGGCTTCATGCAGGATTATGTACAGCGAGATAATAGAGAATAAAAGATGGATGAGTTGTTTCTCTTAATAGACTGCGATATAACTTATATGGTCTATAAAAGGAATTTGGTGCTACAGGAGGATTATCTTAGACTTTTCTCCACTATATCATCCTCCATCTTGGTTATATGTTCTTCCTGAAACTTGAGACCTCTCAAACCATCTCCATTATTTCAACCTCAAGAAAAGTTCAACAACAACAACAACAACAACAACAAAGTTTTTATTCCAAAATTTTGGGATCAGCTGTTTGAGTCCTCCTCTTTCCTTTCGGCTCTGTTAAAGGCTATGTCCTCTGTAAACACTATCCTTAGCAAGAGGCAGATCTGTGGACATTGACTCATGCTTCAAGCTGAGCACAACTCCTAGTAGCGAGTCTCCTTTACCAGTATTTACAGTTGTTGGCTAGCAACCAATTTACTGGAAACGAGGCACATATCTGAAATTCTGAACAAGGTCACATGTGAAAGTCAAAAATACTAGCAATGGTTTCCCTTACAATAGACTTGATCTCAGAATTGATAACCTTAACAATCAAATACAAGTTGGCTATTATCAATAAAATTTACGACCACATAGTCATACACATACACATACACGAATTCCTTGTATTAGGCATTAGTTCTCTCTTCTTTAACTTACAAGTTTACTTGGGGTGTTTAGCTTCAACAAATTCAGTCAATCACTAGTCTCAAATTTCTTCACACAACTGAAACATCAAGCTAATAATTGCCCTATATTCAATCTGGAATCACCACACTGTCAAGATTCCAACTTATAATTGGTATAGTTATATGTAGGGCAGGCCCAAGAGTTGGATTGTCCTAGCCGGAACTAATTTTGGTTGTTCCTTGACCATTATTGTAAGCTACCTGAACTAATTTTGATTGTCCCTTGACTATTATTGTAAGCTACAGGAACTAATTTTGTTTGTTCCTTGACCATTATTGTAAGCTGGTCCAGGGGTCACCTGCGATCCTGACCTCTTGCGGGTCATGTTGGATTTGGGAGGCTGTCCTATTCCGAAGTCTTGTAGAACTTACTCCTGGACCGGCCCTGCTTTATATGCAGCATATGCTCCAAACACAACCACCAGGTGGCCAGTTCCTTGATGTTCAAAGATGTGCTGCACTCCTCGTGTTGCTGTCATTCCCACAAGAATATAAGCACTGCAGTTGGAAACTGCAGCATCTGCACAATTGCAAGTCTTTGCAACATCTATATCTCCCAATGTACAACCAAGAACATGATACTGATAGCAAGCAGTTCAAGAAATGTACTGATAACTGTCCATTACCAAAATGTTCAAGAAAAAAAGAGTGCAGAAAGAAAGAAAAGATCAATAGAAACCAAAATCTGTATGATAAAACCTACCAATATTTACATGATGCCTCTCCTTTATTGACCTCTTGATGATTTCGTTGATCCTCTTCCACCCATTACTCTAAGCATGAGTAATGTGTGTTGTGCCCCTTCCTCCCATGTCTCTAGCATGAGTAATGTGTGTTGTGCCCTGTCTTCCGAAGCCGGTCGAGCAGCCCGGCTGCCTTCCTCTGCGCTCTCGGGGTGCCCATGTGCTCGAGATCCGACAATGTACCATACGTGTTCTCCTCCTCCCTCACCTCCTTCAACTTCCTCCGATGGTTGACGCATATCGAGTACAGCACCACGATCGCGTTCTCCTTGCTCCGTTCGCACGAGCTCTCCCGAAGGATCTGCAACAAGCATAGCACCCCTCCGTTCTCCGCAAGCTCGTGCGCCACCTCCTCGTAGGAGGACAGCAATGCGAGGAGGGCCAACGACTCGGCCACCAGCAGGCCCTGCTTGATCATGCGCAACGACACGATGGCCACTCCTTCGCTTGCGGCCACCGCCCTGTTCTCGCGGACAGTGCAGAGATTGAAGATGGCAGACCCGGCATCCTTCTTCGCTGGCAGGCTGCCGTGCTCTAAGAGACCGACCAACGACCTCATCGCTCCCAACTGCACAATCTTGGTCTTGTTCGAGTCTAGAGCCGATAGAGTGAACAATGCGGCAGCTGCGTTGCCGCGGGTCTGCATGTTGATACCGGTACTCGACGCATTGATGAGGAGAAGGATCGCTTCTTTATTGTCCCCCACACATTTCTTATTGCAGTCCTCGATGGAGAGGTTGAGAATTGCGGTCACGGCATCTTCTTGAAGATCGGCATCGAGGAGGGCCGAGGACGAGAGGATGGAGAGCAACTTGGGGATGGCTTCGGGGTTCTGGCCGACCAGAGTCCTAAACGAGATCTGTCTCCTCGTGCGGAGCCGGAGTTCCTTTGTTGCTTGCTTCCTGTCGAGCATTGACGACGACGACAGCTTCTTGAGCAGGGATTTGAGCTCGGCACGCTCGTCCGCGGTGACAAGTGACCTGTCTATGTTGAGGACCACGCCGTGCTCGCTGCACCATTGGGATATCATGGCGCGGACGAGGTGGTTCGAGGTGAGGGTGGTGGGGTTGTTGAGGACTTGCTGGGTCTTCGGACATGTCTGGTTGCCGGAGTTCAGCCATTGCTCAATGTAGGGCCTGTCATAGGTCTACAAGAGAACGTATACAAACTTTCATACATACTTCATTATTCAAAACAGAGCAAGAACAAGAGCATACCACAAAGCAAGCAAAGAACAACTTAGTATTGGTGACCTAAGAACGAAGCAGCATTGGTTCAATTATTATATTGTGATTAGGTTTATTTTGAACTATATATATGTTTCTAACTTACCTGTTTTATCAGTTCGAGAGAACAAGTATATCTAAGGCTATATTTATTGTTAAGTAGCCAATGTAAGAAAATTTTACTTGGGTTCGAGATTACCCAAACTAAAGGGTAGGTAAGCATTTAGGGGGTAGGGGAGAACAAGTATTTCAAGGCTATATTTATTGCTAAGTATTAAATCATTTATTTTACTTAATGTATTAGTTTGTATTGTATAATCTTAGGGGCTACCTAAAGTTATTGATCACTTAGATAATCTATTGTTCACTGTGGATTATGGCATCAAAAGGACACTCAATAACCAGTCAACAAAACACAGAACCATCAAGTACAAATTACTGCAAAAGAAGCTCCTTTACTGTTGGCTTGCCTTTGTATATGGAAAATGCAAGGAACAAGGAAGGGACATACATAATCATCGTAAGATTCTTTGTCTTCAAATTGTAAAAAAGTCAGTTCGACAACAGGGTTGGCTTTGCTTAAAAAATTAACCAATAAATTTTCTAAAAATAATTTAAAATTGACTAAATATTTTTTAAAATATTAGATACTATATCTATTATCATTCAAATATAATTTTATAAATAACAATCATTTGATTATTATCTATACTAATTTGTTATTATGTATACTAATATACTTTTGAAAATATAATTATTATCTATACTAATTTGATAAATAGCAACTGTATTGATTAAATCTATTATTAGTTAAATTTTTATCATCTATACTAATTTTTTATTATCTATACTAATATAGAATGATAACCGTTTGATAAAATCAAAATTGTTTTGATTAAATCTACATAAATTTACTGTAGCGAAATAAATTTATATTAATTTCATGCAAACGAAACAAATTAGTAAAATTTTAAAAATAAGACAGAGTCCGCCAACAATGTTGGCAGAAACACAACCGATGTACATGTAGGCAGATTTTTTTTTTTAAAGTGGGGCCCACAAGCCAATTTTTGTCAATACTGTTGGCTAAAATTGGAGGGAGGGCCAATTTCAGCCAACACATTGGCAGAAATTGGATGTGGGGTCCATGAGTTCATTTGATTGGTTCGGTTTGATTTGTTTTGTTGTATTGGTTTGTTTGTTTTAATTAGTTATGTTTTTGTTTTATTTATTTAGTTTAGTTTTGTAATTAGATTTAAGAAAATTTATTTTAACGAAATAAAATTAAAATTAAAATGTAAAGAAAAATTTTAAAATATATTTTTTAAAAATTTGTTTCTAGAGCATCAAAATTTGTATAAATTTCATCTAAAGCATAAAAATTTTAAAAATTACGAAAAAAATATCAATTAGACGTTTATATTTTTAAATATTATATTTCTATCGTTAATTTTTTCGTCGTTAACAGATGTTAATAATAATAATAAAAAAAAAATTTGCCGTAAGAATATATTACGTCTGCAGTCGAGCAGACTTCGAACGGCTATAACTACTTGTTTTGAAATCGTTTTTCGTTAAACAATAAGTCGATTTGTATGTTTTCAACGAGAGCAACACAAATCGTGTAGAAAAAAAATATATCCGAAGCAAGACGCACATGTTACAGGCAAAAATATAAAATTTTAAAGTATCATAACTTTTGACTGAGAAATCGAAACAAGGTCCAGTTTGTGCCAAAATGGCCGTATCGAAAAGTACTACGGGATAAACCGTTTCAACGTTTGATGAACTTCAAAAATTTTCAGAATCTCAAAAAAACGATGTTTCGACCTCCAAATTTTACTTTCGGTCATTTTATTTTCGAATATTTAAAATTTACTGTAGCGAAATTAATTTATATTGGGTGTGCGGATTTAAAACGATGTTTCGACCTCTAAAAAAAATTAGAAAAAAAATTCTAATTTTTTTTTAATTAATTGTTTTAAATCCATGAGGCAAAAAATGTGCGAAAAAAATAAATTTTTCTTTACAATTAATTTATTTCAATTTTATTTTTATAAAATTTATTTTCTTAAATTAAATTCAAAAACTAAACTAAATTATCATAAAAAACATAACTAATTAAAATAAACTAAAAAAATAAACCAAACAAACCAAACAAACCAAACAAAATCCAACTAGCCAAGCAACCCGCGGGCCCCACACAAGGCCAAATTCTGCCAATACTGTTGGCAAAATTTGGTCTTGTGGGTCCACTTTTAGCTTTTTAGCCTACGTGTTAATTTTTTTTTGTTTTCCGCCAACACTGTTGGCAGACTATCTCTATTTTAAATTTATCCAAACTTGTTTCATCTGTATGAATTTAATATAAATTTATTTCGGTATAGTAAATTTTCTGTTAAATCTATTATTAGTTAAATTTTTTTTTAGTTTTATATTGTGATGGAATATTGTTTACCATTTATCATGTTCCTGTACATCTCTGTACAGGTAACTTATATATATTATTATCTATAATAATTTGTTAAATAACAATTATTTTGATTAAATCAAAATCTATTATTAGTTAAATTTTATTATGTTTTAGTGATATGAGAGGAAAAATATAATATTGATAATAATATTAATCAATAGATTTTGTTATCATTCGTATTAGTATAGATAATAACAAATTAGTGTTAACACATATTTATGAGAAATCATAATTAAAATAAATATCACAATTTAACAAATAACAGACTAATTATTTGTTATCTATATAATTAATTATTTTAAATAAATTTTGTGTACAAATAATAATGAATGATAACCGTTTGTTATTATCTATACTAATTTTTTTTATTATCTAACTAAACATAATCAAAATTTAAACAGAAAATTTACTGTAGCGAAATAAATTTATATTAAATTCATTCAAACGAAACAACTTTGTAAAATTTTGATATAGGGACATAGTCCGCCAACAGTGTTGGCAGAAAACATAACAGACATACACGTAAGCAGAAAAATAAAAAAAATAAAATGGGCCCCACAAGCCAATTTCTGCCAACACTGTTGGCTGAAATTGGTGGGGGCCAATTTCAGCCAACTGTGTTGGCGAAAATTGGGTGTGGGGGGGGGGGGGGCCACGGATTCGGTTGGATTTTTTTGATTGGTTTTTTTGGTTTGTTTTATTAGTTTATTTTAATTAGTTATGTTTTGGTTTTATTTATTTTGTTTTGTTTTGTAATTAGATTTAAGAAAATTTATTTTACTGAAATAAAGTTAAAATAAATTAATTGTAAAGAAAAATTTAGAAATATTTTTTTCGAAAATTTGCATCCAGGGCATCAAAATTTGTATAAATTCCATCTAAAGAATCAAATTTTCAAAAATTACGAAAAAATATTAAAACGTCCTTTGGACGTTTATATTTTTTAATATTATATTCGTATCGTTAATTTTCTCGTCGTTAACAGACGTTAAAATAATAATAATAATAAAAATCTGGCATAAGAATATTACGTCTGCCATCGAGCAACTTCGAACGGCCATAACTTTTTGTTTGGAATCGTTTTTCGTTAAACAATAAGTCGATTTGTATATTTTCGACGAGAGTAACACAATTTGTGTAGAAATTTTTTTTATCCGAAGCAAGATTCACATGTTACAGGCAAAAATATAAATTTTAAAACTTTAAAGTATTATAACTTGACTGAGAGATCGAAACAAGGTCCAGTTTGTGCCAAAATAACCGTATCGAAAAGTACTATAGGATAAACCGTTTCACTGTTTGACGGACTTCTAAAATTTTTAAAATCGTAAAAGAACGATGTTTCGACCTCCAAATTTTACTTTCGGTTATTTTATTTTCGAATATTTAAAATTTACTGTAGCAAAATTAATTTATATTGGGTGTGGGGGCCCACGGATTTAAAACGATATTTTGACCTCCAAAAAAAATTAGAAAAAAATTTAAATTAATTGTTTTATGTCTCGACGTAGACGTAATATTCTTATGGCAGATTTTTATTATTATTATTTTTTAACGTCTGTTAACGACGAGAAAATTAATGATATGGATATAATATTAAAAAATATAAACTTCCAAAGGACGCTTTGATGCTTTTTTCGTAATTTTTAAACTTTGATGCTTTAGATGGAATTTATACAAATTTTGATGCTCTGGATGTAAATTTTCGAAAAAAATATTTATAAATTTTTCTTTACAATTAATTTATTTTAATTTTATTTCGTTAAAATAAATTTTCTTAAATCTAATTACAAAACAAAACTAAATAAATAAAACCAAAATATAACTAATTAAAATAAACTAATAAAACAAATCAAAAAACCAAACCAATTAAACAAACCCAACCGAACCCGTGCCCCCCCCCACACCCAATTTCCGTCAACACAGTTGGCTGAAATTGACCCCTCACCAATTTCAGCCAATAGTGTTGGCAAAAATTGGCTTGTGGGGTCTACTTTTTTTTTTTTTTTTTTTCTGTCTACTTGTACGTCTGTTGTGTTTTTCGCCAACACTGTTGGCGGACTATGTCCTTATATCAAAATTTTACAAACTTGTTTCGTTTGAAAGAATTTAATATAAATTTATTTCGCTACAGTAAATTTTCTGAAATTTAAAACATATATTTATGAGAAATCATAATTAAAATAAATATCACAATTTAACAAATAACAGACTAATTATTTGTTATCTATATAATTAATTATTTTAAATAAATTTTATGTACAAATAATAATAAATGATAACCGTTTGTTATTATCTATTCTATACTAATTTTTGTATTATCTAACTAAATATATTCAAAATTTAAAATATATATTTATGAGAAATCATAATTAAAATAGATATCATAATTTAACAAATAACAGACTAATTATTTGTTATTTATATAATTAATTATTTTAAATAAATTTTGTGTACAAATAATAATAAATTATTTTTTAGTGATATTAAAAAAAATATAATATTGATAATAATATTAATCAATAGATTTTGATATCATTCATATTAGTATATATAATAATAAATTAGTATAGATAATAAAAAGTTCGAAAATAAAATTATCGAAAGTAAAATTTAGAAAAAAAAATTACCGAAAGTAAAATTTGGAGGTCGAAACATAATTTTTTTGTTGGCTCAAAAGTTATGATACTTTAAAGTTTTAAATTTTATACTTTTGACTGTAACATGTGCGTCTTGTTTCAGATGAATTTTTTTTTACACGAATTGTGTTACTCTAGTCGAAAACATAAAAATTGACCTATTGTTTGACAAAAAAAATAATTTTCAAACAAATAGTTAAGGTCGCTCGAAAATTGCTCGATGGCAGACGTAATTTTCTTACTGCAGATTTTTTTTTGGATGTTAGCATATTTTATTTTGGATGTTAAATTTTACTTTTTTCTAATTTATTTACTTTTTTTAAAAATAAACATAAATAAAACTAAACAAAAGTATTTAAAAAAAATTAAATCAGTAAATAAAAAAAATCAAACCCAATTATCCCCAAAAAAAATCAACAAAAACAACAACAACAAAACTGCCTTTTTTCGCTAACTTGGTTGTCAAATTTTCGAGAACCTAATTGACATATATATATATATATATATATATATATATATATATATATATATATATATATAAAGTTTTGGTGACTTTAAATATTTTCGATTTTGTTAATTTATTTAAAAATATTTTCTGTACATTAAATTTTTTGGAGTATATTGAACCAAAATGAAAAAGAAAAAACATCAAATAACAATACCCAATAGAAAAAAAAAAAAAAAATCATCCCAAGCAATTTAAAATCATGGCAATGTGGCACTAAAAAATTCTAAATTTATCAATGGAAACCAATAATTTACTGCAAAATCAAATAAAAACACAAGACCCAAATCTAAGTATTCTCCAAAGTTCAAAATCATTATAAAATTTGCCAATACAAACCAAATCATCAAAGAAAATGAATACCAAAACCAAAAATTTACCAATAGAACTCGAGAGTTCCTCCATTGCAAAAATCAAAACCATCAAAGAAAATAATCAACAACCACGTCGATGCTGACCAATAAATTTAATGGGTTTGCATCAAAATCAAAACTTTACTAAAATTTCCCAAAATGCCAATCAAAATCCATCATGGGGTTCCATCAAAAATCCAAACTTAACCACCAGAATCCCCCAAAAAAAAAAAAAAAATTCCCATAAAAATCCAAACTTTACCACCAAAACTCAATAAAACAAGAATCTTGAGCCCAAGAAATCACCTGGCCGGAAGAAAGAACGACGGGATCCATCATAATCTCTGAAGAAATCGGGCACAGGAAGTGCTCGGGGACCTCCGTCTTCTTCCTCCTCCCGCCGCCAAAGCTGACATCTTTCAGAGCCGACAGAGCTCTCAACGCCTCCTCGTACCTCTCCATCCTCCTCAGATCATAACCGCCGTCGTCTTCTTCGACGATGGTCTTCACCAGCCGCTGCAGCTCCTTCTTCAGCTCCGCCACCGCCCTCGGCTGCGGCGCCGCCAAGTCGGAGGAGCCCGTCTTCGCCATTGCTACCGAGAGGGAATCTATGATGATTCTTCGTTCATCGCTCTAGAGAGCCAGCCCTCTGCTCTCTCTCTCTCTCTCTCTCTTCTTTGAAAAAGAAGCTGAGGCCAAATATCAACTGAAAATTGTACGAAATAACCCCATTAAATTCCGGCGTAGCAGCTTTGCCTGCTGACCACTTTAAGATCGGGAGTTTTATCTTCAAATTGTAATTAAAAATATTTACACAAATACAATATTTAGACAAATCTTTAGTCTTTATAAAAAAGCTTAAAAAAAGAGAGCTCAAAATGAACAATTTAATATATCGTTACCTACTTAATTTTTTCTAAAAATAAATAAATTAATTATCTATCTAATTTTATCTAACTGAAAAATGCTAAAAGTGGGAGATATTCTCCCTTGTTGGGTGAGTTTGATCCCACGGGACAACGATATCTATAACAAATTTTAATTTAAATTATTTTTCAATATATATATATATATATATATATATATATATATATATATATATATATATATATATGACTTCACAACTACCTCTTAGTCAATTGTGGTTCAATATCGCTATAGATGGAGGATTTAAATCACATGAAATTGTCTCCACATCTTGAAAATGTGTAATTAAACATATATGCCAAACTCCGGTCCTTAAGTTTTTCACATTCCTCTCTTCTTTTCTACCCAATGTGTAAGTTTGAGTTTGGTCTCTCCGATCAAGGATCTTACTTATGCAAGATACCCTAACCATATAATAGACCAAAAAATCTGAATCGAATATTTTTTAAATCGAACCAAATCTCTTATTTGCTTCGGTTCGATTCGGTTCGGTTCGATTCACGATCCAAAATAGATTATGCTCACCCCTAACGACCAGTACCAAAAATCCTTAGTAAAAAAATATTGATAAAAATTTAAATTATATTAAAATAGTTTAAATATAATTTGAATATATTATAATTTGAATTAATTATAGATAGAATTTTATGACTAATTTGAATATATATATATATATATATATATATATATATATATATATATATATATATATATATATATATATATATATATATATATATATATCAAAGAGTTTAAGGTTTAGTAATTAATTATAGTTTATTCATTTTTTTAACTTCTAATGGTTTTGAAGCCTTTTATATAAAGCATCCTTAATGTTATAGATGTTCTATCGTGTCTTTTATCGCGAAAAATTAGACACTTTAGTGATATAATCTGAACGTAAAAAAAAGACATTATCCAATGGCTGTAATTTTGAAAATTCTTGCATGATTAAGAGCGAGAATCATGAATATATATATATATATATATATATATATATATTATATATATATATATATAAGGAGGAGGGATCAACATCCCCCATTTTTTATCCTCCAAGCATTCCCTCTCTCCCAGCCGTTGAATCTTTTTTAAGTCATATAATCTTAACCGTTCATTATATATATATATATATATATATATATATATATATATATATATATATATATATATATATATATATATATATATATATATATATATATATGTGTGTGTGTGTGTGTGTGTGTGTGTGTGTGTGGAAGGGATCAAATACATCCCATCTTTTGTCCACCCCAAGCATCCTCCCTATTCACACAATTGGATGGACTTTAAGTCATATAATCTTAACCGTTGATTTGTCAAATATTAAGATTATATAACTTAAAACCCATCCAACGATGTTAACATGGGGTTTAAGTCATCTAATCTTAACCGTTGATAAATCAACGGTTAAGATTAGATGACTTAAAGTCCTTTCAATGGTGTGAATATGGAGGATGCTTGGGGTGGACAAAAAATGGATAGATTTGATCTCTCTCTCTCTCTCTCTCTCTCTCTCTCTCTCTCTATATATATATATATATATATATATATATATATATATATATAATGAACGGTTAAGATTATATGACTTAAACAAGATCCAACGGCTGTGAGAGAGGGAATGCTTAGGGGATAAAAAAAAAGGAGATGTGGATCCCTCCTCATATATATATATATATATATATATATATATATATATATATATATATATATATATATATATATATATAATGAGCCTCTAGCCTAGTGGTAGAGAGGAGACATGTGATCCAGGTGGTCGGAAGATCGAGATCCGGGGTGGTGTTTCAGTTCTATTTACTAGTAGGACCTTGTGCCCTCTTCAATATATATATATATATATATATATATATATATATATATATATATATATATATATATATATATATATATATAACACTAAAGAACGAGAGGCCAAAAAACTTATCTATAATTAATTCAAATTAAAATATATTCAAATTATGTTTAAACTATTTTAATATAATTTAAATTCATAACAATTATTTTTACTTGGAGGATTTGTTTGGTACCAATCATTAGGGGTGAGCATTATTCGATTTTGGACCGAGAACCGAACCGAAACAAATAAGAGATTTGCTTCGGTTTGAAAAATATTTAGTTCAAAATTTTGGGTCAAAGATATGGTCAAGGTACCTTGGATAAGTACGATCCTTGATCGGAGAGACCAAACTCAAACTTGCACATTGGGAAGATGAATGTAAAAAAATAAATAATTGAGGATGGGAGTTTGGTATTTAAAAATCACACATTTTCAAGGTATGGTTATAACTGTTGGAGTTGGTGGGGTTCCCAACCTATGTGAAAAATACCCCGGAGTAGGATTGAGCATTTATACATATAATAGGAATATCTCAAGTTATTTGGATTGGATATTCCTAAATATAATAGGAATATCTCAATAGATTTCGATGGGATATTCCTACATATAATAGGAATATGTCAATGGATTTGGATTTGGATTGGATATTCCTATCTATAATAGGAATGCTAGTTGTGGATTTGAGGCTATATATAGTTGTCTCCTGGCCCTAAAATAAATCTCTCTCTCTCTCTCTATATATATATATATATATCAACAAGGAGAGAAAAGGAGAGAAGAGTGCCATTGCAACATTGGAGAGGAGAAAGAAGGATTGGAGGCCGTTTCGAAGAAGGAGATCAGTTTCGGGTATTTCTCGTTGTATTTCTTCTTCGTGGTTATAATCTATTTTCTGTTCCAAAAGAGTTATGGTGATCCGTTTGGATCGGTGAGAAGTTTGTAAGGAGCCGGTGTATTTCTTATTCCACTAGTGGAGGCTTTCAGGGTTGGACTTTGATCGTCCCGTAGTTTTTCCTGTAAGGGTTTTTCGCGTCAAAAATTTATGTATCAGCGATTTGTGTTTGACATTTTTTGTTTGTGTATTTTGCTTGGTTCTCTTGCAGGTACTCTCTGGTTTGGGAAACAATTTTCGCACTTTCGTTCCCAACAAAGTGGTATCATAGCCAGGTTCTGGAATTTCAGAAGGGTGTCAGGAGTTGACAGGCAAACCAAGGAGGTAAGATGGACGCGAAGCCGGTGCGCATGGTAAACATGAACGGTACCAACTATCACTACTGGAGGAGCAAGATGAAGGATCTGCTATTTGTCAAGAAGCTGCATCTGTCGGTATTTGCTTTCGAGAGGCCCAGTGACAAATCCGAAGACGATTAAAATTTCGAGAATATACAGGTGTGTGGGTACATCATGCAGTTCATTGACGAGAATGTGTAAAACTACGTTACCAGTATTGAGCACGCGAGGACACTGTGAGATAAGCTATAATCTTTGTATGCGAAGAAGACCGGGATAAATAAATTATTTCTGATCCGGATGATGATGGGTCTGCGGTACAAATATGGGACATCTATTACAGATCACTTAAGTGAGTTTCAGGGCGTGGTTGACCAACTATCCTCGATGGGAGTCAAGTTCGACGACGAGATTCAGGGACTATGACTGCTGTGTACATTGTCAGACTCGTAGGAGACCGTATGAGTGTCTATAATCACTTCTGCTCCGGAAGGCGTGGTCAGTCTGGAGTTTGCCAAGAGCGGGGTACTGAATGAAGAGATGCAGAGACATTATCAGGAAACTTCATCCACATCCAACTCAGAGGCGCTTGTTTCAAAGAGCCACAGAAGGGGTAAAAGCAGGGGTCCAGGCAGTGGCAGAGACAAAAGCAGGGGAAAGTCCAAGGGTCGGTACGAGGACTCAGAGTGTTTCCATTGTGGCAAGAAGGGCCACATCAAGAGGAACTGTTTCGCTTGGAAGAGAGAAGAAGGGCGACAAGGGGAAGCAAAGTGAGAACACTACAGCGGCGTCCTGGACACATGGAGGCGACGTGATCATTGTAGGTGATAAGGTAGTTATGAACCTCGTCTGCGATGACAACTCTTGGCTGGTGGACTCAGGTGCTTCAGCGCACGTATCTTACAATAAGGTACTATTTGCTACATACACAACAGACGACTGTGGAGTGTTGAAGATGGGCAATGGAGATGTGTCGAAGGCGGTTGCCATTAGAGAAGTGTATTTAAGGACAAAGACGTGCACTTTTTTTCTCAAAGATGTCCGTCATGTCCCTGCTATCCGTTTTAACCTGGTGTCGGTTGGAAGGTTGGATGATGAGGGTTTCTTCAGTCTCTTCGGGAATAATTAGTAGAAGCTTTCCAGAGGTTCGATGGTGATTGCAAGAGAAAACATGATGTACAGACTCTACTATATAGAATGGAGCGCACAGGGGGTATATGAGGTTAACGCAGCTACTGATGCATCTACTGAGTTGTGGCATAGGTGGCTCAGCCATATCAGCGAGAAGGGGATAAGCTACTTGGTGAATAAGAAGGTGATTCCAGGGCTAAAGTCTACAAAGTTGGAGAAGTGCACGCACTGTTTGGCAAAAAAGCAAAATATGGTGTCTTTCCATAGTCACCCAAGTTCAAGGAAGCTGACGTTGCTCGAGTTAATTCACTCGGACGTCTGCGATCCTAAGAAGGTAAAATCCATTGGTGGTGCTTCTTATTTTGTAACATTTATTGATGACTATTCCAGGAAGGTTTGGGTCTATACCTTAAAGACCAAGGATCAGGTGCTGCCCACTTTCAAGGAGTTTCAGGCCTCTGTTGAAAGGGAGACGGGTAAGAAGCTGCTTTGTGTTCGGTCAGACAATGGCGACGAGTATATTAGTCCCTTTGATGATTATTGCAGAGAGCAAGGGATACGACACCAGAAGACTCCACCAAAGACACCGACGCTAATGGAGAGGGTACAGTGTTTGCTGTTAGAAGCAAACTTGCTAGGTAGCTATTGGGGTGAGGCACTTTACACAGCTGCTTATGTTATTAATTTATCTCCTAATGCTCCTTTGCAGGGTAATGTGCCTGACAAAGTATGGTACGATAAAAAGCCGTCATACAATCACCTGCGAGTGTTTGGTTGTAAGGCCTTCGTGCATGTACCGAAGGACGAAAGATCCAAAATTGAGCCAAAGACGAGGCGGTGCATCTTTGTCGGCTACGGTCGGGATGAGTTTAGCTATAGACTCTACGATCAAATGAAAAGAAATTTCTACAAAAGCAGGGACATGGTATTCGTCGAGGATCAGAACATGACCAATACTCAGGATTTCGAGATGCCTTCTGAGGCTGAGGAATTGCCTGAGTTAGATTTATTTCGCTTCGAGCAGTTTTCAGAAGATATCGCAGAGGATCCAGTTATGGGGGAGCCAGTACATAGAGTTGCTCCCAACCTTGATCATCAATCTGCTGATGGTGGTCAGGGTGACCCTCAGGAGGATGAGCATTCCGACGAGGCAGTTCCTGGAGGGGAGGAGGCTGTAGATATACAGCCAGCACCAGTGGTTCCATTGAGGAGGAGCGATAGAGAGCGTCAACCATCTACGAGATACTCACCGGGTGAGTATGTGCTATTGACTGACGGGGGAGAACCTGAAAGTTTCACAGAGGCTATGGAAAACGAACACAGACAGGAGTGGATGGAGGCCATGCAGGAGGAGATAAGTTTCTTAGAGGCCAACTTCACTTAGAATCTGGTACGATTGCCAAAGGGCAAGAAGACTTTGAAGAATCGATGGGTGTTCAGAGTAAAGCAGACAGATGATGCTACTCGCCCTCGATACAAAATGAGACTAGTAGTTAAAGGCTATGGTCAACGAAAAGGCATAGATTATGATGAGATCTTTTCGCCAGTCATCAAGCAGTCGTCTATACGGGTGGTGCTAGCATTGACAGCCAGTTTTGACTTATAGGTCAAGCAAATAGACATGAATACGGCATTCCTCCATAGTAATCTTGAGGAGGAGTTGTACAAGGACCAGCCAGAGGGATTCTGTGAGAAGGATAAGTCATTTTGGTCTGCCGGTTGAGGAAGAGCTTGTATGGTCTAAAACAGGCTCTAAGGCAGTGGTACATGAAGTTTGAGTCATTTATGGGGGAGCACGGCTATCCCCGAATGACGTCGGATCATTGTATTTTTGTGAGGTACTTCGGCGAGGATAATTTTATCATTTTGTTGCTTTATGTTGATGACATGCTATTGGTGGATCGGAATGCCACCAGGATAGCAGAGTTGAATCGCCAACTGGGCGCGACCTTCTTTATGAAGGATTTGGACACAACGAAGACTATTCTTAGGATGGAGATCAGCAGAGAGAGAGAGAGAGAGAGTCCAAGCTGCTATATGACACGCCCCGATCTTCCGTAGGCTAATCGGCCGTCCCCGCTGGGCAAGAATCACCACGCCAGCGCTCCCGTAGAACGATCACTTGACCCATCTGGATGTGATACCGCACGAACGTAAGCCACGCCCGTGCAAGGCCCTGGTCCATGCAGGACGTAAGAGGTCTAAGCCATAGAGTCGCACAGATTGTCTGAGTGCAGCGGAATAATAAACGCATAGGCGATTGGTAACAAGTTCACAGAGTCGTCAATAGCGGAAGCATTGGATAACACAAGTATTGAAGTAAAGCAAACTCTTTATTGATATTGAACAAGTGTCATAGGCGACGCTAGGTCGAGATTACAAGTCACTCAAGCCTCTCTCTCTGGAACAGTAAAAGTGTGCTAAGTGGCTACATTTGTGGAATAATGTATAGGCGATATTCCAACATTATGTCCTGTATATGTGCTTCAGTTCCGGACGCAGCGTTCCAAGGCTCTAGAGTGAACTCCACGCCTTAGCACGCATGAAGGAGGCATCCGCACCGAACGAGGTTCTTCCGTACCCTGCAAGCAATCTGGTGGGTTATCAGTACATGAATGCACTGGTAGGGAGGCTATTCGCCCGTTCGACAAATCCAAACACGTTATATAGGTTCTGTGCACCAACTATTAAGTTATCTTTCTAGTCTTTCCTTAGGATCAGTTTCATGGCAATGATAAATAGCCTAACTAGTGTGGCAGTTGTCACGCCCCGGCCCCGAGGGCCGCCCGGACTACTGCTTCCCCCCGTCGGGCCGGACGCGAATCACCGCTCCTCGGTGCACCGGACACGAATCACCGTACCTCGACTGTCGTGCCATGCCTTGGAACTTGTATTTTATCTTTTAGTAGACCTTCCTGCGCTTGTTTGTGCGCAAAATCTTACTATTGGCATACTTGATGAAAATACGCCAAAGTCGTAACTTGCGTACTTTTATTTGTGCACCAATGATAGATTTATGTGCCAAGCTTCTGGCTCGCACACTTCTATCAATATGCGCCAAGGTCCTAGAAGTGCACTTTAGTATGATTTGTGCGCCACCTTTTGGTCGAAGCACTTTTGTATCAAAGTGCACCAGAACTGTCCGGACTAGTAATTTGTGCGCCAAACCTGGGCCATTTGTGCCCCAATATTCATTTTGGCCATTTGCGCTATAATAGTAGTTTTTGCCCATTGTGCGTGGATGTTATTTTTTTGCCAGATTTTATGCGCAAATTCTGAATTGATGATTTATGCGCCTGTATGCCAGTATTCTCTTTAATATGCTTAACTCTTGATGATTCTCTAGTTCTATTTTATTCTGTTATTTTAGTTAATCCTGGTTATTTCCTGAACATGACATTCTTGATATTGATCTTAATTTTCTGATATGATCTAGTGATTGTACACTATAAATGAACTCCTAAATCCTGACACTGTACTGATAATCCTGATACTGTACTAATAACCCTGATACTCTTGATCATGATAATCCTGGTAGTGGCTCGACATAGCGCACCATCCTGATACTCCTGATCCTGATAACCCTGATAGTGGCTCGATGTAGCGCATCTCCTAACTTGAGAATTCCTGTAACTGTCCTGATTAAGGCTATTAGTAGCACCTGTATTGCATGACCTGTATTTCCGTGGTTGATTTTGATTATACCCATCAATTTACTGTCATGATCAAGGCTATTAGTAGCACCTTTATTGCATGACCTATATCAGGAAATCTCTCTAGATGCCCTAAAACAGATTCCTGAGTACCACGGTCGGGAATCCTTGATAATTGTCCAGGCTAATAACTAGAATAATAATAATCTAGATAGCATCTAGAGAGATTTCCTGGCTATATGCAATCCTGATATCCCAATGACACCTGATGGATTTGGAGCTCTGTGTTGTAAGGGGAACACTTTTAGCACACCGGCGAGTGTTGCACTACCAAAAAAGAAAATGATTATACCTGATAAATTTATACCATGTACCCATTCGTCTGGTTAACCCGAATAGTCTGCAGGACATACGGCTGTAAGGAATCTCAAACTATATTTGTTAGTAACTTGGACTGTGATAACCCTAGTTAGCTAATGATAGCAAGCAGTAGGGCATGATTGGTCGTGATCGCTTGATTTTCAGTCTAGTCTCTTCCTGTACTGATTTGCATTAGCAACTGATCCAAAAATGGTAACCTGAGTACTGATTCCAAATATCCTTGTTTAAATTCTCCATAACTGTTTATGTAATACCCCGCTTCACGTTGGCACTATGTACAAGAGATATCGCTTTGCTGGCTCGAGCGGAAGCCTTCTCGAAGAGTTTTTCGATCGAAACACGAGATAATTAATCTGGATGAGTGGACAAAACTTTATTCTATGATTCTTGTACGCCATAATAAAGAATCTAAGTTTTTACAAATGCTTGTTTGCTAAATAGATAATATTCGTATGAGAATGATAGAACGAGAACCTGCCTGCTTAACTAGAGAACTAATATGCTTGTCTAAAAGAGATAGAACCATGTCCATGCTAAGTATAGAAATAAATGTTGCATGCTAGTTATACTGACACCGCTATCGAACGAACCATTTCTATGCTAATAAGAAGAGTAAAATGATGCTTGAACATGTTCCTTCAAAGTATGCTAAATAAGAGTAGAACTGCATGCTTAGCTAGAAGAGATAGATAAACCATGCTATGCTTATTTAATTAGAGATCATTTATATGTTTGCTTGTCATTGATGCTTGATAGATAGAACTACTGCTGGAAACATAGACTTATTATCGAACTCGTTCAGAGAATAGCTTGATTACGTATCAAAGCAGCTAGTATGAGCGTATACTAGTGTAGTGCTGGGCCGTGAATTAAACCTATCGATCATTTTTTATAAGAAGAAAGATAGAATTTGCTTGATCATTGCTTGCTTGCTTTATAGAACTATCTGTTAAGAGTGCATCCATGCATCGGTCGGACAACTTGTGCACAAGGTATAAGGTCTCTCTAGCTGTATCCTAGGGCACTGGGACCTTTCGGCCTGGGAGAGGCTAATCGGAACACCCTAAGGGCAAGAAGTTTCTCGCTATTAGGCGGGTGTTTATGTTATTAGTTAGCTGGTTCACATGTCAAAGCAACCATTTTGAGCATATTTTTGGTGAAGTGTTGGGCCGTGATAACATCGCTACTAATCATGGTTTCCATAGGCCATCATATAGTTAGGGTGCATGCTAGGTTAGCCTTCTTGTATACCTAACTGTTTGATGTAGAGACGAACATAAAATGTCACTCATTTGTATATACAATTGTTGCTAACTTGTGTGTCTGTTGTAGGGATAACCGTTTGGCCGTGGGTAAGGATCACTGAATAAGTGATCATTCGTAATTCCTTATGTTCCTTATCATAAATTGCTAATGAGATATATATAGGTTTCACTTGTATTTGCTGCTGTCCATTGTACTGAATCGAATAGTCCCCTAGTTGCACTCTGCCTTGCATTAAAATGAATAGTCCACTAGAGATAGCTTATGATCCAAAGAGTTTATGAATATGCCTCATGATACATGCTGCACACTACACGATAGAACACTGTCCCAACTGTATGCTTGAATGTGTTGATTGTGCAAACTATTTTCAAAGATATATTTTCGAAAGAAGTAATCCGACTCTGATCCTGTGCTGCATGAAATAAACTTAGGTATAAGTAGCAAGATCACTAGTAATGTAATATTTTGCCACATACTTACTTAGTGTCGGTTTTAGAGAGTGTTGCTTATGTTCGTTGATTTATACTCACTAGTACTTTCCCCAAAGTGCTGACCCTCCACCAGTTTTCTTGTTCACATGTACTTGATCGTCCGAAGAAGCCATAGCCGAGCCTCATCTCCAGGACCCAAAAATCTGAAGTTGATGCCTTGAGCCGTATCGAGTTGTTCTGAACTGCTTTTGTATAAAGGGAAGTAATGTATGGAATGGTGTCATTGTTATCAAGAGAATGAGAGCTTGAGCGAATTATAATCACAGCCAAGCGCCGCTTGTGTCATACCTTGAATATAAATAAAGAGATTATTTTCGTATGCCATTGTGTTCTTTACTTTTCTGTAATGTTATGCTGCTGCTTCCGTCTTGAATAGCTTACTTGCCCTTGTTTAAAGCTTTGGCCTTGTGCAAGCGCAACTCAGGCTTGCATGGCATCACGCCCATGCGAGGACGATCGATTTCGCAAGGCGCCATGCGAGGATGATCGGTTTCGCAAGGCGCCATGCGAGGACGATCTGCCCCTTGCGGGAATCAGGACCTGAAATAACTGTTATTTTACCTTCTATTCTTATTGATTTGTTTGCATGCTGATTTTAGTTCCTAATTTTGGAACCCGTATGGTACTTGCTGTTTTGGGGTCTGAGATTACTGGCTTTGTATGACCAGATTTTAGAGCAGGACCGTAGGATCTCCCATACTTTCCGCCTCAAGATGGTGAACACAAGGAGCACCCGAGGACATGAGTGGATTTCTTCCTCCTCACCCACTTGATCTTTTATATTATTCTTTTGAGGCATTTAGCCACTGAGCACGTATTTAGCTCGTATTTTGGACTTGATATTCTAGCATGCGGGCCTACAAGTAAAGCATATTCTAGACAATAGCTACAGTTGATCATGTAACATTGTACACTGCTAGTTCTTCATTTTGGTACTAGCTTTACATCTGGGTATGTATAGTTTGAGACGCCTTACTATTATATATTGGTGATCATACATCTTGTAAACTTGTTGCTTGCTTGAGATTGAGACACCTAGGATTCCTGACCCAGGATTGTCTGATGGATTTTAAAGTGAACTCTCACATGTCTAGACAGCCGTGACCGTATCCACTACCAAAATTTGATGAAATAACAACATTTTTAGCGACATTCCTTACTGACGTAGCTATAATTTATGAATTTAGCGATGCCAGAAAGGAACGTCGCATAACGTCGCTGTTAGCGACTACAAAAATATTACAGAAGAGCATGTCGCCAAATGTCGTAAAACATCACTATTATTTTTATTATAGCGACGTTTAGCAACGTGATTTTCTATACGTTGCTAAATATTATAAAATCAGCGACGTTTAGTGACGTCTTTTAAAGACGTCGCTAAAATTTTTAATATAGGGTTTGAGTTTTTATTTTCCCTCAGTCGTTTCGTTCCCCCCAAATCCCCCGAGACCCCTCTCACCCGACTGCCCCGGCGTTGCCCTCGCCACAACGCCCTATCCCCCCTCGCCGATCGTCATTCCTCCTCCCCACCGGCACTCCTCTACCCCTCCGGTGGTCGCGGTCTCCCTACCAACGCTCCTTCTCCCCACCACCGGTCCTCCCTTCTAGTCGAACCCTCCTCGGTCAACCCCTAGCCATCTCGGTAAACCCTAACCCTAACCCTATCTCTCTCTCGTAGCACAGACACGTCACAACACACACTAACACGACACAGACACAAATACTAACACTGACCCTGACATGACACACACATGCACACACTTTCAAAGACACATACATGACACACACACACACACACACACACGGACATGTTTAAGTTGGACACAGACACGGACACAGACACTGACACACACACTGACATACACACACAAACACCCACACAAGCCCTATTTTAATTATATATATATATATATATATATATATATATATATATATATATATATATATATATATATATATATATATATATATATTTCTTTAAAAATTCCTAATATAGTTTGATTTAACTTCCTAGAATTATATGTTCATTTGTAAAAGAAACATAGAGATAGAAAATTCATATGGGTATGTGTTTTTAAAGAAAAATTTATAGTATTGTGTGATTTAACTCCTATTTCTCATGCGATAATGTTGATTATCATACGACTACAATTTAACTTTCAGCATTTGCATCAAAGGTCAAATAGAGTTGGTTTGGAATTATAACACGTATTTAGTGACTGTAGGAGATATATATGAAATTATTAGGGTTGTGAAGAGGTAGTAGATATATATAAAGTATGAGTGTCAGGGGTTTTGGTATGAGAGTACTGATAGAGTATTAGTGTGTGTCCCCATATCAAAAATAACTAAGGACAATATTATAGTATACACGAACATGAGAATAACTCTTCAAAGTCGAGACACGACACGGTATTGGCTTCTTCTAGAACTTGTATCCAACTTGGGTTAGAGCAGTGTGAAACCTATCCTTGACACAAGAGTTCGTGTTCGAATGGTTGTAGCACGACATTGGTATATGCATCGCGTAACTAGGTTTATATTACAAGCTAGATAAATATAAGTTAAGTGGTAAATAGTTTCATATAGATAATACTTATGATGAAAGTATAATAACTAGGAACGCTTGTCGTCATTCACATAGATAATACTTATGATGAAAGTAGAATAACTAGGAACGCTTGTCATCACCTCCGAAGTCAAGTGTCCATGTGAGCCATTCTCTAGAAAAAAAAATTATTTCTGTAAGCATTTTGATTATATTAGAGTTCTACTAGAAATCTAGTAGACTTTTGAAAATCTAGTCTAACTCTAATAGCCTCAAAAGGCTTGCAGAAGTAAATTTTCTTTTCAGAGAATTGCTCACATTGAATACGTGACGTCACACATATCCTTTATTAGTGTTCACATTATCTAGAGTGTATGTTAGTACCAAGATACCAAGTGTCAATTATAGTTAGTGTCATAGGTATTTGAAACTGTATCCTAGTGTCAAGATACAAAAGAGTATCAAGGTAAGATTGTGTACCATGGTATGTGATATCCACATGATACACAAATACCTAGAGTATACCTAGAGTGTTATCAAGACCTATGTGTATATTGGACACTCTGAAGTAAAGTGTCCATGCCAGCCCTTCTCTGAAAAGTAAATTTATATCTGAAAGCCTTCTTCAGGCTTTTAGAGTTCTACCAATTTTTAAACAAAAATAGAAAAGAAAAAGAACGCGTCAAAGTGTTCATGTTAGATTTTTTAAAAATCTGGTATAGCTCTAAAAGCCTAAAAAAGGCTTACAGATACAAATTTAATTTTTAGAGAAGGGCTGACAATGAACACGTGACGATACATATTTAATAGGGATTGAAATTAGAGTTGTCCACATGTCTACTAGTTTTTGGATAATCAAGAATTATAAAATGGATACTCATGAACCACGGTATGGATTCTTACGCATCAAAACTCGAATACTCACACATCAATATGAGTTGTTAATTACTTTGATGAACATGTGTATCCATCTTTGCATCCATTTGGATAATATACTTGAACGATATCTATTCATCTTTTCAGAAGTATCCAGAAATGAATCTGAATTACTACCTGCATCATTATTCATGGATGTACAACCGTTATCCTGATGACATATGCGATATATGGTGTACGGGATAAATTAATACAGGGGGTGGACAGTTCCTGCAGTTCGCCAAGGCGTTCCCTCAGTATATGGACGACACCAAAATTAAGTGTCCGTGTGTGAGATGTCACAACTTAAAATATCACTCAGAAGTGGATGTGAAATATCATTTGTACTCGAGGGATTTCACGCCTAATTACTATCAGTAGACCTCATACGGAGAACTTGTGTCTTTAGCATCAGAGCCAGAGCCTTATGTGGAGTCGTATATGGATGTCCACGACCACGCTGATTACGACGACGGGTGCGTGAACATAGTTTTCGACGCTGCCGGGCCTAGTTTCGATCTGGACGATTATGATGCAGCTGAGGAGGCACTGAATGCCGATGCTGCAAAGTTTATAGAGTTATTGGAGAATGCAAGGAATCCATTATATCCTGGTTGTGAGGATCATTCACCGTTGGAGGTGGTTACAAGACCGTTGAGCATCAAGTCCGATTTTAACATATCGCAAGAATGCTACAACCGACTGATGGAGTTGATTATAGAGATCTTGCCGGCGGGTGCTAAGTCACCTAAAGACTTCTACCGGTCTAAGAGGATGGTGATATCACTCTGGATGGGATACGAGAAAATTGATGCATGTCGCAACAAGTGCATGTTGTACTACAAAGATGACAATGACGAAGACGTGTGCCAATTTTGTGGTGCTGATCGCAACAAGGCAGCTCCTACAGGAAGGCCTACCGGTGCAAGAAAGCAGACTGATTCGATGCACTAATTGCCTTTGACGTCGCGGTTGCAGAGGTTATTTATGGTGAATGAGACTGCCAAAAACATGAGTGGCACAGACGAGAACAGATTGAAGGAGCGTTGGATCACCCATCCGATGGAGAAGCATGGAAGCACTTCGATCGAGAGTATCCCAATTTTTTTCGAATTCGCGTAATGTAAGATTGACGCTCTCCTCCGACGGTTTTACCTTATTAAGACTTTTGGGCTCCCAGTATTCATGTTGGCCTGTGATCGATATCCCGTAAAACCTACCTCCTTGGATGTGCATGAAGACTCCGGTTATGTTCTTAACCGTCAGTATCCCAGGTCCGAATAATTCGAAGAGGAACATCGATGTTATCAGGATGAAGCACTCATGGTTACCTCTCATGTCCGTATTGCATGGACCGTACTAAGGCTTTCCATTGAAACATTGAGGAAAACCATACTTCGATTTTTATCAACAATTTCTGCCGTCAGATCATCCGTTCCGGAGGAACATGAATGCATTTTGTGCCGGCATTACGGAGAAGGCACCTCCAAGGTGGCCCGGAGACACGATATGGAAAGATGTTAAAGACTTACCAAGTGCTATCGAAGAGCCTACTAAGGGGTACAAGTGCGATGGATTTGGTCACACTCATAACTAGACGAAGATGAGCATATTCTGGGACCTACCATATTGGAGCACCAATCTGATCAGACATAACATTGATGTCATGTCATACATATCGAGAAGAATATGTTTGACAACATAATTAATACTGCGATGGACGTAAAGGGGAAGATGAAAGACAATCCCAAGGTCATGTTGTACTTGGAAGAAATATGTAGACGTCATGTGTTGCATTTGATAGAGGAAGGGAATGGGAAGTATAAGCAGCCTAATTAAGGAAAATTTCTCATTGAACAAGGAAGATAAATGGAGACTATGTAGGTTGATTCGTGGACTAAAATTTTTAGACGGGTACGTGCCAAATCTGAGAAGATGCGTCGACCCGAAGTAGAACAAACTGACGGGTATGAAGAGCCATGCCTGTCACGTATTCATGGAGAGGTTAATTCCGATTGTATTTTAGAAATTCTTATCGCAGGTAGTTTGAAATCCTTTAACAGCGCTTAGCATATTCTTCAGAGATATTTGTTCTACCACGTTGATTGTCGATCGTCTAGAAAAGTAAGAAAATGACTTTGAGGTAACAATGTGCAAGCTTGAAAGAGTGCTCCCTCCTAGATTCTTTGACTCCATGGAGCATTTACCAATTTATCTTTCCTACGAGGCACGTGTCGGTGGCCCTGTCGGTTATCGGTGGATGTACCCGTTCTAACGTCAACTGAACTACCTAAAGAGAAAGGTAAAAAAATAAGGCAAGGGTCGAGGGTTCTATTTGTGAAGCCTATCTTCTTGAGGAGATTATAAACTTTTGCTCGATGTATTTCAAGCCGCATATTGCTACTAATATAACAATAGCTCCGAGAAATGATGACAGATATCATGAATCTAATAATGCAATTGAAAGTATTCAATGCTTTTGGTAAGCCTTCGGGCAAAATGATAAAGATATATCTTAATGACGATGAGCTAAGGGCTGCTTAGTTGTATATATTACTCAACTGCGATGAGGATAAAGTGGAGAAGCTAGAGGGCTAAGTAATTAATACGTCAACGTTTAAGTCATCTTAATGTAATACTATACGCTAATATTGTTACACCAATCGGGCAATATTTTGTTGTTTTTTAGCATATTTAATGAAGAGATGAGGTCGATGAGACCAAACATAACAGATGAAGAAGTAGAACAGAAAATAAGACTTTATTTCCCTTCTTGGTTAAGTGCATATGTAAGAATCTTTTTGTGTATGCACTTCCACAATATTTAACATAACGTTGAACTTATTATCATTTTCTTGGTATTTAGGTCGATCGTCCACACACAACACTCGAGAATGAGTCTATTAGAACTCTAGCCAAGGGACCAATTTATGCCGTCAAAATCTGGCTAAGCTACTGTGTAAATGAGTTTAGGTTCAAGTTAACAAAAGTCCCGATAAGAGACAGCTTCTTGGATCTCGATTCTAAGAAAAATAGTTGTTTGAGTATCATATCTTCGAGCTACAAAGATGTCGATCCAGGCAATAATTTCTATGGCATCTTACAGGAGATTATGGAGTTGACATATAATTATGGAACGGAGCTTGTTAAGATCATGTTATTCAGGTGTGATTAGTTCAATCCGATCCAAGATCAAGGTTGGAAAATAGACAAGCATGATCTTATGGATATAAACTACCGGCGTCGATACCAAGGCTATAAACCATTTGTCCTATCAAGTCAGGCTCAGCTCGTGTACTTTACAACTTATCATAAACGGAGATCAATGAGGTCGGACTAGTCGGCAGTATGCAAGACGAAAGCTAAAAATACCTTTGACGTTAAGAAAATAGCTTATTAGGAGGATGAGCTACCTATTGTAACAAATATTGTAGATGTTGACTCAACAAAGTTGCTTATTACACGTCTAATCGTCTAGAAGAGGTAAAATTATCCAAAGAGTAAGATGAAGTAGATGAAAGTGAAGATGAGGAGGAAGATGAAGAGAAGGACGAGAAAAACGAAGAAGATGAATTTTCAGAAGAGGATTGAAAATAAAATAAAATCCATTTAGAATTCTAGCCATGTACTATATTTTTAATGTGGAATATAACATATATTTTAACTGTATGGATACATATATTTATATTTGTTATCAATTATATTTTTTATTTTTATCTATCTTACCAGATGACACCCATGACCCGAGCACGTGCACGTCGCTTGAGAGAGACACCTCCTACTGTTAAGGATGAAGTGACTGTTAAGGAGAAAGTGGTACCTTCTACTGTTAAGGAGAAAGTGACTGTTAAGGAGGAAGTGATACCTCATACTTCTAAATTGAAAGCGGTTGTTAAGGAGGAAGTGGAAACTTTTACTGTTAAGGAGAAAATGGTACCTCCTACTGTTGGGCAGGCACCAGCTCAAAGGGAGAGTTTCAGTCACCTAGCACCTATAGCGGAGATTGATCACCTAGACGCTGCTTATGCAAAGTATCTAAGGGACTGCGTTCTGCCCAGCATATTTGATTTTCTTGAGTGATTGAGAAATTGGATAAGACTTATGGTGTGACTGTGATACTTTTATTATGCTTATTGTGTGACTGCGATACTTTTATATTATGCTTATTGTGTGACTGTGATACTTTTATATTATACTTATTGTGTGACTGTGATACTTTTATATTGTGTTTATTGTGTGACTGTGATATTTTATATACTTTTGTGATATTTCGTACATAGGAAATTCAATAGAGGGTTGCTCCGGGTCTGTCTATTTTTATGAACTTTTATAAGTTTGTGTATTTATTTTATTATCATATGTTATTATCAGGTATGGTCGGACGACGCGGATCGTTCAGAGGTCGATCCTCTAGACGGAGTGCTCCTCCGGTATAGGCTACTGGTTCTAGATCCTCCTCGCAGAGTACTCTAGTGTACCGATCTTTAACATCTCCGACTCCGTCAATGATACGACATGGCAGTACTCCTGGGATGAGCAGTTCTAGGCCTGAGACTACTCCATCTTCCAACGTTCCTCCAGCTGACGGCACCATGGAGGCAGAGGAGAAGATGGAGGAGGTCGAGCCGACTCCGTCTGAATATGTTCAGAGCGATCCTCCATGCGCGCCTCCGGACGAGATGAGGATGGAGATTTGGACCGACGAGCCTCAAAAGCAAGTTAATTAGTTAACACTTTGGACCGACGGGCCAAATGTTTATATCTTTATATTCATGAATTTATTTATCGTTGTATAGATATCGTCCGTCGGTGGTATAGAGAGCACTGGAGGTGTTTCTAAGGCAGAACTATGGTGGGCCTTGGATCAACTACTCAGATGCTCATAAAGATAGGAAGGCATTCTGGTTTGCACACTTAAAGGTAAAAATATATTTACGTTTAATATGGATAATTATTTATGCATATTATATAAATCTCTATCTTACTTTTTGTAGAAAATCTATTTCTATCCACCACACCGGGCTGAGAAGATCGAGGAGCAGTTTTCTTCCGTCGTCGCCAAGCTGACCCATGATGCGATCAACAATCAAAAGGCTCATGATCGCAATGGAGCCCCGATCCACGATTGTATCATGCCTGAGCAGTGGACTGTGATGAAGGAGTGATTCAACGAACCCAAGTACATGGAGAGGTCGGAGAAGGCAAAGGCGGTTAGGTCGAAGGCAGGAAAGTGGTACGGTGGCTCGATTCACATGACAAAATATTTCTGTCGTCTGGTATGTATTCTATTGAATATATATTATTTTAATGAAAGCATGATAAGATGTTTAATTTTAATAACAAACAATATAATTTTTAACAGGTACAGAGGGGTAAGGACGCCAACTTGGTGACCGTCTTCCTGGCCACCCATCGGAAGGGCGAAATGCTCATCGATGAGAAGGCCATGCGGACCTATGTACGTTACTTTACTTTATGTTAGTTTTAATATAACTTTGAAAATATGAATATATATATATATAGTTAGTTAGTTAGTTAGTTAGTTAGTTAGTAATAAGTACCTTAGATGTTAGCAACCATTTTTCTAGGACGAGTATCTTAGACTATGTGAGGGGCGACTGCTAGTGCACCTGCAGAGGGAGGGTTTGGTACTTCCTCGCAGACCTCTACAGCTCCGTCGGCGGACGAGCTATGGATGACCGTCGTTGGTAGTCTTTGGAGGGGTATGTACTATTGTACAAGATCTTACGACGTCATTTTTGCGACGCAGTCATCCAGGACCCCCTCTGGCAGTGTGCATTCCTCGCAGCCTTCGCTGGCGTTGGCACGAGGCCAAGAGAGTGTTGACCGTCAGATTGCTGACTTGCATGTCGAGTTGCTATAGACGATTACGAAGCAGCCCCAATCTCAGCCGTATACCGACGATGCGACGATCACCGCATGTTTTGATGCACTCGAGCGTAGCCTATTGGAGATTAGGACTCTGAGCCAGATGATGGAGCACAGCCTTACAGAGCTCAGGACTATGAGCCAGACGACAGAGCGCAGCTTGGAGACTCTGTCTGCATCTACGGAGCGCAAACATGCGGATCTGGTGGGGTCGCATATGACCATAAGCGAATTACTTGCGAGGATACATGAGATGCAGGATTTGTTGAGTCGAAGGATGGAGATGAAAAATTTAAGGATGGCATCTTCCACAGATTCATACAATGCTCGACTGCTAGCATTGGAGCAGATACGTCCTCCTGGTCCGCCGGCATCGACACCGACTCTATCGATTCCACTGCCTCCTCTATCGGACTGGTGATATTTCTTAGGAGCAGTATGGCTTTCTTTTATCCCAGATGCGCGGCAGTGTTCCTCCTCCTCCTCCTCCTCTTGATCCACAGTAATTCTTATTGGGACTTTTTTTAGTATGTTTGTGTGTATTGGCCCATTCTTGGGTCTTTGATGTACTTATTTCATACTGTTTACTACATTATTTGGATGATACGGATGTGACATTATTTTAGATTTATGTATTTATTTGTTGGGACATTCCTGCGCGTTTCGATATTCTTGACGTGTTTGTGTATGTACCGGTGTTGAGTGTTCCACCGAAGGGGTCGGTGAACCCAAAAAATTCAACGGAGGGTTGCTCCGGGTCTATTTATATAAACTGTGATTTTATAACAGCATGTAGACTTTTGTTAGAAAATAATTTTAGAAATTGTATGCTTTTTTTTGATTTTTTTTAAATTTAGCGACGTTCTGCGACGTTTACCGACATGACAATGCGTCACTAAATTGGGTTAAAACGTCGCTAACTGGTATCAGGGACGTCGCTAATCTGTGTCAAAATATCGCTACACGTCGCTAAAAAGTTGATATGATAATTTCTGCCAGGTCAACATTGGTGTAGCAAAACGTCGATGATAATGTCGCTGATTTGGCGACGTTATGCGACAATATACAACGTCGCTGATATACCAATGTCGTGTAGTTGTACGTCGCTAATAACAAAATATTTGGCGACGTATACGCGTCAAAAATATATGTCGCTATAGTGATGAATAACAACGAATTTCTTGTTAGCAACCATGGATTACGCGACAACACCAAAACGTCGTTAATTATGTCGCTAATATATTATAGCGACGTTTTTATACCTATTAGCAAAGTTTTTTGATGTCGCTAATATGTATTATTTTGGTAGTGATCTCGGGGTATAGAGTACTCTGGTATACGTAGCTGGCTTTGTCTTCCCCCGCTCTCCAGTATTCTGGTCTTGGGACGTGACATATCTTGCATGTTATATTTTAATAACTAAGTTTCTTTGGCATGCATGGTCATGAAAAACTTGTGCACAAGATTTTATTTTCTCGAACTATGCTCGCGGCCATGGAACCGATTCGATCTAGGAGGAATAGAGAGAGCTATGCTGACGTACAAATTAATACAAGTAGTTTAGAACCTTTAGTGGGACTAAATATCTACAATGGAATGATCCTGTCTTACAATGAGTAGCCCAAGATGATGAACCCACTAGTAACTCCCATATAGATCACTAGTTATAGCTAATAATGTTTTATGCAAGTAAGAATATGGTAAACATTGTTTACATAGAAGGACGATGGTCCATAGGTAAGAATCATCATTTGTTGATATATATATATATATATATAATCTTGCATGCTTTCACATTATTATTGTGTTGATTTTAGTGAGTTAGGTTAATTCGTCGCTCACCAGTGTGCATTCCATAATTAATGTACAAACCCACGTCTGCTGAAAATCAATTAGGAGACATGTAAAGGCACTGAAAGCTCGTCTAACAATGCAGAAGTTTTGTCCATATTTTTGAAGCTTCCCAATCATATTTTGAAGACCTCCGCTGAAAGTGTTTTTACTTTATTGTTAGTAAATGGATATAATATATTGAACGATGTATTTTATTTTGTTGTTTCAAAGTTGTAAGCCAAGCTTGATATACTTCTACTCTGTTGTTTAAGAGCCTATGTTTCCATTGTAAATGATAAAAAAAGAGAGTTATTTCTTCTGTATTATGTTGTTATTCAATTTTTGTCTGCTTTATCCGCTGCAAACTTGAACAAAAATAATGATATTTCAAAATGCACACAAGTACGCCATATACAACCACAACTTAGGTTTGTACGATATCACATTCGGTGGCGAATTATTCGACAGAATCAGAATGTGACAATTAGTTACATAAATTTTTTCAAAGATCCACAAAAGGTCATATAGTTTGTAAATTGATACCATTATAGTTTAGAGGGTCTGATTTAAATTCTCAATAGCCACATTATAGTTACTAGTAAATTCACGTGCGTTACACGTATCAAATTTTTTTATAATATTATTAAAAAAGTTAGATAGAAATTTAAATATATTAGAATATTTTAAATATGATTTGAATATATTTAAATTATAATTTATTATAAATATATAATTTGAAATTTTGGATATGTGTTTAATTAGATATATCTTGTAGTTAATTTAAATTTTGAATATATTTTATGATGGGTTATATGTTCAGGTGATTTTAATTTTTTTTTCTTCATCTATGTAATAATTCACACGGTAGTTAATTTTTATATATATTACTAATTGATGATATACATACGGCTTAGACGGCTTATTTTTGAGCTGTTTCTAAGCCGCATTATAATAGTAAAAGTTTTATTATTATTTTATAAGTTTTATAAAATATTTTATTAAATTATGAAATAATGTGTTATCATCCCTTGTAAAAAGAATATTTACCTCAACCATGATTGTTGAGTGATCAGATATGGGATAATTAAAAAAGAACATGTCTATATGGTAAAATGAGAATGCTAAAATGTATGAATACCAATACATTCAAAGATGAGTTAAGAGATGACTATTAGTAATATTTTTCACACCAACAATGGAACAAAATGGAGAATATACTGCATAACTGTAGTTGATGGACATAAACTTGTATCTTCTTAGTGTCGGGTGAGGACACATCTTTCTACACACAAGGATAGTAGGGGACAGAGAATCCCCATGTGCCACACCAACGCTAGTTAGAATAATTGAAGCATGTAGGTTAGAGTAGAAATTATCTGAGTTTAGGGTAGAATATGTGTTACCTCTTTCGGTTGAATGAGAGTAGATTTTATACCTGATCTCTATAATAATTGTCACGGCCGGAACCAAGATTAAAATTATGGAAGGACCGTATTACTACATATAGAAATCCTTAAAGTTTTTATGTTAATTGAAATTCAATATCAAATAAATGTAATAAAACTTAAATAAGAATGATAAAAAAAGCTATTCGATATTTCCAAATTGTTACAAAAGGATAGTAGGGGACAGAGAATCCCCAGGTGCCACACCAACACTAGTTAGAATAATGGAAGCGTGTAGGTTAGAGTATAAAGTATCCGAGTTTAGGGTAGAATATGTGTTACCTCTTTCTGTTGAATGAGAGTAGCTTTTATACCTGATCTCCATAATAATTGTCACGGCCGGAACCAAGATTAAAATTATGGAAGGACCGTATTACTACGTATAAAAATTCTTAAAGTTGTCATGTTAATTGAACTTCAATAACAAACAAATGTACTAAAACTTAAATAAGAATGATCAAAAAAATCTATTCGATATTTTCAAATTGTTACAAAAGAATAGTAGGGGACAGAGAATCCCCAGGTGCCACACCAACGCTAGTTAGAATAATGGAAGCGTGTAGGTTAGAGTATAAAGTATCCGAGTTTAGGGTAAAATATGTGTTACCTCTTTCGGTTGAATGAGAGTAGCTTTTATACCTGATCTCCATAATAATTGTCGGCCGAAACCAAGATTAAAATTATGGAAGGACCGTATTACTACATATAAAAATCCTTAAAGTTGTCATGTTAATTGAACTTAAATAACAAACAAATGTACTGAAACTTAAATAAGAATGATCAAAAAAATCTATTCGATATTTACAAATTGTTACAAAAGGATAGTAGGGGACAGAGAATCCCCAGGTGCCACACCAACGCTAGTTAGAATAATGGAAGCATGTAGGTTAGAGTAGAAAGTATCCGAGTTTAGGGTAGAATATGTGTTACCTCTTTCGGTTGAATGAGAGTAGCTCTTATACCTGATCTCCATAATAATTTTCACGGCCTAAACCAAGATTAAAATTATGGAAGGAACTTATTACTACATATAGAAATCCTTAAAGTTGTCATGTTAATTGAACTTCAATAGCAAACAAATGTACTAAAACTTAAATAAGAATGATAAAAAAAAGCTATTCGATATTTCCAAATTGTTACTTGTGAAAAGTTGTCATGTTAAAATGTGTCATGGTAATGGAATATTTATTATCACATCAATCGTGTACTTGTGAAAAGTTTGTAGGTTGTACCAATTGAGTACAAAATGAGAAAAAAAAAAGATTGTATATAGTTGATTTAGAGGTAGCCAGAAAATAATAATTAAAGAGCAGGGCCGGCTTTCAGTTCTTGGGGACCTAGGCGAACTTTCAAAATGGCCCCTCCCCCATATATAATATAAAAAAATTAAAAACTGAAATAAAAGTAAGTTTAAAAAAATAGAAAATTTGTTATACCGATAATATATTTAAATATATTAGGAAAGACGAAAAATATTTGATAAAATTAGATGGGATTTGGTGGGTGAGAGTTCATTTTCGCCAACTCTGCTTGCCAACTCAGTTGGCAAAATTATTCCATTTTTTTCCAGTTTATTATGGTGGTTGGGATTTGGTGGGTGAGAGTTCATTTTCTTCTTCTTCTTTGGTTTATTTGTTTGATTTAATCTATTATTAGTTTTTTTTATCTATATAAATTTGTTATTATCTATACTGATATAAATGATAACAAAATCTATTGATTAATATTATTATCAATATTATATTTTTCTTTCATATCACTAAGAGATAATTTATTATTATTTGTACACAAATTTATTTAAAATAATTAATTATATAGATAACAAATAATTAGTTTGTTATCATCTAAATAGTGATATCTATTTTAATTATGATTACTCATAAATATATGTTTTTAATTTTGAATATGCGTTTAGTTAGATAATATTCTGTAGTTAGTTTAAATATAATTTTAAATTTTAATATATTATTATCCATAATAAATTTTAAATTTGTCTTTGAAAATTATATTTTGAATGATAATAGATGCGGTATCTAATATTTGAAAAAATATTTTAGTTAATTTTAAATTATCTTTAAAAAAATCTATTGGTTAATTTTTTTTAAAAAATTATACATTAATTATATTTTATACCGTAATTAAAAATATTTGATATCGTAATTGTCTGTTATAGTTATGGTATCAAATTAAAAAAAACAAATAGATAATACCTTATTAACAAAAAATATAATATTGATAATAAATATTAACTAAAAGATTTTTTTATCATCCATATTAGTATAGATAATAACAAATTAATATGGATAATAATAAATTAACTAATAGATTAAACTATAGTAAAAAATCAAACTAAATTAAAACTAAATCAAATCAAACCAAACCAAACCTCCCAAAAAACCGAACAAAAGAATGGAATAAAAATATGGTATGGCGAAATCTTTCTTCCCATATAATTTTACGAAATATTTTTCGATTGTTCCTAATATATTTAAATATATTATCGGTATATTTTTCGTTGTTGAAAAAAAGGTGCCACCAAGATTTGAACCTAGGATCTCTAATATGCAAATGTAACATGATAACCACTACATCACAATTGTATTTGGTCAAAAGAGAACCATAACACATACTATATATATATATATATATATATATATATATATATATATATATATATATATATATTTTTTTTTTTTTTTTGGGTCCCACTGGTTTGTGGGTTTGGACGATCGACATGACTGTCCTGAGTCAGGGCTGGTCCTGTTAATAAGTTACTGAGACTAAGTGTAGATCTAAATGAACATGTATTGAAACCGTGAAAATGTATATATATATCTGGTAATGATGGGTAGAGATCATAATGCTGAACACTGACTGAATAAATGTGGTCCACCAACACAACCCTAATTTATCTATAGATCTCGATGAGTATTAGTTATCTTTCCTGCTGGTAGTGTGTAAGATGATCTAATTAACAATTATAAGTCAAGGGGGGGTTCTGTACTATTCCTATATATACAAAGACCACATGATTTAATTTCTTGGGGATAATGACACACACACAGAGAGAGAAATTTAATTTCTTGGGGATAATGAGAGCGAGAGAGCGAGCGAGCTAGGAAGACAGGGAGCATGCGTCGACACTGATTTGGGGGGCAGAGGGGAGCCACTGCACAGTACAAAAAAAGGGTGCAACAGTAGCTGTGATAGGCAATTCCTGGCTGGCTGGCTGGCCAGTGTGGACCTGCTGCTGCAACTGCATTCAGTTGGCATGCAATTTGCATGCCCCTCAATCATGGGGACATCATGCCAATGCATCAGAGCATCTTGGCTGCCTGCCTACCTGGCATGCATGCCAATTGGCATGGCTTTAAGGCGTGCGTCTCGACAATTTTCATACTAAGCAATGATAACTAATGTAGGATAAAAAATTTCTACGAAAATTTTGTAAAAATTTCACTTTCAAACTAAATCATCAGATTGACCATTTTATTTTCTGTCACGTCGAATAGAAATTGAAAAACATTGGAAAGTGATTTTGGATACAATTTATATGCCGTCGATTAGGATATAATTTTTTTCTTAAAATACAATGCCTACAAACTAAATTTTAGAAATCTCCTTTAGAGGATAGCCTTAGTTTGGTGGATGCAAGTTTCTCATGTTCCTATATTGCGTCTCGACAATTTTCATACTACGCGACGCTAGCTGATCTAGGATGAAGAATTTCTACGAGAATTTTGTAAAAATTCTACTTTCAAACTAAATCGTTAGATTGACCATGTTAGAATAAACATAGAAGAAGAAAGAAGAAAATAGGAGAGAATATCTCTTATTAGTGTAATTCCATAGTGGGAGGCAAATGTCTTATTTATACAACACAATGAAAGTATAATACTAATTTCTGACCAATGTGGGACTAAAATATACAAAATGAGAATCCAACCCTTTAGTAACCCACGTTATAACACCCCCCCTTTGGATGACCACCATCTCTAAGCATATTGCCTCGTTAAAACTTTGACAGAAAAATCCATTAGGACAAAACCTGTACGAAAGAAAAGAGTATAATCTTTAGGATGACTTAGATAGGTGTTGGACAAGCTTAATGTTGCCTCATTAAAACTTTGTCAGGAAAAATTCAATGGAAAAAAACTCATGACTAAGGAAAAAGAGTATAACGCGTTATAGTCCATACAAAATGTATCTCCCCCTGAAAATAATCACTCTCCCCTGGTGATGTTGATCCTGATCAGTCAGCTGATGAAGACGTCGCATTCCAATTCCATGAACTAGTTTATGAAAAGTTGACTTTGGCAACGATTTGGTGAACAAGTCTGCAAGATTATCACTTGAGCGAACTTGTTGGACATCAATATCAAAGTGCTTCTGAAATGCATGAGTATAGAAAAACTTCGGTGAGATATGCTTGGTCTTATCTCATTTAATGAATCCACCTTGAATTTGTGCAATACATGCTGCATTATCCTCATGAATAACAGTTGGAGCATCTGTGGTAGGAGAAAAGTGATATGAGCTACGAATGTGTTGAATCAACGATCTCAGCCAAATACATTCTCTACTTGCTTCATGAAGAGCTAATATTTTTGAGTGATTTGAGGAGGTAACAACTACTGTCTGTTTTGTTGAACGCCAAAAAATAGCTGCATTGCTATTAAGAAACACATATCCAGTTTGTGAACGACCTTTATGGGGATCAGATAAATAACATGAATCTGCAAAGCCAACTAGATTCGCGATGTCAGATAAACTACAAGTATAAAATAATCCTATGTCGGTAGTTCCACGAAGATATCTCACCACATGTTTAATGCCATTCCAATGTCTGCGAGTTGGCGCTGAGCTATATCTAGCCAATAGATTGACAGTGAATGGTATGTCTGACCTTGTACATTATGATAGATACATTAATGCCCCAATGACACTAAGGTTTCGGGTCCTAGCATCATTTTATTGTCGTCCTTAGGACGATATGGATCTTTATTGATATGTAAAGATCGAACAACCATTGGAGTGCTAAGGGGATGAGCTTTATCCATATTGAACTGTTTTAATATATTTTTTGTGTATTTGGATTGATGCACTAAAATTCTATTAGTGCAATGCTCAATTTGTAATCCGAGATAATATTTTGTGTCTCCGAGTTCTTTCATCTCGAACTCCTTTTTCAGATAGTTTGCAGTCTCATTGATTTCATGTCTTGTCCTAATCAAGTTTATGTCATCGACATATACTGCAACTATAGCGAAACCCTCCTTAGATTTTTTTATGAAGATACAAGGGCATATATGATTATTCTCATATCCCTCCCTTTTCATATATTCACTAAGACAGCTGTACCACATCCTTCCGGATTGTTTCAAACCGTACAATGAACGTCTTAACTTTATGGAATTCATGTTCTTAGCTTTTGAGCTGGGTAGGTTAAATCTTTCTGAGATTTTTATATAGATATCGCTATCTAAATCCCCATATAGATAGGCTGTTACAACGTCCATAATTCTCATGTCCAGTGTAAACACCCATATTTTTTTTAAAAATTTTAAAAATAAATTTTTGGGATTTTTCTGTGATTTTTAATTAATTATTATAAATGTTCTTCAAAGGATTAATATTTTTGTGTATTAAATTAAATATTAAAATATTATAAAAATTATATTTTTGAGTGTATAATTAATAATATAATGATGTGTAATTTTTCTGGAATTTACTGGGCTCAAAAACTATTTTTAAATAGCTAAAAACATTATTTTTAGATTAAATCAGACCAAACCAACCTGAACCGAACCAAACCAACCCAAACTGAACTCAACTAAACCCAACCAGCCCTAACTGGTCGGATCTGAACCCGACACGACCCGCCGACCCGACCCTACCCGCTAACCCACTCCCCCACTCTCCCCCGCAGACACCCACGACCCCCCCCCCCATTCGGAAAACCCGCGCGACCACCCCCTCTTCTCCTTCATAAACCTCCCCCACCCTCACTTCTATGCACCTCACAAACCCCATATAAATAGGCTGTTACAACGTCCATAATTCTCATGTCCAGTGTAAACACCCATATTTTTTTAAAAATTTTAAAAATAAAATTTTTGGATTTTTCTGTGATGCGGGTTTTCCAAATGGGGGGGTCGTGGGTGTCTGCGGGGGAGAGTGGGGGAGTGGGTTAGCGGGTAGGGTCGGGTCGGCTGGTCGTGTCGGGTTCAGATCCGACCAGTTAGGGCTGGTTGGGTTTAGTTGGGTTCAGTTTGGGTTGGTTTGGTTCGGTTCAGGTTGGTTCGGTTCAGGTTGGTTCGGTCTGATTTAATCTAAAAATAATGTTTTTAGCTATTTAAAAATAGTTTTTGAGCCCAGTAAATTCCAGAAAAATTACACATCATTATATTATTAATTATACACTCAAAAATATAATTTTTATAATATTTTAATATTTAATTTAATACACAAAAATATTAATCCTTTGAAGAACATTTATAATAATTAATTAAAAATCACAGAAAAATCCCAAAAATTTATTTTTAAAATTTTTAAAAAAATATGGGTGTTTACACTGGACATGAGAATTATGGACGTTGTAACAGCCTATCTATATGGGGATTTAGATAGCGATATCTATATAAAAATCTCAGAAAGATTTAACCTACCCAGCTCAAAAGCTAAGAACATGCATTCCATAAAGTTAAGACGTTCATTGTACGGTTTGAAACAATCCGGAAGGATGTGGTACAGCTGTCTTAGTGAATATATGAAAAGGGAGGGATATGAGAATAATCATATATGCCCTTGTATCTTCATAAAAAAATCTAAGGAGGGTTTCGCTATAGTTGCAGTATATGTCGATGACATAAACTTGATTAGGACAAGACATGAATGAGATTAGACTGCAAACTATCTGAAAAAGGAGTTCGAGATGAAAGAACTCGGAGACACACGCTTATCTCCCTGTATATTGATCCAAATTTTGTTCTGTCGAATCTTATACGAAGACCATGTGACCCTCTCGAACTCTGTGTAATTAGATTGGGGTATCGTTCCTGTGTCGGTCGCAAACTGCGACGCAAAAACAGAAAAAATAATCCAATTTTGTAGTTCAGAAACTGTCCCGAACCCCTATGTACATAGCCATTTTACTCTCAACCTGGTAAATATTTCTAAATTTTGTTTAAACAGTAAATTAGGTAGCATAACCGAGATTAAGACCCTGTAATTAGTTTATTTTAATTTGCTGTGTGTTGTGTTTTATTCGTGGGTAAAGTTGACCAAAAACTTGGGTTTTACAATCCGAATTTTTTCGAAATGGGGTGTGTCCCGCTAAACGTGGCAACTTCGTCGTGTGCGAATTACATCAAAAGGTGCGTGTCGTCAACGCGGACGTGTGAAATTTCACGAAAGTTGATTTGGATGTGTGTGCACACAGGAATCAACGAGTATCCGTCGAAAATGCCCCGTATAAGACCGTTCTGACACTCGTTGTAACTTCGTGTGTGGTTGTCGTTTCACAAAAAAACTTGCGCTATTGGATTCATAGCGTTACGCTGGTCCTGTGACCCAAGTTTGGTTCGATTCTAAGAACGTTGATGAAACCCCGTATCGTGGGCCCTACGGCTCCACTTGACAGACAATTTTGTGATCGGCTCATCGGAATCCAGTTTTGGATATTCCATTGGGTTTGTATCATCGTTCTAGACTTGTAGACACTAAGTTTGATGAATTTGGAGAACTTTGTCTCTGGCACATTTTTCGGTGCGAAGTGGGCCACCCGCTTTGACCAGAAACTGTCAATTCTGTCCCTGTGTCCAAATTGGACTTATGGGTAGTCAATCCTAAATATTTCATATATTCTGAGAGTGGTGGTAATGTTTGTTTCAGCATCCGAAGGCGTTCCTGGAGATTTCGTTGTTACCGATGCAACTGAAGGAGTTCAAACCCCAGGCAAGTGTACATTGCCAACTTGCAGTAGTTCCTATTATATTATTTGCTTGAGTTCTTTATATATATATATATATATATATATATATATATATATATATATATATATATATATATATATATATATATATATACTCTTGAGATGTATCTATTCAACCTAGGACCGTGAGACGTTGCTTAACGTCCGAATAATATTCGGGTGTCGACGCCATACGCGGAGTCGTGTAATGTCACTTAGAGAGTTGATATCACGATCCTCTATACTTTACGTTCTTCCTTTATCAAGTACGTCAAACCATAGGACAATTGACACTATTCATGAGACAGAATCTTTCCTGAGTTATTCATGGTGATTCTGTATAGGCTTACAGGATTTGTGACATTGATCTTGCATATACATAGATATTATTTTGACTCGATGTGCTAGCTAAAGGTCATGATCTTGCGTGTTATGGACATAAGACGTCGTGGATGTAACACCCCATTCCGCTTAAGCGGACTGCCGATTCAAACGGCACAAGTGCAATGTCCTGACCCACTTTGCTCAGGTGAGAATACTCGTTTGAGGCAAAGGATATCCAGACTTGTCCCTACAGGAGTTCGGCTTAGGATTTCAGAGGCTCGCTCGGAGTATCGCTCAACCGAGGTGAATCATTGCTAAGGTGGGTGGCTACGGTGAACTTTTCTTTGCTTAGCCAGCACACTTAAAATATGGAACGATACATGCTAGTCGCTAGGTGAATCACCCCCTGCATGCTAATAAGAATACAACACACCAAGCTAAGGGAATAATCTCAACTTGTATTGCTTATGTTAGAACATGGAATTGAAACATTGCTTATATTCAGACCCTCGCATGCTACCCTAGATCATGTATCTCGGAAAGTCCCTTACAGTTTCACTCCTCGGCTTACCTTTGGGCCCGAGCCAACGCGATTACTTAAGTTCTCAATATTGCCTTGCCTTAATGTTTTTTCACACGAAATCATGCCATAATAAAGAACACTATCATGTATCGTGCATGCATTCGAGTTAGCCAGAAGACTATCAAATAGTCCTTTTGAGCAATATGAACCTGCAAGTATCCAGGACCATTTGGTCGCTAAGGCAGTCCCCGCACCAGGGAAATGCATCAAGGCAAGTTTATATCTGAACGGAAATTATGTCAAGCTTACATCTAAATGATAATCATACTAAGTTTACTTTTGAACAAGAATCCGTCCAGTAAAGAAAGAATCCCATCTCATGGAGCAAATGCTCGATTCAGAACAAGAATAATGGATTATTATATCAAGTTATGGATTTGGAAGACCCTGACCTGCATGTCGCGGACAACTTGTGCACAAGGTTTATGTGGTTTCCGCGGTCGGTTGCCAGGGCGCTGGGACCGGTTTGATCCGGACAAAAATGTATGTATAGTCGTATGTTATGGGGCAAAGGTGTTATGTAGCGGGGCTCGCCACCTGCGTTGCATATCATTCTTGTCTTGAGACTTAAAACCGTCCTTATGGCTATGCCAGCGACCTATGTCATATAGATAGGTCATCCTCGTTTAGCGGCTATCCGTGTGCTAGTTATTGCATCGCATCAAAAGAACACCTGAACGATCATGATATAACAACACTCGTGTTTGCATATGCTATTGCCTTGGGTTTCATTTATGAATGCTCGTGCTTAAATTAACTTGGTTTGCCTTGGACAGGGAAGGTCAAATGGTAAGTTGGTAAGTCTCGTCGTGTTTCCTCTTATATCACACGGTGCACTGCCACACGAGTTAGGCTATTCAACATTGCCATAAAACTGATCCTAAGGCAACTAGAAAGACAACATAATAGTTGGTGCACGAAACCTATATTACATCTTTAGATTTGTCGAGCGGGCGAGTAGCCTCCCCACCAGTGCATTCGTAAACTGATAATCCACCAGGTTGTTTGCAGGGTGCGGGAGAACCTCGTTCGGTGCGGATGCCTCCTTCGTACGTGCTAAGGCCAGGAGTTCACTCTGAAGCCTTGGAGCGCTGCGTCCGGAACTGAAGCACATATACAAGACATAATGTTGGAACATTGCCTGAATATCGCCTGTACAATCATTCCACAATTGTAGCTACTTGGCACGCTTTTACTATTTTAGAAGAGAGGCTTGAGCGACTTGTAATCCCGGCTATGCACCGCCTGTAATACTTGTTTATATAAATAAAGAGTTTGTTTTACTTTAACTTGTGTTATTCAATACTTCCACTATTGTCGACTCAGTAAACTTGTTACCAAATTGCCTATGCGTTTATAATTCTGCTGCACTCGGACAATCTGTGCGACTCTGTGGCTTAAACTTCTTACCGCCAGCCAATGAACCACGATATTGCATGGGCGCGGCTCACACTCGTGTGGCATCACGCCCAGATGGGCCGAAGCGATCGTCCCGCGGGAGCGCTGTTGCGGTAATTCTCGCCTAGCGGCGACGGCCGATTAGCCTACGGGAGATCGGAGCGTGACAATGGACATGAGACGTGTGATTACATTGGGTGGGGAGAGTCTTACCATACTAAAGGCTGATTATGTTATATATATAGATATTCTGGGAGTGCCTTAGACTCGGACTAGAGCTTTGGCACACGTACTGGCCCTTCCAGATAATAAATGCTGCTATAGGTTTCCCAGAGCCTATAGTAGTTTCAGCCTGAGTATGATTAATGCTCTCATTTGCATATCACATAGCTGGTTACATAGTTTGCCCTGTTGATATATTTTATTTACTGCATTTTATTTAGCTTGATTTATTCTTGTACCTTGCAATGTCCCCTGAGGACCTGGATCCGGATTATGTCCCCAGGTGTAGCAGAGGAGATCTACCCCAAGGTATACGGAACAGGAGCAGACACTGGAGCAGTACCAGCACCAGAGGACGAGGTGGTGCCAGAGGATTTCTCCTGAGTATTTGCTTTATATACTCAGTTATTTCTGTTTCTAGTTTCTCTATTTACTGTCTCTTGGATTACTGTACTAAACTTATTATCGGGTTGTTCCCCGAGACATGTTATTGAGACTTGTTGGATTATATTTTTCTTTGATTAGTTTGATAATTGATATTTATGTTTACCTTCTGTGGATGATATTAGAATTAGACTGTGACATGTATCGTAGACCATTATATTATTTTACAGCTTAAGTACACTCTAACGGGTCCATTAAATTGGATTTGCCCATTGGAGTTGTGCTGCTGGCCATTGCCACGTCGCTAGTCCCTCGGTATTTTGGGACTGGGGCGTGACATGGTTTTTGTGGTGGCCCATGCAGGTCTACGACTATATTGCTTCGGTTTCAACTAGGGGACCGAGCAAGCCTGCGATTAAGATAGGATAAGTTATAAGATCTTATCCACTTGATTGATTCGTTCTTGATCTCTATATCGATTTCAAAATAATTTCTTGACTTGCATCCTACCTTGATTCTTCTGTGCGCCTCTTATAGTTTATTTTGGATGCAGAGTAATGGATCCACAAGCAAGCGACGAGACTCCCGCAGGAACACCACAAGTTGCAGTTGTCACCTACGAAGATGGAGTGACACCATTAAGTGGAGATCCCTCCACTCACCAAAGCAATCAAGCAGGTCAGCATGCCACAATATTCAGGCGAGACGACATTCCACCACCGCCGTAGTTTACTCTACCAATGCCCGTTTTCTACCAGGATAGCCTATAGATGGTCAGCAGATATTCTAAATATTCTACGCAATGATGCAAGCCCAACAGCAGATTCATCAAGAGGCTCAGCGTCACGAGGCAGAGAACCTGAGAAACAGTATAGTGATCGCACTGGAGCAGGCGAACCCACCAGCTAGACGGCCATCGACGGGATCTATCACTGATTTTCGCCAGCTGAACCCCGTACCTTTTCAGGCAAGGAGGAGCCCACTGAAGTTCATGAGTGGCTCACAAACACTCAACACCAATTGGAAGCAGCTGAGCTTCCAAGGGAGCGTAGGATGACTGCCGTCCGGATGCAGTTGATGGGCAATGCACATCACTGGTGGCTATCTGAGGAGACACGGCTCGGACCAGACTGAGTCACTTGGGAGGAGTTCTTTAGACTCTTTCAGGAGATGTACATTCCATCTATTGCTCGATCAAAACTTCGGGACAAGTTTAATCACCTCACTCAAGACAATATGACAGTGGAAGAGTACAATGCGGAGTTCATCCGGTTGAGTCGCTTTGCCCCTACCCTGATCTCGACAGAAGAGGAGAAGGCGAAGAAGTTCTTTGACGGACTTAACTTTGAGCTACAGAGACAAATTGGCTCTATTGCACCTACTTCTTACTCGGACGTCCTTGTTGCAGCCCAACGCATGGAGCGCATCACCAGGAGAGAGTCCAGCCTGAAACGGCCGTTCATACCAGCACCAACCAGAGAATTACACGGGGAGTCTGCAAAGCGACCCCAGATGAAACTACCACATAGAGCTGTATCACAATCCCTAATCCTTCTTACTTGTCACTACTGTGGCAAAGTAGGCCATATTGAGAGGGAGTGTAGACTTAAATTAGGATTATGCTTAGCTTGCGGATCCAATCAACATTCGGTAAGGGATTGCCCTGAGCGTCGAGAAGGAGCACCGATAGTAAACCGACAAGCTTTACCAGCACCGGGAGGATATCAGCCAAGGCCACCCTTGGCACCACGAGCAGCACTCTTCCAGCAGGCCCAGCAATATCATAGGGCACCACCGCAAGGATGCAGACAAGATTTTGCGATGACAGTGGAGGAGACCCAGAATCGTGGAGTAGTGAATACGAGTAAGATTTAAGTTTAGCATAGCTATCTATTCCTAGTAATGCTTTAGCACGTGCCTGTTAGTTCCATTCCCTAGCCTAAGCCTAGTATTTTGCTCGCATGAACTTGTTAGTCAAGATTAGTAATATGTCACTAGTACCCAAGTTTTCGTAAGCTGTAGTTGATCTTCGTTCTAACCAGACTCTTTTACTCTTGAGTTACTTATCTCTCATTGCCTAAGGAAAAGTTTTTTATTCCTTTCCTACATGTTCTGCTTGAACAAAACCCTCACCCTTCCTCTTGTAAACACCCTAAATTTTGAGAATAATTTTAAATTAAGTTATTTCGTTTTGGGAATTTTTGGAAATTTAAAACCAAGATGAGTGTGATTTAAAGAAATAATTTTAAGCATGGCTAGATGGGGTTAAAATATTCTGGAAGTAAAAATTTATTGTGTATGATGGAGAACCGGACGCATGGCATTTTTCGGTGAATTTATTGGACACCGGAGCAGCGAAACGAGGACCAAAAGCTAATTGGATCTTGAAACGAACCAAACCCAGCCAACCCATTGTAATGGGTCGGGTCGGGTCGGATCCAGCAACCCGACCCGAAACCCTAACTGAACCCTAGGCGAAGTCCATCGGATTCACTGTGCCCACCCTATTTATACCTCGACTTCCGCGCTACCAGCCGCCGCCGAAACCCTAGATCCACTGCTAACGACCCCCGCCGAGCCCGACGTTTCATCCCCCATCGCCGCCGACCCAAACTGTGCCAACCGCTGCTGTCGACCCCTGAGATCGACCCGCCATCGTCAGTTCAACCGAGCTCCACCGCTCAACTCCCCGCGCAGCCGTGAACCCATCAACCCCCCCCTGATCGAGACGCCTCCGCCGCCGGATCGACCTCCCCACCAGCAGACCGCCTCCGCGTCCGCCGTATCCCGTCGACCCCATTCGCGCCGCTCCGCTCTTCCCATCCTCTGATTGACCCGCGGAGCAACCCGACTTCGGCCACGCTGTCGCCGAGCGACGTCGAGCGACGTCGCCCAGCGCCTAACTCCGGCGCCGTCCCCATTGCCCAACCAGTCGGACAGCCCATCATCGGAGTCGTCAACTCGAACCGCTGCCGCTGAACGGGGCCAGACCCACCTGTCGTCGACGAAGCCCGACGCCTCACGAACGCCATCCCGCTGACCCGAGTCAGAAACCTCGCTCAGATTCTCGTCGGACACGGGAATCCTCGACCAGAATTCGGTTCGCGTCAAATTGGACTCTCGGACACGTGGAATTCAGCATTCACGGAGCCCTGTTCAGGTACTGTTTTCACCCTCATCGCAACTCCAATTTCAATTCCGTCAGTTGCTACGCGTAGACTGTGTAACCCTCTCGGTGCCCGTGCAATTCGCTCGGAGCATCGCGTCCTGTGGTGATCGCACACCGCGATCCAAAAACAGAAAAAACATCACCCTGTTCCACCCCGGAACTGAGTCCGTCCCGCCAATCGGGACGACTTGGTCGCACGCGGTCTTTACCAAACTGTGCGCGACGTTGATACGGTCGTGTAGGATTTCGCAGAAGTCGATTCGGAGGTGCGTGCACCCCGGAATCAACGCGTATCCGCCAACAACACCCCGTATCCGTCCTTTCTGGAACGCGCTGTAACTTCGTGTACACACGTCGGATCGAGACGAAACTTGCGCCATCGGACTCGTAGCAATACGCTGGTCCTGTGAGCCAAGTTTGGTTCGATTCTGAGGACGTTGACGAAATCACGTATCGTGGGCCCCACAGGCTCCACTTGACCGGTGATTTTGTGAGCGGCTCATCGGAATCCAATTCTGGAAGTTCCGTTGGGTTCGTATCATCGTTCCTGACTTGTAGACACTGAGTTTGACTAATTTGGAGACCTTTGACCCTGACACGCTTTTCGGTGCAAAGTGGCCCACAAGTGGAACCCGCTTTGGTCCGAAAATGACCTTTTTGCCCCTGTGTCCAAATTGGACGTAAGGACAGGCATTCTAGCAGTTTGATACCTTCTGAGACTATTGGTGATGTTTGTTACAGCATCTGGAGTAGCCCCTACCGGTTTCACCGATCCCAGGACGACAGTTGATATTCGGACATCAGGCAAGTGTACCTTGCCAAACTCTGCAGCTTAGTTATTTATTTTCCTTGCTATATATATATTACTGTGCATGCTCAATCTAGGACCGTTTGACATACTTAGCGTCCGATTATCAGTCGGGTGCCAACATCGTACGCGGTGTTGGGTAATGTCATCTAGATATGGACATACGTGACACTTTATCTTCTCGTACTGGTCATACCAAGTACACTTGACCCAGGACACTGGACACTGTTCATGAGACAGGATCTTCCCGAGATATTCGTGGTGATCCTGTATAGGTTGCAGGACTTATAGAGATACTATATTCTAGATACATTATGACTTGTGCATTAGTTATGACCCCGCGGACATGGACGTGAGACGTTATGTTCATGATTTGTGTGGTTACATTGGGTGGGGAGAGACACACAGACTACAGGCTGATTATATATATACACCCCTATTACCGTGAGGCACAAGACTCTATAGCCGAGCTTGGCCCATTACTCATATTTACTGCTGCTACCGGCTCCCCTACACAGAGCTTGTAGTATGCTTCAGCCTGAGTTCTAGTGCTGCTCTCATCTTGCATATCACTTAGCTGGTTATTTTAGTATTCCCTTATTGTTCCATCTATTGCTGGATAGATTCACAGGCTACAGGTTGATATTATTATGTCGGCTACTCAGTCTCCCGCTGAGCTAGACCACCCCATGATACCCTTGCTACAGGCTCCCCTACACAGAGCTTGTAGAGGTTCAACCTGAGTTCTATTGATATTCTCTCTTGCATTTATACAGATGTTACATACTTACCCTGCTTATCTCATTATTTGCTGCACTGTTATATTCTGGCTTGTATTATTTCCTGTACCTTGCTATGTCCCCTGAGGACCTGGATATGGATTTTGTCCCCAGATTTTGCAGAACAGGTTTACCCCGAGGTTTACGGGACCGCAGCAGGAGGAGCCGATCCAGGAACTGTACCACCATCCGAGGACGAGGTCTTAGCTGAAGACTTCTCTTGAGCATCCATGTTTATGCTCAGCTTTTAGTATTTCTTTCAGTCTTTTCTTTTCTGGTCTGTAGAACCATTGTACTAGATATTTATCGGGTTGTTCCCCGAAGTACTTTGTGAGACTTGCTGATGATTTATATTCCTCATTTATTATGTGGATCATATTTTATATCTTGTGTGGATGAGATTAGTTGTGCCATGATTGTCGTAGACTTGTTTTACAGCTTAAGTATGCCCTGATGGATCCTTTATATTGAGTTGGTCCATCGGTGCGTACTGCTGGCCATTATCACGCGTCTGGTCCCTCGGTATTTTGGGACTGGGGCGTGACATGGTTTTTGTGGTGGCCCATGCAGGTCTACGACTAAATAGTTCGGTTTCAACTTAGGGACCGGACCAGCCTGCCCTAAGGATAGTATAAACTATAGGATCTCATCCATCATTTAACCATTTGTTGAACTCTATATCGAACTCGAAATTTTTACTTGAACTGCATCCTGTATTGATTCCTCTGAGCGTTCTCATAGTTTATCTTTTGATTTCAGAGCAATGGATTCCGAGAACAGAGATGATATTCCCTTGGAGACACCGCACGACGCTGTGATTACTTATGGAGATGGAGTGACCCCTGGAAGTGGAGGACAAGCATCGCAGAGCGATCAAACCGGTCAGCCTAATCCAAGGTTCCGGAGAGATGACATCCCACCTCCACCACAGTTCACTCCCCAGATGCCAGCTTTCCCACCAGGACAAGCCATGGACGGGCAACAAATGTTTCAGATGATGTATGCTATGATGCAAGCACAGCAGCAGATCCAGCAAGAGGCCCATCGGCAGGAGGCCGAGTATCTGAGGACCAGCCTGGTATCCGCATTGGAGCAGGCTAATCCAGCAGCGAGGCGAACATCGACGGGATCTATCACCGACTTCCGTCATCTCAAGCCTCGCACATTTTCTGGTAAAGAAGGGCCAACGGAAGTTCATGAGTGGCTCACAAACATTCAGCATCAGCTGGAAGCCGCTGAACTTCCAAGAGAGAAGTGGATGACTGCAGTCAGAATGCAGTTAACTGATAATGCGCATCACTGGTGGTTAGCAGAAGAAAGGAGACTTGGACAGGACCGAGTCACATGGGAAGAGTTCTCCAGACTCTTCCAAGAGATGTACATCCCGGCAGTTGCAAGGTCAGAGCTCAGGGACAAGTTCAACCGCCTCATCCAGGGCAGCATGACAGTAGAAGAATACAATTCGGAATTTATTCGCCTGAGCCGCTTTGCTCCAACATTGATTTCGACAGAGGAGGAGAAAGCGGAAAAGTTCTTTGACGGGTTGAAGTTCGAACTCCAAAGGTTGATTGGCTCAGTGGCACCTACAAATTATACTGATGTTCTAGCAGCAGCACGACGCATGGAGCGCGTCACTAGAAGGGAATCGAATCTGAAGAGGCCAAACACCTCCGCACCAACCAAGGCAGCACATGGAGATTCTGCAAAACGATTCCAGAGGAGTACGCCAGATAGAGCAGCGCACAGGGCCATATCTCTCCCTACTTGTCATCATTGCGGCAAGGTAGGACACATTGAGAGAGAATGCCGACGCAAGTTGGGACTCTGCCTAGCTTGCGGGTCCAACCAGCATCAGACCAGAGACTGCACCGAGCGCAGAGAGGGAGCACCGAGATTAGCTTTGCCTGCACCACGACCAGCGCATCCAGCCGTAGGAGCACAGCAGGCAGGAGTTGGTGGAGTCAGACCACCAGCCCCAGGAGGGAATCAGCAGAGACCACCCCTAGCACCGCAGGCAGCTTTATTTCAGCAGGCTCAGCAGCAGCGAGGCCAAGCCCAGGGCCGAGGACAGGCATTCACCTTAGCTGTTGAGGAGGAGGCTACAGCAGGCGAGGTCATCGCAGGTACTATTTTAGTAGCTTCATTACCTGCAGTAGCATTATTTGATTCTGGAGCATCACATTCATTTATAGCAGCTAGCTTTGTAGCCACCCATAGAGTAGCTACCGCACCCCTTCCGAAGATGAAGAGAATTCTTACGGGAGGCGGTATTATTCCAGTTAGTGATGTCTGTAGATCATGTTCTGTAGTCGTATGTGGCCGAGAAATGCGAGCACAGTTTCTGATATTTTCTATGCCGGATTATGACGTCGTACTTGGTATGGACTGGTTAAGTCAGTACCATGCGACTCTTGATTGCCGAATTGGGCGGGTTATATTTAGACCGCCAGGACATCCAGAATTCGAGTTTCTCCGAGGAGCAGTAGAGCAAGGAGTTCAGCCTACTCTTAGGGTACTAACTGTAGAAGGGGAGCCAGGTTACCCAAGAGTCATCTCAGAATTTGTGGATGTATTTCCCGATGATCTTCCAGGTTTACCGCCTGATCGGGAAATAGAGTTCACGATAGACTTAACCCCAGGAGCAGAGCCAATCACTTCAACAGTTTATCGATTAGCACCCAAGGAGTTGGTGGAGTTGAAAGCACAGGTTGATGATCTTTTGGAGAAGGGTTTCATTCGGCCCAGTGTTTCACCTTGGGGGGCACCTATATTATTTGTGCCGAAGAAGGATGGAACAGTACGGTTATGCATTGATTACCGGGCACTAAATGCTGTAACCATCAAGAACAGGTATCCCCTACCCCGCATTGATGATCTATTCGATCAATTGAGTGGCGCAAGGGTATTTTCGAAGATTGACCTTCGATCCGGCTATCATCAGATCAAGGTAAGGAAGGAAGACATCCCGAAGACAGCTTTCAGGACAAAGTATGGGCATTATGAGTTCTTGGTGATGCCGTTTGGCTTAACCAACGCACCAGCAGTGTTTATGAGCTTAATGAACAGGGTCTTTCATCAGTTCTTGGATAAATTCGTAGTGGTATTCATTGACGACATCCTCATATATTCCAAGAGCCCTGAAGAGCACGAGGAACATCTTAAAATCGTGTTAGAGACCTTGAGGCAGGAGAAGTTATATGCCAAGCTTAGTAAGTGTGAGTTCTGTATGGACAAAGTACCTTTCTTGGGACACATCATATCAGGAGAAGGACTTTCCGTAGATCCAGAGAAGGTGGCAGCAATAGAGACTTGGCCTACACCCACATCAGTCGCAGAGGTGAGAAGTTTTCTCGGACTTGCGGGATATTACCGAAGGTTTGTAGAGAATTTCTCAAGGATTGCAGAACCAATGACGAAGCTGACACGGAAGGACCAGGAGTTTATATGGACAGAAGACTGCCAGAAGGCTTTTGAAGAACTGAAGAGAAGATTAACAACAGCACCTGTCTTGACTCTTCCTTCAGGGTCAGGAGGTTTTGTTGTTTACAGTGATGCATCAGGCAGTGGACTAGGATGTGTTTTGATGCAACATGGCAAGGTCATTGCTTATGCGTCGAGACAGTTGAAGGACCACGAGAAGAACTACCCAACACATGATCTGGAATTAGCAGCAGTGATATTTGCATTGAAGATATGGAGGCACTATCTTTATGGAGAGAGGGTAGAAATCTTCACCGATCACAAGAGTCTGAAGTATGTATATACTCAGAAGGAGCTAAACATGAGGCAGAGACGCTGGCTGGAACTGATGGTAGATTTTGACATCGATCTGCAGTATCATCCGGGGAAGGCGAATGTTGTTGCAGACGCACTGAGCAGGAAACCTATGGCCTATTTCTTGACGGTGCAACCCGAGTTATTGAGAGATTTGCAGGAGTTACAGATAGAGGTCGTCTTACCGGGACAGAATGGATTGATGGCTAATCTTGAGATTCAGTCATCCCTCGTGGAGAAGATTAAGGAGGCATTGCCCACCGATGCTAGATTTCGAAGACTCAAAGAAAGGACAGAAGCCGGCATTCAGACAGGACTTCGCATCCACGAAGACGGGACATTGAGGTTTGGAAACCGCCTGTATGTTCCAAATGGAGAATTGAGACAGGAGTTGATGACGGAAGCACATAGCTCTATGTACTCTGTTCACCCAGGAGGAACCAAGATGTATCGAGACTTGAGGCAATATTACTGGTGGCATGGAATGAAGAGAGAGATCGCAAGATTTGTGACTAGATGCTTAGTCTGCCAGCAGGTAAAGGCCGAGCATCAGAGGACCGCAGGGATGTTACAGCCGCTTCCTATACCAGAATGGAAGTGGGAGCACATCACGATGGATTTTGTCACAGGTTTCCCAAGGAGCCCCAGCGGAAGAGATGCAGTATGGGTTATTGTGGACCGACTCACTAAATCGACACACTTCTTGCCATTTAGAGTTGGGCAGTCCACAGAGGTACTAGCCGACATGTATATGCGACAAATCGTCAAATTACATGGAGTACCTGTTAGTATTGTATCGGATCGAGATTCGAGATTTACATCTCATTTCTGGAGAAGCATGCAAGAGAGTCTAGGCACCAGACTCAAATTCAGCACGGCATATCACCCGCAGACAGATGGACAATCGGAGCGCACCATTCAGATCTTAGAGGACATGTTGAGATCATGTATGCTAGATTTCGGAGGATCTTGGGAAGATCATTTGCATTTAGTAGAGTTCTCCTACAATAACAGTTATCAGGCCAGCATTCAGATGGCACCATTTGAAGCTTTATACGGAAGGAAGTGCAGGTCACCTATATGCTGGAGTGACGTCGGTGAACGTCAGATACTGGGACCAGAATTGGTCACACAGACAGTGGAGAAGGTGAAACAGATTCAGAATCATCTACGGGCAGCTCAGGACCGACAGAAGCATTGGGCAGATACGCACAGACGTCCCCTAGAGTTCAAAGAAGGAGATCACGTATTCTTGAGGATTTCGCCTACTCGTGGTACTATCAGATTCGGGAGCAGAGGCAAGCTGAGCCCAAGGTATATTGGGCCATTTGACATTCTGGAGCGCGTTGGTGAGGTGGCTTATCGACTTGCATTACCTCCATCCTTAGAGGGAGTGCATGACGTATTCCACGTCTCACAGCTGCGAAGGTACGTGACCGACCCAAGTCACGTAGTCGATCATTCTGAGATCGCAGTAGGCCCGAGCTTGAGATATGAGGAACAACCAGTTGGCATCCTCGACGTCAGTGAGAAGACATTGCGGGGACAGACAATCAGACTGGTCCGAGTAGCATGGAAACATCATTCACCAGGCGAATCGACTTGGGAACGAGAAGATAGTATGCGTCAGCGATATCCCCATTTGTTCGAGGAGGCAGTTGTAAACTAGGCCACCTTGTATTTCCATAACCCTTCTTTAGTAGCTTATTCTTTGATTGCGAGGACGCAATCCTTTTAAGGAGGGAAGATTGTAAACACCCTAAATTTTGAGAATAATTTTAAATTAAGTTATTTCGTTTTGGGAATTTTTGGAAATTTAAAACCAAGATGAGTGTGATTTAAAGAAATAATTTTAAGCATGGCTAGATGGGGTTAAAATATTCTGGAAGTAAAAATTTATTGTGTATGATGGAGAACCGGACGCATGGCATTTTTCGGTGAATTTATTGGACACCGGAGCAGCGAAACGAGGACCAAAAGCTAATTGGATCTTGAAACGAACCAAACCCAGCCAACCCATTGTAATGGGTCGGGTCGGGTCGGATCCAGCAACCCGACCCGAAACCCTAACTGAACCCTAGGCGAAGTCCATCGGATTCACTGTGCCCACCCTATTTATACCTCGACTTCCGCGCTACCAGCCGCCGCCGAAACCCTAGATCCACTGCTAACGACCCCCGCCGAGCCCGACGTTTCATCCCCCATCGCCGCCGACCCAAACTGTGCCAACCGCTGCTGTCGACCCCTGAGATCGACCCGCCATCGTCAGTTCAACCGAGCTCCACCGCTCAACTCCCCGCGCAGCCGTGAACCCATCAACCCCCCCCCCTGATCGAGACGCCTCCGCCGCCGGATCGACCTCCCCACCAGCAGACCGCCTCCGCGTCCGCCGTATCCCGTCGACCCCATTCGCGCCGCTCCGCTCTTCCCATCCTCTGATTGACCCGCGGAGCAACCCGACTTCGGCCACGCTGTCGCCGAGCGACGTCGAGCGACGTCGCCCAGCGCCTAACTCCGGCGCCGTCCCCATTGCCCAACCAGTCGGACAGCCCATCATCGGAGTCGTCAACTCGAACCGCTGCCGCTGAACGGGGCCAGACCCACCTGTCGTCGACGAAGCCCGACGCCTCACGAACGCCATCCCGCTGACCCGAGTCAGAAACCTCGCTCAGATTCTCGTCGGACACGGGAATCCTCGACCAGAATTCGGTTCGCGTCAAATTGGACTCTCGGACACGTGGAATTCAGCATTCACGGAGCCCTGTTCAGGTACTGTTTTCACCCTCATCGCAACTCCAATTTCAATTCCGTCAGTTGCTACGCGTAGACTGTGTAACCCTCTCGGTGCCCGTGCAATTCGCTCGGAGCATCGCGTCCTGTGGTGATCGCACACCGCGATCCAAAAACAGGAAAAACATCACCCTGTTCCACCCCGGAACTGAGTCCGCCCCGCCAATCGGGACGACTTGGTCGCACGCGGTCTTTACCAAACTGTGCGCGACGTTGATACGGTCGTGTAGGATTTCGCAGAAGTCGATTCGGAGGTGCGTGCACCCCGGAATCAACGCGTATCCGCCAACAACACCCCGTATCCGTCCTTTCTGGAACGCGCTGTAACTTCGTGTACACACGTCGGATCGAGACGAAACTTGCGCCATCGGACTCGTAGCAATACGCTGGTCCTGTGAGCCAAGTTTGGTTCGATTCTGAGGACGTTGACGAAATCACGTATCGTGGGCCCCACAGGCTCCACTTGACCGGTGATTTTGTGAGCGGCTCATCGGAATCCAATTCTGGAAGTTCCGTTGGGTTCGTATCATCGTTCCTGACTTGTAGACACTGAGTTTGACTAATTTGGAGACCTTTGACCCTGACACGCTTTTCGGTGCAAAGTGGCCCACAAGTGGAACCCGCTTTGGTCCGAAAATGACCTTTTTGCCCCTGTGTCCAAATTGGACGTAAGGACAGGCATTCTAGCAGTTTGATACCTTCTGAGACTATTGGTGATGTTTGTTACAGCATCTGGAGTAGCCCCTACCGGTTTCACCGATCCCAGGACGACAGTTGATATTCGGACATCAGGCAAGTGTACCTTGCCAAACTCTGCAGCTTAGTTATTTATTTTCCTTGCTATATATATATTACTGTGCATGCTCAATCTAGGACCGTTTGACATACTTAGCGTCCGATTATCAGTCGGGTGCCAACATCGTACGCGGTGTTGGGTAATGTCATCTAGATATGGACATACGTGACACTTTATCTTCTCGTACTGGTCATACCAAGTACACTTGACCCAGGACACTGGATACTGTTCATGAGACAGGATCTTCCCGAGATATTCGTGGTGATCCTGTATAGGTTGCAGGACTTATAGAGATACTATATTCTAGATACATTATGACTTGTGCATTAGTTATGACCCCGCGGACATGGACGTGAGACGTTATGTTCATGATTTGTGTGGTTACATTGGGTGGGGAGAGACACACAGACTACAGGCTGATTATATATATACACCCCTATTACCGTGAGGCACAAGACTCTATAGCCGAGCTTGGCCCATTACTCATATTTACTGCTGCTACCGGCTCCCCTACACAGAGCTTGTAGTATGCTTCAGCCTGAGTTCTAGTGCTGCTCTCATCTTGCATATCACTTAGCTGGTTATTTTAGTATTCCCTTATTGTTCCATCTATTGCTGGATAGATTCACAGGCTACAGGTTGATATTATTATGTCGGCTACTCAGTCTCCCGCTGAGCTAGACCACCCCATGATACCCTTGCTACAGGCTCCCCTACACAGAGCTTGTAGAGGTTCAACCTGAGTTCTATTGATATTCTCTCTTACATTTATACAGATGTTACATACTTACCCTGCTTATCTCATTATTTGCTGCACTGTTATATTCTGGCTTGTATTATTTCCTGTACCTTGCTATGTCCCCTGAGGACCTGGATATGGATTTTGTCCCCAGATTTTGCAGAACAGGTTTACCCCGAGGTTTACGGGACCGCAGCAGGAGGAGCCGATCCAGGAACTGTACCACCATCCGAGGACGAGGTCTTAGCTGAAGACTTCTCTTGAGCATCCATGTTTATGCTCAGCTTTTAGTATTTCTTTCAGTCTTTTCTTTTCTGGTCTGTAGAACCATTGTACTAGATATTTATCGGGTTGTTCCCCGAAGTACTTTGTGAGACTTGCTGATGATTTACATTCCTCATTTATTATGTGGATCATATTTTATATCTTGTGTGGATGAGATTAGTTGTGCCATGATTGTCGTAGACTTGTTTTACAGCTTAAGTATGCCCTGATGGATCCTTTATATTGAGTTGGTCCATCGGTGCGTACTGCTGGCCATTATCACGCGTCTGGTCCCTCGGTATTTTGGGACTGGGGCGTGACACCTCTCGATTTCTCTTTGTTCATGATTCTTTATCCTTTGTGTCGTGCTTCAAACATGTCTTGCAACCGCGTCATCTCTTCTGACCGGTTATATTTTATTTTTTTAATTGCGAGGATACAATTCTTTTAAGGTGGGTAGATTGTAAACACCCAGATTTTTTTAAAATCTTTAAAATTGAATTTTTAGGATTTTTCTGTAATTTTTAATTAATTATTATAAATGTTCTTCAAAAGATTAATATTTTTGTGTATTAAATTAAATATTAGAAAATTATAAAAATTATATTTTTGAATGTATAATTAATAATATGATGTTGTGTAATTTTTTTGGAATTTATTGGGCTCAAAAACTATTTTTAAATAGCTAAAAATATCATTTTTAGATTAATCCAGACCGAACCAACCTGAACCGAACCAAACCAACCCAAACTGAACCCAACTAAACCCAACCATCCCTAACGGGTCGGATCTGAACCCGACCCGACCCACCGACCCGACTCTATCCGCTAACCCACTCCCCCACTCTCCCCCGCAGACACCCACGCCCCCTTGTTCAGAAAACCCGCGCGACCACCCACTCTTCTCCTTCATAAACCTCCCCCCACCCTCACTTCTATGCACCTCACGACCACTCCCCCTAGCTCCCCAACATCCCACGTCCACCTTCGGCCACCGATGACCGCCGTAGGCCGCCGCACGTCGTCCACAAAGTCGCTGCAAAACCGCCGCGGATCGCCCCTTCCACGAGCAGCAGCAAGGTACCCATATTCCCACACGCGTATCTCCCTGTATATTGATTCGAATTTTGTTCTGTCAAATCTTATGCGAAGACCACGTGACCCTCTCGAACCCTGTGTAATTAGATTGTGGTATTTTGTCCTGTGTTGGTCGCAAACTGCGACACAAAAACAGGAAAACAACCCAATTTTATAGTTCAGAAATTGTCCAAAACCCCTATGTTCATGGCCATTTTACTCCCAACCTGGTTAATATTTCTAAATTCTTTTTGAACAATAAATTAGACAGCATAACCGAGATTAAGACCCTGTAATTAGTTTATTTTAATTTGCTGTGTGTTGTGTTTTATTCGCGGGTAAAGTTGACCAAAAACTTGGTTTTTAAAATTCGAATTTTTCTGAAACGGGATACGTTCCGCTAAACAAGGCGACTTCATCGTGTGCGAATTGCATCAAAAGATGTGTATCATCAACGCGAACGTGTGGAATTTTGCGGAAGTTGATTTGGATGTGCGTGCACACCGAAATCAACGCGTATCCGTCAAAAATGCCCTGTATCTGACCGTTCTGACACTCGTTGTAACTTCGTGTATGCTTGTCGTTTCGCAACGAAACTTAGGCCATTAGATTCATAGCATTACGCTGGTCCTGTGACCCAAGTTTGGTTCAATTCTGAGAACGTTGACGAAACCCTGTATCGTGGGCCCCACGGCTCTACTTGACGGGCGATTTTGTGATCAGCTTATCGAAATCCAGTTCTAGAAATTCTGTTGGATTTGTATCATCGTTTTGGACTTGTAGATACTAAGTTTGATGAATTTGGATAACTTTATCTCTGGCACATTTTTCGGTACGAAGTGGGCCATATATGGACCCCATTTTGACCAGAAACTGTCAATTATGTCTCTGTGTCTAAATTGGACTTGTGGGTAGTCAATCCTAGCTATTTTATGTATTCTGAGAGTGATGATAATGTTTTTTTCAGCATCAGGAGGTGTTCCTGAAGATTTTGCTGTTACCGGAGCAACTAAAGGAGTTCAAACCCCAGGAAAGTGTACCTTGCCAACTTGCAGTAGTTCCTGTTATATTATTTGCTTGAGTTATATATATATATATATATATATATATATATATATATATACTTTTGAGATGTATCTGTTCAAGCTAGGACCGTGATACGTTGCTTAACGTCCGAATAATATTCGGGTGTCGACGCCGTACGCGGAGTCGTGTAACGTCACTTAGAGAGTTGATATCACGATCCTCTATACTTTACGTGCTTGCTTTATCAAGTACGTCAAACCATAGGAAAATTGACACTATTCATGAGACAGAATCTTTCCTGAGTTATTCATGGTGATTCTGTATAGGCTTACATGATTCGTGGCATAGGTCTTACATATACATAGATATTATTATAACTCGCTGTGCCAGCTAGAGGTCATGATCTTGCGTGTTATGGACATGAGACATCGTGGACATGATACGTGTGATTACATTGGGTGGAGAGAGTCTTACCATACTAAAGGCTGATTATGTTATATATATAGATATTCTGGGAGTGCCTTAGACTCTGACTAGAGCTTTAGCACACGTACTGGCCCTTCGAGATAATAAATGCTGCTATGAGTTTCCCAGAGCTTATAGTAGTTTAAGCCTGAGTATGATTAATGCTCTCATTTTCATATCACATTGATTAATGCTCTCATTTGCATATCACATAGCTGGTTACTTAGTTTGCCCTGTTGATATATTTTGTTTACTGTATTTTATTTGGCTTGAGTTATTCTTGTACCTTGCTATGTCACCTGAGGACCTGGATCCGGATTATGTCCCCAGGTATAGCAGAGGAGATCTACCCCAAGGTATACGGAACAGGAGCATACACTAGAGCAGTACCAGCACCAGAGGACGAGGTGGTGCCAGAGGATTTCTTCTTAGTATTTGCTTTATATACTCAGTTATTTCTGTTTCTAGTTTCTCTATTTCCTGTCTCTTGGATTACTGTACTAAACTTATTATCGGGTTGTTCCCCGAGACATGTTATTGAGACTTGTTGGATTATATTTTTCTTTGATTAGTTTGACAATTGATATTTATGTTTACCTTCTGTGGATGAGATTAGAATTAGACTATGACATGTACCGTAGACCATTATATTGTTTTACAGCTTAAGTACACTCTAACGGGTCCATTAAATTAGATTTTTCTATTGGAGTTGTGCTGCTGGCCATTGCCACGTGGCTAGTCCCTCGGTATTTTAGGACTGGGGCGTGACATCCAGCTTTTTTTCAACTGTCAGACTTATCAAATAACGGAACGTTGTTGCATCCATTACGGAAGAATACATCTTTTCATAATCAATCCTGAGCCTATGAGAAAACCCTTGTGCCACTAATCGTGCCTTAAATCGAGCAATTTTATTCTTTTCATTTCGCTTTCTTACAAACACCCACTTGTAATTTACCGGTCTGTCATCTTTTGGTGTTTGTAGTATAGGTTCGAACACTCCACATTTATTAAGGGAATCCAATTCTGCTTGAATATCATCCTTCCATTTTGGTGAATCTTTTCTTTGTCGACATTCATCGATGCTACGTGGTTCAGTGCCATCAATGCCCTTAGATATTTCAGTAGCCACTGAGAATGAGAATATCTCATATATTATTATATCTTTGCGATCCCATACCTCTCTTGTATATGTATAAAACATAGAGATCTCTTTGCTTTTAGGTACCTGAGCCTCCTCTTGGGCTTGTGTCTTTTCTATGACAATAACCTCTTTTGGGGGTGTTCAGAGAGTATGGATCTATCATTCATAACCTCTTCTTGAGCGTTATGTGTAACCTCCTTAAGAACGTTACTTGGGCATTTTCTCTTTCTATGGACTAAGTCCTTCGAACCTATAGGTCTACCACGCTTCTGGCATGCAGTAGATTCATTAGCCACTCTGCTATTTTTTCCTATGGAGATATCAATTCGAGCTGGCGTATTTGCAGCGGGCCCATATGATTTAATTACTTTAGCTCCATCAGTAAATGCATCTGGCATTTGATTTGCAATCTTCTGTAGATGCAATATCCTTCGTATCTTAGTTTCACATTGATTAGTACAAGGATCTAGATGAGACAGAGTTGGATTGTCTCATGATAATTTATGCCTTTTATTTAGGGCGAATGGTTATGCAAGAACATTCTTTTTTTTCTTATCTTTCCCTAACGGCGAGAGTTTAGTCTCATCAAAACGACAGTCTGCGAATCTAGCAGTAAAAATATCACCAGTTAAAGGTTCCAAATATCTAATGATTGAGGGCGAATCAAAACAATATAAATTTCTAAACGGCGTTGAGGTCCCATTTTAGAGCGCTGAGGAGGGAGAATAGGAACATAAACAGCACAACCAAATTTACGCAAATGAGAGATGTTAGGTTGATGGCCTGTCACAAGTTGTGATGGTAAAAATTTATGATATGCAATTGGCCCAACAATGATCAATATAATATGGCATATCCCCAAGCTGAAACGGGTAAATTTGATTGCATGAGTAAATGCCTTACTATGTGCTGAAAACGCTTAATCAAGGACTCTGCTAAACCATTTTGGGTATGAACATGAGGGACAAAATGTTCAACTTCTATTTCTACGGAAGCACAATAATCATCAAAAGTACGGGAAGTGAACTCAGTTGCATTATCAAGTCGAATCATTCTAACATGTTGGTCGGGAAAATGAGTCTTAAGCTTAATCAACTGAGAAAGTAGCTTGGAGAAGGCAAAATTTTTAGATGAGAGTAAAAATATATTTTACCATCGACTAGAAGCATCTATTAGAACCATAAAATACCTGAAAGGTCCGCTAGCAAGATCAATTGGTCCGCAAATATCATCTTTTATTCTCTGAAGGAATGGTGGTGATTCAGAAACTATTTTGAGAAGTGAAGGTCTTGTAATAATTTTACCCTATGAACAAGCTACACACAAATGTTCAGTAGGAAAGAAAAGACTTTGGTATGATAAATTATGTCCATTGGTATTGTTGATGACCTTTCTCAACATAGTCGATCATGGATGACCCAATCTGTCATTCCAAAGGATTAGATTCCTTGGATCCTTTAGCCTTTTACTAGTGATGGGGTGAGATTTTACTACCATCAGAGTATTTTGATATAGTCCCGAGGAGATTAACTTGCACTTTTCTAATGTGAGCTTATTGCTTCCAACATTAGAGGTGATACAAAGATACTCTTTGTTATCATCGTTCATAGTTTCAACATAAAATCCGTTCATTCGAATATCTCTAAAGCTGAGTAGATTTATATTATATCTACTAGAGAATAATGTATTTTGAATGACTAAGTGTATTCCATTTGGCAACACAATATTGGCCTTACCATAACCTTCTATAATCTGCACGGGTCCAGCAATGGTGGTCACCTTGGCAGTGTTTGAGGCATATGTTATGAAAAACTTTCTAGTTTTTAATATAGTGTGAGTTGTTACACTATCTATCAAGCATATGCCATCATCATTGCTCATACCTTTCAAAAACAAAAACTAATAATATATTAATATGCTACTAAATTGTTAAACTTGACATATTGTCAATTATTACAACATGATCTAAATCTAAATGAAACTGATTCAAAGATAGTAAACAACCTAGACTATTAATCATATAATGACCGATTTATTCAAACTGGAAAGTAAATAAACTTAGATAAGCATACAAGAACTATTCATTGATTTTGCCTATCATGACATTGAACTGGTCTTCCAAAATTGCATTTCTATCCTTATCTTTGAAAAAATCATTCAAATCCATGTATGTTGTACCCTCCATGAGATTAGTCTCCACACCCTTTGATGCTTCATACTCGTCCACTTTTTTTTGTGAGGTGCGACAATTTCACATCCAATGACCAGCTCTTCCACAACGTTTGCAAATATCAGTTGGAGCAGCTGGATTGGAAATTTGGGCATTGTTTCTTCGGGGATAAAATCCCTTATTTTTGAACTGTGTATCGTTCATGGGATCCGGATTGTAGCCATTTCTTTGGCTTCCACGACGTCCATGCCCTCTACCTCTTTAATTTCCTCGATCCCTAGTATTGGTCATATTTTTTCAAGCACTAGTCGCATTCACTTCAGCTGGAATTGGTGCAGACCCAGTTGGTCTACTAGTGTGGTTTTTGATTAATAACTCATTATTTTTCTCGGCCACGACTAAGACAGTAATGAGTTCAGAATACTTCTTAAAATTTTTCTTCCTATACGTCTGTTATAGGGTCATATTAGTCGCATGAAATATGGTAAATGTTTTTCTAGCATGGAATGCTTTGTCACTTATTCACTATATAACTTCAATTGTGAAGTAATCCTGAACATAGCTGAATTATATGCTGCAACTGTCTTATAATCTTGAAAACGTAGATTGAGCCATTCATGGAGTGCACCTGGTAGTATGACCATTTTCTAGCGATCATATCTCTCAGCTAGAGAATTCCATAGCACCAAGGGGTCCTTGACTGTTAAGTACTCATCCTTGAGATCATCATGAATATGATGTCTTAGAAAAATTAAAGCCTTCGCTTTATCTTATGTAGATATTGGCTTATCAGCCACAATTGCGTCACCGATGCTTTTGGCTTGAAGGTGCAATTCAGCATCCAATCTCCAGATGAGAAAGTTTTGGCCTTCTAAGTTTAGAGGCTTAAAATCATGCTTTGTGAGGCTTGATGTAATGCCCCGCTCCGCGTCGGCATTATGTATCAGGTGAGTGCGCAGAACTTCGTTCTCTGATTCTTGCACGCCTTAATAATAACCTGACTTTTTGCTTGCAATGTTTTCTTAAGAGAATGATAGAACCTGCCTTGCATGTTAATGAACGAACTCACCTAGCTTATCTTTGAAATGATAAGTCTGCTAAACGAGAATCCTGAAACGCTTGCTTAGAGTGCATGAACATGTTCACTATCGTCTATGCTTCGAGAGAACCATACTGTGCCTGAATGTGTTCAAGTGATAAGTCGGATTGCCCTGCAACAACGATAACTGTTCTGATGGTTCGTCTTGTCTGCATACTAGAGTTTATTTGATAGTGTTTTATGCATTCGCATGCGGTCGGACAATGGCTTTTGTTGGAGAGCTGAACTGCATGCGTCATAGCCACCATGGGTCACAGCTGCCATTAGCATCAGAGGAATGAGTCATTGGTATGCTGTTCCACCAGCTGCTGATCCTGAGATACTCGGGGACCGCCCTGCATATAGCTAAGTCATTGTATTGGCTTGGATAGATGACTGCCCCTAAGATTGTGCATTGTGTGTCTAGCTTTGCATCTGACCCTGGAGTCTCACGAGACACGCTGCGCACACCCTGATCATGAACGATTGCTTGTCTTTCTTATTGCATATGAAACTCTATTCCCAAAGATGTTTTCAAACAATGTAATATGACTCTGCTAGAACTGCATGAAACGAACCTAGGTAAAACTAGAAAGATCACTAGTAATGTAATGTTTTTATAACATGATTACTTAGTGTTGGTTTGAGTGAATGCTTATTTCTAGTCAGTTGTTTTATCTCACCAGTACTTGTATAAAGTGCTGACCCACCAACAGTTTACTTGCTTGTAGGTACTGGATCGTCCGAGGGAGCGATAAGCGTGCCACAGTCCCTAAGACCCGGAATCCTGGTTTCGATTGTTGCCCCGAGAATGCTATCGTATAAGGGGACATAATGTATGGAACGAACGAATGCCTTTGCTAAAGGAACCCAAGTTGCCTCGATTGTCCCAAAAACTTAGTTGGCTAAATGCATTGCATTGCAACAAGTCTCTTTCCGTTGCTTACTCGATTGATGCGATGATAGCCAACTATCAACTTAAACGATATGGCCTTGCATGGGCGCAACCCCAGGCCCGTGCGGCATCACGTCCCCCGATACACTCGTGCGGGCTACATCCACGTTCCCTTCCTTCGTACCCGCGGGACGGGCGTGGTGATTCGCGTCCGGCGCGCCGAGGCACCGTGATTCGTGCCCGGTTCAATAATTCCAGCCATACGGGGTGGGGCAAGGCGGAGCGGCGGCCCGGGCGGGTCCGGGGCATGACAGAATGGTATCAGAGCAGAATCGATCTTCTGGCCCAAAATTCGTTGCTATAACTCTGAGATATTATCGATATGGTATTGCAATAGAGCGTTCCATACAATAAGTCCATAGATATTCTCAAAGTGCAAATATTTTCTGAACTTGAATTGCTTGAGTGTTTCGATTGAGTACTGCGAGGGACGGCACTATCGCTGCTCGGAATATCGAGAAGTTTATCCTTGAAGTTTGGAGGACAAAACTATTTATTGTTGGTAAGTATGTAATGCCCCGCTCTGCGTCGGCATTATGTATCTGGTGAGTGGGCAGAACTTCGTTCTCTGATTCTTGCACGCCTTAATAATAACCTGAGTTTTTGCTTGCAATGTTTTCTTAAGAGAATGATAGAACCTGCCTTGCATGTTAATGAAAGAACTCACCTAGCTTGTCTTTAAAATGATAAGTCTGCTAAACGAGAATCCTGAAACGCTTGCTTAGAGTGCATGAACATGTTCACTATCGTCTATGCTTCGAGAGAACCATACTGTGCCTGAATGTGTTCAAGTGATAAGTCGGATTGCCCCGCAACAACGATAACTGTTCTGATGGTTCGTCTCGTCTGCATACTAGAGTTTATTTGATAGTGTTTTATGCATTCGCATGCGGTCAGACAATGGCTTTTGGTGGAGAGCTGAACTGCATGCGTCATAGCCACCATGGGTCACAGCTGCCATTAGCATCAGAGGAATGAGTCATTGGTATGCTGTTCCACCAGCTGCCGATCCTGAGATACTCGGGGACCGCCCTGCATATAGCTAAGTCATTGTGTTGGCTTGGATAGATGACTGCCCCTAAGATTGTGCATTGTGTGTCTAGCTTTGCATCTGACCCTGGAGTCTCACGAGACACGCTGCGCACACCCTGATCATGAACGATTGCTTGTCTTGCTTATTGCATATGAAACTCTATTCCCAAAGATGTTTCCAAACAATGTAATATGACTCTGCTAGAACTGCATGAAACGAACCTAGGTAAAACTAGAAAGATCACTAGTAATGTAATATTTTATAACATGATTACTTAGTGTTGGTTTGAGTGAATACTTGTTTCTGTTCAGTTGTTTTATCTCACCAGTACTTGTATAGAGTGCTGACCCACCAACAGTTTACTTGCTTGCAGGTACTGGATCGTCCGAGGGAGCGATAGGCGTGCCACTGTCCCTAAGACCCGGAATCCTGGTTTCGATTGTTGCCCCAAGAATGCTATCGTATAAGGGGACATAATATATGGAACGAACGAATGCCTTTGCTAAAGGAACCCAAGTTGCCTCGATTGTTCCGAATACTCAGTTGGCTAAATGCATTGCATTGCAACAAGTCTCTTTCTGCTGCTTACTCGATTGATGCGATGATAGCCAACTATCAACTTAATCGATATGGCCTTACACGGGTGCAACCCCAGGCCCGTGCGGCATCACGTCCCCCGATACACTCGAGCGGGCCACATCCACGTTCCCCTCCTTCGCACCTGCGGGACGGGCGCGGTGATTCGCGTCCGGCGCGCCGAGGCACGGTGATTCGTGCCCGGTTCGATAATTCCGGCCATACGGGACGGGGCAAGGCGGAGCGGCGGCCCGGGTGGGTCCGGGGCGTGACACTTGACATATTGATGTATAAGATCAATAATAACATGTTAACATAAGAACTTAATAAATTATCAAACAATTCATGTTCATGGTGTATGCTCCAAACAATGATGTTTCAGAAATCTATTTATACCAAATAAATATTGTTCATGGTATATTTCGAACAATGATGTTCCAGAAGTTGTAGGTAAATACCAAAGACTAGATGTTCATGGTATGCTTCGAACAATGATTATGTTCAAGAAGTCTTTCAAAAATACCACATATGGTATGCTTCGAACAATGATGTTCCAGAAGTCTTATATATATAGACCAAACAATTCATGTTCATGGTCATCAGATCTCTGATGGTTTTGATCTGAATGTATTAACATATATAAAAGAAATAAAGAAATAAAGAATAACTCCAGCGTTCTCTCCGAGAGATCTATATGCGATTATCATCGGAGTATTATCAGAGTTAAATAAAAGAAGTGAGATGAATGGATTAAAAATATTCTTTTTGCCCTAGAGATATGCCAAGAAATGTATAAACATTAACATCAGGCTGCACCTAGGATATGCATTAGCAGAAAAAAAAATAAACATAAATAACCATACATATTACCGAAGTGGAGAATCCGCAAATGACGGCTTAACTGAGATGCTCTCGCTTAGAGCTTCGTGCTGATAACGTCTTAGAATAAACGTAGAAGAAGGAAGAAGAAAATAGGAGAGAAGATATCTTATTAGTGTAATTCCATAGTAGGAGACAAGGGCCTTATTTATACAACCCAATGAAGGTGTAATACTAATCTCTAACTAATGTGGGACTAAAATACAAAGTGAAAATTCAACCCTTTAGTAACCCACGTTATAACAGACCATTTTATTTTCTGCCACGTCGGATAGAAATTGAAAAACATTAGAAAGTATTTTTGGGTGCAATTTCTATGTAAAAACTCTATCGATTAGGATATAATTTTTTTCTAAAAATAGAAACTATAAACTAAATTTTAGAAATCCCCATCGGAGGATAGCCTTAGTTTGGTGGCTGCAAGTCTCTCGTGTGCCTATATTGCATCTCGACAATTTTCATAGTACACGATGCTAGCTGATCTAGGATAAGAATTTCTACGAGAATTTTGTAGAAATTCTACTTTCAAACTAAATTATTAGATTGACTATTTTATTTTCTGTCACGTCGGATAGAAATTGAAAAATATTGAAAAGTATTTTTAGGTGCAATTTCTATGTAAAGACTGTCGATTATGATAGAATTTTTTTCTTAAAATACAATGCCTACAAACTATAAATTTTAGAAATCCCCATTGGTGGATAGCCTTAGTTTGGTGGCTGGAAGTCTCTAATGTCCCTATATTGTTGATTGTGGTAATTACTCTGTGTAGATTCAGACAGAACAAATAGATGATATATATAATTCACACTACATTACAAACCTCATGACCAGTATATATATGTTACTGGAGAGTACAAAGATAATTGACAGCAGGGACAGTGCCAGCACTAGCGTTATAAAAGAACTGAGTACGCAAACAAATTAAATAATAATAATAATAATAATAAGAGCGTACAAAGTCGATTTTATTAATGTTCTTTCAAGAGAAACTTTAAAATTGGTCTAAAATACAGAAACTATAATAAGTATGTAATCAATATATATTCTATAGATAGAAAAGAATTTGAATTAAACTTGTTTTTTTTTTTTTGGATCAAATTCATAAAAGGTCATGACTCCCTTTGACCTTAAGGTAGCTCCGTCCCTGATTGTCAGAGGTTCATCTCCTTGTTTGTACGAGCTTAAAGTCTAGAAGGTTGGTAGGTACTACATGTTGAACGAGTAGTCTTCTAGATTTTATGGCATAGCTGGATCTGGTGTTGATAGGAGGTTGAGGTTAGGTTGATATTGGAGAGACCAAAGAGATGTTGTTAATGACTAGACCATATTGAAAGAGTCAACAACTAAGGAGGCAATAATGTGTTGGAAAAGAACTTTGGATCCACTCTTCGGTTGAGAAAGAAATCAAAAGGTTAGCTTATTGTTAGTAATACAGCTAGTTTAGGGGTTTGAAAGTACTGTGGTGGTTTTGTCACTTTTGTCAAGGCATGATCCATAAACCTTACTTATATGCATGCCTCCACATAATTACTCTAGAAAAAATAAGCGAAAGGAAGTACTCACTCTTTTGACTCCTCTTACTCTATCACAGATAAAATTAAACATTATCATAAGGTTTTATACTCACATTTAATTTCGTATAAAGGGTTATTTACACTAACATTTTTCTATATTTTCGATTTATTAAACAATTTTTTTTTATTTTGAAAATAATCACACAAATTTTTTAATTATTTTATGTTGTAAGGATGGTTATTGTAATAATTATTTACGTAAAATATAAAACATAGAAACAATTCGTATAATAAACATAAAACAGAAAAAAAAATTAAGTATATTTTTTTGGACAACAAATATAATTATTTTTCAAATAAAAAAAAATTGTTTAATAAATCGAAAAGATATATAGAAAATGTTACCTAAATAACACAGATCCTTCTATTTTGTCCGCGAATTGGTCCGCAAGGCCATATGGCGGCCTCCCACTGGCCAAGGGTCCGGTTGTAGGCTCAAGCTAGGAAGAGAACCAGTGGGCTGTTGCCGCGTGGTCCCGCGGGCCAATTCGCAGACAAAATCCGTGATCCGATTAACATATTTTCAAATATGAAAATGTTATTTGGACCGCCTGGGACGTGACCACGGACAACCCACAGTCGAGCCGACGTGTCACTCTCCCATTGGCGGCCAATGCACACCGTGATCCTCCTGCAAGCACCGGAGTCCATGTCCCAAAAAACCTGGCAACCCCACCCCTCTTCTCCAATCCGTGGCCGCCACGTCGACACGGGCACCCCCGTGCGGTCCAAATAGCAGTGCCGTTCCAAATAACACTCGTAGAAACAGTAGTCTACAAAGCTCAGTGGTGCTCCCATCGTTTTCCCACCAACGCTCCTTTGTGGTGGTTCTTATTAGCATGATGATATATCATCATATGCCAATGTCAAGGCGATTAATCTATGAAGTCTAGTTGCGTTCCACGTTTGATATATTCTCCTTTTTCCTTCCTTGCTCTCTACGGCTAGCATTCCCCAGTTCATCCAAGACATTGAACATGCATGCGTTTTGGAGTTGAATTGGTAACACTAATTTCAAGCCATCATCATTGCAATAACATGGCATATGGATGGATGATGAGACATTTGTCTTCTTCATGTCTGCTTAAGTAAGACGTCTTTGTTCAAAATTCCAACAAATTTTTTTTCTCCCTCGAACTAGATGGAGAGAATAAGTTAGATACGCTGAGGATCTGTTGGAGAAATTATATATTTAGTGAGTCTGATCGTGCATCTTTATTGTCCTACACTTGATGGCATAAGAACGAGAAAAAATATTCTAGATCGGCACTACATATACTTATTTTCGTACCATAAAGTGGAGGACAATGAAGCTGTATGGTGAATCCTGCTCACTGAATAATTTTTCAATATGTTGTAAGGAATACTAAAGTTTTAAAATCTTTTTTGAGTAGAAGCAGAAAATATGTTGTTAGAAATCGATTTCATCTTAAAGATTTCTTGAGTAGATGCAGAGGATAGTCTACTTCGATACGATTTGTAGATAGGTATTGTTGTGCCTGTGAGCACCAAGATGAACCAAGAGAAGAAATCGAACAATAATATATGTAACAAAATAATGCATGAACATAGTAAAGAACACACCGATATGGTAACGCGGTTCGGCAAAGCCTATGTTCACGGAGTAGCAAGAAATACTCAAAATTACTCTAGCAATTGAGGTTATAAAGGTACAAGACAGCTCTCAAACTCTCACAAATAGAAGCTCACAAAAGCTAGTAGGCTTCTTACACATCAACTATTTCTCTCAATAATATTAGAATTCTTACACAAATTAGTTGTTTCTCAAATGCCTTTACTGGTTCCTTATATATCCAAGGATATGATGTATCCCAAAAGTCTCCATTAAACCATTGATTAATGCAATACATTACATTAATCCTACTTCAACGCCTTGGAGAAAATAACATCCAAATGCACCAATTAATGTGCATGGATTCATGATGCTGTAAGACCAAGAGACTTCATTAAAGAAGGTACAAACTGGGCCATTAATTCCACAATCTCTACCTTGACGAGATTTGCAAAAACGTCAAGAGAGAGCTGTACCCAAAATAGAGCAACCATCACAAAACCTCCAAGCCAACAAATTAATACCACTAGTTCCATATTTCTTATCAAGCACGCATAATATGAGCCAAGTCCAGATAATGTTCTAACTTGACTGCAGTAACTACTTTAGTCAACATATCTGCTGGGTTATCTTCGGTATCAATTTTCTGAAGGATTACCTTCCATTTTTCCATTTCATCTCACATAAACCTCCATCTGCTTCTGATGAACTCCAAAATCATTAATCAGTCCATGTAACCATAGAGCCTCTTTTACAGCTTTTTCTGCAGCCATATATTCAACTTCTGTTGTTGACAAAGCAACTGTATCATGTAAAACAGACCTCCAACTTATTGGCCCTTGAGCCATAGTGAACAAATAACCTGTAGTAGATCGTCTTCTGTTCAAATCACCTGCATAGTCTGAATCAACAATTCCCAAGATTTCCAACAGAAGAATTTTTCTCAAAACACAAACCAACATCTCTTGTCCCATGTAAGTATCTCAAAATCTATTTCGCATATAACGGCTCACCATACCAATAGCACGTGCAATATCCGGTCGTGAATAAACCATAACATACATCAAAGAGCCACATAAATTAGAGTACACAAAATTCACCATGCAATGCTTTTCTTTTTCAGTTTTAGAATATAGTTGGGAACTAAGTTTGAAATAAGGAGTCAAAGGAGTACTTACTGATTTGGTTGCACTATCAACCCCAAATTTCTGAAGCAAATTTAGTAAGTACTATTTTTGAGTCAAAATTTAGTAAGTACTATTTTTGAGTCAAAATACCAAATCTTTATTTTGGTGTCACAACCCGTACCCACAAATTGGACATGAGTTGTTGGTACGTCCAGCCTATGCCGCAACATCGACGGTAGAACACTGTCTAGGTCACAAAATAAACTAACACATCTCACAATAATATATAACTTGTCAATGATCTCAACTCCATAAGGACGAAAAGATAAATATAAATATAATGTCAAACCAATACACAATCACAATAATATCTATAGGAAGATGAATAGCACGATAAAGAAATAAAAATGATATAAAGGAGTTCCAACACATAAGTTTAGAGATAACATCTCACACAATAACAATAAGTCTAAGAGTCTAGATAACTCAAACTCAAAATAAAACTCAGAAACAATAACAACTCAATGCATCAAGGCTGGAGACATATTCAGTACAATATAATCTAACTAGCTAAGTCACTACTGGTGTCCCATCTATCGGAATTAGCTCCTCCTTAAGCTCCAAAATATACCCATCGTCTACTCCCAATCCATAATAAGTGAGACAAAAGTTCTCGAGATCCTTTGAAAAATATTATCCAGTCAGGATTGGAGTGAAGCACATAAACTAACATCAATTTCCAATTATAATGATAAGAACTATAAAGCAGTGAGTAAGGAATATACATGATGGAATAAAATACTGGAATATAAGGAAAGCTAGATAGTCAATCATTATATCATAGAGAAATAACTAGCAATGAGTACACAGGTAATGGTAAGCAGTGAAAAGCAGATAAATGTAAATACTAGCAAGTATGAACTGGGAATAGGGAATTGAAATACCAGCTAAGTGCCTTGAAATATTAGTTTGCTATGTGATCGGCTTGGGACTAGATCAGGCTTGTTATATATGATTAACTATGATACATATAAGGTCAGGCTAATCATATGGTTAGCTATGATGCGAGCAAGAGTCAGGCTAATCATATATAACAGTCTACGAGGCATGTAATATGGTCAGGCTACACCCTACGTGAGATATGGGGTGAGCTATGATGCATGTAAGGTAGGGTATGATCACATAACTTGCTAATATTTTCTCCATCTTCGGCTAGTACGATGGATCCAATCATGACTCCTCATAACAGGTATCTATGATACTAGCCAGTGAATCCACTGTGTCAGGAATCAAGTATAACACTACAAAACTAGAATCATAGTAAACCTCAAAATAACAAAAATTGTCAGAGAATGTACTCGCATGTGGTTCAGAGTAACGAATATCAAACAATGCCCGTCTCGGTGTCTCAAGACCTAAATATGAATATGAAATCAAAACAGTATTTTGGAATTATAATAAAGCTGAAGTAGTTGAAACTAGGTCTTCTAGGTCATTTTTAGGTTAAAACTAGGTTATACTAAGTTAACTAGGTCATTTAAGTCAAACTAGATTGGTACCTTGATTTTAGGTTCATACCTAGCTTCTAGGTTGATTACAAGGCTAAACTAGCTTATACTAGGTCATACCTAGGTTTCTAGGTCCATACGTAGAAGATATTAACTATACTAGCTAATATTACTAAGTATCGACATATAACTAGTTAATATAATATCCTATGTATCTACATACTCTATGAACTTTTATAATACCAATATATATTAATACCCTAGTACCTAGCTCAATAACTAATACCTTGAACAATCCTTGATAACTTAACCAATAATACCACATCACCCACCCCGTATCATGAAACTCATAACCTTGGCCATAGTTAACTAGTATCATAACTTATACTTAATATCCTATAATACCTTAGTCTATTACTTGTATCTTAATTATAACCAATACATTAGCTAAACCTTACCTCCATTGCTAATATCTAACACTCACACTCACTCATGAATACTTGGATCATACTACCTTATTGGTACCACACCCTAGAATACTAGGATACTTATTTTCTGGCATCTAAGATACCCTACAATTTACCCTCCCAACCCAATAAACTGGGACACACCACACTTAACACCACTACCCCCACATCCTGTTGCTACTCTCTTGAGATCTATTTTCTGCAGATGCTAAGCAATTGTTGCTAAAATTGAAAATTTGAATCAAGTGCAGTCACTGCAATTTAAATAGTTGAACCAAATCCCCTTTCACTGCATCCCCTTGCAGTGACAGATGCTACTGCTAATCACAGCTCATTGCACCTTACTTCACTCTCTACACTAGACACTAACACATGCTACTAACATCAAGACACTTACATTGATGCCTATGAGTAATTTGCATTACCAAAATCTTCATCCTTTCCAAATCACATATTATATAGATATAATCTAATTTAATAGGATCCTCATGATACGAAGTGATACTCCTCACTCTATTACCAACTCGTTGATACATGTGCACATGTGAACTAACATATAGGTATCAACTGATTCACATCATAGTTATCACTACACAACTTATAAACACACAATATAACTCCTTTGCAAACACCAATTGCTCCCCTCTAACAACTGACCTGCACATCTCTAACCTGAGCTATGTATGCAAGTATTGCTCTCATCCTAACTACCCGAGCCTTCTTCCCAGAATGTCCATCCCTTACAGATATATTAATACCCCCAAAATCTGATGCCATATTACACTAAATCCCTACTGACATATACATTACATGTGCACCAGTGTCCTACTTGTGCTCTTGCAACAACTCAAGACCATCTAATATTAGACACTACACTCCCCACTGTGCACTCATGTACACTCGAACACGCCACTTCTATTTGATCCAAACACCAATCCTACATGCTGTGACTGCAGTTCGCATTCCCTTTCCTGCACATTGTTCTCGTATTTTGCAACAATGTAGTTGTTGCAATCATCAACTGAGAAGTTGCTCAATTCCAATGTGCCTCCAGACCTGATTACACTTGAGTGGTAATTCCCTCAATGCCTGGACTGAACACATGCAACCTCTCCTAACGTCTGCATACAATAACTACTATTCGATACCTGCACTTGCTCAAACCTGGGCACTCCCTCACCACTTGCTCAGCTATGAATGAACCAACTGAACCCCTCATACTCGAGCAAATTTATGATACCAAGCCTAGGTCTGATACTAACCTATGGAATACCCTACACTCTCTAGTGTAAATACACACTCAAATCTAAGTTACCCATTTAACCCATGTTACTATCATCACATCAATACTAAACAACACATTGTGACACTTCTCTACACATTATTACTTTGTGTGCACAGACACTTAGCCACAATCACTACTAGTAAGTAATATACATCATACTAATACCTTCCCTTACACTCAACACTACACACACAAACACCAGAACCTACAACCAACGCACACTGGTACTCGACCCCCTTTACTCTAATTACCCCCAACACAGGTACACACCCCCTTCAGATCTGGCACTAATGTGCATCTTGCTGCACTGTTCCAATTTCCTATAGTGCTTGGCAAGGCAAGGTTTCCTGAGCCTTGCAGACCCCAACCTCTCCCCTTGTTGTGCAGAACAACAAGTAATTGATGTGCTTTCCACCTATTCTTCTACTTGCTGTCGCAGTGTAAATTTCTCTGCACACTGAGCATGAGGCACAGGCACTCAAAATAAAATTCGTATGTCTATGATACTAACACGTTTCAATAATACCAATTTCTCACATACAAACACTTCAATCCCTGATACCAAGCGTGAACTATTGTTTGTCATGATACATAAATTAGCATATTTGAATGTGTACTCTATCACCCCTACCACTACTCTATACACCAACACCCATGCACACACAACTATTATGATACGCTCCAAGGCACATACTCCTATCAATCCCAGCACACAATACACTCCCTAACAATGAAATGAACACACTAACAATCAATACAAAAAATATCTTGTGTGCATCACCCAATAATACACACTAAACTCATGATACTCCCTTGCAAACATTACCAAACACCACTAAAACTATTCAATAGAGTATAAATAGCACAATAGATATTTCATCAAACACTTGGTGGTCTAAACTCATATTCCCCCAATTTTGAGGCACAATCAATATTCCACAAGAAGAAAATCATAGATCTAGCAAAATGAGAGCTCATAACACATATATCTAGCCAAATATAGTCAATTCCACCTATGTGAGGGTTCTTATAGTTCCAATGAGTGTTCTTGACCATAAATAAAATAGAAAATAGAGAATTATCTAGGTTTTGGGTGGCCTCCTTGAAGAAATCCGAATTTGGACACGAGAAAGATGAAGTGGACACGATTCTCAATACTTGCACTCCTCTTCAAGCTTTCTCTAGCAATGATAAGCTCCTTAGCCTCATTGGAAAATAAAATAAGAGGAATGAGATTTGGAATGGATTGATTAGGGTTCTTTTCTCAATTTGGGGATGAAATAATTAGGAAAGTAAATTGGGCTATAATGAATAATGAAGGCTTATATATGCTTCCTCTTAGGGTTAGGGTTATGGTTCGATTTATGAATAGTTTGATATGACTCAAAATCCCCTCTTCATTCTATCATGAATATAATCCAACTAAATCATAGGATAAAATATTCTATTCTTGAGTCTATTTAGGTTCAATAGACTTAATCTAGTCATGACAAACTAATGACTCAAGTCAAATAGTATAAACTCAATAACTAACTCATAAGTCACATAATTAATATATATAATATTCTAATATTCAAATATTCAAATAATGGTTAAATGACTAAAATACCTTTGCTATAGAAATGTGGTGGTTACATGTGGTGACAAGTGATTTATATTCCAAGTATCTTCTTTTCTTCACCAAGATCCTTTATTTCAAACTCATTTGTCATTTGTGCTTTCAAATTTCTAATTTTCCTCACATTCATTGAAGCAATTAAGATATCGTCAACATATAACAACAAATATATGAAAGACCCATCATGTAAGTTCTTAAAATAAATACAATGACCATATTTGCTTAATTTTTGCCTCTCATAAAATCATCAAATTTTAAATATCATTGCCTAAGAGACTGCTTTAAGACATAAAGACTTCTTCAATTTGGGAAAAAAATCTTTTTCCCTTTACCTTATTCAGGCTGAGACATGCAAATGCCCCCATCTAAGTCGCCATGCAGAAGACATCAAGTTGCACCAATTCAAGGTCAAACTGTGCAACAAGAGCTAACAACATATGGTGTCACCCTCACTTTTTCAAAAATGGGTAATTTAGTAATTTGGCATAACTATTTAATTTTTAGAGATTATATTTAATTAGAGTGTAATACTATTTATTTATTAATTAGTGGACTAGCTTATTAGTTAGACTTGACACTTGTGAACCCAATTAGACTTGTCATGACAACTAGTGAGCCCAACATGGACCAAGCCAATAGACCCGTTCCCACTAATTAAATTAGGAGGATTAGGCTTAAATTAGATTAGTAGAGACTTTCCAAATTAACTCTTCCTTAATCCTATTCATAACTAGAAAATAGGGGTAGTGTGGTCATTAGAGATTGCTTGGAGAAGGGGGAAGAGGGGGGCGGCCATATAGAGCCTCTTCTCTCTCTCTCTCGCTCTCTCTCTCTCTCTCTCTCTCTCTCTCCTCTTTATTTTACACTGTCATTTCTAGATCCCCAATTCGTAGATCCCCAATTCCTTCACCCCTCCATAAATCTCTCCCAATTCATTTATATTTTTCTCTTATTCTCATTCTTCGAGGAGCTTTAGATCTTGGAGAAGCAAGGAGCACAAGGAGAAAGAGCTTTGACAAGGAGATCGTGTCTGGATCGTGTCCGTAGAAACAATTCATTGGAAATCCATCTCCCAATTGGTAAATTCTGAATTTACCTCTCTTCTAGCTTCCAAATCCTGCATTTGACCCTTAGGAATACCCCAATGACATAGGGCTACATATAGGAACAAGTTCTAGGTTAAATAGATGTAGATTGTGAATTTTATGCGACAATTTATGTATATTTTAGGGAAATTATGAGATGGACACATCAAGTGTGTGTCATGAGCCTAATTTAGTCATAATAGACTTAGATAGGGGTTGGAATACTAGCTACGTGTCAACAATTGGGTACAAGTAGGCCATAGCGCGATACAGTGCGATATTGTGTGATATGGAGGCCATTTGTGTGTTTTTGAATAATTCTCTATAATTTCTTTTGTAATTAGTTCTAATATATATATATATATATATATATATATATATATATATATATATATATATATATATATATATATATATATATATATATATATATATATATATATATATATATATATATATTTCAAGTGTAAGAGTATTTATTATGAGGAATTGGTGGAATTTGGGTATCAATTTGAGAGCGTATCTTAAGTACTATATATATTTCCTTTGTAGTGTTTGAGTTATTGTTCTCTCTCTCTCTCTTTCTCTCTCTCTCTCTCTCTCTCTCTCTATATATATATATATATATATATATATATATATATATAAATGGGATGAGCCATAGACTCATATTCCTACTTGAGCCATGCACACGTGGACCAATAAAAATAGATTTTTACATTCTATGTGCACCAATATGCACTAATATACTATTCTTATTGGTCCACAAGTGCATTGGCTCATGTAAAAATATGAGCCTATGGCTCATATTCCTTATATATATATATATATATATATATATATATATATATATATATATATATATATATATATATATATATATTGGTTATATGTATAGTGTTTCAGATATTGCCTTGTCTATGGGAGTGTTCCCTATGTATTGAGATTTAGGACTTCCCTTTGTATGTGTCACGCTCCAGTCCCAAAATGTAAGGAACTAGGCCACGTGGCATTGGCCAGCTGACACGTCACTAAGGGTTTAATCCATTTTTGCTGGACCCAAAGGAACGTGCTACGCTGTCCTAAAATACTACAAGTCTAGTACAGGCAAGTCTATCTCATCCACAGAAAATGTCAGGAAATAGTGCTAAATATATATAATGCTGAGTCTGAAAATATCATATTACACATCTTGTGGGAACAAACCCACTGTCAAAATATAATAATAGTACAGAAAATAAGATAGACTGAGCATCGTCTATCTAGCAAAACATCTCCATCGCCAAGAGAGCATCTCCTAGAATCAGGTAGATTCTGATGGTGTCTCTTCCAATTCTTCCTCGGTGGCATGCCTAGTCTCCTGTCCTGGACCATACACCGTGGGATAGTAGGCCTCGTCTAAATCTGGAAGGGAACCAGGTCCTCAGTGGGACATAACAAGATACAGAAAAATAACATGCCATGTATGTAAATACTGAATAAATAAAATAAATACAGGGTGCTAACCATCTAAGTGAAATGCAAGTAAAGACCTTGTAGTACGCATGGGAATGTGTAGGTTAGACATATGCTGACTTAATTCACCAATCGTGGTGACTGGCTAGTATATGTGTCATATGCCCCCAGACGCATGGGCACTCTGCAATCGTCCATCTCCGAGGAGTATGGAACGAAGGTAAAACATACAAGGAGGGGGTGTCCCATACGTCTACTAGTTATCTTTCCCGCCCAATGTAACTAAATGCCAAGTCGTACTGTTCTGAGTTTTCCTGATTTTATGCTAAGCCGTGATGCGTGTCACACGTACTGGTAGCTAATCAAATACGCAGCTCATATCCCAATATGTATTGCAACCATGTTGCGTGTTCCCGTGATAGGGTCTAGGAGGATATTAAGATACCCTCACAGATGTTGGTAAGTCTGAAAAGACTAAGTTAATTAAGCTACAAGTCAACGTATCTGTTGACTGTACCTGAGGCAATCTCAGGTACTCACAGTTATATGGAATTCAGGAAAAACATAGCATATAACAGTATTTGAATTTAGACAGTAACTTGGCAAGGTATACTTGCCTACTCCCTGATAGTGTTGGAAACTTGATTTCACAGTCAAGTTTGAGGGTGCTTGTGATAGGGGGTCACTGGCTGTGCTGGAGATGTTTTCTGTTAAAACATACAGGGTTCGTGAATATCAGGGGTATAATATAACAATATATTCACTTATATAAATATATACATATAAGACAAATAAATATATAATATAGAGTACACATATATATATAGAGTATATATATACATTTAGCTATAGTATATATAGTAGTATATATATTTATATAGTGTATATATATATATAAAGAAAAGAAATTGCAAGAAGTGGAATTACATATATTTATATACTGTATATCTAGTATATATTAGATATATAATATAAATATATGTATATATATTACATATATATATAATACATATATATATAATACATATATAGTTAAATGAAAAAGACAGTACAGAATGTAAATACATATATAAATACTGTATTATCCAGTATTATATTATATAGTACATATATATATATATATATATATATATATATATATATATATATATATATATATATATATAGATAATATATATATATAGATATATATATATATATTATATATATAATAAAAAGAAAGACTGTGCAGGAAATATAAATATACATATATATATATATATATATATATGCTGTATTATCCAGCATTAAATATATAATATATAGATAATATATATATATATATATATATATATATATATATATATATATATATATATATATATATATATATATATATATATATATATATATATATATATACATATATAAAAAGGGAAAAAATGCAAGAATTAAAACATATATATATTAGTACATAGTAATAAATAAAATTGAAAGGCATAGGTATATATATACATAAATAATATATGTATATATATAATAAAAGCTAAACATAAATATATATATATATATATAGATATATATATATATATATATATATATATATATATATATATATATATATATATATATATATATATATATATATAAGAAAGAAAGAAAAATATATATGTATAATTACAATATATATATATACTTATATATATATATACATAATATATATAGTAATAATAATAATAATAATAATAATTATATATATATATATATAAAATATATATATATAGAATACATATATATAAGTATGTATATACATATATATATACTTACATATATATTACATAAATAATAAATAAATAAAAACAGAATTTAAAAGATGCATAAATACATAATATACATATATAATATACTGTATTTAATATATATATATAGATATATATATATAATTATATAATTATATATATATATACTTAGATATATACATATATATATATATATATATATATATATATATATATATATATATATATATATATATATATATATATATATATATATATATATATATATATATATAAATAATAAAAATAAAAATAAATGCAGAAAGTAAATACATATGTATATACTGTATATTTACAGTATTTAATATTAATATTAATATAATATTAATTACATATAATAGTATATATTAATATATATATATATTAATATATACAAATATATACATAGATATATACATATATACATACATATACTTAAATATAAGTATATACGTATAGAGAGGGTGGGAGGGTATACCTACTGACAGGGGGGACCCACGGCTGGTCGCTGGCGGGAGGACGGTGGCGGAGCCGACGGCGGCCGGCCGGAACAGTAGCTGCAGCAGCAGCTGCAGTCAGCAACAGCAGTAGCAGTAGCAGCTTGCAGCAGTGACAGCGGCGGCTGCGGCGGCGGTGCAGGGCGTCGGGACAGCGGAGGAGGCGGCGGCGAAGGGTTCGGGGGAGGTGGCGGTGGTCAGAGGCGGTGGTGGCGGCCGTTCGAGGAGGTCGGGGTGGCTCGGGGGAGGTGGACAGGGTGAGTCGATGGAGGGTTGCAGGGGAGCTGCCGGCCGCTGAGGGTGTCGTGGGGCGGAGGGGAAGTGGTGGTCGGGTAGAGGGGGTCGGGGCAAGTCGAACGGTGGGGGTGGTGGTGGTGCACGGTGGCCGGAGACGGTGGTGGGGGTGGTTTGGGTGGTGGTGGCTGTGGGTGATGGGGTTGGGGGAGTTGGCTTGCGGGGGCTGCCCACGGCGGAGCAGGCGGCCGGAGGGGGTGAGGCTTGGCCGGAGGGGAGGTGGGGTAAGGGCGAGGGCTTCGCCGGAGTTGGGTGGCCGGTGGTGGCGGAGGGAGGTGGCTGTGAGGGTTTGAAGAGAGGGGGGGTCGGGTTTTATAGGTTTAGGGGGAGTGGCAGGGTTGTAATTAAGGGAAAGTTTAGGGGCATTTTGGGTATTTTAATTTTTAGGATATTTATGCAGCCATTTGTGGGTCCCACGTGACACGTGGACGGTCCACATTCACCAGCCAATGAGGTGATGCCACCTCACACTGGAAATTTGCATAAAAACCCCTAAAATTTCCTAAATTGCAAATAGGTCCCAAATTTGGTATTTTGTGTAATTACGCAATTTGTCTGATAAATTACCCTGTTCCCAGAAAATACTAAAATGCTCAGAATTGAGAGGGAAAAGCTGTGGGAGGGTCCTGAGGGGGTGGGGGTGAGTCTGGGCAGGGGCAGGGCCTGGTTTCTTGGTGATACGGGTCATCGTATTTATTATTTAATAAATACTGCGCACGGTGTTCTCTAAATTTTTAGAGGCAGGTAGGGTCATAATTTTATTACGGTGTCAATATACTAATTGTAGTATATTCTAAGTAGAATATTATCGTATTTTTGTCTGGGTAAAACAGGTGCCTGTTGGTCCTCAATCTCTAGGGGTACAGAGATGGGCAAAGAGCAAGAAATAAAATAGGAATTAAATACGGACTTTTGTAACGATATTTGTGCGTCTCAAACGAGGCTCAAAATAAAGCATCTGAGAGTTGCACAAAATTCAGAAAAATAGTTTAACAAGTCTAGGGCAGGTATGTGAATTTGTTTGGGAATTACAGCTAGTGTAATGCTCTAATTAATTTATGTGAAGTATAGGTGCACAATCAATAGGATATGTAAACAAAATAATTTTTAAAAAAGTACAGAAATTCTAATTAGTTAAAAGTAATCCTAAATTACTGAAATCTGGTCGAGGGAGTTTATAATCTACCCTCCTTAGAATATTTTGTCCTCGAAATAAAAACAGACATATAATGAGAAAGAAAGATTGTTTTAAAATATTAGGACATACCCTGGTTTGGAAATAGATGGGGAAAACGCTGTCGAATATCCTCCTCTCGTTCCCAGGTTGATTCACCTGGTGCATGATGTCTCCATGCAACACGAACTAGAGGGATAGTCTGGCCTCGCAACACCTTCTCGCTACGATCTAGGATCTCTACGGGCTCCTCCTGGTACGATAGGCTCGGGCCGACGGTAATCTCTGAATGGTCCAGTACATGGCTCGGGTCTGGAATGTACCTCCTCAGCTGAGATACGTAGAAGACGTCATGTACTCCTTCCAGGGTCTGAGGTAGGGCTAGCTTGTAGGCAACTTCTCCGATGCGTTCTAATACATCGAAGGGTCCAATGTACCTTGGACTCAGCTTTCCTCTTCCTCCAAATCTGATAGTACCTCGGGTGGGTGAGATTTTTAAGAACACATGCTCTCCCACTTGGAACTCTAGAGGTCGTCGATGAACGTTGGCCCAGTGCTTCTGTCTGTCTTGTGCAGCTCGTAGGTGTCCTTGTATCTTCTTTACTTTCTCCACCGTACGAACAACCAGTTCTGGTTCCAAGATTTGTCTTTCGCCAACATCACTCCAACATACTGGGGAACGATATTTCCTGCCATACAAAGCTTCAAAGGGAGCCATTTGAATGCTCGCTTGATAGCTATTGTTGTAGGAAAATTCCACCAGGTGCAAATGATCTTCCCATGATCCGCTGAAATCAAGCATGCAGGCTCTTAGCATATCTTCAAGTGTCTGGATGGTGCGTTCTGATTGGCCATCTGTCTGCGGGTGGTACGAGGTGCTGAACTTAAGGCGGGTACCAAGACTTTCTTGCATTCTTCGCCAAAAGTAAGATGTAAACCTCGTATCTCTGTCAGACACTATGCTGACTGGTACTCCATGCAGACGCACTATCTCCTTCATGTACATGTCCGCCAAGACTTCTGTAGATTGTCCGACTCTGAAAGGTAGGAAATGAGCAGCCTTTGTGAGTCTATCTACAATTACCCATACAGCATTACGACCACTGGGACTTCTTGGGAAGCCCGTAACAAAGTCCATCGTAATGTGTTCCCATTTCCACTCGGGTATTGGGAGGGGTTGAAGTAGACCTGCTGATCTCTGATGTTCAGCCTTGACTTGCTGACACACCAGGCATTTTGCCATAAAGCGTGCTATCTCTCGCTTTATTCCATGCCACCAGTAGTATTGTCGCAGATCTCTGTACATCTTTGTGCCTCCAGGATGTATAGAGTATGTTGAGCTGTGAGCTTCTGACATCAGCTCCTCACGAAGTTCTCCATTTGGAACATAAAGACGTTCTCCGCATCTTAGAGTCCCATCTTCGTGTATGTGGCATCCTGTCTGGATTCCAGTCTTTGTTCTTTGGCGAAGCCTCTGAAATCTTGCATCTGTTGGCAGTGCAGCCTTGATTCTTTCGACCAATGTTGATTGTAGTTGGTAGTTTGACAATTGGCCGTCAATTCCTGGCATAATGACCGTTATTCCCAACTTTTATAGATCTCTCAATGGACCTGGTTGGGTGATCATAAAGAATGCCGAGGGTCTTCTGCTTAGTGCATCAGCTACTACATTAGCCTTTCCTGGATGGTACTGCAGATCTATCTCGAAATCCGTCATCACTTCGAGCCATCGTCTTTGTCTCAGGTTCAGGTCCTTCTGAGTGTAGACATATTTCAGGCTCTTGTGATCGGTGAATATCTCCACTCGTTCGCCGTATAGATAATGTCTCCATAGCTTCAGGGCAAAGATGACTGCGGCAAGCTCCAAGTCGTAGGTGGGATAATTCTTCTCATGAGTCCTCAGTTGTCTTGAGGCATAAGCTACGACCTTCCCATGTTGCATTAAGACACAACCTAATCCTTTTCCGGATGCATCGCTATAGATTACGAAACCTCCGGATCCAGATGGTATGGTCAAGATGGGGGCAGTAGTCAGACGCTTCTTCAACTCGTCGAAAGCTGTCTGGCATTCCTCGGACCAGATGAACTCCTGATCCTTGCGGGTAAGACGGGTAATTGGCTCCGCGATTCTTGCAAAGTTTTCTACGAACCTCCGATAATATCCGGCAAGTCCTAGAAAGCTTCTCACCTCTGAAACGTTGGTCGGAGTTGGCCATGTCTCCACAGATGAGATTTTTGCTGGGTCCACCGAGATGCCTTCTCCTGTGATCACGTGTCCCAGAAAAGCGACACGATCAAGGAAGAACTCGCACTTGCTTAGTTTAGCATAAAGGCTCTCACGTCTCAGCGTCTCTAGCACTAGTCTCAAGTGCTCTTCGTGCTCCTCGTGGCTTTTTGAATACACCAAGATGTCGTCGATGAAGACTACCACGAACTGGTCTAGATATTGGTGGAAGACTATGTTCATCAGGTTCATAAATACGGCTGGTGCATTAGTCAGTCCAAAAGGCATCACCAGGAACTCGTAATGACCATAGCGAGTCCTGAATGCTGTCTTTGGAATGTCTTCTCGCCGTACTTTGACTTGATGATAGCCAGTTCTCAAGTCTATCTTTGAGAATACCACAGCTCCCGTCAGTTGATCGAACAGATCGTCAATTCGCGGCAAGGGGTAGTTGTTTTTTATTGTCAAAGCGTTGAGGGCTCTGTAATCAATACACATCCGATATGTTCCGTCCTTCTTGGGTACAAACAACACTGGTGCTCCCCAGGGTGATGCACTAGGACGAACAAATCTCTTGATTTGCAATTCTTCAAGTTGCAGCTTCAGCTCGTCAAGTTCCTTCTTCGCCAGTCGGTACACATTTGAGGATACCGGTGCAGCTCCGGGTATCAGCTCAATAGTGAACTCTACTTCTCTGTCAGGCGGTAGGCCTGGCAATTCCTCCGGGAATACGTCTTCGAATTCTGCAACGAGTGCTGGGGGTTCTATCTCCATTGCCATGTAAGCTCTAGGAGTCTGGCCTACTCCTTGCTCGATGGTACCTCGTACGTATTCGAACTTCGGGTGTCCTGGTGGTCTAAAGATGATACTCCCTTTTCGGCAGTCTAGGATAGCATTGTTCTGGATTAACCAGTCAATGCCTAAGATGACGTCGAAATTTGGCATTGGGAGTACCAGAAATCGCGCTCTTAGCTCTCTACTACAAACAACTATTGAACATATTTCAATAATATTGGTAACTGGAACAATACCTCCTCCAGTAAGAATTTTCCAGCACTTGGGTAGCGGGAAAGTGATTACTTTGTGCATGGCTACGAAACTACTAGATATGAATGACAGGGTAGCGCCGGAATCAAATAATACGGTTGCAGGTAATGATGCAACTAAAATGGTACCTGCGATGGTTTCTCCTTCGGGTTCTTCGGCAACTGCAGCTAAAGCAAAGGCTTGCCCATGCCTTTGTCCTCCGGATTGTTGTCTGGCCTTGAACTGGCTCTCCTGAGTGGCCAGAGGTGGTCCCTTCTGATATCCTCCGGATGTGGAGGGTAGCATCTTTTGGGCAGGTGTTCCTGATTTCTGCCTGTTCTGAGGAACTGCATCTCTGCGTTGCGGGCAGTCCCTAGCCATATGTTGGCTAGCCCCACATACTAGGTAGAGTCCTTTCTTCTTTCTGCAGTGATTGGCAAAATGCTCCTTCTTGCCACAATAGTGACAAGTCGGGAGTTCCTTCTTCTGGTAGGGCCCCGTCGTCTGCTGCGCCTGATTTTGTGGACGACAGATAGGGCCTCCTGCTCCTTGCTGGTTTTTGGCCGGGAAGGTTGGATTAGAGCGTCTCGCTCCTCGGTCAATAGCTTCTTGCACCCTCGCTTCTGTAAGAACCTCCTCGTAGGAGATCCTTGACTGTGACGTCGTATACCTTTGGAGTTCGTAGGTGAGGCCATGGTGGAATCTTTTGGCCTTCTCCAGTTCGTTTGGTATCAAGATGGTACCGAACCGACTCAGTCTGCTGAACTCTGCGTCGTAGGCGTCGACAGTCATATTTCCCTGTTCCAAGTGCAGGAACTGGGAATACAAGGCATCTCGGACTGTTGCTGGGAAGTATTTGGCGTTGAAGTGCTCCAAAAATTGTTCCCAAGTCTGGTCTTTGCCGACGCTATGCTCGATAGATTCCCACCAGTGATGGGCGTTGCCTAAGAGTTGAGCTCTTACGGCAGTCATCCACAGGTCGGGGGTAAGTTACTAGCCTTCTAACAGCATTTCTGTATTGGAGATCCAGTCGGAGATCTCCTCTGGGGTTTCGCTGCCTTTAAAGTTTCTCGGGCTCATTTGGTGGAAGCCTCTGATTGTGCCCACTGGTTGGACAGGTGCTGGTGCTGGGGCAGTGGTTCTCTCCAAAGCCGTCATCAAGGTCTGTCTCAAGGCCTCAGTCTGTTGCCACTGAGATTGTCTCAAGGCTTCAGTCTGTTGCCATTGAGTTTGCAACATAGCTTGGAGGAACTGAAATATCTGAGGTTGGCCCTCAAGCTGGGGCATCAGGGCAGGAAGGGCTGGAGGGGGAGGCAAAGGTGTCTCCGCCTGCGGTGTTTGCCCTTCATGCTGGGCTGGTGTTCCTGTCTAGGCAGAATTCTGGGGAAGGTATAGAGTCGTTGGGTTGACCAGCATCCTTCTCGGGGATGGGTCTCTCGGGGTGGATGGGGTTCCTTGGACATCGGGCGAGGGGTCTATTGCTTGGTCAGCCCCATCAATCGCATGTCCTCCGGGTATGTCTATATTTCTGAAGAAAATAGAATAATTAGAAAAACACAAGGAAATAATGATTGATAATCAAGCAGGATGCAAAAAATTTTGATGAAGTCAGTATGGATGAGACCTAGTATTTTTATCCTATTGCAGGCTTGCTGGGCATGTCATCATACCACTAGCAATGAACTAGACCTTCATGGGCCACCACTAAAACCATGTCACACCCCAGTCCCAAAATGTAAGGAACTAGGCCACGTGGCATTGGCCAGCTGACACGTCACTAAGGGTTTAATCCATTTGTGCTGGACCCAAAGGAACGTGCTACGCTGTCCTAAAATACTACAAGTCTAGTACAGGCAAGTCTATCTCATCCACAGAAAATGTCAGGAAATAGTGCTAAATATATATAATGCTGAGTCTGAAAATGTCATATTACACATCTTGTGGGAACAAACCCATTGTTAAAATATAACAATAGTACAGAAAACAAGATAGACTGAGCATCGTCTATCTAGCAAAATATCTCCATCGCCAAGAGAGCATCTCCTAGAATCAGGTAGATTCTGATGGTGTCTCTTCCAATTCTTCCTCGGTGGCATGCATAGTCTCCTGTCCTGGACCATACACCGTGGGATAGTAGGCCTCGTCTAAATCTGGAAGGGAACCAGGTCCTCAGTGGGACATAACAAGATACAGAAAAATAACATGCCATGTATGTAAATATTGAATAAATAAAATAAATACAGGGTGCTAACCATCTAAGTGAAATGCAAGTAAAGACCTTGTAGTACGCATGGGAATGTGTAGGTTAGACATATGCTGACTTAATTCACCAATCGTGGTGACTGACTAGTATATGTGTCATATGCCCCCAGACGCATGGGCACTCTGCAATCGTCCATCTCCGAGGAGTATGGAACGAAGGTAAAACATACAAGGAGGGGGTGTCCCATACGTCTACTAGTTATCTTTTCCGCCCAATGTAACTAAATGCCAAGTCGTACTGTTCTGAGTTTTCCTGATTTTATGCTAAGCCGTGATGCGTGTCACACGTACTGGTAGCTAATCAAATATGCAGCTCGCATCCTAATATGTATTGCAACCATATTGCGTGTTCCCGTGATAGGGTCTAGGAGGATATTAAGATACCCTCACAGATGTTGGTAGGTCTGAAAAGACTAAGTTAATTAAGCTACAAGTCAACGTATCTGTCGACTGTACCTGAGGCAATCTCAGGTACTCACAGTTATATGGAATTCAGGAAAAACATAGCATATAACAGTATTTGAATTTAGACAGTAACTTGGCAAGGTATACTTGCCTACTCCCTGATAGTGTTGGAAACTTGATTTCACAGTCAAGTTTGAGGGTGCTTGTGACAGGGGGTCACTGGCTATGCTGGAGATGTTTTCTGTTAAAACATACAGGGTTCGTGAATATCAGGGATATAATATAACAATATATTCACTTATATAAATATATACATATAAGACAAAGAAATATATAATATAGAGTACACATATATATATAGAGTATATATATACATTTAGCTATAGTATATATAGTAGTATATATATTTATATAGTATATATATATATATAAAGAAAAGAAATTGCAAGAAGTGGAATTACATATATTTATATACTGTATATCTAGTATATATTAGATATATAATATAAATATATGTATATATATTACATATATATATAATACATATATATATAATACATATATAGTTAAATGAAAAAGACAGTACAGAATGTAAATACATATATAAATACTGTATTATCCAGTATTATATTATATAGTACATATATATATATATATATATAGATAATATATATATATATATATATATATATATATATATATATATATATATATATATATATATATATATATATATATATATATATATATATATATATATTATATATATAATAAAAAGAAAGACTGTGCAGGAAATGTAAATATACATATATATATATATATATATATATATATATGCTGTATTATCCAGCATTAAATATATAATATATAGATAATATATATATATATAGATATATATATATATATATATACATATATAAAAAGGGAAAAAATGCAAGAATTAAAACATATATATATTAGTACATAGTAGTAAATAAAATTGAAAGGCATATGTATATATACATAAATAATATATGTATATATATATATATAATAAAAGCTAAACATAAATATATATATATATATATATATATATATATATATATATATATATATATATATAAGAAAGAAAGAAAAATATATATGTATAATTACAATATATATATATATACTTATATATATATATACATAATATATATAGTAATAATAATAATAATAGTAATAATAATTATATATATATATATATATATAATATATATATATATAGAATACATATATATAAGTATGTATATACATATATATATATATACTTACATATATATTACATAAATAATAAATAAATAAATAACAGAATTTAAAAGATGCATAAATACATAATATACATATATATACATATATAATATACTGTATTTAATATATATATATATATATATATATATATATATATATATATATATATATATATATATATATATATATATATAAATAATAAAAATAAAAATAAAAATAAAAATAAATGCAGAAAGTAAATACATATGTATATACTGTATATTTACAGTATTTAATATTAATATTAATATTAATATAATATTAATTACATATAATAGTATATATTAATATATATATACATATATATTAATATATACAAATATATACATATATATACATAGATATATACATATATACATACATATACTTAAATATACGTATATACGTATAGAGAGGGTAGGGGGGTATACCTACGGACAGGGAGGACCCACGGCTGGTCGCCGGCGGGAGGACGGTGGCGGAGCCGACGGCGGCCGGCCGGAACTGTAGCTGCAGCAGCAGCTGCAGTCAGCAACAGCAGTACCAGTAGCAGCTTGCAGCAGTGACAGCGGCGGCTGCGGCGGCGGAGGCGGCGGTGCAGGGCGTCGGGACGGCGGAGGAGGGGGCGGCGAAGGGTTCGGGGGAGGTGGCGGTGGTCAGAGGCGGTGGTGGCGGCCGTTCGAGGAGGTCGGGGTGGCTCGGGGGAGGTGGACAGGGTGAGTCGGTGGAGGGTTGCGGGGGAGCTGCCGGCCGCTGAGGGTGTCGTGGGGCGGAGGGGAAGTGGTGGTCGGGTAGAGGGGGTCGGGGCGAGTCGAACGGTGGGGGTGGGGGTGGTGGTGGTGCACGGTGGCCGGAGACGGTGGTGGGGGTGCTTCGGGTGGTGGTGGCTGTGGGTGATGGGGTTGGGGGAGTTGGCTTGCGGGGGCTGCCCACGGCGGAGCAGGCGGCCGGAGGGGGTGAGGCTTGGCCGGAGGGGAGGTGGGGTAAGGGCGAGGGCTTCGCCGGAGTTGGGTGGCCGATGGTGGCGGAGGGAGGTGGCTGTGAGGGTTTGAAGAGAGGGGGGGGGGGTCGGGTTTTATAGGTTTAGGGGGAGTGGCAGGGTTGTAATTAAGGGAAAGTTTAGGGGCATTTTGGGTATTTTGATTTTAAGGATATTTATGCAGCCATTTGTGGGTCCCACATGACACGTGGACGGTCCACATTCACCAGCCAATGAGGTGATGCCATCTCACACTGAAAATTTGCATAAAAACCCCTAAAATTTCCTAAATTGCAAATAGGTCCTAAATTTGGTATTTTGTGTAATTACGTAATTTGTCTGATAAATTATCCTGTTCCCAGAAAATACTAAAATGCTCATAATTGAGAAGGAAAAGCTGTGGGAGGGTCCTGAGGGGGTGGGGGTGAGTCTGGGCAGGGGCAGGGCCTGGTTTCTTGGTGATACGGGTCATCGTATTTATTATTTAATAAATACTGCGCACGGTGTTCTCTAAATTTTTAGAGGCAGGTAGGGTCATAATTTTATTACGGTGTCAATATACTAATTGTAGTATATTCTAAGTAGAATATTATCGTATTTTTGTCTGGGTAAAATAGGTGCCTGTTGGTCCTCAATCTCTAGGGGTACAGAGATGGGCAAAGAGCAAGAAATAAAATAGGAATTAAATACGGACTTTTGTAACGATATTTGTGCGTCTCAAACGAGGCTCAAAATAAAGCATCTGAGAGTTGCACAAAATTCAGGAAAATAGTTTAACAAGTCTAGGGCAGGTATGTGAATTTGTTTGGGAATTACAGCTAGTGTAATGCTCTAATTAATTTATGTGAAGTATAGGTGCACAATCAATAGGATATGTAAACAAAATAATTTTTAAAAAGTTACAGAAATTCTAATTAGTTAAAAGTAATCCTAAATTACTGAAATCTGGTCGAGGAAGTTTACAGTATGTGTGTTTGCATTTTGTATGGGCAGGCCACTGTGGTATTAGGAAGAACTTGAGGAGGATAATATATCAATTAACTGTGGACATTTGTGTGTGTTGGTGGTGGATAGTATTGAAGTTGTGGTGTATCTCTATTTGAGTGTGTGTGTGTGAGTATCAGATGTTTGGGAGATCAATTGAGGCATGGGAATAGTATCAGTTGGTTTTGAACGCATGAGGGGATTTTTAGTCCTTGCATCAGGCCATGGACAGGTGCTCGATTACTTGAGCATTGTGGAGCAGTGTGGTAGCAGTGGCTGGAGCTAATGCTCGGGTTAGATGAGGGTGCCAAAACTTGACACCAAGTAGCAGGTAACAGTTAAGTATTAATTAGCCTTATCTGTTAGAATCTTAGCTAGTGATTAGTAAATAGGATATCAGTTCCTAACTGATGTAGGTATCAATATCAAGTTAAGAGGGGCAAAGAGTTGGATGTGGCTCGAGTACTACTGCAGATGTCCACTGCATGTATTAAGGTTGCAGGTAGCTCGGGATAATTGGGTGTTCTAGTGTGCAAGTCAGTAGGCTGGGCGTTGCTCACGTACTCGTGTCCTCAATTCGAGTGCGGGTCATGAAACATGAATAAAGAAATACTTTACAACAGGAGAAAATATCTCATTGTAATCAATACCTTCATTTTTATACATACCCTTTTGCTACCAATCTTGCTTTATATCTTACACTTTATAGTCTTTCGACACCGTCCTTTTTAGTATACATCCATTTGCAACCAATAACCCTCTTATCCTTGGGCAATTAAACTAGTTTGAGCTAATCTCTTCATCCATGGCTTAATTCCAATCATCATTTTCTGAGCTTGTCATGGCTTCCTTAAGATTTGATGGAATATATGCATTAACAATGGAAAAAGCATAAGCAACACAATCTCGAAGATTTACAAGTTTTGTAATTATTCTTCTTGTGACAATAGATTCTTCTGGCAAAGCGGGATCTTCTTCAATAGGTGATTCTTGTTTTTTTTTTTTGTTGTTGTTGTTGTTCATCTTCTTCTTGACTTTCTTAATGTGTACTCATTTCAACTTCAGTTTGAGCAGTCTCAAGAGCGTGGGAAACAACTTTTGCAAGCTCCACATGTTGAACATCTTTATCATTTTCCTGAACTAGTTCATTACTATTATTATTATTAGTTTTTAACATACTGACTTCATCAAAAGTCATATTTTTGTTAATTACAATTTTCTTCAATGCTAGGCACCATAATCTGTATCCTTTAACACCACTGTTAAAACCAACAAAAATAGCCTTCTTGGCTATGGGGTCAAGTTTACTTTCAGTCACATAAAAATAAATAGGGCAACCAAAAATATGCAAATAATCATAATCATGAGAAGGTTTTCCAGTCCATACCTCAATGTGTGTTTTACCTTGAATTTTAACTTAAGGAAAATAGTTGGTAATATGACAAGCATACTTGACTGCCTGTGGCCAAAATGACTTACTCTCACAGGATTGTGCCAATATACATCTTACATTCTCAAGCAGCGTTCTGTTTAATCTTTCAACAACTCTATTATGTCGAGGAGTTCCAGGAATAGGGAAATACCTCACAATGCCTTCTTCTTTGCAAACTCTCTGAAATGGGTCAAAAGTATATTCCCCGCCATTGTCAGATCTTAAAATTTTAATTTTTCTACTAGTCTAATTTTTAACTATTTTTTCCAATTTAAGAAAATGCCTAGCACCTTATCTTGTTGCATCATTGTATAGACCCAAGCCCTTCTAGAGTAATCATCAACAAAAGTAACAAACCAATGCTTACCACTTATTGAAGCTGTCTTCGTAGGACCCCAGACATCGAAGTGCACATAGTCAAGGATATCTTTATTCTGATGTATAGTAGTGCCAAAATTTATACTGGTTTGTTTGCCCAAAATACAATGCTCGCAGAAGTCAAGCTTACAAGTTCTATTTCTTTTCAACAACCCTTGCTTAACAAGCCCTTAACTTTTTCACCAGCATGCCCAAGTCACATGTGCCATAATAAGGTAATGTCAAGACTTGCCCTTTCGGAAATGGTGACAACTTCAGCTACAATTGTTCTGCCATGTAACAAATACAAATTTTGTGGCCCAGTTGTCACGATCCGCACCCGAAAATCGGGCATGAGTCGTGGGTACGTCCAGCCTACGCCGCAGAATCGGCGGTAGAACGCTGTAAAGGTCCGTTCTAGGTCAACCATATCTATCTATATCTCACAGAAAAATCTGGCATGACCTCTCCAAAAGGAGGGCAACCACGCAATATATATATATCAAAATAATCTTCTCCCGAAGGAGGGCAACCACGCAATATATATATAAATCTCAATCACAAAATCTAGGAGAAGAAATAAGCACGATATGATATAAACAAAGAAACAGAACCAAGAGAGCAAGACAATCCAAAATAATACAGTCCAAGTCTAATAATCTACAACATCTCACAGAAGCACAAAAGAATAAGTACAGTCATCCAAAATGCAAACCACTGGGATAACCCAGGAAACCCACCTAGCTAACTAGGGTGCTATAGGCGTCTCCTCGGCGCACTCCTCGATCACGGGGTCACAACAGTCGTCAACACCCGGCCCGTAGAACGTCGGGCAATAGTCCTCAGGATCCTCTGGAAAAAATATGCCCAGTCAGGACTGGAGCGAAGTACATAACTCTGAAAGCAACTCCAAATACATGGTAAGGTGTATATGACTAGCAATAGAAAAGTATACAAGATGCACAGGAAATAAATATATGCTGGAGTACAATAAGTAGCTGCAATGTAAACTGGAGAACAATACAAGTAGTGAAAAAGTAACTGTAGGTGAGAAACATGAATACTAGCTAAGTGCCTTGAGCACAAGTTCGTTATGTGATCGGCTTAGGTTGCACATAAAAAACACTACGATAACTCCGTTATGCGTGAGTTACATAACCGACATACACATGAATACTGTTTGGCTTTGATCACATAACCAACTCCTACTCCCCTCCCCCACTAATACCATTGGATCCAACCACAACACGCTACGTACATGATAATAGCTCGCGCACACGAAGGCGAGAGCACAAGAAGCACATGATAGCACATGAGAATCAATACCCGAAGCATATGATGAAATACACGTGATAGAGTACCCGCTGAACACGGTAAGGGGGATAGCACCTCATGACGGGATCCACTAGTACCAGCTCGTGTAACAATGTGTCAGAATCAAGTATCACAGTCCTAGAACAGGTGATATAAACGCTATCATGAAATGGAAACTATCAGAGGTAGGTACTCGCCTGATGTCCTGAGCAACTGATGAGGATCGAGATCCGGACCGGTGTCGCAAGCACCTAATGCAAAAAGCAAGATTAAACAGGGTTCTAAGGATTTAAACTGATATAAAATAATTAAAAACAGGCTTCTAGGGCTATTCTAGGTCGAACGGGTCAAACCGGTGAAATTCGGGTCAAAAAGTCAACCCGGGGTCCAAAAAGTCAACTCTAGGTCAAAACTAGGTCAAACATTGACTTTTACAGTCAACGGGGACAATTATGGTCAAAGCTAGGTCAAACTAGGGTGCCCCTAAAATTCTAGGTCAATCCGAGCTCATTAAGCTACTAAACTCTCAAACTCGCCTAATCGAGATACCGGGACACCCTCGGTATCCGATACCTCACCCTAGGCCACGCACCCCGCCTAAACCCGCTAAAACCTATGCTAGCACGCGTAAATATATATATATATATAAACATATAAAAATCATTCCAAAACATTTCCTAGGCTAATGCTCAAATACCCCACTCGAAACTCAATACCTTGAATATCTCAAGGTATTGAGATACCTCGGTATCCCAAGGTATTGAGATACCGCTCTCAAACCCCTCTAACTAGCTATCTAACTAAAGATTATATACCTAGTTATTAATCTAGGCTAGGTAATATATATATCTACCATATTTATATATATCTAAGTATCTATGTACATATATATATAGATATCCACACACACATATACAATACCCTTTACCTTACCCATACACCTATATATATATATAACTATAGGTATATAGATATCTATATCTTAGATAGATATATCTAAGTATCTAGCTATCTACCTATCTAGTATCTAGAAACCTAACTATCTACCTATCAATTACCTATCTATCTATCTAATTATCCATCTACCTATCTAAGTAACTATCTATCTATCTAATTATCTATATATCTATCTAACTATCTAATCTATCTAACACTCTATCTATCTATTAATCTAGCTATCTATCTATCACTTCTACTAAGCTACCTAGCCACTAGAGCCACGCGACGCGAACCGAAGCTGCTTGCTGCTGCTGCTACCTGGCATTGCTGCTGCTGCTGCTGGTGCTCTTTATGCTGCTGGTGCAGCTGCTCGCTGCTGCTGGCAGTTGGCTGAACCCCCCTCCAACACAAACACACACACACACACGCCTATATACTTATATATATATCGATCTATATATATATATATATATATATATATATATATATATATCAACTAGATACATATATATATACACACTTATATATACACTCTAACACACTCACTAACACACTCACAAAGACTACCAACACACACACACACAAAAATGTATATACATAGCTACATATATATATAAACACCTATATATATAGATATATATACACACTCACACTTATATATATATATACACATACACCTATATATATATACATATACACACACAAGCACACTTACACATATACACATATATATATATATATATATATATATATATATATATATATATATATATATATATATATATATATATATATATATATATATATACATACACAAGCACATAGATATAAATACACACATATATATAAATATATATACATAAACACACATACAAATAAATATATATACATATATATATATATATATAGACACATATACACTAACACAACACAATGCACACAACACACAAACCACACGCCCCATTCACGCCCAACGACCCCGACACTCGCCAACACCCTAAAATATATAAAATATAACTTGAAAATCCTAGCACACACTCCCCGATACTAACCCAACGCGCGTACAAGCCCGAAACGAGGAAACCAAGTCGAAATGGCCGTTCGGTCATTTCGACGAACACGTGGTGCGCGGCTCGGAAAACCTCCTGAAACGCACACCAAACGAACTCGAAATCGGCCCAAAATTTACCCACACGCTCTAAACGATGCCTAGATCCTAGAAAATGTGCTCCCGCGTCGATTCTAGGCCCGTGGCAGAAATGCACACGCGCTTAGAATCGGCGACGACGAAAAGCCCCAATTTCGCCCGAAACGCCCGTTTCTCCGTGACACGACTTCCCGTGTCCAAACGGAGACACGCACTCACCCTCTAGACACCCGACAACGTCTATCTAGGTCCGTCTAACCTAGGGTATCACCCAAAATTGGGCCAAATTTAGATTCCATCCGAAATCGACACAAAACCTAATGTCAAAGTCTCTAAACTCAACCAAACTAGTTCCAACTTCCTCCTACGGGTAGGCTTAGGGTCTAGGAGGGTTCTACAACACTAATTACACTACACAAAAATAATTAGGAAGGAAAAAGTTAGGTTTTACCTCTTGGGAGTTGGAATCCCAAAGCCAAGGTCTCCGATCTACTCCAAATCACCTCCCTCAAGCTCCAAGCCACCAAAACTAGCCTCCACCCTAAATCCAAGCTCCACACACCTAGGTTGGGGAAAAAGCAAGGTTAGGGCTAGCATAAGGAGAAGGAATGGAAGAAAGAAAGAAGAAAAAATGGAAGAAGGACTTACTTGGAGAAGGAAGGAAGAAGAAAGAAGAAGTGGAGAAGAAGAAGAAGAGTGAAAAAGAAGAAGAATACAAAGCAAGGGGGCTGTGAGCTGCTGTGCTTGCTGTGTTCTCACGGGTGGGGGTAGGTAGGGGCCGGCCATGTGAATTAAAAGGGTTCTCTAAAGTGGCAAATGTCCAAAATGCCCTCCTAACTCGGGTTTTGGGTTTCGGGTTCCAAAAGCACTCAAATTGACTCCAAATCTCTCCAACTAACCCACTAAAAATATAATAAATATTTCTAAGCCCCAAAATAATTCTCACAAGGGTGTGGGCTGGGTCAGACATGGGTCCACTAGGGTCTGACATGGGTCCAGGCTAGCCAAAACCCTAAAACAATCAATTAAAAATAATACAATCACTAATTAAATATAAATATAATTAATTAAATACAATACACAATTTACCAAATAAAAATAAAAAAAACCCTATTTTCTAGAATCGGGTAGTGACACCAGTTCCCCTCATCACAACCATTTCTCCCTTAGTTACTTTAAGAGCACCATTAGACATGTTAACATTAAAACCATTAGCCTCCAAAGTTCATAAAGAAATTAATTTTTTTTAAATCAGTAACATACCACACATTTGTTAGATATCTAATAACACAATCATGGAGTTTCAACTTAATTGTTCCAACTCCATTTTTATCATATGCATAATCATCACCCAACAAAATAGCTCTATTCATATCAAAATTTAAATTATTAAACCAATCATGATTTAGACGTATATATTGAGAACAACCAGAATCTAAAATCCACATATCAGTATTAGAATAAATGCAGAAGATAAAGTAAAAATAGATTCATCATCACTTGATGCAATATTAGCATTAGTAGAAGCTTTATTTTTCTTTTTCAACTTAGGGCGATCCTTTTTCCAATGGCCTTTATCATGACAAATGGCGCATTCATCTTTTTCTAGATCACTCCTATTTTTGGAGTGTCCTCTTGGACGAGATTGGAACTTATTTCTACCTTTTTTTTTCTTTCAACTGATCTACCTCTTACCACCAGGACATATGAGGTAGTTTTTTGTTTATCATTATGTCAACTTCATGATTCATCAGTGCATTTGACACATCTTCAAATTTAATTGTCTTTACCATAAATTAATGTAGTGGACAAATAATCATATGAGTCGGGTAATGAGTTCAATAATATTAAGGCTTTATTTCCATCCTTAATATCCTCATCCAAATTTAATAGATCAGTAATTAACTTGTTAAATGCATCAAGATGTTTAATCATTTTCGTTTAATTTTTACAGAAAATGGTACAGTTGTTTCTTCAAATATAGATGATTCACAATACTTTTTTTCCACAACCTCTTAGCTGACGTCTCTTGCATCACAAAGTACTTCTGTGATTTACCGAGGCACAAACGAATAGTCGAGCAAGCTAATCGATTTATCTTCTGCCAATCTGAATATGACATGGTCTCCGATTCATTTTCCAATGCCATATCCAAATCTTGTTGAGCTGTGTCACACCCCAGTCCCAAAATACCGAGGGACTGGACACGTGGCAATGGCCAGCAGCACGCACCGATGGACAACCCAATTTAATGGATCCATCAGGGCATGCTTAAGCTGTAGTCTAACAATAAGTAGAGCAATTATTACAAGTCCCAGGTTATTATAATCTCATCCACAGAGTATAAACACAGATCAAAGCCAGAATAATGCAAATAAATATAAACTAGCATATCTCAACAAGAGTGTCTCGGGGAACAATCCGAGAATAAGTCTGTTACATCAAAGCAAATAGACGTGAATTAAAGTAACTGGAAATAAAAATAACTGAGTATGTAAAGCCAATACTCAGGAGAAGTCTTCGGGCACGATCTCGTCCTCGGTTCCTGGTTCTACTCTGAGAAGTGCTCATGTTCCGTACACCTCGTGGTAGATTTCTTCAGCTAATCCTGGGGACATAATCCGGATCCAGGTCCTAGGGGACATAACAAGGTACAGATAATACAAGCCAAAATAAATGCAGTGCAGAAATAAAGGAACAATAGGGTAAATAAATAAACCAGCTAAGTGAAATGCAAGTGAGAGTTTTAGTCATACTCAGGCTGAGACTACTACAGGATCAGTGTCGGAGAAACCCATAGCAGTATTTTCTCGAAGGGCCAGAACTTGTGCCAAAGCTCTGTATCAGAGACTAAGACACCTCCAGATAACATTATTTATATTATAATTAGCCTTGATATGGTAATACTCTCCCCACCCCATGTAATCTCACGTCACGGTTCCATGATATCTCAGGTACAAGTCACGCAAGATCAACTAATGCAATAAGTCAGAATAGGTTCTAAGCAAGTAAACTGTAATGTCATGAATATGTTTCCTATACGGAATCACCATGAATGTCTCAGGAAGATTCCATCACATGAATAGTGTCAGGTGTCCTGGGTATAATGTACTTGATAATGCAAGTACGAGAATGCAAAGGGTCACGATATCCATGTCTATGTGACTTTACACAACTCCGCATATGGGGTTGGCACCCGACTATAATCGGACGCTAAGTAAGTCACACGGTCCTGGGTTGAACAGTTAAATCAAGATAAAATATGTATGTACAAGGAACTCAAGCAAAGTACTATAACAGGAATCACTACGAGTTGGCAAGGTACACTTGCCTGGTGTTTCGGCTCCAATTGTAACTCTGGCAGCAGCGGGATTTGCAGGCAGTACTCCGGTTGCTGAAATAAATATTACCATCAGATCCAGAAAATATCAAACAGCCAGAAATGCCTATCCTTGAGTCCAATTTGGAGACAAGGGCAAAAATGACAATTTTGGGTCAAAGCGGGGTCCACATGTGGCCCGCTTCGCACCGAAAAATGTGTCAGGGTCAAAGGTCTCCGAATTCGTCCAACTTAGTATCAACAAGTCAGGAACGATGAGACGAACCCAACAGAACTTCCAGAATTGGATTTCGATGAGTCGGTCACAAAATCGCCCGTCAAGTGGAGACTGTGGGGCTACGACACGCGATTTCGTCAACGTTCTCAGAACCAAACCAAACTTGGGTCACAGGACCAGCGTATTACTACGAGTCCGATGGCGCAAATTTTGTTTCGATCTGACGTGTGTACACAAAGTTAGGACGCATTCCAGAAAGGGCGGATACGGGACGGAGTCCGCGGATACGCGTTGATTTCGGTGTGCACGCACATCCAAATCAACTTCTGCGAAATCCCGCACGTCCGTATCAACGACGCGCATGTATCGGTGAAGACCGCACGCGACCAAGTCGTCCCGTTTGGCGGGGCGTACTCAGTTCCAGGGTAAAACAGGACATTGTTTTTCCTGTTTTTGGATCGCAGTTCGCGATCGCCACAGGACGTGATGCACCGAACGGGTTGCACGGGCACCGAGAGGGTCACGCAGGGTTCATGATGCAACTGACAAAATCGAAAACGAGATTACGAGCAGAGAGCTACGAGTACCTGAACAGGGTTCAAAAAACCCAAAAATTCTGTGTCCGACACGTGTCCGACACGTGTCCTGTACACAGAGTCCTACGGTTAGGGTTAGGGTTCAGGACGGCGGCCAGGCTTCGCCGGAGGGATGCTGAGCGGCTGCGGGTCGCGGAGGCGGCGCGGCGGGGCGCAGGCGGCTGGGCGGAGCGGCACTACGGTGGGGGAGGCCGGAGCTGCTGGGGAAGAAGGAGGAGGAGACGGGCCGTCGGTGGCTGGGCAGCGGCGAGAGGAGGGTGGTGGAGGTCGACGAGGGACGCGGCGGCGGCGTCGAGTGGCGGGGAGGGGTGGATCTGCCGGAGAGGCTGGGTCGGGGGAGGCTTTATAGGGGAAGGAGGAGGCTGGGGTGGCCGGGGAAGGCGGGCGACGTGTGCGTCGTGGCCTCGGGGCGCCGGGCGAGCGGAGTGGGCGGCCGAGCGGCTGGGCGGGGCGGCGGAAGAAGCGGGCGGCCGGGCGGAAGTCGCGGGGGAGAGGGCTGGGGAAGCGGGTCGGGCTCGCGGGCGGGTTCGGGTCTGACCGACCCGACCCGGTAGCCCACGGGCCGGGTTGGGCCGAATGGGCTAGGGTTCAGTTTGGGTTTGGGCCGGACTGGGCTGGGCTTAGCTAGGGTTAATTAAATAATAATTAATTAATTAATTAATTAATTAAATAATAATAGTTTTTAGGTGATTAAAAATAGGTTCGGGGCCCGATAAATTCCAGAAAAATTATCCTAAGTCCAGTTTTTCATTTTACACCCAAAAATATTATTTTATAATATTTTAATATTATTTATTATCAATTTAAAATCATTTAATAGTTAAAACCCTAATTTTAATTACAGAAAAATTCCAGAAAATTCCAAAAAATTGTGAAAAATCTAAATTTTAAAATTCTTGAAAATCAGGGGGTTTACAAGCTAAGACATCTTTAACCTCACACTGCCACATACCAAAGTGTCACAACCCACACACCTGGATATTCGGGCACGAGTATATGGGTACGTCCAGCCTACGCTACAGTATCGGCAGTAGAACGCTGTCTGGGTCAACTCTAACTAACTAACATCTCAATAATATAAATAAGGTACATGTCAATCATCTTAACTTCAAACGGAGGAACAATATGGTATCTCACAATGTAGCTATAATCAATCATAATGCAAACTAAGAAAGATAAAGCACGAATGGAAAAATAAAGAAAAGAATCAAGATACAATCCACAAGTCTGAAATAATATACATGCCATATCTCAATAACAATCTAAAATAAATCCACCAAAATAAACTAAACCTCCTCAGGCTCTGGAACTAAATTCTCCTGGTCTATAGGAGTATCCTCTAATGGTAAGCCCTCATACGGCCCGTAGAATGTAGGACACTGATCTATGAGCCAATCATCTGAAAAAATATATCCAGTCAGGATTGGAGTAAAGTATATACCTCTGAAAGCAGTTTTAAATATATAATCGAGCATATAAAATAGATAATAGAAAAGAATACAAGATATCTTAATATATGAATGAAATAAACAAGAGTAAATAGGTAATATACTGGAATGAGAACAAGCAATATGAATATCTACAATATAAAGGAATAACTGAAATCTAACTAATGTGCCTCAGAATACAAGTTCATTATGTGGTCGGTTTAGGTTGAACACGAATACAATAAGGTAACTAGATTACAAGTATGATATATAATCGATATGTACACGAATACACTGGGACTTTGATCACATAATCAACTCCTACTCCCCCATCCCCAACTAATACCAATGGATCCAATTACGATACGTTACGAGCACGAATATGGGCACACTAAACACGAGCAGTGTGTGTACACGAATATAAGCACACTGAACACGAGCAATGTGTGAACACAAAATATAAATAATCAATATCCAATACACACGATAAAATACATGTGAAGGAGTACCCGCTGAATACGGTAGGGGATAACATATTCTAACAGGATCTATGTCGTATCAGTCCGTGAAACTACTGTGTCGAAATCAAGTATACAGTTCTAGAACATGAGATATATACACTATTATAAAATAAAAACTAACAGAGAAATATACTCTCCTGAGGTCCTAAGCAAGGTGTCTATCGATGCCCAAGCTGGTGTCACACAAACCTATATATGATACGTTGTATCAATACAAAGTTTTGGAATAAAAATAAGTTAAACTAGTTCAATTCTAGGTCATGAAACCATTTTTAAGTCAAAACAGTCAAACTAGGTCAACCCTAGGTCAAACTAGTCAAATTTGATCAAATTAGCTATGTCTAGGTTGTATGAGTCCAACTCTAGGATATTAGGTCCATACACTATGTAACTAGGCCACACTAGCTAAACTAAGATACTAGGATACAACCAAAATACCGTATCATAGGATACACAAGTTTTTAGTATGAAAATACTGATTTATATATATACAAGATAGTATGTATAGTAATCTTAGCTAACTAATGCAAAGCGGATACTTTGTCTTTGAACCAATGCGTATCTTACTACCTACACACCCATCTTGATACTCAAACCCAATACCTCGAGTATCAACCAATACCTTGACATTACCTTGGTATCACAAGGCAATTTGAATCCTAATATATAGCTCACTACCAATACACTAACTATATACTAACATTAACTAAACTATTAAAATACTACTAACTACCTAACTTACAATACTTATATACATACCTACATATAGCTACTAATCTAACAAGTATATATATAACTAACTATTAGATAACATGTATCTATATACATAACTACCCAACAAAGCACTTAACTACTACACTATTACATAACTACTAGCTAACCTTAACAAACTAACTAAACCACTTACCTAACTAGCTGAACCCCCTGACCTTGCTATTGTTGCTGTTGAATATGCTTTATGATGCTGGATGCTACACTGTGGCTCGATGCTGCTGCTTTCCTGTGCTTGCTGCATGCAGTTTGCTGTTGCAGTTGCTCATTGTTGCTAGCTAGATACATGCTGAAGCCTCCTTGCTGCTGGATGCTACTGCTCTTGATGCAATGCACAGTTTGCTGCATGCCTTGCTACTGCACCCTCTACTCGTTGTACTGCTAGCTACCACTGTTGTACTGTACTTGTTGTCTACACAAGTTGCAGTGCTTGCCTTGGCTTGAATTGCTGCTGGTGATGCAGCTGCAGTGCTTGCTAGCTGCTGCTCAGTGCAGCTATCTTGCAACAGGCTTGCTGCAGGCTCTCTACCTCTTGCATACTGCTTTCTGATTTTGCCACTGCTGCACTACACTTGTTGCTCATGCTGAGGTACAGTGATCGACTTGTTGAATGCAGTTTGCTCGATCTAAAGTTGTTGTGCTACTGGCTACTTACTGATACTGTGAATGGCTGCCACTGCTCTTCAGTTATAGCCCGACCCTCTCACTCACACTGAACACATACACTCACACACACACACACACACACTCATGCACACAAACACCTATGCACTCACACACACACACATATCTATATACATGTGCTTACATAGATATCAATATATATATATATATATATATATATATATATATATATATATATATATATATATACACTCTCATATCTATACATATATAGATATGCTCCTTTATATATAAATAAATAAATAAATATATATATATATATATATATATATATATATATATATATATATACAAACATACACACATACACACATATATATAGATATCTTCATATACATATAGCCATATATACATAATTATATAATATAATAGAGATACATACATATATACATAAACATACAATTATATAATATATCATATCTAATAGATATACACAAGTCAAATAAATTGAGGTACAATGAACAAACACGTGGAGTGCACCGCACACGTATCATACCCATTCTATAATACACTTGCGATACGGCTCCACCATACAACCAAACGTATTCTGAAAGACACGAGCAAGTATAAAATCATAATTATGAATAATACGAAGAACTAATTACTCAACTATGTGTCCGTATCAAGATGTGACATGCACAAACCCCTGTGTCAGAGAAAAACCTCCAAATTAACCCGTATCGCCAAATTATCGGGATACGGCCTACACGTATCCAATTATGGATACGACACTAGTTACACACAAGCAAACACATGTCAATTTAGTCTAATTTTCTAATTTATAAACACAAGATGTGCCAATCTCGGAATTTTCCTAAAATTGACACAAAATACCACATAACTTCCTCCATAGGTCTCCTATGAATCTAATTCCAATTTATATGGGTAGACTTATTCTTATGGTTAAATCATAGATTTATAACCTAATTAAAAAGAAAAAACTGAATTATACCTATTGGAAGATGGATTTCTAATAAAATTTCCAAATTGAGTGAAGTAGCCTCCAATTTGTAGATCCTTGCTCCTCCTTGTAGATTCTTGCTTTCTTCTTGTAGATCCTTATTCTAATAGCCTCTAGTAAAGAATAGGGAAGGAATTAGAAAAAATTTTGAGTATGGATTGGTGTGGAAATGAAGAATTTGGAAGAGAAAATTTTCTAGATCTAGATTAGAATGACAAATGAGAAGAGAGAGAGAGAGAGAGAGAGAGAGAGAGAGAGAGAGAGAGAGAGTCTCTCTCCTTCCTATAGGTGGCGGGCCTCTACCCCTCCTCTAAGCTACTATGAATTTTCCAAAACACTCCTTGCGGTCTCTCATGAAGAAAATAATTAAGGAGGAAAGGTTCTACTCTAATTGGTTTCACTAATTAATTCATCCTCCTAATGAATGGACTTACTATTGGGCTTAATTCTAACTAGAATCAATGTTGGTCCATAGATCTAAATTAAACTAGTTAGGTCCACTACATAAGTCCAAAATAAATCTAATATTTAATAATAAATAAATAATATACTAATTAATATTACAATATGCACAATATTTAATATAATAAATCCTAAAATACAAACACCCATGCCAATATACCAAATTACCCTTACTTAAAAAAGTAAGGGTGACAATCCTACCCACCTTAGAAAAAAATTGTCCTCGAAATTAAGGAAGAAACTAACTACCAAAAGCAATCAATACAAGCAAGAAAGAATTATACCTCACAGCTCAAAGATATATGGATATCGCTCGCGCATCTCGGCCTCTCGCTCCCAGGTACTCTCTCCTGGCGAGTGATGCCTCCACGCGACACGCACGAAAGAAATCGTCTGGTTCCTCGGTACCTTCTCTCTTCGATCCAGAATCTTAACTAACTGCTCTAGATAACTAAGAGTAGGGCCCACTTCTATCTCCGAGTGATCCAACACATGACTAGGATCTGTCATGTACCATCTCAGCTGTGACACATGAAATACGTTGTGCACTCCCTCCAGTGCAGGTGGTAAGTATAGTCTGTAAGCAACTGCATAGACCCTCTCAAGAATACTGAAAGGTCCGATGAATCGTGGACTAAGCTTTCTGCCTCCACCGAAATAAATCATGCCACGTGTCGAAGAAATCCTTAAGAAAATCAGACCGCCAACCTATCACGAAACACAGCCTTAGCACTCTAACAAAACAAATAATTACAAGCAATACAAAATAAAATCTATACCTCAAACTCCAATGGTCTCCGGTGGCTATCGGCCCAATGCTGTTATCTTTCCTGCGCCACCTGAAGTCTATCCCTGATGAGCTTCACCTTCTCAGCTGCATCCACTACCACCTCTGGTGCCAATAAAACTCTCTCACCAATATCATCCCAAGATAACGGAGGACGGCATCTCCATCCATGCAATGTCTCAAACGGTGATATCTCGATACTGGCTTCGTAGCTCATGTTGTAAAAAAAACTATACCAAGTGAAGATGATCCTCCCAAGAGCCTTCAAAATCCAAAACACAGGTGTGTATCATGTCCTCGAGAGTCTGAATAGTCCTCTCCGACTGCCCGTCTGTCTGAGGGTGATATGTGGTACTGAACTTGAGCTGAGTGCCCAAGCTAGCCTACAAACTCCAACAAAAGTAGGACGTAAAGAAGCTATCCCTATCCGAGACTATGCTCACAGGAACACATGCAATCTGATTATCTGACGCACATACATCTTCGCGAGCTTCTCCGTAGATGTACCCATTTTGAATGGCAGAATGTGGGCTGGTCAACCTGTCTACGATGACCCAAATCGTATTTTTATCTCCTGGAGAACGTGGAAGTCCTGAAATAAAGTCCATCGTCACATGCTCCCATTTTTACTCTGGAATGGGTAAAGGCTGAAGCAATCCACCTGACCTCTATCTCTCTGCCTTTACCTGCTGGCAAACCAAACATCTGGATACGAAACTAGCTACCTCCCACTTCATACCATACCACAAAACATGCTCTCTCATGTTCCTATACATCTTGTTGGCACCTGGATGCATAGAGTACTGAGATCGATGCGCCTCCTGAAGAATCTCCTCGCACAATGCTCCACTCGGCACACACAATCCGGTACCATGCCTCAATGATCTATCATATGCAATACTGAAGTCCTCTGCCAACCCTTATCTGGACTTGTGCTCTAATGCTCCTCAGAGACTCATCCTTAAACTGTGTGGCTCTGATCCGGTCCATCAACTCTGACTGTACCTGAAGTCCCCATATTTATGCTGCAACTCCAGGAACTAATACCTCAATGCCCAAGCTATCAAGATCGGCCAATAAATGTTTGTCCCTCATTAAATACATAGCCATTAGATACTTGCTTAAGGCATCCGCGACTACGTTGACCTTCCCTGGATGGTACTGTAAAAAAATATCGAAGCCCTTCATTAACTCCAACCATCGTTGTTGCCTCATGTTGAGTTCTTTTTGTGTAAATACATACTTCAAACTCTTATGATCTGTAAAGGTCTCTATCCACTCTCTATACAAGTAGTGCTTCCACAGTTTAAGAGCAAAAATAATCGCTGTCAAATCTAAGTCGTGGGTCGGGTAATTCTTCTCATATGGGTGTAATTACCTGGAAGCATAGGCAATCACCTTCCCGTTCTGCTGGAACACACAACCCAAACCCTTACTCGATGCATCATTATATATTAAAAATCCTTCTGTCCTTGATGGCAATGTCAATATTGGAGCTATAGTGAACCGCTTCTTCAGCTCCTCAAATACAGACTGACAATCCTCAGTCCAGACGAACTCCACGTTCTTTCTGGCTAGTCTAGTCATTGTTTGTGGTAGAAAACGAAAAGAATGAAAGATGTATTCAAGACGGGGTTTACACGGGACCCGTGTTCTTTTGTTTACAAATAAACTTGTACAATGTAATCCTATACGAGGATTTGGGAGTATAATTTATTTAATCTGGGTATAAATTGCTATAGGTGTCTGATCTGCAGTCGATCACTTTAGCCCTTTGACCACACGATGGTGAAGAAGTGCTGTAGAAGACAGGAAGCAGCCTCGGAGGTTGCAGAAAAGGGTGGCTGCACGATGCCCCGGTCGCCGATCCCTATCCTTTGCCTGAGCTCCGGGTTCCTCTCTCTCTCTCTCTCTCGATCTCCTCTCTCCTGGCTCGATCTTCAATTGTTCGACCTCTTCTCTGAGTCTTCAATTATTCGATCTTTCAATTTGTCGACCTGTTCCTCTGTTGATAGAGGTCTCTATTTATAGAGTTTTAGTGACAGTGACCACTCAGTTGGTATAAAAACCGAGGAGTGGACAACACAGCACCCTTTTACACGATGGTTAAAGTAACCAATGCCTGCGTATGGATGATCTTTTGAATGAGCGTGTGACGCGGGTCCAACTAAGGGACACAATGCGTACAATTGCTACGAAGATCACGGCGTAAAAGCCACGCAGGTAGGTATCCCCCGTGTAGAAGAGGTGGGCGTAAAAGCCGATGTCTGTCACCGTGGCATAGAAGCCAAGTAGGCATAGAAGCCGGGTGGGCGTAGAAGCCCGACGGCATAAATGCCGGGTGAGCATAGAAGCTGAGGAGGCGTAGAAGCCATCATGGCACAGAAGCTGAACGGGCATAGACGCCACTGCGTAACGTGCTTGGGGAGGCGTGGAAGCCGAGAGAGCATAGAAGCTGAGGAGGCGTAGAAGCTGAGGAGGCGTAGAAGCCATCTGGGCACAGAAGCTGAACGGGCATAGACGCCACTGCATAATGTGCTGAACGCTGACGTAGACGTCCTTTAGCCGGAATCACGGCTTTTGAAGATATTATCAAATCCCTCGCATTAAATGCAGAGATCTGCCATCATTTTGTGCATTAATTGCGAAGACGTGTTCTGAGGGCCTGCCACCGTTCAGGGACGTGCCTCGAGCCATGTGTGGAGAACAGCTTTTGACGTGGCAGTCTGTTTGTCTTCTACGGGGCATAGATGGCTCTCGTCAGCCTGTATGGAACAAGGCAGTGTATCCCTTTGTATGCGTAAAAGCAGTTTATGCAAAGGGGATGTCACTAAACGTCGGTTTGGTGACTCTTTTATCAAATCCCTTGCATTAAATGCAGAGATCCGCCATCATTCTGTGCATTAAATGCAGAGGCGTGTTTTTGAAGGCCCGCAGCCCTTCTGTGCGTTAGTCGTGCCTCGAGAAGACCGTTACCGCCTTGTGCGCCAATCGCAGAGACGTGCCTCGAGCCCTGCGCAAAGTGCAGCTTTTGACGTGGCAGGCGGTTTGTCCGCTGTGGAGCGTAAACAGCTCACGTCTGCCCGTGTAAAACAAGGCAGCATATCCCCTTGTGTATGTTACGTAAGGGAGATGGCGGTGACTGACAGCCTGGGTCGTAGTGCCGTGCCATCATTATAGCCGTCGTCTGGATAGCCGAGCCGTATCCCTTTGTCAGAAGTTCAGACGTCAGGTTCATTGCAGGGTCTGACAGGTTCATCTCGGGGAGCACAAAGCGTTCCTCGTACGCTTTAATACCGCATTTGAAAGCGGATGTGTTTTACGCCATATAGGCGACGAATTCCTTCTGCTCTACGCTCTGAGGTGGCCTGAACATACTGCACTTACGCGGGTGGTCCTGAGAAGCTCTTGTCTTGCCTGCTTGGTGGCTCTGAGGTCATCTCTTTACGCTGCCCCGCACCAATAGGTTGCGTATAGTCATCCGGCGTATTTTTTATGCTTCTACAAGACCCCCTTCAAAGCTTTTAAATTCCTCGGAATTTGAAACGCTTTGAATGAAGCATGAACCATCCCTCGTGACTCAAAATGCCTTCTGAATGGAGCACAAAACGGTCAAGTTTGACACGTTCTTTCAGGCCGATCTTTATGGCGGATTTATTGGGGGTAGGTGTGACCTTGCTTGCCTATAAAAGGGCTGAGGAGTTAACCTGTTTCTTCCTACATTTTCTTTCACCATGCTGAGATGATCGTCGGAGTTCGTCGGGTCGACCTGAGGAAGAAGAAGACCATGTTCTTCCAGCATGTAAGGAGCCGAACAAGACGGCGTCTTCGAGCAAGTGTCATCTGCAACGATGAATCATGGAAGGATATCTTAGCCTCCCTTGCTCGGGATAATCAGCAACTTCATACGGCATGTCACTCGGAGAGTGGGGAGGGGTCACTTTTGACCAGGCCGCTTGCAAGTGGCGCCTCCTCTCGTTACCTCTGGTGACGAGAGGCAGACAGACCGGCCAGGGTGGCGGTGGTCTGTAGGAAAGCAGAGTTACCCTGCTTTCCTTCTGTTGGAGGATGGGTCTATGCCCAGTTGTGTATCCTCCTGCCACTGATCATCTTCTTGGAAGAAGAGGAAGATCATCACCAGTGCGAGACCCTGTCGGAGCAGCTTCTCGGTGCGATCTTCAGACAACGATGAGGAAATCCTTTGTAGAAGGGATTTCCCTCATATGTAATCACAAAAAATGAAGAAAAATCCCTTGTAGACAGGATTTTCCTCATATGTAATTGTAATTTTAACTTTTAATAAAGTCGTCTTTTTTCTCTGCATATGATCATTTGCCATACGTTGCTGTGAAGTCTGAATATGTACAGCTTCGACACGTCTGATTCTGTATGCCGACTCTGATAAAAAGAGTGTTAGGTCCCGTCCTGTCTTTTACGCATAACTAGTGATGCGCAGCTGCTTTAGGAATGTAGGAACCGCGTAGAATTCTTTGTCCCAGACATCATCTTCAAGAGTGATTCCCCAAAAGTCCCTTGGAACAGGGCGAGAAATGGCTATAAAACTGAGCCACCGTCTTGAACTGTAGATGAAATATTCAGACTGGGTTTCTGGATGAACTTTAAGTCGACCCACGAAGAAGAGTGATTTTTAAATGTCGAACTCTTGCATACTTCGGGTACTTGGGATATTTTTGAGGTCAAGAGGGAGTATCTTCTGTGTAAACTCCTGCAATTGATCGCTTTGAGCACTGTTCGGATATGCGGAAAGTCAGAGATCTGTTAGTGTAGATGAGCTGAAAATCCTGAGTTCGCAGCCTACCGAGCGTAGAAAGCCACCGAGCATGAGATCGTAGGTTTGTATCTGCTAAGCATGAAGTCGTAGGTTTGTAGCCTCTCGAGCATAAAAGCTACTGAGCACTAAAGGCATCCGGGCATAAAACCATAGACTTATAGCTTGTGAGCGTAAAACTGTAGATCTGTAGCCGTCGAGCGTAGAAAGCTCTTTAGCGTAGAACTGTAGATTTGCAGCCTGTGAAAAGGAAGTCTTCCGAGCGTGAGGTCGTGGATCTTGTTGCCTCCGAGCGTAAACTAAACACCACCGGGCGTGGGACCATAGGTTAGTATCTGCTAAGCGTGAAGTCGTAGGTTTGTAGCCTCTCGAGCATAAAAGCTACTGAGCACAAAAGGCATCCGGGCATAAAACCATAGACTTATAGCTTGTGAGCGTAAAACCGTAGATCTGTAGCCGTCGAGCGTAGAAAGCTCTTTAGCGTAGAACCGCGAATCTGCTTTGTACAAAAAACTCTTCGAATTTGCTGACTGTCCGTCTTTCGAGAGTAGTGGGTTGCCGTAGTACCCAATCATAATCGAATATTAATCTGCGAGATTTGGTTAGGGTCTCGAGGAATCCGTCCGAGGATTCGAGGAGTCGATCCGAACCCTATATATACCCCGAGATTTTTGCGAGAAAACTTTTCATCCGTCTTCTGCGAAAGAGAGTCTTCATCTGTTCGAGTTTTTTCTCCGTTGCTTCTCCGAGCACTCAGAGTCTTCAGAAATGGCGCCGAAGCAAACCCCCTCCGCTAAGGGAAAGAGTGTAGGTTCTTCTTCTCATTATTCCGTCCCGGCGAGGGAGTCTTCGGTCGGGCAAGGCGAACTTCATTCTGAGCAAAGTATCCCGCCGACGAGCAGCGCTCCCGGCCTTAGAGGTAGAGCCTTTTGGATGACAAAGAACGACGAAAAATCCTTCGCACACGTTGAACGTGACCGCGCTAGGTCGTCTTCTGTGCTGACAGCCTCTTTGAGGAAGATGATGCACGAAGATATTTTCATCTTTTACGCCCACATTTCTAATGTGCCAGCGTAAGGGCTCCATCGTTTTTCCATTTCTGGGCGTAACAGCTCCGACTGCCGAAAACTTGGTGTATACTATAAAATTTTAGTTTTTACGTCTGGGGACGGAACCTCCGGCGTAATAACTAGAATTTTTGGTAGCCCGGCGTAAAGCACGGATCGTACGCTGCCAGTTACGTCTCTGGATGAGACTTCCTGCGTAAAATGGCCAAATTTGTACAGTCTTGGCGTAAAGCACAGACTGTCGTTTCTTAGTCCTCATGCTGCAAGATTTGTAATGAATGTTTTTCTCGCACTTTTGCAGTTAATTTGGGTGAGTCTGCACTGGCCGAGGTGATGGGTTCCGCTGCCGGGATGCTGCACTCAAACTATTTGGAGGATCTGTCCCACGTGGCATTTCCTATCTCCGGGCCCCAGTATCCTGAGGGAAGGGAGCTTTTGATATCAGCTCAGGGCGAGCGGACGCTGTTGAATATGATTAGCGGGGAGCCCCTGACGTATATAGACGGGGAGCAGTACATAAAGCTAGCTTTTCTCTTTGGGGACATGATTGATAAACGGTCCCAGACGAAGCCAAAGAGAGAACCTTGGATATTTCTTGCCGGGAACCTGGTTTTGTACCTGCCAACGATGCCGAGGAATTATCCCATCTCGGCCTTCTTCCATGCGATACACCCTAGGAGGATGTCGTGGACCCTGACGCCCGATCTTTACGGCAAACCGGGGAAGATCTTTCATCTGAAAGGAGCTGACCAGGGGTCATTTGTCAGCCGTCCTTCTGGCCTCGTGACGTCGTTCAGGGGACTGTGCCCGGGCAGTGCCCCGAGCGAAGATAGTCTAGTGATCCAGCCGGTCTAGTTGTCGACTTTCTGCAACGACTTTATGGGGCGAGAGGGAGTATATCCCAAGGAGAATCCTCGATGCAACGGGTGGATCACTCCAACAAACCGTCGATGGGCTTGCCTAGTTGACTGGGCCTTGAAGCACTGTCAGAGAGAGCTGGAGTGCATTGGGCTATATGTCGCTGTGAGCGCGACCAGTGTTGGGTTGCCTCCTAACCCTAACCTGTACTTGGCACTGATGGAGCGATACATTTCGCTCACCGGGACTTTCGCCACTCCGCTGGGGGAGTTGGGATTGGCCCTCCATGAGATGGCAGTAATCTCGAGGCTGCCGATGGGGGATACCCCCTATGAAGAGTATGTCCCCACCAACCGGGAGTTAGGGGATTCGGACCCTTGGGTAGTAGAGGTATATCAGGAGCTGATGTGCCACTACTTTGCGTGCACTGCTTTTTATGACGAGCCTTCTGATTTGGCCCATACCACCAAGTGGACGTCCTACCTCTTCTTCCACCGGGCCAGGGCCGCTAAGCCGAAGAAAGTTTCGGGGGGCAAGGATGAGCCCGTAAATTGTTTGGGCATGCTTAGTGCCCAGGTCGTCGAGGCTCTTATGGATGACGCCAAGGCTCCGGACCAGATTCTTGACGACGGGGTAGGAAAGCATCCCGAAGGCACTAAGGCCTATAGCTACTTGAGGCGTTGCCGCAGGCCTCTGTCTAAGGAAGCCCAACTGGCCGGTTTCCTCTCCATATGGCTGCGTCGGGTGGTGGTGCCCGGCACTGCATCTGCGGACCGCATTCACCGGAACATCCTGTGGCCTGCGGTGCGTCTGGTGTTTGGGGCAAGACTGGGCTTGCTCCCTGCTATGGTGTGCCGTATACAGGCTGGCCTAAGAGCCATGACTGACGGGCTGCTCGCCGATGAGACTCGGCGTGAAAGCTTTCCTCGGGTAAAATTACCATACCTGTATTTGATGGGATGGTTAATTCTGCACAACCCTCGGGTGATGTCTCCTGGCTCCGGAAGTAGCTCGGGGGGTAGCTTCCTGCTGAATTATAAGGACTCTCCCTGGAATGTGAACACCGTTTTAGACTGTAGGCTGACACTGGGCCTCAGTCATGGCTGGAAGCTCCTTTGTATTGTCCCCTCTGTACATCGCAATCAATCGGGGATCAGGCTGGAGGATTTAGGTGGAGAGAAGACCAATCTTTCTCCGGAGGCTTTCAAATGGTTGATCTGCATCAGGCCCTCCCATTTGTTGTATAGAAGTGAAGACCATTGCTTCTTCGAGCCTTACTTGCCTAGTCGGTTTGCCAGGCAATTTGGGTACGACCAGTTGCACGTGGGCAATGCCGTCACCAGCTTCAGGTCCAGGGACGGACTCATCGATGGAGCCAGAGGATGGCGATATTTTATCATGGGATGCACTGGAGCAATCTTTACCGTACCGATCGTCACACCCTCTACGGAGCTGCGCATCTTACATTCGTATACCCAGTTCTACGTGGCGGTTAACACCTTCCATCGTAATTTTGACATGCGTGGGAGTTTTAGGCTGCCGTCTTCCACGCCTGGAGGGAGAGTCAAAGTCCCTTCGGTTTCTCCTGACGAGGGTGAGGAGTTCGCTACTCCTGATGAGCCGTTGGTGTCGGTGTCGAGGTGTGAAGTGCCTCTGCCTGCGAGGGCCTTGGTAGTCTCTGGGAAGCGAAGGGCAGCTGCTCCCAAGGAGGTTTCTTCTCGCAAGAGGAAGAGGACGGTCAATCGTTCTCTTCGAATTTCTGGTATCGAGGCTCCTAGAGAGGAATCTGCTGTTTCGCCTGTCGAGGATGTTTCCTTGATCGGAGGTTCCTCGCCTTCTAGGGAGGGACCTTCAATTTCGGCTGGCGGTGCCGGGACACTTCGTCTTGAGGATGCCGTCGCCGCTACTGCCTCCGGTAGTGGTACGAGATTGCCGGTGTAGCCGAGGCAGATGGGAGAATCTTCCCTTAGACCAGCAACGGATGAAACCCCTGCCGTGTCCGTGAGCATGCCTGGCGAGGTTCCAGCTGACGAACCTCGATTGCGTCTTGGTGGAGGCTTGGTAGAGCTCCTGGCGATGTCGGTTGGCCCACCCCCTTCTCCAGGTATGACAGTTCATATTACGTCATTAAGGCGTTATTTAGCTACATCGGCTGCAGATGTGCCGTATATGCCGCTGGCCATGGGTAAATGTCATCTTTTAGGTCTTCTTTTTAGAAAGAGTACCATCATATTGATATCAACTCCCTTGTCCTCTTCCCAGGAGATGGCGTCCACGGGGAATACAGCTTTGAAGCATCTTCTGGCTCTGCTCCGGCTCCTGGTGATGACACGGAGGCGTTCGACTTTGAGGAGGAAGTATCTTCGGGGGCCGGTTCGCCTGTTGAAGAGGCTTTGATATCCCAAGAAGAAGAAGAGCCTGTCATTGCGACTACTTCGGTAGACGTGCCTCTTTTGGTTGCACCACATGTCGAGGCGACGGTTGTGACCACTTTGCCTGTAATTATTCCTGGAGGGGGACTTGCCAATGCTGCGGCCACTCCTGGCGCCCAATCGGATCTAGCTGCGTTGACCGAGCAATATACCAGCGTCTTCTACGCTACTTTGAAAGCGCTGATACCGATGGTGCTGAAGGGGAATCTGAGCCTCGAGCGCCTGAAGAAGTCCTCTCGGATTCCGATAGAGGCGATCCAGGATTTTGACGGCACCGGGATAGCTGATGCCCTGGAGGCGATGGTTAATGGTTTGGAGCAACCCATTAACGAATATCTGCAGCTAACTCGGGGCGGTATTGAAGCTGAGGTCCAGTCCAGATATGACTTCATGACTGCGCGGTTTGCCAAACAGATGGAAAGCTTAGATAAACTCGTTCAAACACGTCAGCTGGAGATGGACGAAAGAATGACCGTCGCGGAGGAGGCCCTTGCCCTTCAGCTGAAGTGCCAATCTGAGCATGAAGGGAACGTAGCGAGGGCTCGCAAGTTGAGAGAAAAGCTCGCTCAGGCGGAGGAGTGGGCTTCCCAGTCGTTGGCAGGTCTAGACGTAGCGACTGATCGATTGAGCGCAGCGCGACGGGATCTGGATCGTACAGAAGCTGCCCGTGCGGGGGTTCGTCGGGCGAGGGCCGAATTGTCCCTCAGGGGAGACAACGAGGCACGGTTGGAGCAGGCCCGCACTGATGCCTTGGCCTGCAGGGATGAGAGGATAGCTGTACTGGCGCAGCAGATTCACGATCTGACCGCTCCCCCACAATGATGTACCCTTTCTTCTTCTTGCTTCCCAGTGTAATTCTGCTCTTTCTTGAGAATAAAGCGAACTCTTTTCTGACTTTGTGGACCCATCATTTCGGAATGTAAATGACAGGTTTGGGTGAGAGTGATATCAGAGGTAGTATGGACGTGATAAACTCTCAAGAAACCCTAGCAGGACATATTTATTCAGAGGTCATACGGACATGATAGAATATGCTTTGACTAAGGCTGTAGGCGAGATACTATCAGAGGTGATATGGACATGATAGGCTCTCAAGAAACTTTAGCAGGACACATTTATTCAGAGGTCATACGGACATGATAGAATATGCTTTGACTAAGGCTTTGGGTAAGATACTATCAGAGGTGATATGGACATGATAGGCTCTCAAGAAACTTTAGCAGGACACATTTATTCAGAGGTCATATGGACATGATAGAATATGCTTTGACTAAGGCTTTGGGTAAGATATTATCAGAGGTGATATGGACATGATAGGCTCTCAAGAAACTTTAGCAGGACACATTTATTCAGAGGTCATACGGACATGATAGAATATGCTTTGACTAAGGTTTGTAGGCAAGATACTATCAGAGGTGATATGGACATGATAGGCTCTCAAGAAACTTTAGCAGGACACATTTATTCAGCGGTCATACGGACATGATAGAATATGCTTTGACTAAGGTTTGTAGGCAAGATACTATCAGAGGTGATATGGACATGATAGGTATTGCATTTCCAAATTAGTCGAACGCATCTATTCAGAGGTTATATGGACATGATAGAATACGATCCAACTAGTTTTGTTTTGGAAGTAGTTTTGTCAGAATTAAGGTTTTCGCTATATTCCAATTGAGCAGAGGAGGTTAAGCATAGTACCTTTTCAGGAATTTGCCGTTGATAGGAGCCATTAACAGGTCTTCATTAGGCTGGGCTAACCTGTAAGCGCCATTTGAGAACGTTGTCTCGACCACATAAGGACCTTCCCATTTGGGCTGGAATTTGCCTTTACTCCTGTGGGTAAGAATCATCGGCCTTCTTACGGCTAGAACTAGCTCGCCGACTTTGAACACTCTTTCCTTTACTTTATGATTGAAAGCTCTGGAAATGCGTGCTTGGTAGAGCGCAATGCGCTGCTGAGCTTGAAGGCGTTTCTCGTCTAATCCTTCTAGCTCCTGAAGTCTTAAAAGGTCGTTCTTCTCTTGAGTCAGCTCGTTAGCCACGGCTATTCTGAGTGACGGGATCTGGACTTCAATGGGGAGAACTGCTTCGCTCCCGTAGCCCAGTGAGAATGGAGTACAACCTGTCGGTGTTCGTACCGTTGTGCGATATGCCCAGAGGCATTCGCCCAGCTTCTCATTCCAATCTCTCTTGTTTGAGGAGACGAACTTCTTCAAGAGTTTGATAATGGTTTTGTTGAAAGCTTCCGCCAAACCATTAGCAGCTGGATAATATGCCGTAGAGACAACATTATGTATCCAATTTTTATCGCAAAATCGATGAAACGCTTGACTGATGAACTGAGGCCCATTGTCGTGAATTATCCTCCGAGGTACCCCGAAGCGATAGATGACGTGATGCTTGATGAAGCTGATCACATTAGACGCCTTTACCTCAGCAAGAGGGATCGCCTCTGCCCATTTGGAGAAGTAATCCGTGATGGCCAGTATGAACTGGTGACCCCTGGAAGAAGACGGGTGAATAGGACCAATGACATCCATACCCCATGCTTCGAAAGGCCAGGATGCAACCGTAGGATGTAGATATTCAGACGGTTGATGTATGAAGTATGCATGGACCTGACAGGCCTTGCATTGTTTTGCATAGCTGATCGCGTCTGTGATCATAGTGGGCCAGTAGTAACCCATTCTCCTGATACGATCCTGTAGCTTAGGGCCGGGTTGATGCGCCCCGCATATGCCGTCGTGAGCTTCACGGATGATCAGCTGTGCCTCGTCGTCAGAGAGGCATCTCAATAGCAGTCCGTCATAGGTCCGGCGATATAGGCATTGTGAAGATGCATCGAAGTAGAAGCGTAAGGATCGCCTCTTGACGGAAACTGCTTCTTTAGGGTCTTCCGGCAAGATTCCGTATGCCACGAAATCTATGAAAGGACTCTTCCAATCTCGTCTGGGAGGATCGCCGTATGCAGCGTAGCTGCGTCTTATGTGAGAGTTATTTTTCACACAGAATAAATCTCTATTAAGAAGGATCACCGAATCCTGCCTTCTTATAGGGGTAGTTAAATCTGCGGCTAGACTGGCTAGGGCATCAGCTTCAAGATTCTGGGATCGAGGTACATGCTCCAGGAAGAACCCTTTGAATGTCACGGCTATCTCGACCGTTGCTTGGTGATAGGGGATGAGGTCTGGATTCCGGACTTCATATATTCCTCTGACTTGATTGACGATAAGCAGAGAATCACCGAAAGCTTCTAGGGATTCGACCCCCAGCTCTTTAGCGACTTTGAGCCCGATTAACAGAGCGTTATACTCTGCCACGTTGTTGGAGCAGGGCTCGTTGAGAGAGTATGCCCGGTAGATGACGAGTTTGTTGGGAGTAACCAGGACGATTCCTACTCCTGAGACTACACTTTTCCTAGGACCAGTTCTGGAGGCACCATCAAAGAATAGTTGCCATGCGTCACTTTCCGTCGCAGAATTACATTCTGCAACTTCGTCAGGGATGTCCTCGTACAACTTGGAGGTCTTCGAGATTGGATGAGCAGCTAGGAAGTCGGCCAATGCTTGGCCTTTGATGGACTTCTGAGGGACGTACACCATGTTATATGGTGTTAACATCATCGCCCAAGTTGCGAGTCGGGAATTAAGAGCACTTGGCTTGCTCATTAGTACTCGAAGAGGGTTGATTCTGGAGATGATATGGATAGTTTGGCCGGTGACATAGTGCCGCGTCTTCTGGATAGCAAACATCAGAGCCAAGCATTCTTTCTCCACTGGGTTGTACCGGTGTTCGGCCCCGACCATCATTCTACTTAGATAGTAGATAGCCTGTTCATGCCCTACATCGTTCTTCTGTGCAAGAAGAGCTCCCAGGGAATGGTCCATTGCTCGAACGTATAGGAAGAATGGTCTTCCTACGACGGGAGGCACCAGAACTGGCGGATGAGTGAGGTAGCGTTTGATATCGTTAAACGCTTGTTGACAGGCTTCGTCCCATACGAAGGATACACCTTTCTTCATGAGGCGAGAAAAGGGCTGACATCTTCCGGAGAGGTTGGATATGAATCTCCGGATGTAAGCCAGACAACCTTGAAATCCCCTAAGTTCCCTCAGATTGTGAGGCGATCGTATTTCTACGATGGCTTGGACTTTCTCAGGGTCCACTTGGATGCCTTTGGCGGTAATGACAAATCCCAAGAATTTGCCGCTAGATACTGTCACGCCCCAGTCCCAAAAATATACGGAACTAGGCCACGTGGCATTGGCCAGCTGACACGTCACTAAGGGTTTACCCAATTTAATGGACCCAAAGTAACGTGCTACGCTGTCCTAAAATACTACAAGTCTAATACAGGTAAATCTAATCTCATCCACAGAAATATCAAGAAATATGTGCTGAATATATAGATGCTGAGTCTGAAATGTCATATACAAATTAGATAAAGGCTGGTGGGAACAAACCCACTACAAAAAGATAAGCAACAGCGAAATAAGATAACTAGTGCATCGTCCTCGAGATATATAGCTCCAACTCCAGGTGTACTCAGGCAGACTCTGATGGCATCTCTTCTAACTCCTTCTCAGGGCCTATCCAGTCTCCTGTCCAGGTCCAGGTACTGTGGGGTAGAGTGTCTCAGCTAAACCTGGCAGGGAACCAGGTCCTCAGAGGGACGTAACAAGATACAGAAAAAATAATATGCCATGTATGTAAATACTGAATAAATAAATACAGGGTGCTAACCAACTAAGTGAATGCAATTTGAGACAACCTAGTACGTATGGGAAAGTGTGGCTAGACATATGCTGACGTAATTCACCAATCCGTAGTGACTGGCTAGTATATGCCACATATGCCCCCGTTCAAGGGCACTATACAATTTTCCATCTACGATGAGTATGGTCACATGAATATATATATAACAACCGTATCACTCCGTCGAGTGCGGCCACAGGATAAAGAGGTGGGTGTCCCATACGTTTTTCAGTCGTTCTCCCCGCCCAATGTAACTAATGCTAGTCGTAACCTTCCTGATTTTGTTCTAAGCCGTGATGCACGTCATACGTACTGGTAGCTAATCAACTACGTAAACTTGCATCCCAAAATAAAGAGCAACCTTGTTGCGTGTACCCGTGATAGGGTCTAAGAGGATATTAGGATACCCTCACAGTTGGTGGTAAGTCTGTATAAACTAGTTAATTACACTACGTGTCAACGTACTTGTTGACGGTACCCGAGGCAGTCTCAGATACATACTGTTATATGTAAATTTACTAAAAATGAACATTCAACATTTAATAATTTAAACAATAAAACTTGGCAAGGTATACTTGCCTACTCCCTGATTGTGTTGAAAAACCTGTGCTCACAGTCAATGTTTGAGGGTTCTTGTGACAGGGGGTCACTGACTGTGCTGGAGATGGTTTCTGTTAAAACAGACAGGGTTCGTGAATATCATGGTATAATAAAGAGGTATATATATAATATGTATATATAAATATAGATATAGTATATATAGTAGTATAGTATTATCAGGGTGTATCCACTGATATATATAGTAATATAATATTATCAGGGTGTATCCACTGATATATATAGTAATATAATATTATCAGGGTGTAAACACTGATATATATAGTAATATAATATTATCAGGGTGTATCCACTGATATATATAGTAATATAATATTATCAGGGTGTAACCACTGATATATATATAATAAATTGAAAGACAGTGCAAGAAATTAAATATATATATATATATATATATATATATATATATATATATATATATATATGTATTGTATTATACAGTACTATATTATATAGATAATATATATATATAGATATATATATATATAATAAAATGAAGAGACAGTGCAGGAAATGTAAATACATGTATATATACATATGTACTATATTATCCAGTACTATTATATATAATATATATAATTATATAATACATATATAATTATATAGAGTAATATATATAGATATATATATATATATATAAATATATACATATATATATTTATATATATATAAATAAAATGTAGAAAAGAAAAATACAAAAGTACATAGATATATATATATTTATACTATATAGTATAATATTATATATAATAATATATATAATACCATATATACAATTACATATATATAAATATATATACATATATATATATGGTAATATACATATATACATAAATATATATAAAATAATAATAATAGATATAATAATACATATATATATAGAAAATAAAAAGATGCATAATATATTTATATATATATTTACTGTATATAATACAATATTTAAGTATAATATTACATATATATAATAATATATATGTATGTATAATTATATAATATATATATATATATATATATATATATATATATATATATATATATATATATATACAAATACATAATAAATAAAAAGAAAAATGAAAATTACAGTAATATAATTACATATATATTTATTTACTGTATATTGTATTTCAATATTTAATAAATAAATATATATAATAACATATATATTAATATATATATAATTATATACATATATATACATATATATATACATATATACCTATATATAATAGTATACGTATATACGTATTTTGAGTAGGGGGTATACCTCACTGACAGGGGGGCCCGCGTCGTCGCCGGCGGAGGTCAGGCGGAGCTCCGGCGAGCTACGGCGGCGGCTGCAGCAGCAGCTGCAACAGTCAGCAGCAGCAGCTGCGGGGGCTACTGCGGCCAGCGGGGTGGCGGAGGGGGCGGTGCAGGCGGATGGGTGGACGGAGGGGAGGGAGGCGAAGGCCCTAGTGGTGGTGGCGGAGGTCGGGAGTGGCCGGAGTGGCGGTGGGGGACGGTCGGAGTGGCTCGGGAGAGATGGGCAGGGTGAGGCGGTGGAGGGTTGCGGGGGAGCTGCCGGCGGCGGAGGGTGTCGTGGGGGGTGTGGCGATGGTGGTTCGATAGAGGAGAGGGTGGCGGAGTAGATGGGGGTGGTGGCGGTGGACTACGGCGGCGGGTGGTGGCGGTCGAGGCGTTCGGGTGGTGGGGTGGTGATGCTGCTGTTGTTGGTGATGGTGGTGTAGCCGAAGCTGGCGGCGGGTGGCAGAGGCTAGGGCGGTGGTCCGGTGGCTGGGGAGGAGGCCAGAGGGTGACGACGCGTCCGACGGAGGTCCGGCGGAGGGCGGTGGCCTGAGGGAGGGTTGTGGGGTGTTCAGGTGAAGGGGGAGGGAAGTATATATAGGAATTTAGGGTTGGGTATTTTTGTAAATAGTTCAAATGTTTAAGGGTAATTTAGTAAATAAGTCAATAAATATCTAATTCAGATATTTTAGGGTATTAATCTGATATTTTGAGGTGGGCCCTATGCCACGTGTCCAGTGCACGTTCATCGGCCAATAGGAAAGTGCCACCTCGCGCTGTAATTTTACAGAAAAACCCCTGTAATTCTGTAAATTGCAGAAAAGTCCTAAAAATTAGAAAATTGTGCAATTACGCAATTTGTCTAATTAAAACACTGATTCCTAAAAAATACCAAATTGCACAAAAATGAGGGGGAAAGCTGGGGGAGTGCTTTGGGATGTGTGGGGGTGAGTCTGGGCAGGGGCAGGGTCAGATTCTTTGGGTGATACGGGTCACCGTATTTATTATTTAATAAATACTGCGCACGGTGTTCACTAATTATTTAGAGGCAGTTAGGGTCATAATTTTTCTACGGTGTCAATACACTAATTGTAGTATATTTAGTGTAGAATATTATCGTATTTTTGTTTGGGCAAAACAGGTGCCTATTGGTCCTCAAATCTCTAGGGGTACAGAGATGGGTAAAGAGCAGAAAATTAAATAGGGAATAAATACGTACGTTTGTAACGATATTTGTGCGACTAAAACGAAGCACAAAACGAAGTATCTGGGAGTTGCACAAAATTCATAAAAATAGTCTAACATGTCTAGGGCAGGTATGTGAACTTGTTTGGGAATAACAGCTAGTGTAATGCTCTTAAATAAATTGGGTAATGGACAGGTGTACAATCTATAGGATATGCAAGCAAAAATAAATTTAAAAAAAGTTCCAATAATTCTAATTGGCTAAAAATAACTTTAAAATACTGAAATCTGGTCGAGGGAGTTTACAGATACACCCAGAAAGGACTTCGTAGGATTCATCTTGAGTTGATATTGGCGCATCAACTCGAACACCGACCTCAAGTCTCGAATGTGATCATCTTTGAGGCGACTTTTGACAGCTATGTCATCTACGTAGCATTCTACCGTTTTGCGTAAATGCTCATGGAATATGTTACTCATAGCTCGTTGGTACGTTGCCCCGGCGTTCTTTAATCCAAATGGCATTACTGTATAGCAATATACCCCCAGTGGTGTTCGAAAGGCGGTATGCTTCTCGTCTCCAGGATGCATCTTGATCCGATTGTACCCTGAGAATCCGTCCATGAAAGACATGCTTTCAAAACCGCAGGTGTTGTCGATCATAATGTCTGTGATGGGAAGAGGGAACTCATCCTTGGGGCAGGCCGCATTCAGATCCCGATAATCGATGCAGATGCGTATTTTCCTATTTTTCTTCATGACTGGGACAACGTTGGCGACCCAGTCGGGATATTGTTCCTCCCGGATGAAACCACAGGCTATCAACTTTTTGACTTTGGCTTCAATGGCGTCCATCATATCCGGGCGGAACCGGCGCTGGTGCTGCTTTACAGGTTTTGAATCGGGCGATATGTTGAGTTTGTGTGTAGCCATCTCTGGATCAAGTCCTGGCATATCCTCATAATTCCACGCGAAGACGTCGATGTATTCTCTTATCAGTTGAATAACTTCTTCCCTTTCGGCTGGAGAAAGATTGTTACTGATAAATATCGGCCTCGGTGAGAGTTCATCCCCAACGTCGATCTGGATAACTTCATCTTCAGTGGGAGGTTCTCTTTGCTCGAAGCGGAACTCCCATTGTGTATCCATCTATTGAGCCCAAGAGTCATTTTCAAATGGCTCAGATTCTGGCTCGTCTGCTTCGAAGGGATCTGTCACTACCATATTTACTGATAATGTTTGTTCGAGAGCATCAGGTGAGTCGGAGGGTGACGAGCCGTCCTGATAGGAGGAAAGGACATTCTCGCTTGATTTGGAGGAGGCGGCATACCCTAACCCGAAACGAGTCTGTTGATAGCGGGGATTGCCGAACAGTGGCGTTCGTCTGCCCTTTCCGTAGTTGAGGCCTGGCTTCCGCTCCAAGTCGTAGCCCATGTTTTGCATGATCCTCAATGCATGTGGGCTGTATTGGTGGACCTGCATTTTCCCAGTATCGTTATCGAGAGAATCCTCTTGGACAGTCGGTTGATTGCGCACGCGGCCAAAGACTATTGTACGCTGATTGCCGCTGGTAGGCGGGACAAGGAAGATAGAGTCCTCTTGCGGTCCATACGTTGTGACGACGTTGGACGATGATGCTACCTCCCATATGTACGGGTGATAGGAATTCATAGCTGTCAAGAAGCTCTGTGCTAACGTTTCTATATCGTCATGGGGAGAGGATTCCTGGTTCGGCATCAAAGCGTTGATATACTGGAAAAGAGGATGTTTATTATCATCTGGGGCTCGGTTCCTGGTTGCATTTACATCAGTCGGCTGCTCGTGGCGCCGAAGGTCGATGACCAAGGGAGAAAGCTTCTGGTTCAAAGTGATCGCGAGAGGATCACCCCCTTTTCCTGACCTGGGCTTGTTCAGGTGGATAGCCATAGGTTTCATGGCTCTTGGACGAGTGGTTCGTCTTTTTACCCTGATTGACAGGGGTAGTGTAGCAGAGGGTTCTTCTGGCTCCCGGTGGGATTCCTTCTCTGCCTCGTCTAGCACTTCTTTCGTGTGATCCTGAGAGTACAACACGGCATCGGAATAGTAGGATTCTACTCCTTTAAACGGGTTTAGGTCAGCAACCTCCGTTTGTACTGTTCCTTGTGCGTCTACATACTTAAGGCATTGATGTAGAGTTGAAGGAACAATGTTGTGGTCGTGGATCCACGGTCTTCCCAGCAAAATGTTGTAGGATACCTCTGAATCGATGACGTAACATGTGGCTACCGATCTGAGGTTGCCAATTTGAATCCTCAGGCAAATTTTTCCCAAAGGTTTGCTCTTTCCAGCGTTAAAACCCACGATTGTGGTGGTGGTGAAAGCTAATTCGCTAGTAGGAATCCTCAGCGGCCTGAGCAGACTGTGGGAGATTAAGCTGATTGACGATCCCGGATCTATGTGAATCCAGTCGACCTCCATGGAACCGATGTACCCGATGTAATAGAGGGGCCTGTCATGCCTGTTATGTTTCAATAGCATGTCGTCCTGAGTAAAAGTGATATTTGGCACCACCTCCATCACACTGTGGCACTGGGGACATGCCACTGGTTCTTCGTCGGGGGACTTGAGCTGGGTCAAGCATGCCTCCGCCTGCATTAGTGCTTCACTCAGGGCTAGACGAGTGTCTTGGGAGAGCCTGAGTAGCTTGAAGATGGACAGCCTGGCTGGTGTATTAGCCAGTTGGGCCAGGATGTCGAAGTTGTATGGCTTCTCTAAACCTTTGTTAGGGATGTTTCTCACAGGTTTATCAAAGCGAACTTCTTTCTGCTTCCCCTTGTCTGTTGGAGTCGGCCTTGCAGGATCGGTCTCTGGCATGACGGACTCGGGTCCCGAAGGTTTGGTGGCTGAAGTATCCGCCGGTGCACCTTCCTGATTTGTTTCGTAGTCATTGAGGTAAGCTCTCCCTGAACGGGTTGCGGCTAGTACCTCGTCCTCGTCTGACGGTGAAGAAGTCGCAACCATATGGCATGGTTTGCATTTGGAGTTCTTTCTAGACGCAGCTCTAGTAGCATTAGACTCCTTCTCGAGTTCTGGCACCAAATCCGGATGAACCCACATGATCTCGCCCTGCCGGGTGGTTAGGGGTACCAGGTCGTGATTTTAACCCCTAGCTGGAGGGAGATTGACGATGTTCATCGTGGTCCGAGAGATAGGCGCAACACCATTCGGGACCTCCTGGGGAGGCAGATTGCCAAACTGTAGAGAGATCATGTTGGCTGTGACCGTCTTCTCAGTGTTGTGCAGAGTTATGGCTTTGGCATCGATCAAACCCTGGATCTTCCTTTTCAGTATGTAACACGCCTTTGTCGGGTGGTGCACATATCTGTGGAAGATGCAGTATTTGGGGTCGTTAGTACTGCCGACTTCTTGGGGCCGCTTCAACTCCGGAAGGGTGATCTTGCCACTTTTGACGAGATATTCGAATATACTTGGGATATCGTCATCGTCGAAGGAGTAGACTTCGGCAGGCCTGGCAGTCCCGGGTCTGGTTTGCGTGGTTGCCGCAATCTTTGGTCTGGACGTGTTAATTGCCAGAGCTTCTTTCCCTTTTGGACCACGAGGATGGTCGCTGCTAGGAGATAACTTCTTGCCTCTGTCAGAGGCGGAGATGATGATGCCATTGTCGTGCGCCTTGCGACTGTTGTCTTCAGCGGCTACGGCCGAGAGGATGAACGAGGGCCAATCACGGAACTGATATGGTCCTGTGAACACCGAGACCACGGAAAGGAGGTTTTTCCTGCAGATGTCTACCAACGCAGAGTCTGGAACTCCTGGAGGCATCTGTAAGGTGGCCTGACAAAAACGCTCGATGAAGGTGCGAACGTCCTCTTTTTCTCTTTGCTTGACTTCGATGAGAGAGGACATGGACATGTCCATTCCTCCCTCGTAGAATCGTGTGAAGAATAAAGCTTTGAAGTCCTCGAAGGAAGTGATACAGTTGTCCGCCAAGCTACGGTACCACTGATAGGCTACTCCTGAGAGACAACCTTTGAACACCCGAGTGAGGAGGGCGTCGTTCCCTTGCAGCAACACCGTCATCATACTGAAATAGTTCATGTATTGACTTGGTGACGTTTTCCCCTCGAACAGGGCCATGGTCTGAGGTTTGTACCTCGGAGGGAAAGGGACCTCTTCCCAGATAGCTGGGTAAGGCTGGTTGATTTCCAGTTTCTTGAGCTGATCTTTGTGCTTCAAGGCGTCAAACTGGGCTTTCAACTCCCATACTGCCTGCATCGGATTTTTAGCCGAAAGCGGGATTACGGAGTGGTGTGGAGTTGGTTGTACCGTGACTCCAACGGGAGACAATATATTCTCCGAAAGTGGGGGAACTGGTGACTCTTGATCTAGAGCAGGTTCTTGGCTTGGATTAGATGGTGGCAAGTCCACCCCTATACGTATCTGAGTTGGCCGGATCGACGCTTGAGCCATGGCAGTTGCGTGCTGGGTTAGCATCATCTGGTGCATGTTTTCCATCATGGATTACATTTGTTTCAGAGATGTCTCCAGCGTAGTGATGCGTTGCTCCGCGTTTCCTGATGGTGAAGCCTCCTCGCGTTCATCTTCAACGGCGTAAACTCTCATCTCCCTGGGTGTCATTGAAGGATTAGTATAGGTCGATGTAGAAGTCGACTCTACACTTTCAGCATCTGATTCGGGGGCCTGGCGGTCCTCGGCGTCGGAATCAGAAGAGGACGAAGCTGGTCGTCGTGATCTTGCACGAGTGTTTTGGAACACCCCGGCTTCAGCGTTTCTGAGGAGCTCATTGAACCTCCTTCGGCTCGGAGGCCTGGAGGGATGACGTCTTGAGTTCGAACCTCGTCTAGGCATGTGTGAGGCTATGTTTACAGATGCATGCGCGGGCTCCTTTTCCTGAAAAGACAGAGAGTAGCTTAACCGGTCGAAAACCGGTCGTCTTGTTTTAGAGCAGCAACAGTTAATCACAACTCTATGGCTATTGCAACAGTGCTCGCCAGGAGGCGTAATAGACATATTCGAAGGTTCCCTCTCTTTACGCTTCTGGATTAGATATTTGCACAGGTCAGAAGGAGTTGCAGAAGAAGATGATTGTTTGTTTCCTCTGCTCCCATCAGTGGTCATGCGGAGGTTGGGCACCATGGCTCTTGCTGTGCCACCTGTGTACAACAGGTTGGTCGTCTAGGTGGCGGATAACCCCCGGGGAGGTTGTCTTCCCGCAAATTGAGCTTGCACTGCGCCGAGGGACTTCGCCTGGCGTATTTTGGAGATTTGCTCAGGCTGGCGTGAAGCTGAAGAGGTCCTCAGTCGGCCATCGGCTTCTCGTGTAATCCGGAGGGTATGCAGATTGTTCCTTCGCTGGCGTAAGGGCCGAGAAGTTGCGTATTCTGTCGCTTGTTTTCCCTCGCGGAGATCACAGCGCTCATCTGGGTCCCCGTAGAGGTCAGATGTCGTCTTGTGCGCGGAGCGTGACCTGTCCTTCTGATTTGGCGCTAAGACATCATCAGAAGTTTTGTCTGTACCGCGCATAGCGGGAGACTGTTTTCTGTGCGTAAAGCGCAGTGGATACTCCTGGGTCAGCGCTGAGGCTTTGCCCGAAGTTTTGTCTGTACCGCGCGTAGCGGGAGACTGGTTTCTGCGCGTAGAGCACAATAGATACTTCTGGGTTAGCGCTGAGGCTTTGCCCGAAGTTTTGTCTGTACCGCGCATAGCGGGAGACTGAATTTTACGTGCGGGGCACGGAGGGAGCGATGCTACAACCTCATTGGTCGGAGAGATCGGAGAGATCGGAGAGTCCACAGGAATGGTAGAGGATGTCTTGGGCATCCAGACCTTGCGTAGCTTCCTGTTGTCTTGGACGGAGAGAGGGTGAGAGCTACCCCTGGTTCGAAGCATGTCTTCGTCGGCAGACTGGTCGAACTGGACGACCAGTGTCTTCTTCGCGGTTCCTATAGATACCGCATCATGTTGAGCAATTACTTCCTCATCAGAAGAGAAAGATGTCCCCAGCAGAGTCGCCATCTTGTTTGTGGTAGAAAATGAAAAGAATGAAAGATGTATTCAAGATGGGGTTTACACAGGACCCGTGTTCTTTTGTTTACAAACAAACTTGTACAATGTAATCCTATATGAGGATGTGGGAGTACAATTTATTTAATCTGGGTATAAATTGCTATAGGTGTCTGATCTGCAGTCGATCACTTTAGCCCTTGGACCACACGATGGTGAAGAAGTGCCGTAGAAGACAGGAAGCAGCCTCGGAGGTTGCAGAAAAGGGTGGATGCACGATGCCCCGGTCGCCGATCCCTATCCTTTGCCTGAGCTCCGGGTTCCTCTCTCTCTCTCTCTCTCTCGATCTCCTCTCTCCTGGCTCGATCTTCAATTGTTCGACCTCTTCTCTGAGTCTTCAATTATTCGATCTTTCAATTTGTCGACCTGTTCCTCTGTTGATAGAGGTCTCTATTTATAGAGTTTTAGTGACAGTGACCACTCAGTTGGTGTAAAAACCGAGGAGTGGACAACACAGCACCCTTTTACACGACGGTTAAAGTAACCAATGCCTGCGTATGGATGATCTTTTGAATGAGCGTATGACGCGGGTCCAACTAAGAGACACAACGCGTACAATTGCTACGAAGATCACGGCGTAAAAGCCACGCAGGTAGGTATCCCCCGTGTAGAAGAGGTGGGCGTAAAAGCCGATGTCTGTCACCGTGGCATAGAAGCCAAGTAGGCATAGAAGCCGGGTGGGCGTAGAAGCCCGACGGCATAAAAGCCGGGTGAGCATAGAAGCTGAGGAGGCGTAGAAGCCATCAGGGCACAGAAGCTGAACGGACATAGACGCCACTGCGTAACGTGCTTGGGGAGGCGTGGAAGCCGAGAGAGCATAGAAGCTGAGGAGGCGTAGAAGCTGAGGAGGCGTAGAAGCCATCTGGGCACAGAAGCTGAACGGGCATAGACGCCACTGCATAATGTGCTGAACGCTGACGTAGACGTCCTTTAGCCGGAATCACGGCTTTTGAAGATATTATCAAATCCCTCGCATTAAATGCAGAGATCTGCCATCATTTTGTGCATTAATTACGAAGACGTGTTCTGAGGGCCTGCCACCATTCAGGGACGTGCCTCGAGCCATGTGTGGAGAACAGCTTTTAACGTGGCAGTCTGTTTGTCTTCCGCGGGGCGTAGATGGCTCTCGTTCGCCTGTATGGAACAAGGCAGTGTATCCCTTTGTATGCATAAAAGCAGTTTATGCAAAGGGGATGTCACTAAACGTCGATTTGGTGACTCTTTTATCAAATCTCTTGCATTAAATGCAGAGATCCGCCATCATTCTGTGCATTAAATGCAGAGGCGTATTTTTGAAGGCCCGCAGCCCTTCTGTGCGTCAGTCGTGCCTCGAGAAGACCGCTACCGCCTTGTGCGCCAATCGCAGAGACGTGCCTCGAGCCCTACGCAAAGTGCATCTTTTGACGTGGCAGGCAGTTTGTCCGCTGTGGAGCGTAAACAGCTCACGTATGCCCGTGTAAAACAAGGCAGCATATCCCCTTGTGTATGTTACGTAAGGGAGATGGCGGTGACTGACAGCCTGGGTCGTAGTACCGTGCCATCATTATAGCCGTCGTCTGGGTAGCCGAGCCGTATCCCTTTGTCAGAAGTTCAGACGTCAGGTTCATTGCAGGGTCTGACAGGTTCATCTCGGGGAGCACGAAGCGTTCCTCGTACGCTTTAATACCGCATTTGAAAGCGGATGTGTTTTACGCCATATAGGCGACGAAGCCCTTCTGCTCTACGCTCTGAGGCGGCCTGGACATACTGCACTTACGCGGGTGGTCCTGAGAAGCTCTTGTCTTGCCTGCTTGGTGGCTCTGAGGTCATCTCTTTACGCTGCCCCGCACCAATAGGTTGCGTATAGTCATCCGGCGTATTTTTTATGCTTCTACAGTCATCAGCTCCACAATCCTGAAAAAATCCTGAATAAATCTCCGATAATAGCCTGCCAGTTCAAGAAAACTTCTAATCTTTACTACTGAACTCGGGGTAGACCACGACTCAACAGCTAAAATCTTCTTTTGGTCTACTGAGATTTCGTCTCCAGTAAACACATGCCCGAGGAATTCAACCTTATCAAGGAAGAATACACACTTTGAAAGCTTGCCATATAGCTTCTCCTTCCTGAGGGTCACCAGAACTATTCTCAAGTGCTTCTCATGCTCCTCCGGGGTCTTCGAATAAATCAGTATATCATCAATAAATATTACTACAAACGGATCCAAGTACTGATGAAACACCTTATTCATCAGGTTCATGAATATCGTTGGAGCATTGATCAACCCGAACGGCATCACCAAGAACTCAAAATATCCATACTGAGTCCTGAAAGTTGTCTTTGGAATACCTTCCTTCTTCACTTTCACCTGGTGGTACCCCGACCTCAAGTCTATCTTCGAGAATACCTCCGCTCTGCTCAACTGATCAAACAAATCTTCAATCCGCGACAACGGGTATTTGTTCTTGATAGTGAGATTGTTCAGTGCCCTGTAGTCAATACACATGCATACCGACCCATCCTTTTTTGGTACAAATAATACTGGAGCACCCCATGGTAAAAAACTGGAGCGGATGAAGCCCTTGTCCAATAACTCATCCACCTGCTTCTTCAACTCTGCCAGTTCGTTGTTGTTAACTCTATAGATGTAATATAATATTAGCTCTGCACCTGGCACCAAATCTATAGTGAACTCCACATCTTTGTCCGGTGGCAACCCCGGCAACTCCTCCGGAAAGACATCCATATACTCTGTAATTAATGGATGTGGCGGCTCTTACTCTTCTCCTAAAGCTCCATAGGATCTCCTTCGTTCTGCTCTGATGCTCCTTTGACGCTCCTCTGACGAACTCAAACTCTGGCTCTCCTGGTGTTTGGAAAAAAACTATGTCTCCACGATAATCGATACTAGCATGATGCCTACTAAACCAATCCATCCTGAGTACTATATCGTAGCTCGGAAGTGGCATTACGAGTAGACATACGCCCAACTCTCAGCCTCCCAAAGAAACTCTTCGGTCCTTACAAACATCACTGACCAGGATAATGCCACCCCAGTCATGATCTTGTAAGTCCTCGCCAACGGTTCAAACTCAAGATGATGTTTCAGAGCAAAAAATAGAGATACAAAGATATGTGAAGCACCAAAATTAAATAAAGCATGAGTTAGAAAGGAATCAAGATAAACTAAACCTGAGATAACATTACCGACTGGCTCCTCCTCCTCGACGGTAAAGGCAAAAACATACTCATGTCGCTGGGCACCTCTCTGCTACTGCTGGTGCTGAACAAACTGCTACTATTATGGTGGTAGAGGAGGTCCTCTCTGCTGTCTCGCTGGTGGTCTCGTGGGTGCTCTCTGTGCCTGAGCTCCGCCCTAGGCTGGACGAGATAGAACTTTAGGACAAGCTCTCAACTGTTGGTCTCCTGATCCGCAGAATAAGCACTGGCCTAATCTCATCCTGTATGCATCACATCCATGTCTTTGCTTCTTACAGAAAGTTCAAGGAATATTTGGCCTCTGAATCTGAATCTGGTGCATCTGATGTGCCGACGCTCTAGCTGGTCCATGATATTGCTGCCTCAGATGCTGGAAGTGCCTCTGGTGCTGCTGCTAAAAATAAGGCCACTTTATTAGACCCGTGTTGGTACTTGATCCTCATGTGTCCTTTGGCCTCTTAGAGCCAAGCTCTAGATCATCCTCTGCTCGTTGTGCTTGTCTCAGAATCTCCTCGAAAGTAGTGGTGGGATCTCTATTCGTGTGTGATTTGATCTCCCGGTTTAGGCCCTTCCTGAACTTTTTGGCTCTTCCTCTAGGGTTCTGCTCCTCCACAAAGTGACCTAATCTTTAATACTCAGCCACATACTGATCCACCGTCATACCTTCCTGAACAAGGTACTGGAACTGGCTCTCTAGAGATGTCAGAGCCACATCTGAAAAGAACTTTTCCTTGAAGATCTTTTTGAAAGATTCCCAAGTAAGTCCTGGTACTGAGATCCTAGGGTCCGTCCTGAACCAAGTCAACGCAATGTCTAACATCATGCACCCCAATGCCTCTATCTGCAACCTCTCCAGAATTTGTGCCAGCCGCAAGTTTTGCTCAATGTCTTCTATCCAATCATCAGCATAAATGATCCCTTCAGTGAATCTAAAGTCCGTCGGCCCCATCCTCTTGAAGTCTATGATGGTCCTCGATCTCGGCTGCTGTGGGATAAACGGAGGTGGTGCCGTCTGTGGCTGGACTAAGGCGGCTCTCTTAACTGCTGCTAGCGTAATCTGGTGAGCATTCTCAACGCTCTGCCGTATGACCTCTGACTGACGCTGCTGTACCTCCATCATCTGCTGAAAGAGCACGAATATTTGTCTCTGGTCGACTGCGGGTGATGGGGGTGGAAGATCCCCTGGAACTATCGGTGATGTCCTCTGCACCGGAGGTGGAGCACCTCCGAAAGTTGCTGCAGAAATGCCCACTTGGATCGGTGAAGCTGACCTCCGGAATGTAGGTACTAGAATATTGTTTGATGCATGGTGTTGCCCTCATAGGCGATGAAGTGACTGACCATGCTGACATGGCACCTGAGCGCTGGGAACGCGTCTTCGACGGCATCCTGAAGATAGATTGAAATAATGAATCAATATTGAGTATGATACAATATCATCAAAGAATAACAAAATTTATTCAAAGCAACATTCAATAGATAAGGATAGCAAAACTGATATTTGAAAGTGTTTCCTAGTTGTGATTGAGTAAACTCTCAGCCTAAATCATATTTGCTAAAGCAGGCTCGTAGCAGTACTCTAGGTGAGCACAACTACAATATCGCTCTAATTATGATAGTTCGACAGAAGACCTGCATGGGCCACCACTAAAAATATGTCACGACTCACACCCGGATATTCGAGCACGAGTACGTGGGTATGTCCAGCCTACGCTGCAGTATTGGCGGTAGAACGCTGTCTGGGTCAACTCTAACTAACTAATATCTCAATAATATAAATATGGTACTTGTGAATCATCTCAACTCCAAATGGAGGAACAATATGGTATCTCATAATGTAGCTATATTCAATCACAATACAAACTAAGAAAGATAAAGCACGAATGGAATAACGAAGAAAAGAAGCAAGATAGAATCCACAAGTCTGAAATAATATACATGCCATGTCTCAATAACAATCTAAAATAAATCCACCAAAATAAACTAAACCTTCTCAGGATCTAGAACTAAGTCCTCCTGGTCTACAAGAGTATCCTCTAATGGTAAGACCTTTTGTGGCCCATAGAATATAAGACACTGATCTATGAGCCAATCATCTGGAAAAATATATCCAGTCAGGATTGGAGCGAAGTGCATATCTCTGAAAGCAGTTTTAAATACATAATCGAGAATATAAAACAGATAATAGAAAAGAATACAAGATATATAAATATATAAATAAAATAAACTAGAGTGAACATGTAATATACTGGAATGAGAACAAGCAATATGAATATCTGCAATATAAAGGAATAACTAAAATCTAACTAATGTGCCTCAGAATACAAGTTCATTATATGGTCGGTTTAGGTTGAACACAAATATAATAAGGTAACTCGATTACAAGAGTGGTATGTAATCGATATGTACATGAATACACTGAGGCTTTGATCATATAATCTACTCCTACTCCCCCATCCCCAACTAATAACAATGGATCCAATCACGATACGTTACGAACACGAATATGGGCACACTGAACACGAGCAGTGAGTGTACATGAATATAAGCACACGGAACATGAGCAGTGTATGAACACAAAATATAAATAATCAATATCCAATACACACGATAAAATACATGTGAAAGAGTACCCGCTGAATACGGTAGGGGATAACATATTCTAACAGGATCCATGTCGTATCAGTCCGTGAACCACTGTATCGGAATCAAGTATACAGTTCTAGAATATGAGATATATACAATATTATGAAATAAAAACTAACAGATAAATATACTCGTCTGAGGTCCTAATCAAGGTGTCTCTTGATGCCCAAGCTGGTGTCACACAGACCTATATATGATACGTTGCATCAATACAAGATTTTAAAATAAAAATAAGTTAAACTAGTTCAATTCTAAGTCATAAAACCATTTTTAAGTCAAAACAGTCAAACTAGGTCAAACTAGTCAAACTTGGTCAAATTAGGTATGTCTAGGTTGTATGAGTCCAACTCTAGGATATTAGGTCCATACACTATGTAACTAGGCCACACTAGCTAAACTAAGATACTAGGATACAACCAAAATACCGTATCATAGGATACACAAGTTTTTAGATATGAAAATACTGATTTAAATATATACAAGATAATATGTATAGTAATCTTAGCTAACTAATGCAAAGCGGATACCTTGGCTTTGAACCAATGCGTATCTCACTACCTACATACCCATCTTGATACTCAAACCCAATACCTCGAGTATCAACCAATACCTTGACATTACCTTGGTATTACAAGGTAATTCAAATCCTAATATATAGCTCACTACCAATGCACTAACTATATACTAACATTAACTAAACTATTAAAATACTACTAACAACCGAACATACAATACTTATATACATATCTACATATAGCTACTAATCTAATAAGTATGTATATAACTAACTATTAGATAACATGTATCTATATACATAACTACCCAACAAAGCACTTAACTACTACACTATTACAGAACTACTAGCTAACCTTAAAAAACTAACTAAACCACTTACCTAACTAGCTGAACCCCCTGACTTTGTTGTTGTTGCTGTTGCATATGCTTTATGCTGCTGGATGCTACACTGTAGCTCGATGCTGCTGCTTTCCTGTGCTTGCTGCATGCAGTTTGCTACTGCAGTTTCTCATTGCTGCCAGCTAGATACATGCTGAAGCCTCCTTCCTGCTGGATGCTACTACCCTTGATGCAGTGCATAATTTGCTGCATGCCTTGCTGCTGCACTGTCTGCTGGTTGCACTGCTAGCTACCACTATTGTACTGCACTTGCTGTCTGCATAAGTTGTAGTGCTTGCCTTGGCTTGAATTGCTGCTAGGGATGCAGTAGTGTAAACCCCCTCATTTATTTCTATAGATAGTCTGGCATGGGATGGAAAATTTTGGTATAGCAGCAGTTGATTGAGGTTTAGAGTAAGGTTGCAGATGTCTGATCTTTTTTAATTAAACCCTCGACGCACACTACCGTTGTTAAAATATTCGGATCCCAACATCAGCCCATAAATTTTAACAGATTGTTGAACTTTTGACTTGACACGCCAATTTAGGCGCTGGACTTTTTCGTCCCTCAAAATTAAATCCTTTGTGCTCTAAATTAATTGCACAATTTTCCGTATCCAAAATCTCATATTTAATCCCGTATCGCGCACCTGTGTCGTTGCCATCTATTTTGAGCCACCATCTCAACCCGTTAAACCGGACCAATTAAAGGGTCCAAGACTGACACCAAGCAAACACCATTAATGACCCTTGTGTCACTCCCAATTGAGGTCCCATGTGCCTTCATTTAATTTAAGAGAACATGACAATTTATTCTAATTAAATTAGGGATACCAACTTTAACTAATCTTATTTTTAATCCCAATTTAATTCCAATGCCCATTTAATTAAGCCCATGCAAAACACACAACACTTCCTCACCCTACAAAATATCAAACACCAATTCCCCCACCATTTTTTCCATTATTTCATGTGTTTGTGCAAATTCCCAAATTTAAGGGGCTTATTCACAAATATTGCATTAGGTGTCATCCCCTCATTGGCCCAAGCCAATGAAGAAGGCTCACCCTCACCCTTGACCGATTCAACCCAACCCCACTCTCCTCTTGGAATGAACAAATTTTCTTCATGAGAAATATGGGCCATCCATTTGAATTGGACTCATCTTCACCACCCATCCTTCACACACACCCCTATATAATGTCTCTTTCTTCCCTCTTCCCATTGCAGGCCCTAATCCCCATGCCTAGAGAAACCCCCACCCCCCTCTCTCTCTCCTCCCTCTTCCTACTTCACTTCACAGCCAACTCCTCCTATTTTCCCTTCTTCTTCTTCTTCTTCTTCTCCCTCACCACTCCTCCTTCACAACCCGACACCCGATGCACCCCTACTCTGGCCTCCGTCTGCGACTACCTCGGCCACCCTCCACCCCGGCGAGCTCCGCCACCAAGCCCCACTCGGCCAACTCCACCGACCACCCGCATCTCCAGCGCCACCGCTGCCGCTGTCGACCTCACTCCGACGACCCGCTCCACCACCCTCGACCGGTCAACCAACCCAGTCGAACCACCCGCATCGACTGCTACCACCACCTCCGGCCTCCATATCTCGACCATAACCTCCTCCATCTCGACCTCACTTCGGTGAACCACTATGACCACCTTCCCATCACCACCAACCATCCGTGCTGCCATTACCACCATCATCACACTCTCCACCATTCTAACTCGCCTCCCTCCACCAAGCTTTACCTCGACCCATAGCTTAGCCGATCCCGACTACGAACGTGTATCCTCCGCTACCACGAGCAGTCCTCGCCGGAATGCAACTCTACGACACCATCCCATCATCGAGCCTCCCCGACGAATCCTGAGCGACTCACCGCCTCCGCGAGCAGTGAACGTCGGTCCTTCGAACGATTGCATCTTTGACTTGAGGGTGTAGTTCATCGTTCTCCGCACGAATCGGCATCAACCCGGTGCTTCTCCACCTACAAATCGTCAGGATGGATAGCTCATGTCGGAAAAGAAAGAGGAATAAAAGAAAGAAATGGAATAGCAGTAGGTGCTCAAGAGAAGTGAACAGCAGAGGCCCTCTGCCTCCTCGTCGCGGAGCTGTGGACACCTCAGACGGTGGAGCCGACCGGTTCAGTCGATGCATCGCAGCAGCACATCCACTTCTCCGCCGGCCACCTCTGCTACTCTGGCCATCACCACCTCGAGCCTCCCTCGATCACTACCTCCACATCTCCACCCTCCCTCCGGCAACCCACCGTCGACCACAGCAACCACCCCGGCGTGCCTCCACACCGCCACCGAGGTGAACTCTCCCCCTCTCTATGAGTAGTTAAATATTGTTTTTGTCATTTACATATAACTTAGTTAGTTTTAGAGTGGTGTTATATGCATTGAGTTAGGGTCGATGTTATTTATGAATATACATTGAGTTCAGGGTGTGATTGATATAAATTAAGTCTAGGGTTTATGAATGCTAGTTATGAGATTTTAGGGTGTTATATTTAGTCCATGCATATTGATTATTATTGAGGAGCAGGTCTAAGTATTGTGAAATGATGTTGTAATATTAAAATATTGATTAGTATCGAAGAGGAGGATTAATTATTGTGGAATGGTGTTGCGATATCAAAAATATTGAATATTTTTGAGGTACATATTGTCGTAGAATAACGTTGTGCAATGAAAGCATTGATTAATATTAAGAGCTAATATTTTTAATGATGCAACATTGATGGAAATTAAGGAGCGGGTGATTGTTGTGTAGTAGTGTGTAATATTGAACCAATAATCCTTCATTGACGTTTGATGAATAATGATGAAATTAATTGAGTAGTAGTTTTATTGTGAAATGGTAAAGGTTGTATATCATTGAGGGTTTAATAAATAATTATTTATTTATTTCGAGGATGATAATTAATTATACATGTTAACGACTGTGAACACCGGGATAAAACCTGAGGATTGATCATGGCTTGAGATATTGATAGACACCGTGGTGAGATATAAGATTGAGGATTGTCTGATGATAGCATACTGTGATAGATCGTATTAGATATAACCTACCTTGGTCAACCCTCTAGCGTCATGTCCCTATGAGTTTTAGCTGAGTCTGAGCCTATGTTTAGACGTGTATCATATCCCTGTTTGCCGTGTGATAGTTTATTGATTGAGTTTGTATGTCTCTAGGTACTACGGGACCTGCGGACTTGGACGTTGTACCGAATCCCCATCTTCCGCAGCCGGATGCAGGCAAGTGTACCTTGCCACCATGTATTTCAGTTACAGATATTTATTGTGGATTAAGACATAGATGTTTACATTTACGAGATTTTTAGATAGTGTCCTTTATTATACAGCTTATACGTATTCGAGTCGGACCAGAGTCTGGTCGAATGCGTAGCTGGCGTATCGCGTATTCCTGGTCCTACGTATTTTGGGACTGGGGCGTGACAAGCAGTAGTGCTTGCTAGCTGCTGCTCAGTGCAGCTATCTTGCTGCAGGCTTGTTGATGGCTCTCTGCCTCTTGCATACTTCTTGCTGATTTTGCCACTGTTGTACTGCACTTGTTGCTCATGCTGAGGTGCAGTAATCAACTTGCTGAATGCAGTTTGCTCGATCTGACGTTGTTGTGCTACTGGCTGCTCCCTGATACTGTGAATGGCTGCTACTGCTCTTCAGTTATTATCCGACCCTCTCACTCATACTGAACACATACTCACACACACAAATACCTATGCACTCACACACACACACACATCCATATACATGTGCTTACATAGATATCAATATATATATATATATATATATATATATATATATATATATATATATATATATATATATATATATATATACACACACACACACACACACACACACACACACACTCATATCTATACATATATAGATATACTCCCTTATTATATATATATATATATATATATATATATATATATATATATATATATATATATATATATATATATATATACAAACAAACACATATACATATCTATACAATATAATAGATATACATACATATATACATAACCATACAATTACATAATATATCATATCTAATAGATATACATAAGTTAAATGAATTGAGGTACAATAAACAAACACGTGGAGTGTACCGCACCCGTATCACACTCATTCTATGATATGCTTGTGATACGGCTCCATCACGCAACCAAACGTATTTCGAAGGACACAAGCAAGTCTAAAATTATAATTATGAACAATACGAAGAACTAATTACTCAACTACGTTTCTGTGTTAAGATGTGACATGCACAAACTCTCGTGTCGGAGAAAAACCCCCAAATCAATCCATATTTTCAAATTATCGGGATATGACCTACACGTATCCAATTATGGATACGACACTAGTCACACACAAGTAAATACATGTCAATTTAGTCTAATTGACTAATTGACTAATTGACAAACACAAGATGTGCCAATCTCGAAATTCTCCTAAAATTGACACAAAATACCACATAACTTCCTCCATAGGTCTCCTATGAACCTAATTCTAATTTCTATGGGTAGTCTTAGCATATGGGGTGGTTTCTTATAGTTAAATCACAGATTTAGAACCTCATTAAAGTGTGAAAACTAAATTGTACCTATTGGGAGATGGATTCCATATAAAATCCTAAATTGAGTGAAGTAGCCTCCAATTTGTAGATCCTTGCTCCTCCTTGTAGATCCTTGCTTCCTCCTTATAGATCATTTTTCTAATAGCCTCCAATAAAGAATATAAAAGGAATTAGAAAAAATTTGAGTAGGAATTGGTGTGGGAATGAAGAATTTGGAAGAGAAAAAATTTTAGATCTAGATTGGAATGACAAATGAGAAGAGAGAGAGTCTCTCTCCTCCCTATATGTGGCCGGCCTCTACCCCTCCTCCAAGCTACTATAAATTATCTAAAACACCCCTTGGGGCCTCTTATGAAGAAAATAATTAAGGAGGGAAGGTTCTAGTCTAATTGGTTTTACTAATTAATTCATCCTCCTAATGAATGGGTTTACTATTGGGTTCAATTCTAACTAGAATCAATGTTGGTCCATGGATCTCAACTAAACTAGTTAGGTCCACTACACAAGTCTAAAATAAATCTAACATCTAACAATAAATAAATAATACACTAATTAATATTACAACATGCATAACATTTAATATAATAAATCCTAAAATACAAACACCCATGACAATTTACCAAACTACCCTTAGTTGAAAAAGTGAGGGTGACACAAAGTTTTTAGTTCCATCAAAAAATTTTACCTCAAATTTAGCATTCAGTACGATAGTCCTTGCAACCTTATTATTTGCCTCTTGTTTGTTAGTCATCATCGACTGTCGGATCTAAAACCCGCTCTGATACCAATTGTTGTTCCTGTGAGCACCAAGACGAACCAAAAGAAGAAATCGAACAATAATATATGTAACAAAATAATGCAAGAAGAAAGTAAAGAACACACCGATATGGTAACGCGGTTCGGCAAAGCCTACGTCTGCGGAGTAGAAGAACTTCTTAAAATTCACTCTAGCAATGGAGGTTACAAAGGTACAAGAGAGATCGCAAACTCTCACAAATGGAAGTTTACAAAAGATACTAGGCTTCTTACACATCAACTGTTTCTCTCAACAATATTAGAATTCTCACACAAATTGATTGTTTCTCAAATGCCTTTAGTGGCTCCTTATATAGCCAAAGGTATGAATTATCCCAAAAGTCTCCATTAAACCATTGATTGCATTAATCCTATTTCAACGCCTTGGAGAAAATAACATCCAAATGCACCAATTAATGTGCATGCATTCATGTTGGTGGAAGACCAAGAGACTTCATTACAAAAGTTACAAACTAAGCCATTAATTCTATATTCACCCATATATATATATATATATATATATATATATATATATATATATATATATATATATATATATATATATATATATATATATATATATATATTCTCTTCTCTGTTCATTTTGGGGAAAGTAAAAACATAGAGATAGGATTTTGCAGCAGCCGCCACAAATCCACACAGATGTAATATGACTTGCTAGTTCATGGGAGCAGATTGTCGGAAAATGATGAATCTTGATTTGAGCAACGGTGATCATAATCGCCCGAGCAAGGGGATTTTCTTTATGTTTTTCATCTTCTAGTTTATTTTGTTCATGTTCTATCTCGTTATATCAACTGCGATTGCAAAGAGAAGAATTTTTTTTTCGTTTCAATTATTTTCTTAAGTCAGTTTGTAAAAACACCATTTTTGTTCTAGTTGTGGTCAGATCCAAGATCATCGTTTGATTGCATAAGACTAGAGTTGCAGCAATCATTGGTGATCCTCGATTTTTTACCTTTTGAGTCCATATTTGTAACCCTCACAATATGAACCAATACTTGCACATATTCGCTTAGCAATCTCATTAGTTTTCATGCCTTCAAAACTCTCAATGGTTTGTTTAGGAGAGGATTGTACATGTTTTTCTTTTGGAGGAATGGTATATATATATGGTGTGTCAACTGAAGCATGGTCCTTTTTTCTATTTTAACACGCAGCTCTTTTTTAGGAGGTCTTGATCCAGTGTCCTCATTCATTTTCATTGCCAGAAGACCAAATTAAACTCCATATGCAACATCCTACACTAAGAAGTATACTATTATACAGAGTTGTAGTTATTGAGAAAAGTCTCCAACTCTCTCCTATGTGCAACCATAAATAAATAAACACAAGCAGATATTAAAAACAATAAGAGACAAGAGACACCAAAATTTTTACGTGGAAAACCTCTTCAAAACGAAGAGTAAAAACCACGGGACCTCGTCCAAGAAAAATCTTCTATCAATTTTTGGATTTACACTTTCTACCGCGGTAGAAGATTCACCACACTTTAAGAGCAATTTTTTCTTCTCTCTTGGATACACACAACTCTCTCTCCCTCTCTCACGAGATTCCATGTATATATCTCTTAAGAGTCATCAGCCATATATGTGCTGGATATAAGTTGGATGAGAGGTTATACGAATTTAATCATAAATATACACCTAGATTTGAAATAATCAAATCTATTAAAAACTCCAACCATATTTCTAATTTAAAATCGATGTTTAAATCATGTCTCTATCATTTAAGGCATAAATTTAAATTCTCCTCATTTAATGCAAGAATTTAAACTCTTCTCCTTAAGATAGGAATGCCCAACAATTTCTCTATCATTTAAGGCATAAATTTAAACTCGCCTCATTTAAGGCACGAATTTAAACTCTCCTTTTTAAGATAGGAACACCCACCAATCTCCTCCTTCCGAACATAAGGAGGGAGTCACCAGATCCAAACCTACATAGCTGCAACATGCTTCATGCTTGTCTCTAAGCAATGTCATTATCATTATATCTGAACCATTCTCTTTAGTATCAATATTTTCAAGTTATAATTTCTTCTCTTCAAGTACATTCTGGATCCAATGATACCTCACAACTATGTGTTTTGATTTGGAATAAAAACTTGGATTTTTACTAAGATAAATAGCACTTTGACTGTCACAATAAATGAGGAACTTGTCCTGCTTGACATCGAGTTCTCTAAAGAATCTCTTCATCCACAATATTTCCTTGCCACACTATGTTCCAGCAATATATTATGCCTTAGTGATGGATAGAATCACACATTTTTGTAACTTTGACTGCCATGACACTGTTCCCCCTGCAAATGTAAATAGATAGCCCGATGTTAACTTCTTAGAATCAACATCACCTGCCATATATGCGTCTGTATAGCCAACTAACACAGGTTCATCACCTCCAAAATATATACATGACCTGTAAGTACGTCTGAGGTATCTGAGTATCCATTTCATTGTATCCCAATATTCTTTGTCAGGATTTGCAAGAAACCTGCTAACAACACCAACTGCAAACGCAATATCTGGCCTTGTACACACCATTACGTTTATTAGACTCCTTACTACTGAGGCATAAGGGATCCTCTCCATTTTCTCTTTCTCACTCTCAATGGAAGGGCTTTGATCACTAGTAAGCTTAAAGTGGCCTCCAAGTGGACAACTAACTGGCTTAGCCTTGTCCATTTTGAATCTCTGTAATACCTTCTCAATATTTTTTTTTGTGATAACCGTAACTTCCTGGCCTTCCTATCACGAGAGATATGCATGCCCAGGATTTGTTTTGCAGCACCCAAATTCTTTATATCAAATGCCCGGCTCAACTCTTCTTTTAACTTGGCAATTTTGCTATTGTCTTGTCCGACAATCAATATATCATCAACATAGAGGAGAAGAATGATGAAATTACCATCTGAAATTTTTTGCACAAAAATATATTGATCTGAATCCATTCTCCTGTAGCCATGGTCCACCATAAAAGTCTTAACTTTTTATACCACTGCTTTGGTGCCTATTTTAATCCATACCGACTCTTTGTCAGCTTGCAAACCATTTGTTCCTTACCATTGACTTTGAAATCTTCTGGCTGCTCCATGTACACATCCTCCTTCAAATCACTATAAAGGAACACTATTTTTATATATAACTGCTCAATCTCCAAGTCCATGCTTGTCGCCAATCCTAATACAACGCGTATGGAAGTTATCTTCACCACCAGTGAGAAGATCTCATCAAAGTCAAATCATTTTCTGTCCAAATTCCTTCACAACCAGTCGCACCTTGTACCTTGGTTGTGAGCTATTTTCTTTTGTCTTTATCTTGAACACCCATTTATTTTTAGAACATTCTGATCTTTTGGCTTTTCAACCAACTCATTAGTGTTGTTCTAATACAAAGAAGCCATCTCTTCTTGCATAGATTTCAACTATTTATTTTTATGTGCATCTTCTAGAGCTTCTTTGTAAATTCTGGCTCTCCCCAATCAGTAAGCATCACGTATTCAGTAACTGGATATTTTATTGAAGGCTTTGGTGCTTTATCTGATCTTCTCAACTCAATAGGTGGTTCTTGAGGAGCTTGCACCTATGTAACACCCCGTTCCGCTCAAGCGGACTGCCGTCTCAAACGGCAATAGTGCAACTGTCCCTACCCGCCTTGTCTCAAACGAGAAGCAAAAGATATCCAGACTTGTCCCTACAGGAATCCGGCTTAGGCTTTCAGAGGCTCGCTTGACGTATCGCTCTACCGAGATGAATCATCGCTAAGGTGGGTGGCTACAGTGAACTTGTCTTTGCTTAGCCAGCACACATAAAATCTAGAATATTCATGCTAGTCGCTAGGTGATTCACCCCCTGCATGCTAATGAATCCAACGCACCTAGCTAAGGGAATAATCCCAACTTGTATTGCTATGCTAGAACATGGAAAATAAAATACTGCTTATATATGTTCAGACCTTCGCATGCTAAGTCCCTAACGGTTTCATCTCTCGGCTTATCTTCGGGTCCGAGCAAACGTGTTTACTTATGCTCCTTAGAAACGCATGCTTGTCTGCTTGAATGTTGCCTTATTTTCATCCAAACCCCGGAAGACTACTACGTAGTCGTTCTGTGCCTGAATGAACCTGCAAGTATCCGGGACCGTTAGGTCACCCAAGGCAATTCCTCGAACCAGGGGAATGCATCAAGGCAAGTTAATCACCGTACAGAATCATGATTCCAGCATCTCTTATACTCGTGCACTACTGTACTACTGTTCTACTGTACTACTGTACTCCTGTTCTACAGTACTCGTGTATCTCGTAAAATTGGAAAAGACCCTGACCTGCATGTCACGGACAACTCAGAAATGAGGTATAGTTCCACGGACGGTCTCCGGGGCACTGGGGCCGCTCCGATCCGGATAGAACTCCATTGTTTCAGCCTACTGTACTGGACGAGATGGTGTGCAGCGCCTACCATTCTTTCGCTGTATACCATCCGCTCCACGGCTGAACTCTACTGTGTAGTCTACTGTACTGAACGAGATGGCTTGTAGCGTTACTGTACTTTCACTGTAAACCATTCTCGTTCAAGACTAGTGTCCTTTATGGCTATGCCAGCGACTCATGTTCATATAGATAAGTCATCCTCGCTTAGCGGCTATCCGTGTGCGAGTCACTGCATCGCATCAATGAACAACTGAACACCTGAATGATCATGTTAAAATGACCCTCGTGTTTGCATATGATATGCCCCTGAATGCTTATACTTGCCATGCTTGAATTAATAATGCTTTCCTCAATGTTTGCCTTGGACAGGGAAGGAGATGGTAAGTTGGTAAGTCTCGCCGTGTTTTCTCTCATGTTGCACGGTGCACTGCCCGACACGTTAGGCTATTCAATATTTGCATGAAACTGATCCTAAGGCAACTAGAAAGACAACTTAATAGTTGGTGCACGGAACCTTTATTACGTGTTTGGATTTGTCAAGCGGGCGAGTAGCTTTCCCACCAGTGCATTCAATGTACTGATAATCCACCAGTTTGTATACAGGGTGTGGGAGAACCTCGTTCGGTGCGGATGCCTCCAACGTGCGTGCTGAGGTGTGGAGATCACTCCGAAGCAACGGTGCATCCGGAACAGAAGCACATATACAAGACATAATGTTGGAACATAGCCCGAACTTGCCTGAACATCGCCTGTACAATCATTCCACTATTTCAGCCACTTGGCACGCTTTTACTGTTTTAGAGAGAGAGGCTTGAGCGACTTATAATCTCGGCTATACGCCGCCTGTAACACAAGTTTATATCAATAAAGAGTTTGCTTTACTTCACTTGTGTTTCAATACTTCCGCTATATTGTCAACTCAGTGAACCTGTTACCGAATCGCCTATGCGTTCATGACTCCGCTGCACTCGGACAATCTGTGCGACTCTGTGGCTTAGAACTCTTACCGCCAGCCAATGAACCACGGCCTTCCACGGGCGTGGCTCACGCTCGTGCGACATCACGCCCTTATGGGTCAAGCGATCGTTCCGCGGGAGCGCTGGCGAGGGTGATTCCCACCTAGCGGAAACGGCCGATTTGCCTGCGGGAGATCGGGGCGTGACATAGTGGTATCAGAGCCTGGCTTCTACGCCTTTGGAATTCATTTCGAATATCTATGTTTCAAAAGCTCGTTCATGGGTTATGTGTACGCTCTCTCTCAATGCCTCGATGGAATGTTCCAACAATAAGTCTAAATACTTTCAAAAATGCGTTTTGAATGATATGATATGCTTGCTTGTGAATGCTGTGCTGCGAGTGGCCTTTGTGCCAACCTGTGCAAACCCTTGAGAGTATCGCTAGTAGCTTGTCCGATTTTTACTAACTCTAAATTTGGTTGAATGCATATATTCGAGGGACGCCTTGAACTAGTGCACCATCCAAGACTTAAGAAAAGGTAAAATTCAAGTGCTGAGACTTCGCTATCACTGAGCTGGTTGACGTGTTCACGCTAGAGGGGCCCTTCGAAAGTGCGCACGATCCAGTCTAAGCGATATGCTGATTTCGACGCTTGTGCAAGTGAATATCCAAATAAACAAGTACAACGACTTGTCTAGGATTGCCTCAACCCTAGATTACTGCTTGTCCTCAGTAAGTCTCGAGGACGAGACTTTTTCTGAGTTGGGTAGGATGTAACACCCCGTTCCGCTCAAACGGACTGCCGTCTCAAACGGCAATAGTGCAACTGTCCTGACCCGTCTTGCCTCAAACGAGAAGCAAAAGATATCCAGACTTGTCCCTACAGAAATCCGGCTTAGGCTTTCAGAGGCTCGCTTGACGTATCGCTCTACCAAGGTGAATCATCGCTAAGGTGGGTGGCTACGGTGAACTTGTCTTTGCTTAGCCAGCACACATAAAATCTGGAATATTCATGCTAGTCGCTAGGTGATTCACCCCCTGCATGCTAATGAATCCAACGCACCTAGCTAAGGGAATAATCCCAACTTGTATTGCTATGCTAGAACAAGGAAAATAAAATACTGCTTATATATGTTCAGACCTTCGCATGCTAAGTCCCTAACGGTTTCATCTCTCGGCTTACCTTCGGGTCCGAGCAAACGTGTTTACTTATGCTCCTTAGAAACGCATGCTTGTCTGCTTGAATGTTGCCTTATTTTTATCCAAACCCCGAAAGACTACTACGTAGTCGTTCCGTGTCTGAATGAACCTGCAAGTATCCGGGACCGTTAGGTCAGCCAAGGCAATTCCCCGAACCAGGGGAATGCATCAAGGCAAGTTAATCACCGTACAGAATCATGATTCCAGCATCTCCTGTACTCGTGCACTACTGTTCTACTGTACTACTGTACTCCTGTTCTACAGTACTCGTGTATCTCATGAAATTGGAAAAGACCCTGACCTGCATGTCGCGGACAACTCGGAAATGAGGTATAGTTCCACGGACGGTCTCTGGGGCACTGGGGCCGCTCCGATCCGGATGGAACTCCATTGTTTCAGCCTACTGTACTGGACGAGATAGTGTGCAGCGCCTACCGTTCTTTCGCTGCATACCATCCGCTCCACGGCTGAACTCTACTGTGTAGTCTACTGTACTGAACGAGATGGCTTGTAGCGTTACTGTACTTTCACTGTAAACCATTCTCGTTCAAGACTAGTGTCCTTTATGGCTATGCCAGCGACTCATGTTCATATAGATAAGTCATCCTCGCTTAGCAGCTATCCGTGTGCGAGTCACTGCATCGCATCAATGAACAACTGAACACCTGAACGATCATGTTAAAATGACCCTCGTGTTTGCATATGCTATGCCCCTGAATGCTTATACTTGCCATGCTTGAATTAATAATGTTTGCCTCAATGTTTGCCTTGGACAGGGAAGGAGATGGTAAGTTGGTAAGTCTCGCCGTGTTTCCTCTCATGTTGCACGGCGCACTGCCCGACACGTTAGGCTATTCAATATTTGAATAAAACTGATCCTAAGGCAACTAGAAAGACAACTTAATAGTTGGTGCACGGAACCTTTATTACGGGTTTGGATTTGTCGAGCGGGCGAGTAGCTTCCCCACCAGTGCATTCAATGTACTGATAATCCACCAGTTTGTATGCAGGGTGCGGGAGAACCTCGTTCGATGCGGATGCCTCCAACGTGCGTGCTGAGGTGTGGAGATCACTCCAAAGCAACGGTGCATCCGGAACAGAAGCACATATACAAGACATAATGTTGGAACATAGCCCGAACTTGCCTAAACATCGCATGTACAATCATTCCACTATTGTAGCCACTTGGCACGCTTTTACTGTTTCAGAGAGAGAGGCTTGAGCGACTTGTAATCTCGGCTATACGCCGCATGTAACACAAGTTTATATCAATAAAGAGTTTGCTTTACTTTACTTGTGTTTCAATACTTCCGCTATATTGTCAACTCAGTGAACCTGTTACCGAATCGCCTATGCGTTCATGACTCCGCTGCACTCGGACAATCTGTGCGACTCTGTTGCTTAGAACTCTTACCGCCAGCCAATGAACCACGGCCTTGTACGGGCGTGGCTCACGCTCGTGCGGCATCACGCCCGGATGGGTCAAGCGATCGTTCCGCGGGAGCGCTGGCGAGGGTGATTCCCGCCTAGCGGAAACGGCCGATTTGCCTGCGGAAGATCGGGGCGTGACAACCTGCTCCTCATCTTCATCAATAGGAACATCATCATATGCAGGAGCTTCATTATGAATGTCTTCATCTGTCACGACCAGCACCCGGAATAAGGGCACGAGTACTTAGGTACGTCTAGCCTATGCTGCAGCATCGGCAGTAGAACGTTGTTTATGTTAACGTTTCTATCTATCACATCTCACAACATTATATATATATATATATATATATATATATATATATATATATATATATCCTGTCAATGATAATCTCAATCTCCAAAGGAGAACAATATAATGATAATATCAATACTCAATCACAATTACTATAAGGAGAATAATCGGCCCTATAAAGATATGAAATAAGATATCAAGAGAAGTCTAGAATATATATAATCTCAAATCAATAACAAGGAGTCTACGAGTCTAACTATCTCAATCTCAAAATAAGTCTCAAAAATAACAACTAAATGTATCAAAGCTGGAGACAAATCCAGTATAATATAAAGCTAAGCTAGCTACGTCACTACCGGTATCTCCTTTATAGGAAGTGGCTCCTCATGAGGCTCCGGAATATACCCATCATCTACTCCTGGTCCATAATAAGTGGGACAAAAGTCCTCGAGATCCTCTAAAAAATATTATCCAATCAGGATTGGAGCGAAGCACATAAACCAACAACAGTCCCAATTATATTGATAAAGATAGTAAAGCAGTGAGTAATGAATATACATAATAGAAATAAAATACTAGACTGTAAGGGAAACTAGAGACGCATATAATCATATCTAAGCTGGTAAGCTAGTAAATGTAAGTGCTAACAAGTGTGAACTGGAATTAGAAAAATAGAAATACTAGCTAAGTGCCTTGAAATATTAGTTTTCTATGTGATCGTCTTGGGACTAAATCAGGCTTGCTATATATGATTAGCTATTATACATGTAAGGTCAAACTAACCATCTGATTAGCTATCATGCGAGCAAGAGTAAGGATAATCATATATAACAGGCTATGAGACATGTAATATGGTCAAGCTACACCCTACGTGAGATTTGGGGTGAGCTATGATGCATGTAAGGTGGGGTATGATCAGATAACTTGCTAATAATTCCCCCATCCCCGACTAGTATGATGGATCCAATTATGACTCCTCATAACAGGTATCTATGATCCTAACCCGTGTATCCACTGTATCAAAAATCAAGTATAATACTACAAACTAGAATCATAGTAATTATCAAAAATAACAAAAACTGTCAGAGAAGGTACTTGCTTGTGGTCCTGAGCAATGTGTGAGGATCAATGTCCAAAATAGAGTCACAATGACCTAAATATGAATTATCAATGTTATTTGGTGCACTGGAATGATAAACATGCTTGCATGAGCTAAAATATAATTTCTAGATCCATCTAGGTCATATTAGTCAAACTAGGTCAACTCTGGTCAACTAGTCAATTTTAAGTCGCGTCTAGGTTTCTAGGTCCATACTAAGGTATACTAGTCTATATTAGTCAATATCTAACTAATAGTAGTCAATATTAGTATATTACTAGTTACTACCCATTCATACTACTTAGCACTAAGGTATCCTAGGTATATTAGTTAGCACTTAACTAATACTAGTTACTATAATATACTGTATGTTATTAGTGTATAACCACTTATATATAGATTCTAGTTAGTATCTTAATACATAACCTTATCTATTATCATATTACCTTAGTCTCATATATGTATCTAATATTTTATCAATAAACTAATATCCTACTAAATCCTCACCCAACCCTTTACTTTGATACATTCCATCAATCAAAAACACAAGTTTTCCCCCATAATCCAACTTACTAATTTGACATCAACTGAGTATAGTGCCCTACTTCTAACTGTGTATATGTGCATCTGTACATGTACCACACCTTGATATCAGGTTTGATATCAATAGTGCAACCCCAAACCCAGGTATCACCTCACTCATATTCCCATCTTGATACAACACACACCCTCTCTTTCCTAACATACTTTCATGTGTATTCTGATACACAGTCACAGCCACTTCTCCATGGATGCACAATTAATACCACACATTGCTTTCACTACATCATGCCTTCTGTAGTTGATACATGCAACTGCAGGTCCATGCCAAACTGAACCCCCCTGATTTCTACTCCCATGTATGCAAACCCGAGCCGCACTTAACCTTGCTGAACACCTAAACTCCCAGGTATGCAAACCCCAACACATTATCTTTCCTCCACACAGGTTTGTAGTAGATATTATGCCACAAAGTATTCCCTAACTAGAGTGAGTACTCAATGTATAATGCAGTGTCTTCTCTCCTTTACTGCTTGTTCTTATACCATACGAGATACATTGCACTACACTGACTCCAAGGTTCCTTCCCCCTCATTCTAAATGCATTTCTTACACTTGCCTTTTCTATAACTAGGCTTGCTGTCAAACAATATCTTGCAATACCCTATAGAGCATAATCTCACACTTAGACATTTCCCCCACTCCCTACAGAGACTGCAGTAGTGTACATCTACCCCAAAGTTTGCACAGACCTAGACTCCTTCAGTCGAATTGCAACTCAATGCAATATGCATTGCCAACCCCATCTCTTGTCTACTGCATTTTCTTCCTTGTATTTACAGTAGCACCCTCCAACTCACTGTAATTCCCAAGCAGTTCACTCCTTATTCACATACCATATCAGACTTTGACTTGCCACCAACTAGACACCACCGTATCAGATACAAGCCTGATACTCAACCATCCTCTATTTTATGAACCAACTACCACTGCTACTGTAGTTGATCACCCCATCACTGGCACATGGTGTGCACACAGTGTACACAGTGCTCGAGCACACCCTGCTCACACATGAACATCATACCCACACACACTTAAGTTTACACACACACACACACACACACACACTAGCAATGAATATAACATTCTAAGTAGGTACACACTCTATTGGTTAATTTAACAAACACCTAATATGCAAGGCTCAAGATACTCACTCAAAGGTCATGATACACTATCAACCAACATGTCAAATCCACCAATATTCAACCAATACTAAATATACGTATCAAATATCACTATATATAACTAATGCGATTAGTTACAATGAACATTAATGAAAAAATACACCAACAAGCACAAAACTCTCAAATTACCAACCTGTATCATGACATGTCACAACGTATCACGATATGCCATACTCGTATCCAATTATGGACATAGCTACCTCTATATAACCAATTTAGGTCTTATTAAACCTATTTAACTCAATGACACACACTTGGTGTACCAATCTCGAATTTTCCCTAATTTGAGCACAAAACTCAATGTATAAGTCACAATATGGTCATTAGATGCTCAAACTTCTTCCTATAGGTAACTCTAATCCATGGATGATTTTATAATGGTCAAAAGCATAATTAAAATAGAATTAAAGAAAGGTTTTAAGGGTTGTGCACAATTAAAAAGGATCACTCAACTATATAAATTTATATCTACTTAGAACATGCATGATGACACTGATACCAATTCTTGGAATCACAACTGATATACTACTCTCCCTTCTACCATTGGTACCTATTGCTATAAAGGTACTGCACTATGTGTTATCTCTAAACTGATGCCTATAGCTCACATGCCCAACCAGGAACCACTCACAGACTCATAAGCTATACTCCCAACAATTAACATTGATATTCAATGACATAAACCTATTTGCAAGTTACCAAACTACTACACTACCCAAAAAAACCTCAGAACTAATGATGGTGAGCTCTATAAGAACTGAACTAGAGGAACTAGGGGTACCTTTATCCTGAGCTAATAAGGTGATGGGACAAAACTCAATAATAATATGATTGAATGATAGAGATGATATATTAAGAACCAATTTAAGATACAATCTGATAATCATTGTCACGACCCGTACCTGATATAAGGGTACGAGAACGTGAGTACCTCCAGCCTACGCTGCAGCATCAACAGTAGAACGTTGTTTGGGTAAACTATACTAACTAACAATAATAATCAATAAGATATATAACGCCACCGATAAAATATGAATACTCAATCACAGAACTATAAAATGGAACAACGCACGAATATGATATAAAGAACATAAGAGTCAAAATATAACTCATAAGACGGAAGATAATATACAATGAGTCTCAAATATAAAAGAGTAATAACTACCAAAGATGGAGACAAATCAAGTACAAAATAAACCTATCTGCTGAGCTATAGTTAAAGTATCGTCTGTCTCAACCAGGATGGATCCCTCCTGTGCTACAGTCTCTAGCTCTAAGCCAACTATGTCCGGAGGCCCGTAGTGAATGGGATACCACTCCTCGATGTCATCTAGAAAAATATATCTAATCCGGATTGGAGCAAAGTATACCTCTAACAACAGTTTCAATAAATGATAAAGACTATATAACAGTAAATAGAGAGCATATACAAGATGAATAGGGCAATGGCAGAAATATACAGGAATAAGAAAATACAAAAAATACATACAAAGGATATGAACATCATATATAGAATAAAAAAATATTTAAGTGAGTGAGTAAGAGTGACAACATATGATCGGCTTGGGAACTTGCTCGAAAATTATGGCCTGGTTAATCATACGTGTGATGTATGATTAATACTATGCAAGAAAAACAAGAACTACGGGGGTATGATAACATATCTATATTAAATACTCCTCGTCCTGACTGGTATAGTGGATCCGACCAAGATATGCTATGACACAAAATTTCATGAGAAGGGAGCTAATCTTCTAATGAATCAGTGTCCATACATGTAGAAGAACGACGGGCTCGCACAAAGAATATGCCAAAAACTACCAGGAATAATATCTCATGACGAAATCCAGGAATGCCAATCTGTGAATCCAAGTGTTAGAAAATAATGGATATCTACACTAAATACAAGAAACATAGAGGATATCATAAAAAGGAAACTGTCAGAGAATGCACTCGCCTGAAATTCGGTGAACAGTATCAAAGATGTCATTAGGCCATCTCTAAGTCAACCTAGGCCAAAACAATCAAACTAGGTCAACTGAAGGTCAAATTAGTCAAACTTGGTCCAACTAGTCATTTCTAGATAGTACTAGTCTATATCTAAGTTTCTAGGTTGATATCTTGATGATACTAGACATACTAGCTAAAACTAGGTATTAGGATACCTCATGGTATAACTATCAATGTATATCTTATACTAACTATTAATACTAGGTAATAGATTACTATATATACTATATCAATACTTTGACTAATATTCTTACCTTCATACCCTAATTTCTTATCTACACCTAGCTAACTGGCCTTACTCAATCCAAGTATATCGTATACACTAACACACTTAACTACACCCACACATAACACTGACACCTCACACATGTGCTCACTTGAACACCCTCTTAGATACACTTATAGGCACGTCAGTCGTAACCCACATTGTGCACTGACATTTCAGTACGCTTCTCTCATGACTGAGTAGTGCCTGTGCTATACAGACCCTCATTATTTAACCTACTGCTACCTCCTATCCCCACTGTGCTTCACAATAATGTTAATTCCCCTCACATATCACTCACTTACTAGGATACTAACACTAACCATAACCTCACCACTGCTTACTGTAAACCCTAAAATCAGCGTATAATCCTACATATACCACCTGCACATTCTCTTCTATCACCCATAATACTGTACCCATTCGACCCTCAAGATCTGAGATACTCACTCTCAATATGCCCCCATGAATAGTTACTGATAGTATGAAGTATCAGTACACCTTAGTACAATCCTATAAATAATCTTCACCCAAGACTTAACCCTCACTTGAGACACTCCCCTTAGTTCCTAGGTTTCCACTCAAGTAACTGAGGTGCTTGTCCCTACCAGAACCCGATACTCTTCCCCAGTATTTCATAGTCTAGTCACTGCTATGATTCAGTTCTCCCATCTGTTGCTCAACTGTGTAGCAACTACTAGCTACCTCTGCACAAGCTACTACCCGAGTATCCCCTATCACCTGCACACAGTATGTACACAGTGCACAAACACCAAGTCTCAGTCCCATACTTTATTCTCAATTTTTCCCAATTTAAGTAGCTGCTACTACTAAACTCAGTACTTGAGTATTCCCCCTTCACAACATCTGAACACTCCTCACCAATACAGGCATACACACTCGAGCATTATAGAACTAATCACTCTCTCATAACACAAGTAATATATATATATATATATATATATATATATATATATATATATATATATATATATATATATATATATATATCAACACCAAATTGAACACTAATAGTCCGACACACGGTATCAGTCATATGAACTCTACTCCACTCTATGATACACACAAACCATGATACATATACATACTTAACAAATATATTAATCAAACTATATACATACATAGTATAAAAAGAGTAAATATATATCAAATATAGTAATTAAAATATAATAGGATACAATATACATCAATATGGCAATACATCAAACACAAGTGGTGCATCACCCAAATATCACACTAGTCTATGATACTCTTGTGATACACCATTGATATTCTACCAACCATTACCAAACTCATCCCAAAGCTCAAGAACATATCAAATATCATAATTAAGACTAATAAGAGTGATAGCTATCTAATCTAGTGCTTTTGGCAAAATATGACATATGTATCATCCATGTCGAAGGAAAACCCCCAAATCAACCCGTATCACTAAATTATCATGATACGACCTACTCGTATCCAATTATGGACACGATACTATATCACACAACCAAACACATATCAATTTGGTCCACTAGACCCATTAACAAACACATGGTGCACCAATCTCGAATTTTCCCCAAATTGGACACAAAATACACAATAACATTCACAATAGGGGTCCATAGTAGTCAATTCTTCTTCCTATAGGTTGCCCTAATACATGAAAGGGTTTCTAATAATTAAACTACAAATTTAGAGTCTAAATAGAAGAAAAATTCTAAATTGTACCTATTGGGAGATAGATTTCCAATACAAGTCTCCAATTGGATGCAAAGAGCCCTCAACTTGTGCACTCTTTATTTTCTTGTAGATCATTGCCTCCTTCTTGTACCAATAGCCTCCAATGGTGAAATAGAGAAGAATTGGAAAGAAAATTGGTGTAGGAAATGAAAGAGATTAGGATGAACTATTCTAGATCTAGAATTTTGGATGAAGAAAAGGGAGGAGAGAAAAACTCCTCTCCCTTAAGTAGGCCGGCCACCTCCCTGGCCCCCAAGTAATGGTGCAAAGTCTATTTTACCCTTATGGGCTTGTCATGAAGAAAAGGATTAAGGAAGAAGGTTCTATTCCTAATGGTTTAACTAATTAAATCACTAACTTAAAGAATTGGGCTAGTTATTGGGCTCAAGTCTAACTAAAATAAATGTTAGTCCATGAGTCAAGTCTTATCTAGTTAGGTCCACTAACACAAGTCTAAAATATAATGTAACATCTAAAAATAATAAATAATACTATAAATAAATATATAATATGCATAATAATTAGTTAATTATGAAATGACCAAAATACCCTTTTCTAAAAAAATATCGTAGTGACAAGTCTACCCCCCTTAAAATAATTTTGTCCTCAAAATTCAAAGACTAGACAACTCCATGAAAGCAAAACAGAACAAGAAAGAACATACCTCAAGCCACAAACAGATACGGGTACCGCTCTCGTATTTCATCATCCTCTCCCAGGTAGACTTACCCAGAGAGTGATGCCTCCATGCGATACGTACCAAAGGAATGGTCTGGTTCCTCAGCACCTCCTCTTTCCGATCTAGAATCTCAACTGGCTGCTCTGGATAGCTGAGAGTAAGGCCCGACTCTATCTCCGAGTGATCCAATACGTGACTAGGATCTGCCCCGTACCGTCATAACTGTGATAAGTGAAAAACGTTGTGAACTTCCTCCAATGCAGGTGGCAAGTCTAGTTTATAGGCAACTGTACCGACCCGCTCGAGAATACTGAAGGGTCTGATGAATCGCGGACTAAGCTTTCCGCTTCCACCGAAGCGAATCATATCTCGTGTCGAAAAAATCCTCAGAAATACCAGAACTCCAACCTAGAACAAAACAAAACCTTAAGAACTTAATCAATAACAAACAACCACTATTAACAAAAAAAACCTAAAACTATACCTCAAACTCCAAGAGTCTCCGGTGGCTATTGACCCAATGCCGCTGTCAGTCCTGCGTCACCCAAATTCTATCTTTAATCATCTTGACCATCTCCCTTGCATCCACCACCATCTATGGTCCTAGCAAAGCTCTCTCTCTGACATCGTCCCAAGATAAGGGAGTACGATACCTCCGACCGTACTGAGCCTCAAATGGCGACATCTCTATACTGGCCAGGTAGATGTTATTGTAAGCAAACTCTACCAGATGAATATGGTCCTCCCAAGATCCCCCAAAATCTACTACACAGGTGCGCAACATATCCTCGAGAGTCTGAATGGTTCTCTCTGACTTCCCATCTGTCTGGGGGTGATATACATTACTGAACTTGAAATGGGTGCCCAAGCTCGCTTACAAACTCCTTCAAAAATGAGAAGTAAAATGACTATCCTGATCCGAGACTATGCTGACAAAAACCCCATATATCCTGACGATATGCCTCACATACATCTCTGTCAGATTCTTCGTAGACAAACCCACCTTGAAAGGCAAAAAGTAGGCCGACTTGGTCAACAACGATGACCCAAATTGCGTCTTTTCCTCCTGGAGATCATGGAAGTCCGGACAAAAAATCCATAGTAATGTGCTCCAACTTTTACTCTGGAATGAGTAATGGCTGTAGTAAATCGCCTGGCCTCTTTCTCTACGCCTTTCACCTCCTAGCACACTAAGCATCTGGATACAAATTGTGCCACCTCCCTCTTCATGCCATACCACCACACATTCTCTCGCATATCCTGATACATCTTGTTGGTAGGTGGATACATGGAATACTAAGAGCGATACACTTCTTGCAATACCTCCTCATATAGATCTCCATTAGGCACACATAATCTAGTACTATGCCACAAAGAACCATCCTCAAATATGGTAAAATCATTCTCCAATCCTACTCTCACCTGAGCTCTAATGCTCCTCAGAGACACATTCTCATACTGGGCTAACTTGATCCTATCCATAAACTCTGAATGTATTTGCAAACCCTATATCTGAATCATAATCCCAAAAACTATCACCTCAATGCCCAAGCTCTCCAAATCCTCCAACAAATATCGGTCCTTCGTTAAAAATATAGTTATCAGAAACCTGCTCAAGGTATCGAGAACTACATTAGCCTTCCCTGGATGATACTGTAAGGATATATCAAAATTCTTCATTAGTTCCATCCACCGATGTTGCCTCTTGTTCAGCTACTTCTGAGTAAAAACGTACTTGAAGCTCTTGTGGTCTTTGAAGATCTCCATACACTCTTTGTACAGATAGTGTTTCTATAACTTTAAAGCAAAGATGATCGCTGCCAACTCCAAATCGTGGGTAGGATAGTTTTTCTCATGAGGACACAATTGCATGGATGCATAGGCAATCACCTTCCCATTCTGTTTGAGAACACAACCCAAATATTTTCCCGATGCATCACTATAGATAGTGAAATCTCCAGACCCTGATTGCAATATCAAAATATGAGCAGACGTCAACCTTATTTTTAATTCCTCAAAAATAGCCTGAAACTCCTATGTCTATAAAAACTATATGTCCTTCCTAGTGAGTCTGGTCATCGACTCAACAGTCCTCGAAAAATCTTATACAAACTTTCTGTAGTAGCCTGCCAGAACCAAGAAACTCATGATCTCTGCCACTAAACCCGGGGTCTTTCAAGACTCCACTGCTGTGATCTTCTTCGGGTCCACTGAAATCCCATCACCAGTCACAACATGTCCTAAGAACTCCACCTTGTCTAGAAAGAACTCACACTTGGACAGCTTTCCATAGGGCTTCTTCTTTCTCAGCACATCCAACACAATACGCAGATGCTCCTCGTGCTCCTCTGGCGTCTTCAAGTATATGAGAATGTCATCGATGAACACCACCACGAACTTATCAAGGTACTGGTGGAACACTTTGTTCATCAAATTCATAAACACTGTCGGGATATTAGTCAACCCAAATGACATTACCATGAACTCGTACTGGCTATATCGAGTCCTAAAAGCAGTTTTCAAAATATCCTCCAGGTACATTTTCACCTGGTGGTAGCCTGATCTCAAGTCTATCTTGGAAAATACCTTGGCACTACTTAACTGATTGAATAGATCACCAATCTGTGGCAACGAGTATTTATTCTTGATAGTGAGATTATTTAATACCCTGTAATCGATGTACATGCGCATCGAGCCATCCTTCTTCGGTACAAACAATATCGGGGCTCCCCATGGTGAAGAACTGGATCTGATAAACCTCTTATCCTACAGTTCATCCACTTGCTTTTTAAGCTCGACCAGCTCGCTGTTGTTCACTCTATAGATATGTTATAAAATTGGCTCTGCACCTGGCACCAGGTCTATAGAAAAATCAATATCTCGATCTGGCAGAAATCCTGGCAATTCCTCAGGAAATACATCCAAGAGCTTTGCTATCAAGGGATGCAGCAACTCCTTGTCTTCCACCATAGATCCACAGATAATGCATTCTTCTTGCTTTGAAGCTCCTTTAGCAAACTCAAACTCTGGCTCTCCTGACGGGCTAAACAAAACTCTATCCCCTCTGCAATCTATACTAGCATGGTGCCTACTCAGCCAAACCATTCTGAGTATAATATCTTATCTCAGAAGTAAAATTATAAGTAGACACGTACTCAGCTTCCGGCCTCCCAGAGTAACTTTTTGATCCTTGCAAACATCACTAACCAGGATAATGCCTTCCCCGATCATGATATTGCAAGTCCTAAACAAAGACTCAGCTAACAAATGATGCTTCAGAGCATTAAGGTCTTCGTCTAAGGTCTACGACAATGGTCTATGACTATGTTGCTTCAGTTTTAACTAAGGAATCAAGCAAGCATGCAATAAGGATATGATAAGTTATAGGATCTCATCCACTTGATTGATTCGTTCTTGACCTCTATATCGACTTCAAAATAAATTCTTGACTTGCATCCTGCCTTGATTCCTCTGTGCGCCTATTATAGTTTATTTTGGATACAGAGAAATGGAACCACAAGCAAGTGACGAGACTCCTGCAGGAACACCACAAGTTGCAGTTGTCACCTACGACGATGAAGTGACACCTGTGGGTGGAGAGCAATCAACTCAACAAAGTAATCAAGCAGATCAGCACGTCTCGAGATTCCAACGAGACGATATTCCACCATCGTCGCAATTTACTCCACTGATGCCTACTTTTCCACCAGGACAGCCTATGGACAGACAGCAGATGTTCCAAACGTTCTACGCAATGATGCAAGTCCAACAGCAGGTTTATCAAGAGGCCCAGCAAAGCCAAGCGGAGAAGTTCTTTAACGGACTTAGCTCTGAGCTACAAAAATTAATCAGCTCCGTTGCAAGTATTTCATACATGGACGTCCTTGCTGCAGCACAACCCATGGAGTGCGTCACCAGGAGAGAGTCCAGCCAGAAGCGGCCGCATGCATTAGCACCAGACCGAGCACAGCAGAAAAGAGCTGCAAAGCGACCACAGATGAATCCACCACAAAGAGCAGTACCATAATCCCTAATCCTTCCTACTTGTTACTACTGTGTCAAGGTAGGCCATATTGAGAGGGAGTGTAGACTTAAATTGGAATTATATTTAGCTTGCGGATCCAGTCAGCATTCGGTAAGGGATTGTCCTGAGCGTCGAGAATGAGCACCAATAGTAAACTGATAAGCTTTACCAGCACCGAAAGGATATCAGCTGAGGTCACCCTTGGCATTGCGGACAACACTTTTCCAGCAGGACCAGCAATAGCAGAGGGCACCACCACAAGTACGTGGACAGGCTTTTGCGATGACAATGGAGGACGCACAGACTCTTGGAGAAGTGAATACGAGTAAGATTTAAGTTTTCCTAGTAGTGCTTTAGCATATGCCTGTTAGATCATTTTCCTAGCCTTAATCCTAGTATTATGCTAGCATGAACTTGTTAGTAATTGATACCCAAGTTTTTCTAAGCTGTAGATTTTCTTATTATAACCATATTCTTTTACTCTTGAATTACTTATCTCTCATTGCCTAGGCAAATATTTTTATTCCTTTCCTACATATTCTGGTTAAGCCTCACACTTTCTCTCGATTTCTCCTTATTCATGATTCTTATTCCCTTGTATCGTGCTACAAATATATTTTGCAACCGCGTCATCTCTTCTGACCGATTATGTTTTATTTTTCTTAATTGCGAGGACATAATTCTTTTAAGGAGGGTAGATTGTAAACACCCGTATTTTTTTAAAAATTAAAATATAAATTTTTAAGATTTTTCTGTACTTTTTAATAATTAAAATAAATATTCTTTAAAGGAAAAATATTTTTTGGTATTAAATTAAATATTAAAATATTATGAAAATTATATTTTTGAGTGTAAATTAAATAATTAGATATAGTGTAATTTTTCTAGAATTTATTGGGCCAAAAAACTATTTTTAAATAGCTAAAAATAGTATTTCTAACTAAACCAGAATAAACCGGATTGAACCAACCTGAACCGAACCAAACCAAACCTAAATAAACCCAATTAAACCAAACCAACCCTAATGAATTCGGATCTAGACCCAACCCACAACCTGACCCGTTAATCCTAGCTAGAGTAACTGTAGAAATTTAATTTCCGCCGGTCGTTACCCCGACAGTTCAGCGACCGCCGCCGGCCGTTTCCCTCCGCCGCCAACCCGTCACGACTTCAACCGCCGCCCGCTCGTCTCCCACACTGGCCGCCTCCCTACCCCTTCACCTCCATGCAAACCGCCGGTCGCCCTCCTATTTAAACCCGATAACTCCCCACCACCATCATCGATCAGCCACCGCCACCTCTCCGGCACCATGACTCCTCCGGCGACCTCATCGGCAACTCCTCTGGCGACCTCCCCGACGACAATGACGGTGCCGACGACTCCGAGCAGCCGCAGCAGCCATCGCCGATCGGCCGAGCAACGTCGCGTCGCCCCGTGCACGCGTAGTTCAGTCGATTCTGACCTCCTGTTCCAGTGAGCTTTTCATCCTCATCACTATGTCAATTTTTAAACTGTCTGTTACGATATGTTCGCTGTGTAACCCTCTCGAACTTCGTGCAATTATATTGGGGTATCGTGTCATGTGTCGGTCGTAAACCGCGACGTAAAAACAGGAAAAATATCCCAATTTTGGACTTCGAAAACTGTCCCGAACTCACAAGTTCACGGCCGTTTTATGTCCAACCTGTTTAATAATTCTAAAATTCACTTAAACGGTAAATTAGACAATATAACCAAGTTTTAAACCATGTAATTAGTTTATTTTATTGTGCTGTAATTTGTGTTTTATTCGCGGGTGAAGTTGACCAAAATCTTGGTTTTTAAAACATATTTTTTTCTGAAACTGGGTGCATCCCTCTAAACGAGGCAACTTCGTCGTGTGCAAATTGTACTGAAGGATGTGTATCGTTAATACGAACGTGTAAGATTTTGCGAAAGTTGGTTTGGATGTACGTGCACACCGGAATCAACGCGTATCCGTTGAAATTGTCCCGTATTGGGCCTATTCTAAACTCGTTATAACTTTGTGTGCGCTTCTCGTTTCGTAATGAAATTTGTGCCATCAGATTTATAGTATTATGCTGGTCCAGTGATCCAAGTTTGGTTTGATTCTGAGAACGTTGACGAAACCCCGTATCGTAGGCCCCACGGCTCCACTTGACGGACGATTTTGTGATCGTCTCATCAAAATCCAGTTCTGGACGTTCCGTTGGGTTCGTATCATCGTTCTGGACTCATAGATACTAAGTTTGACGAATTTGGAAAACTTTGTCTCTGGCACATTTTTCGGTGCGAAGTAGGCCACATATGGACCCCGCTTTGACCAGAAACTGTCAATTTATTCCTGTGTCCAAATTGGACTTATTGGTAGGCAATCCTAGTTATTTTATATCTTCTGAGAATGATGGTAATGTTTATTGCAGCATCCGGAGGAGTACCTGAAGATCTCACTGTTACCGGAGCAATTGGAGGAATTCAAACCCCAGACAAGTGTACCTTGCCAAAACTTGCAGTGATTGCCTTATTATTATTTGTTTGATTATTTATGTGATGTATCTGCTCGACCTAGGACCTTGTGACATTGCTTAACGTCCGAATAATATTCGGGTGTCGACGCCGTACGCGGAGTCGTGTAACGTCACTTATAGAGTTGATATTACGATCCTATATTTTGTGCTTGCTTTATCAAGTAAGTCATACCATAGGACACTTAACACTATTTATGAGACAGAATCTTTCCTGAGTTATTCATGGTGATTATGTATAGGCTTACAGGATTCATGCCATAGTCTTGCATTATACATAAATATCATTATGACTCGCTGTAATAGTTAGAGGTCATGATCTTGCGTGTTATGAAAATGAGACGTCGTGGACATGAAACGTGTGATTACATTGGGTGGGAAAAGACACACAGGCTACAGGCTGATTATATATATATATATATATATATATATATATATATATATATATTATTGTGGTGTCGTAGCCTCTACATCAGAGCTAGGCCCACTATATCACTGCTACAGGCTCCCCGACACGGAGCTTATAGTGGTCTCAGCCTGAGTTACAGTGATGCTCTCATTTGCATATCACATAGCTGGTTACATAGTTTGCCCTATTGATACATTTTATATACTGTATTTATTTGGCTTGAGTTATTCCTGTACCTTGTTATATCCCCTGAGGACCTGGATCCGGATTATGTCCCCAGGTTTAGCAGAGGAGATCTACCCCGAGGTATATGGGACATGAGCAGACGCTAGAGCAGTACCAACACCAGAGGACGAGGTGGTGCCAGAAGATTTCTCTTGAGTATTTTGTTACTCAGTTATTTCTGTTCTTGATACTCTATTCATGTCTCGTGGATTTCTATATTAAACTCATTATCGGGTTGTTCCCCGAGACATTTTATTGATACTTGTTGTTGAATTATATTTCTCTTTGATTAGTTTGATATTTGAGTTATGTTTATCTTCTGTGGATGGGATTAGAATTAGACTGTGGCATATATCGTGGATTTCTGTATTAAACTCATTATCGGGTTGTTCCCCGAGACATTTTATTGATACTTGTTGTTGAATTATATTTCTCTTTGATTAGTTGATATTTGAGTTATGTTTATCTTCTGTGGATGAGATTAGAATTAGACTGTGGCATATATCGTAGACCTTTATATAGTTTTACAGCTTAAGTACACTCTAACGGGTCCATTAAATTGGGTTTGCCCATTGGAGTGTGCTGTTGGCCATTGCCACGTGGCTAGTCCCTCGGTATTTTGGGACTGGGGCGTGACTTCTCCAGCGTACTGCTGACTAGGGCCCGCTCCAGCATAGTATTGGAGAATGCCCCCAGCGTACTGCTGACTATGGCCCACTCTAGCATAGTATTGTGGAATTCCCTCTCCAGCGTACTGTCGACCAGCTCCCTCTGCACCATCCCTCCTATGACGACTTGAGTGTCTCTATCGTACAATGGTGGTGAATAATCTGGTAGAAGACGTGATTGTACTGGAGGCATTTCAGGTACTGTCCAACCGAGACGATCAACATGAGTCACGGGTTCCTCCATGAGCACTCGACTTTGTGGGGGGGGTTTCTCCCAGGTTATTGCAAATTTTGTTGGTATACACCACTCTGAAATATAAAACTTGTAAATTAATTTTTTTATGATATCTATGTATATGTAATTTTGAACGTGTAATGAAGTCATACCAAATCATGCATGTCGTCGGCGAAAGCACGCAAAGTAGAATCATCTACGGATCTACTCTTGAACATTTTCTCCTCAAATATGTATACTTGGTTGGTCATACGAGGGCATCCCCACCATTGCCTATAATCTAAGTTATCAATGTCTACATAATGTAAACAATATTTAGCAAACTATTTATACTAAATCAATCCGAAAGAGTAACTTATAACTTAAATTCCTTAGCAGATCTTAGTTCGGGAGACATGTTAATCACACTAGAATTCTCGAATCAATTATTCCAATCAACAATGTAAAACCCCTATTTCTAAAAATCGTATTTATTATTTTTTTATTAATTATTAATTTAATTGTAGTAATTATGTGCTAATTAGGAGAAATAGATTTTTAATAATTTTTATTTTAGGTGTTGGGGCACTTAGAGGATTTATGGGACCATTAGAAATTTTTTGGAATTTATTTCATGTAGGAGACCCCTTTAGCAGTTGCTAGCTTAACGGTGTGCATTAATATAATCTATAAATTTTCTTATGAGTATATATATATATATATATATATATATATATATATATATATATATATATATATATAAAGAAAAAGGAAAAGAAAAGAAGTTAATAATAATAACTAATAATAATAATATTACTAATAACTTAAAGCAACTTAGCAAGCAAACTTTAGCAAACCTTTCAATTCCCTTATTCCTTAGCCACAGCAAACCACATTGACTTCAATTCCACCGCAGCCAACCCCCCCCCCCCCCCCTTAGCCCGCGACATATTAATTAAGCCGAACTCTCTCTCCTCTCTCCCTATATATATATATATATATATATATATATATATATATATATATATATATATATATATATATAACCCTAACCTAATCATCCAGACCCTCCTCTTCTCATCTAGACCTAGAGAAAGCCGCCACCGCAGCCAGAGAACCCCGCCAGGTCGTCCAAACCAATCCCGACGACCGCGACCCCGCGCACTGCAGATTCCAACACGAGGTACCTTTGTTCCGGAGTTGCTTCCCGACGACTCGCTCAACCAAACGTCACCCCGTCTTCACCGGTATGCTCACCTCTTAATCCTATTCCATATATGTGTGCTAGTAGACTTCGAACAACACAAAATTCTAGGCGAAAACAGCGCCAAAGTTGGCACAAGCAGACCGAATTCTGGGATCGCAGAAAACTGCGGTGACCACCCATGTTGCCGAGTTCGTATCTCCCACCACAGAGATCCGAATTCGGTGATTCTTTTTGGTATGCGTAGACCACTTGACCTAGTTTAATTTCTGTTAAATAATCCTAGATTATTAACTATTGTGGACAGAATTAAATTCGTCACAAAATTCTGCGAACCCACTTTTTTAGATTTCCAAAAGTTGTAAAACGGAGCGCGTCCCGCCAAACGGGACCGCCCCGTCGTGTACCAAGTGTACCGAACGGTGCACGCAGCGTAACCGGACACGTAAAAATTCGTAAAAACTGATTCGGACGCGTGTGCGCGCATTTTGTGCACGCTCGTCAGATTATGACGAAACTTGCGCCACTGGACTCGTGGTAACGCACTGGTCCTGTGACCCAGTTTTTACGCAATTCTAAGACAGTTGACCAAGTCGTTAATTGGCGGGCCCTACGGTTGACTTTTTGGGCGAAATTGTATTCGGCTCATCGGAATCCACATTTGGACATACCGTTGGGTTCGTATTGACATTTAGAGTTGTTTGACCTATAATTTGTCCCATTTAGAGACTATTACCCTTGACATACTTTTCGGTGCAAAGTGGACCACATGTGGACCCCACTTTTATCCGAAATTACGTTTTGCCCCTGTGTCCAAATTGGACGAAAGGAAAGTGCTTTTTAGCTATTTTCCTTATTATGGGAACGTTGGTGATATTTATTTCAGCATCCGGAGACGTTCATTCTGAGGCTGTAGCTTCTGACTCTTGGTGTTGACATCGGGACACTATATTTTGCAGCTTTCTTGCCAGGCAAGATACCTTGCCAAATTGCTGACAATATTTTGCATGCTTAGTATATTTCTGTATAATTATTGCATTTCTGTTTATTTATTGTATGTGTAATTCCTTTCAGTCATTACTATATATTAGATATGTTGACACACACTTGACACTTAGTATCATAGAGGACAATCATTAGGCGTATGGGCTTTTAACCACTCTGGTAAACCGTAGTATATAGTTCGCACTACGGGCGTGTGTCGCGCTGGTCGCTACCCCCGTGGTATGTCAATTTCTGGAGTCTCGCTGGTCGCTACCTCCACGGGATGTCGATTTCTGATGTCCATTGACGTGTGTGTGAGTTGTGAGGTAGATCGAGTAGCCTACCCTTGCCCATACGTCGAAAAGTTGTCCTCATTTGCATTTATATAGATTGTCTTGTACAGCATACTTATTTATTTTCAAATATTATACATGTTTACTGTATTCAAATTGGCTCGCTTTTCTGTATCTTGTTATGTCCCTCTGAGGACCTGGTCCCTTGCCAGGTATAGACGATCAGGAGTATCCGCAGGAGTACGGGCCTGGACCTGACGCATTACCTTCTGCCGAGGAGGTCTTACCTTCTGAGCAGCCTTGATTACATCTAGCGATGGATTCTTTTAGCTGATACACTTCTGTCTTCATATTATTTTATATTGGAGATTTTATACTTCTCTCTCATTTTAGTTTTGGATATAGTCTTTGGTAGTGGATTTGTCTCCACCCGAGTATTATTTGAATATTTCAGACTCCTTATTCTAGTTTAGTATTTCTTTTCTATGACTTGTTGTGTGGATGAGATTAGCATATTTGTGCCTTGTGACATTATATATACCACATGTGAGTTTATATTCATATTACAGCGTACGTATGGGTTATGGTTTCCATATATTGGAGTTGCCATATCCATGCGGCTGGCATGCTTACGTGTCCTAGTCCTACGTATTTTTTGGACTGGGGCGTGACATGTTTTTGTGGTGCCCCATGCAGGCCAAGTTAGCCGTTTCGGTTACATAACTGTACCGAGCGGGCCTGCTCCTAGGATTAGAATTTTAGATCTCATCCATACTTGACTATAACTTACCTTCCTTCCAACATGTCCTACTTAAGTGCTTGCATCCTGCTTGATTCATGTACTCTTCTTAATCCTTCGTCCATCTCTTGCAGAGAGATGAATTTGCATAACGGGCATGCCGCCACCGGGGATGACACGTCTCCAGGGGACGATGACCAATCGCCAGGAGTGACCTCAATGACTCCTCTTCTTCCCGGACCGGATGGACTGACTAACAATCATATTCCATCACTCCTTCTACGATACCTAATGGGACTTTTCCAGCTCCACTAGCACCGCAAGATGGCCAGACACAGCTGTTACAATTCTTTCAGATGATAATACAGGAACAGAGGCAGCAAACAGTAGAGCAGAGGCTAGAATTTCTGGCAGCACTTGAGAGAATGGCTGCACTAGCCCCTATACCAACCCAGGCACTAGTTTCAGTACCACAAGCTCGGGTTGGTTCAGTCAAGGACTTTGTGCAGATGGGCCCTAAGCCATATAAGGGCAATGAAAGTCCAGACGAGACCACAAACTGGATTGCCAATACCAAGAAGTTGTTAGAGGCATCATAATTACCTTCTGACCTATGGATGATAGGCGTGAGGACTCAGTTAGAAGGCAACGTGCATCACTGGTGGGAATCAATGGAGCGCCAGTTGGGTACGCGTCAGACTTGGGAACAATTCTTGGAGTGCTTTGAGATAAAGTACTTTTCGGACACTGTAAGGGACGCATTGTACGATCAGTTCCTCCATCTAGATCAAGAGAATAAGACGGTTGATGAGTATGACGCAGAGTTTAGCCGCCTCAGTAAGTATGGCACAGTCCTAATACCTAATAACTTAGAGAAGGCTAAGAGGTTTCACCGTGGGCTGACTCAGGAACTCCAGCACTACACTAGCTCACAGTCCCGGATCTCTTATGCCGAGTTATTGACAGAGGCCAGGATCCAGGAGGCTATCAGCAAGGGAAACGGAATTCAACAGAGAAGTCACCAAGGACCAGTAAGGATACAGCAAGGAGGACCCATTCGACATCCTTTGACACGCCAGCAACCAGATAGTGTCGTACCATATCCAACCAAGAACCCCCGTACTTGTCACTTCTGTGGTAAGATAGGTCATATTCATAGAGACTGTCATCGTCGATTGGGGATGTGCATGATATGTGGATCAAGTCACAATCAAACCCGAAGATGTCCTCAGCAGAACCAGAGGTCTATGGCATTAGAATCAGGAATACCGCATACACCCTCAAGTATAAAAGACCAAAGGGACCCACCACTGCTTCTACAGTCTGCACAAATGGAGGAGACTAGACCCCAGTTGAACAACCAAGGACAAGTCCAAGCACTCATTATGACAAATATGGGAGAGCAGACACAGGAAGCCGTTGATACAGGTATGACCTTTTAGTTATAATTGTCTTTGCATACTCATAACCCCATTGTGACACAAGATCTTAGATGCACAAATAGATGTAGAATTATATATATGGTAGTCTAGCAGTTATGAGGATATATTTCTATTCTACCCAGATGGCATACACGCGATGCTAATGGATGACGTGAGTAGCAGTAGTAGTATTCTTCCCCTATTCTTACCTCGCCCTCTTGGGTGACTCATCTTCTCCTTTTATATTCATTCCTTATCTCGTGCGTAACTCTTCCTATCATAGTCGTATCTTTCGTGCCATTATGAATTGTTGATTTATATCAACCTCACCCCTATTTTGTTAGTTAAAACATAAATGTGTAGTAATGCTTGATAACTAAGGATGAGTTCTTAATATGTATATGCACTATAGCAATGTCTGTATTCTTTATTAGTTTAACCTTTAAGTAGCACCATGTAGCCTAATAGAAATTGTTAGATCATTTGAGATAGATCATACCCCTAATAGTTAGTCAAGACCTTAAGTGTTTTCCTAAAAACTTAGACTATGCCTAGGAAAGAATTGAAGGCACTTGTTACGAACTGATAACTATGACAAATCGCTAGCGAGGTAGCGACAGTTGCAGCCAGACGATTTTGGTAGAGTAGTCGAATTACTTACAGCCATACTGGCCAGGTGGCGTGGCAGTATTAGACTATGATACTTGACGGTTATGGAAAAAAGTCATAGTTATGAGATTCCAGACAGATGTCCCAAGATTCTCGACCCAATAAATATAATTGTCTTACAATCTAGACAATAGCTTCAAAGAAGGTGACCACTAGTAGAATTCTTGTAAGTTGGGTAGTGTAGACGAGTTAGAGGATGATAGAATAGTGTATGGACAATAGATGAGGAAGTGTTAGAATAGCAGACCATGAGTTCTAGGAGTCTTGCTAGATACCAATGTAGTGTAATAGCTATAGCCATCATTATGAATATGGGTTAGTGTCAATTTCGAGGACGAAATTTTTGTAAGTTGGGTAGAATGTAAAACCCCTATTTCTAAAAATCGTATTTATTATTTTTTTATTAATTATTAATTTAATTATAGTAATTATGTGCTAATTAGGAGAAATAGATTTTTAATAATTTTTATTTTAGGTGTTGGTGCACTTAGAGGATTTATGGGACCATTAGGAATTTTCAGAATTTATTTCATGTAGGAGACCCCTTGAGCAGTTGCTAGCTTAACGGTGTGCATTAATATAATCTATAAATTTTCTTATGAGTATATATATATATATATATATATATATATATATATATATATATATATATATATATATATAAAAAGGAAAAGGAAAAGAAAAGAAAAGAAGTTAATAATAATAACTAATAATAATAATATTACTAATAACTTAAAGCAACTTAGCAAGTAAACTTTAGCAAACCTTTCAATTCCCTTATTCCTTAGCCACAGCAAACCACATTGACTTTAATTCCACCGCAGCCAAACGCCCCCCCTCCCTAGCCCGCGACATATTAATTAAGCCGAACTCTCTCTCCTCTCTCCCTATTCTTATATATATATATATATTCTAAAATCCTAACCTAATCATCCAGACCCTCCTCTTCTCATCTAGACCTAGAGAGAGCCGCCACCGCAGCCAGAGAACCCCGCCAGGTCGTCCAAACCAATCCCGACGACCGCGACCCCGTACACTGCAGATTCCCACACGAGGTACCTTTGTTCCGGAGTTGCTTCCCGACGACTCGCTCAACCAAACGTCACCCCGTCTTCACCGGTATGCTCACCCCTTAACCCTCTTCCATATATGTGTGCTAGTAGACTTCGAACAACACGAAACCCTAGGCGAAAACAGCGCCAAAGTTGGCGCAAGCAGACCGAATTCTGGGATCGCAGAAAACTGCGGTGACCACCCATGTTGCCGAGTTCGTATCTCCCACCACAGAGATCCGAATTCGGTGATTCTTTTTTGTATGCGTAGACCACTTGACCTAGTTTAATTTCTGTTAAATAACCCTAGATTATTAACTGTTGTGGACAGAATTAAATTTGTCACAAAATTCCGCGAACCCACTTTTCCAGATTTCCAAAAGTTGTGAAACGGAGCGCGCTCCGCCAAACGGGACCGCCCCGTCGTGTACCAAGTGTACCGAACGGTGCACGCAGCGTAACCGGACACGTAAAAATTCATAAAAACTGATTCGGACGCGTGTGCGCGCCAGAATCAGCCCGTATCCGCGGACACACCTCGTGTCGCAACTTTTGTGGAAGTCGCGCGCATTTTGTGCACGCTTGTCAGATTACGACGAAACTTGCGCCACTAGACTCGTAGTAATGCACTGGTCCTGTGACCCAATTTTCACGCAATTCTAAGACAGTTGACCAAGTTGCCAATTGGCGGGCCCTACGGTTGACTTTTTGGACGAAATTGTGTTCGGCTCATCGGAATCCATATTTGGACATACCGTTGGGTTCGTATTGACATTTAGAGTTGTTTGACCTATAATTTGTCCCATTTAGAGACTGTTACCCTTGGCATACTTTTCGGTGCAAAGTGGACCACATGTGGACCCCACTTTTATCCGAAATTACCGTTTTGCCCCTGTGTCCAAATTGGACGAAAGGGAAGTACTTTTTAGCTATTTTCCTTATTCTGGGAACGTTGGTGATGTTTATTTCGGCATCCGGAGACGTTCATTATGAGGCTGTAGCTTCTGACTCTTGGTGTTGACATCGGGACACTACATTTTGCAGCTTTCTTGCCAGGCAAGATACCTTGCCAAATTATTTACAGTATTTTGCATACTTAGTATATTTCTGTATAATTATTACATTTCTGTTTATTTATTGCATGTGTAGTTCCTTTCAGTCATTACTATATATTAGATATGTTGACACACACTTGACACTTAGTATCATAGAGGACAATCATTAGGCGTATGGGCTTTTAACCACTCTGGTAAACCGTAGTATATAGTTCGCACTACGGGGGTGTGTCACGTTGGTCGCTACCCCGCGGTATATCGATTTCTGGAGTCTCGCTGGTCGCTACCCCCACGGTATGTCGATTTCTGATGTCCATTGACGTGTGTGTGAGTTGTGAGGTAGATCGAGTAGCCTACCCTTGCCCATACGTCGAAAAGTTGTCCTCGTTTGCATTCATATAGATTGTCTTGTACAGCATACTTATTTATTTTCAAATATTTTGCATGTTTACTGTATTCAAATTGGCTCGCTTTTCTGTATCTTGTTATGTCCCTCTGAGGACCTGGTCCCTTGCCAGGTATAGACGATCAGGAGTATCCACAGGAGTACGGGCCTGGACCTGACGCATTACCTTCTGCCGAGGAGGTCTTACCTTCTGAGCAGCCTTGATTACATCTAGCAATGGATTCTTTTAGCTGATACACTTCTGTCTTCATATTATTTTATATTAGAGATTTTATACTTCTCTCTCATTTTAGTTTTGGATATAGTCTTTGGTAGTGGATTTGTCTCCACCCGACTATTATTTGGATATTTCAGACTCCTTATTCTAGTTTAGTATTTCTTTTCTATGACTTGTTGTGTGGATGAGATTAGCATATCTGTGCCTTGTGACATTATATATACCACATGTGAGTTTATATTCATATTACAGCGTACGTATGGGTTATGGTTTCCATATATTGGAGTTGCCATATCCATGCGGCTAGCATGCTTACGTGTCCTAGTCCTACGTATTTTTTGGACTGGGGCGTGATAAACAACGAGACCAAGGATTCTATTTCTTGTTTATGTTGGATCATAACCGACAGTCGATGGATCATTGAAAATTATTTGACTCCTCCTGAATTGTCGAAGAACACGGTCTGTCTGATGATACATGGTGAACCGATCATATATAATATAAGAATTATGCAGACTAAACGAATATGATGTCTCTTGATTTTTGGAGCATCATCTCCACATGTGTAGGGTAACCAGATAACCTATTTAATGATAATATATCAAATTAATGATTATGTTTCTCGACGATCATAAATGTAACAATTTAAAAATATTTATTAAATAGTTAAATAATTATCTCATGATACTACAATGTACCAAATTGGCTACGATAAAGTGATACACTCATGTATTTGTAGTGTTGGTAATCCATTACATCTGTGGGGCATCGTATAGCAACCGGAAAGACTCCAACATCGCTGATAATGCTAGTGTGAGGCCTACCAACAGAGAAATGCTCGTATGACCAGAACTAGAATACAAAAATATGGCATTAGTACAAATAAATTTGTATTCTAATCTAACTAATATAGGTCTTTCATTCTTACCTGAATCAGTGAAATACATCCACAAATACCTTTGCGACTCGATCTCACAAATTTTGTCAAATTTGCACATAAAAATGCTAGAGTACAGCCCCCATGTATGTCGAGTGGGTTTTGTCAAATCAACCAAGAATGGTAGAAGCTGCACATTTACCATATTTTTCGATGCGTCGAGAAGTAGCATTGTACCACATAAACAGAACAAATACGCTCTAGTGCAACAAGTGACCTAAAAATATTAAATGTTATATAAACACTAAATTAAGTCATAAAATATTACTAATTAAAATACATACCCGCAATTCATATACGTCAACCACCTCGTCAATAGTGCGATATAGGTCCATAAAGTTGCCACGAAGCCATGTAAAATTCACAAAATGGTCGTCTTTTTATACCAGATAGAGACGTAACACCGAGATACCTCTTGATCCGATCATATCCCTTTAAGTGCGAATCAAAATATATAGCATCACCTGTAATAGGTAACCCTGGTATATTTGCCACATCAAATAGTGTGATTATCATCTCGCCAAATGGGAGCTGGAAAGTGTTGCGTTCAAGCCACCAACACTCCGCAAGACTTACAACTAAGTGAAAATCGTGGATTAAATATCTAACCCGATCTATATAGTGGAATCCAAATGATTGCACCAAAGCCTTTTGGGCAGGATTTAGCTCCCACGTACGATAGTGTCTTTGGATCCGCGAATGTACATGGATCCAGGTTCGTAAACCAAGATCCGGGTTCGTAAACCAAGATCGTGATCGTATAACTATAAAAAAAATATCTTATATTTTATGTAAAAATTATTCAACTTGCAAACTTACAATTTAAAAAATTGCCTCTCCAGTAAATATCCAATTAGATATGTGGTCTTCACGTTGCCTAATAATAACGTCGGTAGTCGGTCCACCAAAAATACGGCCGTCATTTTGGTTAGCCATCTACAAAAAATTAAATTAATTATGACTATTGTCGACTAATATATAAGCCTACAAATATAACAAGTTTGTCAACGATTAAAAAAGTCAGACAGACAATATTTTGATTTACGTCAGATTTTTTGGTTCTTTTTCTCCCGATTGATCTTGCTGGTTGCAGGAAAGAGAATGTTGAATATTGTACGTAGAGAGGAAAGGGAAGAGAGTTTGTTGTTGTGGGGAGAGAAGGGAAGTATGTGTAGTGGAAAAGGGAAAGAAAGTTGTTTATAGGAAGGGAGTGGGGGGACTTCGAGGGAGAGTGGAGGGTCTTTGAGGGAGGGTGGGGGGTCTCCGAAGGAAAGAGAGAGGAGGAGAGCGAGGGGTCTTCGGAGCAGCGGCAGTGGGCCCCATGTCCCGCCAACTGAGTTGGCGAGTGAGCCAACTTTCCCACGCTCACCGCCAATTGAGTTGGCGGGCTCTCCCTCTCTCTCTCCGTCTCGATTCACGAGCTGGCCATTCTCTCGTGCACTCGCCAACTCAGTTGGCGAGTTGTCCTCCTATGTGCAATTTTTTTTAAAAAAAATTCTTAGCCGCAATTGCCTCAAATTGTCCTTTTAGACGAAAAAAATCGTATAACAAATCCTTAAATATATTCAATATTTAAATTATATTTAAAGTAACTAGATGATATTATCTAACAAAAATTATAAAAATATATTTATATTCTTGCTAGTGGGTATATAAATTCTAGGCTTTGGTGATTTGTAAATTGAATTGTGTGTGTGTGTGTATATGTGATGTGTGTAAGTATGTGTATGATTAATCTTCTCATGGACAAGTGAAAGTAGGGTCCTCAATTCTAAGACAAGCCCTTCCAGCATGTCAATTTTATCAATTCGAGGTTCAAATTTCTTAAATCATTATTCCAGTTTTCATTCATCACTCAATTCCTTCAGTACCATATTTCAATTTCTTGTATGTCTACAAATTGGAAACTCTAAATTATATACTAGTCTAGGTTCTAGGTTTTTTTAAATTTAATTATGTTTGTGCTCTATAGTCTATAGCCATTTTAGATTAGATTAACTTAAAAGGAGAATTCTTCTTGAATGCATTGATTATGAACATTCAGAATGATTTGAATGTATATCCGACCTATATAATCATTATAATTAAATTCAAGTACGTGTTGGGGCCTAAAACTAGGCAAAACAACCAAATTTTAACAAATATATTATTACTCAGCCTTAGTGTTGATTTACTAACTTAAATTCCATCCTTTAATAAGAATAACTTCATTAAAATATATGATACTCGGTACCTAGGCTAAGAGTTCGGTCAATGTCCAAAGCCAAAAAATGATTGGATGGGCTCATTTTAGGCATTTTTATATAATAAAATCAGTATTTTTATTTTTTATGGTCCGACATTTTGTACGGGACTTTACGCATGTTGTATTATACGTCTTGTGGGACCATTGTCAGTAGCATAGCCACTTGATTTCGAGAGAGTGCAGCTGTACCCCGTGAGATTTTAATTTTTTTTTAGTTTATATATATATTTTGTATTCAAACATTAATGTCGAATGGAATAAAGTCGGAAATGAATGGATGGACGGTGTGCAAATCAAATGGCGACGAAATTATATACATGCAATCCAATATATATAAACATTTAATATGCAACCAAAAGCATTTTACAGTTTGAACCTTGAGAGACAAATATGGTCTCTTTGAAGGAGAATAAATAGTACAAAATACAAAAATTTCGTAGGGCCTGCTTGAATTAAGAAAAAAACTAATATACTAGTATATAACAAAAAGTGATATTACTAAAAAAAAAAAAAATTACCATTCTTTATATAAAAATATTATTCTTTATGGTGCGTACGGTCATAGTCGACATGTGAAAATTGACGAACCTTTGAATTCGTTGACTGTTCACAATAAATTTGGTCTGAATTCGTCGAATTTTACCATAACAACGTTTTTCGAAAATTTATAATTATTCTTCGAGCACACTTCGTATCGCGACTAGAGTTGCGTCATTTGATGCGCAACATCAAACTTGTCCTACATTGTAAATGTTATTCTATTCTGAAACCGTCAACAAGATTACCATTATTTTTCATATTTATTATATATATATATATTTAATAGTATAAGTCGCTCCCCTTAGATTAAAATTCTGACTACACCACTGCCCACTGCCACCCCCCTACCCCCTCCCACCCCCACCCCACGAACAGAACCTCGCTCACGACACGTGTTTGCTTATGCTTTTGCCCGGGATTTCATTATAAATGTTTGTGCTTGGTTTAACTTGGTTTGCCTTGGACAGGAAAGGACAAATGGTAAGTTAGTAAGTCTCGTTGTATTCCTCTATATCGCACAGCGCACTACCACACGATTTAGGCTTTTCATTATGCCATGAAACTGATCCTAAGGCAAGACTAGAAAGATAACTTAATAGATGGTGCACGGGATCTTTATAACGTGTTTAGATTTGTCGAGCTGGCGAGAAGCCTCCCCACCATTGCATTCATGTACTGATAACCCACCAGATTGCTTGCAGGGTGCGGAAGAACCTCGTTCGGTACGGAAAACCCTTTATGCGTCCTAAGGCGTGGAGTTCGTTCTGGAGTCTTTGAGCGTTGCGTCCTGAACTGAAACACATATACAAGACATAATGTTGGAACATCGCCTATGTATCATTCCACAATTGTAGCCACTTGTCACGTCTTTATCGTTTCAGAGAGAGAGAGAGAGAGGGGGGCTTGAGCGACTTGTAATCTCGACCTAACGGCGCTTGTAATACTTGTTCAATATCAATAAAGAGCTCGTTTTACTTCTATACTTGTGTTATGCAAAGCTTCCGCTATCAACGACTCTGTGAACTTGTTAAAAATCGCTTGTTCGTTTCTTATTCCACTGCACTCGGACTATTTGTACGACTCTATGGCTTAAACATCTTACCGTCTGTTCGGATCATGGTCTTGCACGGTTGCAGCTTAGGCTCGTGCGGCATCATGTCCACATGGAAAAAATTGTCCCGCGGGAACGCTGGCGCGGTGATTTGCGCCTAGCAGGGACGGCCCCTCCACCATTAATAAATGAAAGAATAATACGTCCATGTGGCTCGATCCACTGATCTTCCGCTATGCAGCCGGGATCTTATACCTCTCCCCGGTAACCACAAGAGTCACTCAAGTTCAGTATAAAATCAGTACTTAGTGCAAATTGAACAGTTAAATAGTGAATCTTAGACTTATTTTTAGGCATAGTCTGTAACTAGTAATTGTCACATGATATAAAGTCTGTAACTAGTCGTTTCTCTCTCTCATGGAAAAGAAAACCACCACCGAGTCCACCATCGGTGTCGCCTCCAAAGTCCTCAAGAAGGAGAAGATCTCCATTTCCGCCGTGCTAGCAACCATGGCCAAACCCAAACCCTCCTCAAGAAGAAACCCTAAATCCTAGCCCCACCCACTCAAAAGAGAACAAACGCATGCAGCGGACTGTGAGAGTTATAAATCTCCCTAGTCTCTACCTATATTGGGATCCAACCAACATCTCAGTAGCGGACTGTGAGACAAACGCATGCAGCAAAATATGACACCCACTTGAAGATAAAGAACCAGAACCAAAAACACTATGCAAGAACTAAGACACAAACACAACCCTATATTCCAATAATAGGGAAAGAATATACGTTGAATCCCTCCCTCGTAACAGATGAGCTATAGGCAAAGCCTATAGCAAATACTACGGAAGAAATGCACCTAGAAAAGAACAGAGAATCAAAGGAAGTGAAATATCAAATGGGAATGAAATAGTATTTTGAACCACCATGATGAGAAAAACAATAAAGGCGGGTTTGCTACTGCTAGCCCTCAGACATTGTGCTATACATCTAAGTGTCAATATGCTGAGAACATAATGGCATGCATTAGCCTTCAAAATCAACGCAGCAGTGACTCGTGCAGGTATAACATCTGCATTTTCGCCAAATACTAGTCAAGAATCAGTTAAGAAATTTAATATGAAACATATGTGCAGGCAAATGCATCAATATAAAGATTGACTGGATACTAAATTTCTTATGTCATGACCAAGAGCACCTCGATATTAAATGACATACAAGACTGACAAATTTCTAATTGAAAATGCATACCAAAACTTTGAAAGGAACACAAGTTTCAAACATAGGATGGTTCAAACAACCAAGAAGTTCATAACTAGATAACTTGCAACTTGATTAAGCAGCTCCCTTGCCCTTCTTCCTCTGGAGTTTCTTCATGTAGAACTCAAGTTCTTTGCCCTCAAGTATGTACCTGCCATGAATAATATTAAGCAAAGAGTGCAACAGGTAGATTATAGCATTGCATGTTGCTCTGAACAAAAGAGCACAAAAGAGCTATCAACTTGAATGATTGATTACCCGTCAGCTCTTCCACATTGGCCAGGTCGGGAGGAGATAGCAGCCAACAACCTGCCACCACCGAACTGCTCTTCAATGTGGGGGTCAATTGTCCGGCCCTGCTGCCTCTTCTCCAGCTTCCTCAACACATGTTTGCTCTTCTTCGCTTCCTCTGCAGCAGCTTCACCCTCCTGTCCCTATGGACAATTAAGAACAAACAGAACCAAAATAACAGCCGTTATTATCGACCATCTAAAGCTAGTAATTAAAAAAAATTCTATAAATGGGATCCAACTCGAACAAACAGAAACTACAAAAAAAGAACCTTAAGCCCTTGGTAGCCCCATTATTTGTTTATAATCTCTATAACAAACATGAAAAGATGGACACAACCAGAACAATATACTATTTTGTCAACCAACCACATCAAAATGTTGCATTAGGCTGAGTTTGGTTTGGTGGCAAATGAGGGCAAGAAAAAGAAAATGGAAGTCACATGGAAGGTTCAAGTTCCATTTTAGTTTCCTTCACCACATTTTGCACCAAAACCGAACACAATTGAAATAATTGAAATGTGTCCACAACTTTTTACAGCTGAAAACATGAAAAGATGGACACAACCAAAACAATATACTATTTTGTCAACCAACCACATCAAAAAATTGCCTTAGGCTGTGTTTTGTTTGGTGGCAAGTGAGGGCAAGAAAAGGAAAATGGATGACTTACGTAGAAACAGAACTCAAGATACATAGGATCAAGTTCCATTTTCCTTTCTTAAACCTCATTTTGCACCAAAACCGAACACAATTGAAATGTATGTTCAACTTTTTACAGCTGAACGGTAGAAATAAAATTTCCTTTTTGGGAAAAAAAAGATTCCTAAACTTAGTCCTTATACAAGGAAATGATGATTCCTAATCAGGGTTCAATAGAAATCACAAGCTTTTATCTGCCAATGTTTTCATCTTTGTTTTTGGGATAAACCCCAAGTACGTATGTTATAACTTAATTTGATGAAGAATAATAAATATGTTTTCGTAAATTCCATTTGTTACCTGCAACTAGATAACACAGCAATAAATTTGATATGTATGACCGCCATACTAAGAAGCTACAAGAATAATAGAGCCGTTAAAAGTACCAAATAATTTTGATAAAATTCTTATGGTTGGCATTCAGGTTAACTATCTCAAGTTCATGACCTAGTAACAGTATTTTTTGCTATATTTCTTTATGATGTCATTACTGTTGGCCAAAAAAAATACAGACTAATAACTACCTGAATTTTTTTTCACTTAGATTTATTACAGGAGCACAGTAACCTGGACTAACAAACAATATCCCAACTTGTAGGATCAAGAACTAAATTGAATGCTTTTCTCCAAAGTCCAGGTTTTTTAGTCTTTCCAATCATCTATATGATCTGTTGGACCTATTGTCTTAAAAAGGAAATCTTAAATGGTTCCCTTGTATGTATTCAATTAGCATTCCTCAAGGGAAGGAAGTGAGAAATGCTTAGTAGGCACAGGAAGTCAAATCCGGCGCTTTATTATTTCACATGCCATAGGGCCATGTCCATACCCATTCATCAGATTCCCCATCATACAGCTTTAGAACCTTATGCAAAATACAGTACTGAAAAATTGTCTTACAGGTGAATGTTCAAAAGTGAAATTACAAAAGAATTTCCTGCTAAGCGTTCTCACATTCGACTAAATTAAACTCCAAGTCCATTAGAAATCAATCTTGGATAAACGCTTAAGAAATCAGATTAGTTAAATCCTTTGAACCCTTTGTTATATATCACTATTTCTATGTGTAACGGAAATTTAGTTCTTCAAAACATTAGATAAGGAATACTTGTAATTGAGTACAAAACAGTAAATCAAAAACTTAAAAGGGATACCAACAGGGACAAGGTTCGGATATGTTATAAGGACATTTTTCAGTTAAGTATAATAACTAGTCACCTATTTTGCATGAATGCGGACAAGGACACAGACACCACTCTCCAGTGTATGACAACTGTCAAAAAAAATTGTTTCTTTATGCTGCATAAGCCTTAATTTGTCACTTCACAAAAGCTATCAAGAATGCAATAAACTGCCACTAATAGAGAAGCATAATAAAACAATCAAAGTACTTGCTCATTCAGATAATGAACACTATAAGTGTTAAGAAAACCTAATATAAAGAAAGACTGGATTTTGATATTTTTGATAATAAAGGAGGCCCTCCATGCACAAGTGGATGAGAATTTTTTGGAAAGTTGCACAAACTAGGTTATTTTACACACTGATACAGTCTCCACAATAGGGAGTGCACAATAATCAGAGTAACAAATTGAAGACAATAGTACAAGTACATTTACATTATTCTATATTTTACAACCTTAAATATAAATAATTGGATAATATGGTTGCAACATAGTATTCTAAACATAATATGTATGAATAGTGCATACTTGTGTATTAGGCAATAAAGGCTCAACTTTCTCATCTTAAAAAGAAGACGTTTATAAGATCCAAAAATATTGATCATAAAAACAATAATAGATAAAACTTATCACAATTCAGAACATTCTCAGACTTTTTGGTAGTAAACAGTAAACTTCTTCAAGAGATCAGCTTATTTGTAATCTGTCATTGACTGTCGAAAATGAGCAGTCATCAACCATCAATTCAACATCATCTGGACGAAAAAGCTCCCTTCAGAGCACTCCTTGTTGCGCTGTGAAGAGGGACAAAAGAAAGAAACATAATAGATTTAAACCTAGGGTTAGGAGGTAGGTGGAGGATTAGGAAGGCTAGGGGTTTGGATATCTAGTTGAATCTGGGTAAAACAATAGTGACTTATAAGTCGGAGTCTAGACAGAGTAGTAGTAGTAGTAGTAAAAGAGGGAATTGCTCGATGTCGGCAAACTCAACCTTTTCAAACGATAAAAGGTAAAATGGTTCAAATGACATCAATTAAAAAATAAATAAACCTCAATCTCAAGCCCAGAGCCCACCACTAAACCCCTCTCTAATCCATGAGCACCCTTAGACAGGGTGGGTTCAAGTGTGTAGGTAAATAAACCTCAATTTGAAACGCTTTGGCTCCTATGAGGTCCAGCTAGTCGATTGTCGCCTTAGGCGGCTCGAGTCGGCCTACTAGGTCACTTCGGCCGACTAGTTTTCAAAAAAAAAATTGGAGTAGAAGAGCAGGAGAAGAATTTGAGCAAAACCTACTTACCTGACCGATCTCCGCTGACCACCTCCGCCGACGAGTCGTCGGCCGTCTCCGCCGTGTTCGCAAGTATCCTTTTTCTAGACGGCGTCGGCACAATGCCAACCTCGTCGGACAGCTCCGTCAACAGCGTCGGAAGACAACCCCGCGCGGAGTATATCCGACAAGCAACCACTCACCGAAGCTTCTTCTTCCCTTCCCTGAGCGCGGGAGCCAACCGAGAACCACTTGTGAGTGCTCCTCGGGGAGGAGCAGACAAACCCAAACCAAGACGAGTCTCTCCCTTAACTCTCCTCTCTTTCTTTACTTTTTTTTGAAGAGAAAGGGATTTCCTCTGACATTTTCTTGTCAAGTGAGCCTTCTCACTTCCTCTCTTTTTCTCACTTTGGTACTTGGGAGACGAGAAAGAAGTCTTCTCTTTCAATTCTTTTGTATTGGAGAATGGGACTAGTCTCCATGAGTTTATACCCTGCCTTTTCTCTTTCTTCCTCTATAAAGAATCTCGTGGGTCATATAAAATATGTTAGGCTACATTATATTTCGGGCCTTAGTTTAATGAAGCTCATTTTGTTCATTTCGGGCCTTAATATAAAATATGTTAGCCTATAAAAGATGGCTATATATATATATATATATATATATATAAAGTCAAAACGATTAATCTGATTAATCCGACTAGTCCCCGACTAATCCGATTAATTCCTAGTCCCCACGAACCGACTAGCGGCCGACTAGTGATTTTTACAACCTTGGACTAAATGCACATCTAAGATTGTTAAGAGTTTCACTACATCAAATTTCTAGTCCATAAATCTTTTAATACCTACATTTGGAGAAGAAAACAAACTATGCACAAAGAGAATAATATTGACTGATTCAAACAATATGATTCTACAACACAAAAGATATAGGTATAATCTATGATGTCTACATATGGTAAACAAATATGTTGGGAGCAGAAAGAATCTAGCAAACACCCATACATTCAGGCTATTCAGGATCGTACATATAAAGACCCATTACTACTACGACAGCTAATAAATGTAAGGCTGTCATTTAGAATGTTGAATCAAATATTTGTAATTTGTAACAGCAGTTAGATGTATACTCTAGATACTAACAAATGATCTCTCTAATGCTATTAAAAGAAAATTTACCAAAAGAAAATTTACCTCTACAACTGCTTCCTTCTTTCCAGCAGCAGCAGCGGCAGCAGGCTTCTTCTTCCTTCCAATCTCCACCCCATAGTGCTGAGAGTACCACTGCTTGAAAGGGGCAGCATCAACCTGAACAATCGCACTCTTAACGAGAGTTTGGGTTCTCACAAGCTCATTGTTCGAGGCATTGTACACCACGTCAAGGATACGCGTCTTGCGGGTAACGGCCTCGCTTCCCCATGAGTAATTACCAGTATCCAAACGGAGTGCCCTCCACTTAACATTCCCACCACGGACACGTACCCTCCTAACCGTCTTGTTGCTCGACAGCTTGGTCATCGCCGGCTGGCGACCCATCTCGTACCTTCATATTCATCATTTTTTCATAAATGATCAAGTAAAAACGTAATTGACGAAAAAAACTCAGAATGGCCATATTAAATACATATGGAGAATGAACAATATTTTCAAACATAATTATCAGGAGTGAAAACTATACTATTCATATACAATGATAACCACAAAGTTCCATTTTTGTTACAGACTAATAGTCTAAACTTGAAGATTGAACATTGAATAGAGTTCCCATGGATTTAGGTTAAATATTAGATTTTTTTTCCTTCAATATGTATATTCTATTAAGTTCAAAACTACACTAAACATGATTGCAACAAGAGAATTCGTATATTTATAATGTGAAAAAAATCAATTTTTTTACAGAAAAAGAAAATGAACAGTCGCATGAAGATTGAACTTTGATCAATGTTGAATTGATAAAAGATCTCTACTTTCATGGAATAAGGTTAAAAATTACATCTTCCTTCAAAATTTGAGGCTCTTTGTGCATGGAAGAATACATTAAAGTCATTTACCGCAAGAAAAAAATGGAGATCATCGATAACGCAAGAAAACGGAAGTATCAATTGAAGATTGAGTTGGATATGCATGGAAAAAAGTACAGCAATTAGGGATTTTGTTATTACTTTCGCTTCTTCCTCCAGGCCTTCTTCTTCCCGCCGGTGGCGCGGCGCTTGTGCATCGAATCACGCGAGATACCTGCATTAGAACAAGAGAAACCGTCGCCATGGACGAGAAAGGAGTGAGCTTTCGAAGAAATTGAGGGGGTTTCTGCTATAAAATTTAGGGTTAGGTTTTCTTTTTTTACCCATTTTTTGATAGCCGCCGCCTCCGCCTCCGCTGCTATTGACTCCTAACTGGGTTCGAGGATTCGTAAAGTGTTAAACCCTAAGACTTATTTATAGTAGCGTCAATATAGGCCGGGCCGTTTCGGACCGGATTGATTTCGTGTTATTATTAATTGGGCTTAAAAAACCGGGAATTATGTTAGAGGAGGAGGGCTTGGGATCCGTTTCCGAGAATATTTTCTATAATAGCAACTATTGAATTAGCTTTTTTGATTTTCAGAATAGATCAAAATTTTACACACAAAAAAATTATATAGTTTAAGGATCTAATCTGGACAGCAAAAAAATTATAATTCAATGGTTGCTATTTCGAAAAACATACAAGAATGTCTAAGAATGAAAATTTTGATCCCTCCTCATTATGTTATTTGGATCCGATACATGAATCTGGTGGTGGCTTTTTGCCTTTGGGTCCGGTTCACAAAAGTTGACATCATCCTACATTTGGGACTCACTAAAATGGTATCCTACCCGCATATTCAATCGCAACGCATAATATTTATTTATTTTTAGGAGAAGAATTTTTTATGATTGAATAAGCAGAATCTTTATTGAAAGACAATTGTCTAGCTACGACATAAAAGGATGGTCGACATGTCTAATTTTTTTCAATAAAATGTTGGATTTAGTCGAGAGTAACGACCCATCGGACCTAGGGTGCGTTTGGTCTGTCGGATTGGACAACATAATGTAATTGGCATTATGTTATAAATCTATTTCGGATGTTTGGTTGGAAACAACAAATTTAGATATAATGTCAATTTAAGAAGGCGAAATGTTGTTTTTTTATGTCCAATTTTTTTTCATCCCGGCCCGTCTGAAAAAACTATTTAAATACTTAATAAACATGTTATGGATGACACATTCGAAAAAGGGTCAGTTTCGAGTTCGGTTCCATTTGATCTAGAGACTCAGTACATCCCAATCAGATTGAGTAGGATGATAATTGTCAGTCGAAATATATAAAATGAAGATTTTGATCTTAGCCAGCTCAGCGACTGGGACAGGTAAAATATTATTAAAGAGATGATAGATTCATGCCTAAATCTCACAAACCCAACAGAATATTGGAGTCAAGTCTGGATGATAGGGGCAGAGTTCGGCCATAACTTAGTCCATAGCTGAGTTCAGCCGAACTCGGTGGTTTTGTTCCAAAACGTCCAGCAGGGTCTGAACCAAACTCAGGCCGAGTTCTGTGTCGGTCGGGGCTGATTAGTTTTGGGTTATAATTTACACCGTTGGATGCTGGTGGACGGCTATATCTATTGGTAGGCTACTTTTGTCACGTCCCAATCTCGTAGAATAAAAAGGTAGTCATTGGACATGGCGCCGTAGGAGTCTAGGTTGTACTTGTACAAGGCAATAAGATAGACAATTAATGGTATATCTCAAAAATAATAACATTACAATTGAAGTAAGAAAAAAAATTGAAATAACAACAAAATATAATGAAAAATCTCTCTTTTATTGATATTCACATTGGGTTATAAGACTTGCAGCTGAATACAAGACTCTTAATAGCCAACTTGAAATATGCCATCTAGGCTTTCATAGAACTTGTTGACTTGGCTTACAATATCACTGGTACAATGAATACTCTTTTTCATATTCATGAAAAGAGCTTCTGCACACCCAACCGTCCTGCGACGTCTCAAGACTGATCAAGCTGTGTCCACGCATCTGAGTATCTAAGAAGAGCTTCTGCAACATTTTTGAATAAAAATATTCACAACAGTTGGAACTTTTGAGTTTTGCCCTTTTTTTTATAATAATTTTATTATTTTTTATATTTTTGAATTTTTATTTTTCTCAAAGTAGTAATTAAATTAGTAAAATTTTCAAGTGATTTATAAGTCATTATGGTCGAGCCTTAATTTGAATGAAATGGAATTGTTGATTATTCGTGAACGATTTGTATGTTTATTATTATTATTTTTCTTTAAATTTGCTTAATTATTTGAATGTTACATTATTTAACATGTTCTATTTAAATTTATTACTATTTTTTTTAAAATTTGTTTAATTAGTTGTTTGATTAAGTTTTAAATACAAAGCTCCGTCACCGATGACTAATTCTCTGATCTCCAAAATTTGTTTAATTAGTTATTTAACATGTTCTCCCAAATCTTTTTTTCTCTCTCTAATTAAGCTCTCTGACTACTTTGAACTAAACTTCGATTTTGATTCGATTTCAATTTTCGATTTCAATGCTGACCCCTAGACGCACATCAATCACAACGAAAAACTCCACTACTATATTTCAAGCTTTAATAAATTCTTCATGAAAATACTAATATTGTAAGCTCATGAGTTTATAAGCACATGCACTAATTTTTATTGTTTTGATTTTTAATTTTAATTTTATAACTTCCATATAAGAGTACTCTTTCAAAATTTAAAGTTTATATTTTTGGCTTTTCATGAAGAAAAAAAAAAGGTTATACATTTGTTATTTGTGCATAATAAATACAAATATAACTTGTGTTGTAGGTCGAAAAGAGTCGTTACTTTTGATCTAAGCAAATGATCATATAAACAAATTGATGACTTATTATTTATTTATTTTTCATGCCAATGTAAACAAAAACTACAAGGATAAAATTTCTGCCTCACGTCATTGTCATTCTATTGTTTTCTGAGAAGAATAAATATAATATAATGTTTTAGCTGGACTAAATATCTCATTGACAGGACATTTTGTTCTTATTTCTTCGGCAACGTCAAATAAAAAATATATATGGTAAAAAGAACATAAAATGTCAAATTGCATAGTTCTTGTCCCATAAACAGCACCTATTTTATAGTTACTACTAACGTGTAATGCACTTAACTAACAAAATTGTGAAAAATATTTAAGTACGTAGGAGAATTTTTTTTAAATATAAAATTATTATAAATACTGTCGTTTATAGAAATCGAATTCAAGTAACAAAAAATAATAACTCTCACTTTAATCATTTTAGTTAGAATTATTTAGTTATAAATAAATAATATTATAGTTAAATAATTAGTTATTTAAAAAAAATTTACTGGAATATTTACATACGACTTAAACGGCTTAATTTTGAACCGTTTTCAAGTCTCATTATAAGAGTAGAGATTTGTAACTAAATATTCCACTACCAGAAAAAGTCAAATTAGCGACGTCTAAAAACGTCGCTAAATAACCAAAAATTGTCGCTAATTTGGTTTAGCGACGTTTTAAAGCAGTCGGAAAAAACCAAGTCGCTAAAACAAAAAACGTCGCTATACCGACGTTTTTTAGCGACTTTAATGTGTCGCTAAATTTAGCGACGCCGCGTCACTACATAGCGACGTTTATTGAAGTCGCTAAACGTCGCTAATTAGCGACTTATATAGCGACGTTACACCGACGTCTTTAATGACCTGGCAATACTGTCATGTCAACAGTTTGCGACGTACAACGACGATTTTAGCGACGTCATTAGCGACGTATTTAGCGACTTGTTACAGCATCGCTAATTAGCGACGTATTTAGCGACTTAAGTTAACGTCGCTAAACGTCGCTAAAAACGTCGTTAATTTTCAAAAAAATAAAAATAAAATTTGCATTTCTGGGTTTACCAACCCCTTGGGTTCATTATCAGGTATATAATGGTAGTAGAAATAATTGAATAAAGAACACAGTAGCAGCACCAAGGGAGAAATTTCTAGTGCACTGGGTAAATACAGGCCAAGTATCAGTCATCCGTTATAAACCAAAATATGAATAATATAATAAATTTTGAAGAAAATAAAGCATCCAGCAAATCTCATCGTAAACGTAAAGAATATGGCAAATTTATATCTATACAATCGCATCCTAAATAATAATAAAAATATAAATATCCAGTAACTAACTATACTACTGCGGATCTGCAGGAGGCTGACCACCGGCGCGCTTGAAGGATAAGAACTCCTCATACTCGTCCCGTGGAATCGACACCGATGTCGATGGAGAAGGCAGTGACGTCGGTGGAGTCTGTGTCGATGTAGGCGCACCAGGAGGTCGTGCCCGCTCCAAGTCTGCTAGTCGCTGGTTGTAAGAATCTATGGTAGATAACAGCCTCGTACTGCTATGAACCATTGAATCCTGCATCATCGTCAGCCTCTCGCCCATTGATACCTGTGACGCCTGTAGCTCCATGATGTTGCGGTCATTGGAGGCTCTAATATCATTTGTCAATTCTTGGAGCTCCGTCATGCTGCGGTCGAGCATATCGAATCGTGCGATGAGCATCGGATCGTCCGCCTGCGGCTGGGACCGGGGCTGCTCCTCCATCCTTCGCAGCAACTCGTCACGGAGAGACGCAATCTGACGGTCAACGGCCTCCTGGACTCTGGCCGACGATTGCGAGGGCTGCGACTGCGAGGGCTGTGTGGAATGCGCAGCTGTCGGGGAGGCCCTAGATGACTGCGTCGCAACCAGGGCGCCATAGGAGCCCGTACCATAGTACGTACCCCTCTGGAGACCACCAGTTGCGGTCACCCACAGGTCGTCCGCCGACGGAGCTGGAGCGGGCTGCGACAAAGTACCAGTCCTCCAGGTGTAGGTGCACTAGCAGTCGTCCGCTCACGCAGCCTAAGATACTCGGCCTAGAAAGGTTTGGAAACTCGATAATTGTCTAAGTTATATTAAAATTAACACAAAGTAAAGTAATACTTACATAGGTCTGCGAGGCCCTCTCATCAATGAGATTTCCGTCCTTGCGATGGGTGTCCAAGAAGACGGTCACCATGTTGGCATCCTCACCCCTCTGTACCTGTTAAAAATATATTATTTAGTACTAAACTTAAATATTTTTTCCTACTACCATTTTATGGTACTTATATTAAAATAATATAATTTTAAAAAAAAATATACCAAACGACGAAAATATTTCGGCATCGGAATCGAGCCACCACACCACTTGGCAGCATTTCGCCTAGCCGCCTTGGCCTTCTCAGACCTTTCCTTGTAGCTCGGATCGTCGAATCTAGCCCTCATCGCAGTCCACTGCTCAGGCGTGATCCAACCTTGGATCAGTTTTCCAGCACGATCACGAGCCTTCTGGTCATCCAGAGCATCTCGGATAAGCTTGGCGGCAACGGTCGGAAAGAGCCGCTCGATCAACTCGGCCCGGTGCGGAGGATAAAAATATGTTTGCTACAATAAATAATTTAGTAAGTGAGCATCACGCACTACCAGAAAAAGTCAAATTAGCGACGTCTAAAAACGTCGCTAAAAAACCAAATTACGTCGCTAATTTATTTTAGCGACGTTATAAAGTTATCGGAAAAACCCAAGTCGCAAAAAAAAACGTCGCTAAACGTCGCTATACCGACGTTTTTAGCGACTTTAATGTGTCGGTAAATTTAGCGACATTTAGCGACTCCGGGTCACTAAATAGCGACGTTTATGAAAGTCGGTAAACGTCGCTGATTAGCGACTTCTATAGCGACGTTACACTGACGTCTTTAATGACCTGGCTATTCTGCCATGTCAGCATTTGGCGACGTATAGCGACGTTGTTAGCGACGTCATTAGCGACGTATTTAGCGACTTGTTCCTGCATCGCTAATTAGTGACGTATTTAGCGACGTAACATAACGTCGCTAAACGTCGCTAAAAACGTCGCTAATTTAAAAAAAATATTGTCCAGAAGAAATTGATCCAGTGTCTTGTCTAGATCAATCTTTTGGTCCGATCCAGTGTCTTGTCCAGATCAATCTTCGGTTAGATTTTGTTGAATGCAAGATAACTATATAATCCAATTAAATTAAAGACCACAAGAAGCATTGTTGAAGTATCAATCCAATTAAATGTGGATATGTAAGATAACTATATAATCCAATTAAATTAACTAAAAAATTAAAGACCACAAGAAGCATCATACATCATGCCTATTGTTAAAGTATCAATAATTCATAATATACAATCGCATCATAAATAATAATAAAAAGAACTATACTACTGCGGATCTGCAGGAGGCTGACCACCGGCGCGCTTGAAGGATAAGAACTCCTCATACTCGTCCCGTGGAATCGACACCGATGTCGATGGAAAAGGCAGTGACGTCGGTGAAGGCCGTGCCCGCTCCAAGTCTGCGAGACGCTGGTTGTAAGAATCCAGGGTAGATAACAGCCTCGTACTGCTATCACCCATTGAATCATGCATCCTCGTCAGCTTCTCGTCCATCGATAGCTGTGACGCCTGCAGCTCCATGATGTTGCGGTCATTGGAGGCTCTAATATCATTTGTCAATTCTCGTAGCTCCGTCATGCTGCGGTCGAGCATATCCAATCGTGCGATGAGCATCGGATCGTCCGGCTGCGACTGGGACCGGGACTGCTCCTCCATACTTCGCAGCAAGTCATCACGGAGAGACGCAATCTGACGGTCAACGGGTGGTCTGTGAGGCCCTCTCATCAATGAGATTTTCGTCCTTGCGATGGGTGGCCAAGAAGACGGTCACCATGTTTGCATCCTCACCCCTCTATACTGTTAAAAATATATTATTTATTACTAAACTTAAATATTTTTTTCAAGTACCATTTTATGGTACTTATATTAAAATAATATATTTTAAAAGACAAAATATACCAAACGACGGAAATGTTCCGTCATCGGAATCGAGCCACCACACCACTTGGCAGCATTCTGCCTAGCCGCCTTGGCCTTCTTAGACCTTTCCTTGTAGCTCGGATCGTCGAATCTAGCCCTCATCGCAGTCCACTGCTCAGGCGTGATCCAACCTTGGATCGATTTTCTAGCACGATCACGAGCCTTCTGGTCATCCAGAGCATCTCGGATAAGCTTGGCGGCAACGGTAGGAAAGAGCCGCTCGATCAACTCGGCCCAGTGCGGAGGATAAAAATATGTTTGCTACAATAAATAATTCATTAAGTTAGCATCACGAATAAGTTATATAATATACATAAATTAGAGGATTTATTTAATATACTTTTACCTGGAAGTGCGCAAACCAGAACGCCTTCCTCTCCTCCGGAGCCTCAGAGTAGTTGATCCAAGGGCCACCGTAGTTGTTCCTCAGAAATTGGCCCAGGCGTCTCTGAACCGACGATGGACGATATCTATATAGAGATAATAATTTAGATTACTGGAAAAGCCAATATACGATGAATAAAGAGAAACACAAATATATACTAAACTATCTAATTGACTTACTTTGTACCATCGGCCCAAATCTCTGTCCTCGTCTCCTCCGGAGGTGCGTATGGAGGATCTTGCTGATGCTGGGACAACGTGGGCACGACCTCCTCGACATGCTCATCTGTCCCCATGGTTCCGTCAGCAGGAGGAACGCTGGACGAGGGTGTACTATCACGCCAAGAACTACTCGTCCCAACAGTCGAAGATGTGACTGATCGATATACTGGAGTACTGGACGACGATGATCCGGAACCAACAGTAGGTAGTACCGGAGTGGCACTCTGTCTACCTCGGGACCTGTCGAATCTGATAACAACATATGATGAATATAGAGAAACACAAATATATACTACATTCTACAGTCGAAATGTGATGCATATCTCAAAGCATTCTACAGTCAAAATATAATACATATATTCGTTAAAGGGTACATCTACTTCGTCAAAATATAGTTACATTCTACATGCAATATTTTTTATTTTCAATCATCTTCAGAAAATTTATCTTGTTCGCCTTCGTCGTCATGCTCTTCCTCTTCCTCGTCTTCACTTTCATCTACTTCTTCGTCCTCTTCGGATAATTCTACATCTTCTATATTATTACTCGTGTGATGAGTAACTTCCGTTGAGTCCACATCTACAATATTTGTTAGAAGAGGTAGATCATCCTCCTGATAAGCTATTTCGTCAATGTCAAAGGTATTTCTAGCTTTAGTCTTGCATACTGCCCACCAATCCGACCTCGCTGTCCCCCGTCTAGGATAAGTTGTGAAGTACACGAGCTGAGCCTGACTTGATAGGACAAATGGTTCGTAGCCTTGATATCTACGCTTGTAGTTTATATCCACAAGGTCATGCTTGTCAATTTTCCAACCTTGATCTTGAATCGGATCTAACCATTCACACCTGAATAGCACGATATTAGCATGTTCTGTGCCATAATTATATGTCAACTCCACAATCTCTCGTAAGATGCCAAAAAAATTATTGCCCGGATTGACGTCTTTGTAGTTTGAAGATTTGATACACAAACAACTGTTTTTCGTGGAATCAAGATCCAGAAAGCTGTCTCTGATAGGAGCATTTGTTGACTTGAACCTGAACCCATTCACACAGAAACTTGGCCATATTTTTACGGCAGTAATTGGTCCCTTGGCTAGAGTTCTAATAGATTCAGTCTCGGGTGATATTAGACGATCGACCTAAATACCAAAGTAGCGATAGTAAGTTATTTGTTTTGTAAGTACAGAAATAAAAAGTAATTACCAAGCATCTTACATATGCGCTCAACCAAGAAGGAAAATGGCATCTCATATCTTGTTCTACTTCTTCGTCTGTTATGTAGGGTCTAACCGACCTCAACTCATCATTATATGTGCTGAAAAACAATGAAGCAACTGCTGATTAGTAGCATAATAGTATCTTATACTATTACATTGAGATGATGTAAACGTGGACGTATTAATTACTTACCCCTCTAGCTTCTCCACTTCATCCTTGTCGCAATTGAGTAATATATACAATTGAGCAGCCCTTAGCTCATCGTCATTCAAATATCTCTTCTTCATTTTTCCCGAAGGCTTTCCGGACGCATTGAATACTTTGAGTATTGCATCATTAGATTCCTGATATGCGTCGTCGTTTCTGGGAGCTTTCGTCCTATTAGTAGCAACATGCGGTTTGAAATACGTCGAGCAAAAGTTTGTAATCTCCTCAAGAACATAAGCTTCACAAATAGAGCCTTCAACCCGTGCCTTATTTTTTACCTTTCTCTTTAGGTGATTCAGATGGCGCTCGAAGGGGTACATCCACCGATAACCGACAGGACCACCAACACGTGCCTCATAGGAAAGATGAATTGGCAAATGCTCCATAGAGTCGAAGAATCCAGGAGGAAACACCTTCTCGAGCTTACATAGTATTACCGTAATGTCCCTCTCTTGCTTTTCTAGACGATCGACGAGCAACTTAGTACAACAAAGATCTCTGAAGAATATGCTCAGCTCTATCAATGGGTCCCAAACGACCTGCGTTAAGAATTCCCGAAATGCAATCGGAATTAACCTCTCCATGAATACGTGACAATCGTGGCTCTTCATACCCACCAGTTTGTTCTCCTTGAGGTCGACGCATCTTCTCAAGTTCGACACGTACCCGTCTGGAAACTTTAGACCCTGAATCCACCTACAAAGTCTACCTTTATCCTCTTTATCCAATGAGAAAACTGACTTAGGTTGCTTTAACTTTCCATTCCCCTCCTCTATCAAATGTAATGCAGGACGTCTACATATTTCTTCTAAGTCCAACCTGGCCTTCGGATTATCTTTCGTCTTTCCCTTTACCTCCATTACAGTATTAATTATGTTATCAAACACATTCTTCTCGATATGCATGACATCAAGGTTATGTCTGATCAGATTGGTGCTCCAATATGGCAGATCCCAGAATATACTCCTCTTCGTCCAGTTATGGGTGCGACCAAATCCGTCACACTTGTACCCCTTAACAGGCTCTTCGATAGCACTTGGTAAATCTTTTACCTCTTCTCATATCGTGCATCCGGGCCACCTTGGCGGTGGATTGGCCTTCTCCACAACTCCCGTACGAAAAGTATTCCGGTTCCTCCGGTACGGATGATCCTTCGGCAAAAATTGTCGATGACAATCGAAGAAGCACGGTTTGCCTCCGTGTTTCAAACGGAAAGCCTGAGAACGGTCCATACAATACGGACATGAGAGACGACCATAGGTGCTCCATCCCGATAACATTCCATAGGCCGGAAAGTCGTTGATGGTCCACATAAGTGCTGCCCTCATCTGAAAATTCTGCTTTCTAGAAACATCGTACGTGTTGGCACCTACTTCCCACAGCTGATTCAACTCATCTATCAAAGGCTGTAAATACACATCGATGTTCCTCTTCGGATTGTTCGGACCCGGGATAATAACGGTTAGGAACATATATGGAGTCTTCATGCACATCCAAGGCGGTAGATTATAAGGAGTGACGATCACAGGCCAACACGAATACTGGGAGCCCGAAAAGTTTGAATGGGGTAAAACCGTCAGAGCAGAGCCCCAATCTGACATTACGCGCTTCCTCGACAAAATATGGATACTCTCGATCAAAGTGCTTCCATGCTTCTCCATCGGATGGATGATCCAATACTCCTTCGATTTGTTTTCGCCTGTGCCAACTCATATTTTCTGCAGTCTCCTTAACCATAAATAACCGCTGCAACCGCGGCGTCAAAGGCAAGTAGTGCATCGAATCGGTAGGCTTCCTTGTACCAACAGACTTTCCTCTAACAGTGGCCTTGTAGCGACCAACACCACAGAATCTGTACGCATCTTCATCCTTGTCATCTTTGTAGTACAACATGCACCCGTTGCGACATGCATCGATTTTCTCGTATCCCATCCAAAGCGATCTCACCATCCTCTTAGATCGATAGAAGTCTTTAGGCAACTTTGCACCCTCGGACAAGATCTCTATAATCAAATTGAGCAGTCGATTATAGCATTCTTGCGACATGTTAAAATCGGACTTGATGCTCAATAATCTTGTAACCACCTCCAACAGTGAATGATCCTCACAACCAGGATATAGTGGAGTCCTTGCATTCTCCAGCAACTCCATAAACTTTGCAGCATCGGCATTCGGTGCCTCCTCAGCTGCATCATAATTGTCCGGATTAAAACTAGGTCCCGTCGTATCATAATTGTCCGGATTGAAACTAGGCCCCGCCGCATCATAAACCATGTTCACCAACCCGTCGTCGTAAGCATCGTGGTTTTGGACATCCATATACGGCTCCACATAGGGCTCCGACTCCGATGTTAGAGATACAAGTTCTCCGTGCGCGGTCCACTGATAGTAATTCGGCGTGAAGCCCTTCGAGTATAAATGATATGTAACTTCCACTTCTAGATGATATTTCCTGTTGCGACATCTCACACACGGACACTTAATTTTGGTACCGTCCATGTACTGAGGGAAAGCCTTGGCGAACTGCAGGAACTACTGTACACCCTCAATAAATTCATCCCGTACACCGCACATGTCATCAGGATGACGGTTGTACATCCACGAACGATGACGCAGATAGTAATTCATATCCATTTCTAGATACTTCTGCAAAAATGACAGTATGTATCATATAAATCATTACATACAGTGGTTTATCACCTAACTTCATAACTTAACCGTACTATAAAAATCATAACTGATATAATACATACTTTCATTTATCAAAGTCTAAAATAAGCAATATTCAAAATAACTGACCATTTATCAAAGTCTAAAATAAGCAATACTTTCATTTCATAACTGATATAATACATACTTTCATTTATCAAAGTCCAAGAGCCCTAGATATGGAATATAAATGTTAATGAGTGTTTTGAAATGATAAACAGGGTTAACTAGTTCATGGTGATGTTTCTAAGCCACTTCTAGATCCATACTAGTTTATACTAGTCAATACTAGGTTAATACCTTGCTACACTATGTCTTCTAGGTCGTACTAAGGAATTTTAGTTTATACTAGTTAATACCTAGCTAATACTAGTTATTACTAAGTATACTAGTTAATATTAGCTATACTAAATACTACTAGTATAACTTAACTAATATCCTACCTTACCCCAATCACATCTTATACTTGCTCACTGGACTATAACCCATAGTAGCTCCCTGATACCACAGTATCAGTTCACTTCACAGCACTGTTGTGCTCTAATTGAACTGTACTGCACTGTTCACTCTTGCCAATTAAATCCCTGATACCACAGTATCAGTGGGCTGTATTGGCATACAACAAGTGACCTGTGAACACCTACCCGATACTTGGCTATACCTTAACCCAAACACATGCCTGCATACCCTAACTAAGTCTGCAACCTCTGATACTTGGCTATATATATACTAATTAACAATAGCTAACTGATACCAATCAGCTATTCACTGATACACCAGTTTGTGTATCCAACACAGTCACCAACTCAAAGAACTTATACACACCAATATCACCCTTACCTTATAGCAACCTACTACTTTATTATAAAGTTTAACATTACTACTATCTGAGGGTTTGATCTGATATGCATAACAACGTATAAACTGATACAAGGTACTACATATACACTCTGTCCTAATCCTGAGATCAGTCCTATGACCCATACTTATTAAGTGTTTGCGTCAGTGTGTGTGTGTGTAACAGCGTATAATCCTGAGATCGGTCCAATTAACAATTTGCTTCCCCTCTATTGTTATCTGAATGCATACATAAAATAGATGTATAGGAGAAAAACCCTAACCCTAACCCCAGGTCAAAAAACCTAACCCTAACCCTAGGTCCGGATCAGTGTTTGTGTTAGTGTGTGTGTGTGTCTGTGTCTTTGTCAGTGTCAGTGTCTGTGTCAGTGTCTGTGTAAGTGTGTGTGTGTGTGTGTGTGTATCGTGTGTGTCTGTCAGTGTCTGTGTGTGTGTGTCGTGTCTGTCAAGTGTGTGTTGTGTCAGTGTATGTGTCATGTGAGAGAGAGAGAGAGAGAGAGAGAGAGAGAGAGAGAGAGTTAGGGTTTACCTAGAGCTCGAGGAGGAGAGGGGGATGTCGGAGTAGCCGCAGCCGTGGATCGCCGGAGAGGGGGGGGGAATCGCCGGTCGCCGGAGAGGGGGGGGATCGAAAGTTTTCGAATATTTCGACAGATGAGGAAAAAGAAAACTTAGCCCTAATTAACCAAATTTAGCGACGTTTAGTGACGACATATAACAACGTCGCTAAAATAAGATTTAGCGACGTCAAATACGTCGCTAAACACGTTGCTAAATATTTTCAATATGTACGTCGCTAAATACGTCGCTAAACGTCGCTAAATCAGACATATTAGCGACGTTTAGCGACCTTAATTAAAATTATAGCGACTAATCTTTTAAAATCTTAATAAAAGTCGCTAAACGTCGCTAAATGTCGCCATTTAGCGACGTCTAGCGACGTTTTTTATGGAGTCGCTAATTTAGCGACGTATTTCTTTGGAGTCTCTAAAATGCGTCGCTAATCCCGCTTTTTCTAGTAGTGACGGATAAATTATATAATATGCATAAATTAGAGAATTTATTTAATATACTTTTACCTGGAAGTGCGCAAACCAAAATGCCTTCCTCTCCTCCGGAGCCTCAGAGTAGTTGATCCAAGGGCCACCGTAGTTGTTCCTCAGAAATTGGCCCAGGCGTCTCTGAACCGACGATGGACGATATCTATACAGAGATAATAATTTAGAATACTGAAAAAGTCAATATACGATGAATAAAGAAATACACGATATATATTATACTAAACCATCTAATTGACTTACTTTGTACAGTCGGTCCAAATCTCTGTCCTCGTCTCCTCCGGAGATGCGCATGGAGGATCTTGCTGATGCTGGGACAACGTGGGCACGACCTCCTCGACATGCTCATCTGTCCCTATGGTTCCGTCAGCAGGAGGAACGCTGGACTAGGGTGTACTATCACGCCTGGAACTACTCGTCCCAACAGTCGGAGATGTGAGTGATCGATATACTGGAGTACTGGGCGACGATGATCTGGAACCCACAGTAGGCAGTATCGGAGGAGCACTCTGTCTACCTCGGGACCTGTCGAATCCTCTGCGTCGTCCTGTCATATCTGATAACAACATATGATGAATATAGAGAAACACAAATATATAGTACATTCTACAGTCGAAATGTGATGCATATCTCAAAGCATTCTACAGTCAAAATATAATACATATATTCGTTAATGGAATATATTTTACAGTCAAAATATAGTTACATTCTACTTCGTCAATTTTCCAACCTTGATCTACATTCGACAGTCAAAATATAGTTACATTCTACATGCAATATATTTTATTTTCAATCATCTTCAGAAAATTCATCGTGTTCGCCTTCCTCGTCCTCCTCTTCCTCTTCCTCTTCTTCACTTTCATCTACTTCGTCTTCCTCTTCGGATAATTCTACATCTTCTACATTATTACTCGTGTAATGAGTACTTCCGTTGAGTCCACATCTACAAATATTTGTTATAAGAGGTAGATCGTCCTCCTGATAAGCTATTTCGTCAATGTCAAAGGTATTTCTAGCTTTAGTCTTGCATACTGCCCACCAATCCGACCTCGCTGTCCCCCGTCTAGGATAAGTTATGAAGTACACGAGCTGAGCTTGACTTGATAGGACAAATGGTTCGTAGCCTTGATATCTACGCTTGTAGTTTATATCCACAAGGCCATGCTTGTCAATTTTCCAACCTTGATCTTGAATCAGATCGAACCATTCACACCTGAATAGCACGATATTAGCAGGTTTTGTGCCATAATTATATGTCAACTCCACTATCTCTCGTAAGATGCAAAAAAAATCATTGCCCGGATCGACGTCTTTGTAGTTCGAAGATTTGATACACAAACAACTGTTTTTCGTGGAATCAAGATCCAGAAAGCTGTCTTTGATAGGAGCATTTGTTGACTTGAACCTGAACCCATTCACACAGAAACTTGGCCATATTTTTACGGCAGTAATTGGTCCCTTGGCTAGAGTTCTAATAGATTCAGTCTGCCCTCATCTGGAAATTCTGAAAATTCGTTGATGGTCCACATAAGTGTTGCCCTCATCTAAAAATTCTGCTTTCTAGAAACATCGTACGTGTTGGCACCTACTTCCCACAGCTGATTCAACTCATCTATCAAAGGCTGTAAATACACATCGATGTTCCTCTTCGGATTGTTCGGACCCGGGATAATAATAGTTAGGAACATATACGGAGTCTTCATGCACATCCAAGGCGGTAGATTGTACGGAGTGACGATCACAGGCCAACACGAATACTGGGAGCCCGAAAGTCCGAATGGGGTAAAACCGTCAGAGGAGAGCCCCAATCTGACATTACGCGCTTCCTCGACAAAATGTGGATACTCTCGATCAAAGTGCTTCCATGCTTCTCCATCGGATGGATGATCCAATACTCCTTCGATCTGTTTTCGCCTGTGCTAACTCATGTTTTCTGCAGTCTCCTTAACCATAAACAACCGCTGCAACCGCGGCGTCAAAGGCAAGTAGTGCATCGAATCAGTAGGCTTCCTTGCACCAACAAACTTTCCTCTAACAGTGGCCTTGTAGCGATCAGCACCACAGAATCTGTACCATCTTCATCCTTGTCGTCTTTGTAGTACAACATGCACCCGTTGCGATATGCATCGATTTTCTCGTATCCCATCCAAAGCGATCTCACCATCCTCTTAGATTGATAGAAGTCTTTAGGCAACTTTGCACCCTCGGGCAATATCTCTATAATCAAATCGAGCAGTCGATTATAGCATTCTTGCGACATATTTAAATCGGACTTGATGCTCAATAATCTTGTAACCACCTCCAATGGTGAATGATCCTCACAACCAGGATATAGTGGAGTCCTTGCATTCTCCAGCAACTCCATAAACTTTGCAGCATCGACATTCGGTGCCTCCTCAGCTGCATCATAATTGTCCGGATTGAAACTAGGTCCCGCCGCATCATAATTGTTCGGATTGAAACTGTCACGCCCCAGTCCCAAAATACGTAGGACTAGGTCACGTAACTATGCCAGCTGGCCCGTATATATGGCAACTCCAATATATGGAAACCATATATACGTGCGTACGCTGTATAATGAACAATAGTTCACCAATGGTATAATTAATCACAAGTCACAGGGTAATATCTAAATCTCATCCACAGAAATCAAATAAACAGGAATAACCAATAATCAGGTAACTAGATCACAATAACGAATATCTAAAGAACGACAGTCGGATGGAAACAAATCCACTGCCGAAATAGAATATAAAAGGAACCAGATACACACCATATAAGAACACCTCTGACAATCACGAGACTCGAAGAGAAGACCTCCTCGGAATATAAGTAACATGTCCGGATCTGTGCTCCTGCGAATACTCAAGAAACATATACACCTGGCAGGGGACCAGGTCCTCAGAGGGACATAGCAAGATACAGAAAAACAACATGCCATGTATGTAAATACTGAATAAATAAATAGGGTGTGCTAACCATCTAAGTGAATGCAATTTAAAAACTTTGTAGTACGCATGGGGATGTGTAGGCCTGACATATGCTGACGTAATTCACCAATCGTCATGACTGGCTAGTATATGTGTCATATGCCCCCGGACACACGGGTAACAGGAATACCCCATCCTCCTCGGAGCATGGTAACGGGAACAAGAAAACCACTACCCCATCTCCGAGAAGCATGGTAACCGGAATACCCCATCTCCGAAGAGTATGGTAACTCGCTATATATACCGTAATCCCCATCTCCGAAGAGCATGGTAACTTGAGTATATATCAGGGGGGGTGTCCCATACGCCTACTAGATGTCTTTCCCGCCCAATGTAGATGTACAAATCGTGAAAACGACGTGGACATCTCATACTATGATGCAAGTCTCTATGAAATAAACAACTGAGCTACATACCGCTACACGTGTTGCTCACACTGATGGCCAGTCGCGCATGAGGCACGCGTCCCTATATGAACTCACTCTGTGACGTGTAATGATACGTGTCAAGGCCTGGGAAGTTATATCAATAACTTCACAACTTTTAGGTGGGTCTACTAGACACTAGGTCAGACACAAGTCCTAACGTCAACGCCTTCGTTGACTACACCCGAGTTTTCTCGGACGCGCACATTTATATTTATTAAAAATAAATAAATATGTAACTAACAATAACTGAATTTAAACAGTACAACAAGGCAAGGTATACTTGCCTGGCGGGAGAGCTGCAAATACAATGTCCAGATGTCAAATACCAAGTGTCAGAAACTATGGCCTCAGAATAATGTCTCCGGATACTGAAATAAACATCACTAACAGTCTCAGAAAATATCAAATAGCTAGAAACGCCTATCCTTAAGTCCAATTTGGACACAGGGGCAAAAATGACAGTTCTGGTCAAAGCGGGGTCCACATGTGGGCCGCTTTGCACCAAAAAATGTGTCAGGGTCAAAGGTCTCCAAATTTGTCAAACTTAGTGTCAATAAGTCAGGAACGATGATACGAACCCAACGGAACTTCCAGAATTGGATTCCGATGAGCCGGTCACAAAATCGCCCGTCAAGTGGAGCCTGTGGGGCCCACGATACGGAATTTTGCCAACGTTCTCAGAATCGAACCAAACTTGGATCACAGGACCAGCGTATTGCTACGAGTCCGATGGCGCAAGTTTCGTCTCGATCCGACGTGTGTACACAAAGTTACAGCGTGTTCCAGAACTGACGGATACGGGGCGGTGTCGGCGGATACGCGTTGATTCCGGTGTGCACGCACATCCAAATCAACTTCTCCGAATTCCTACACGTCCGTATCAACGTCACGCACGTTTTGGTAAAGACCGCGTGCGACCAAGTCGTCCCGTTTGGCGGGGCGTACCCAGTTCCGGGGTGAATCGGGTCGTTGTTTTTTCTGTTTTTGGATCGCGTGCCGCGATCGCCACAGGACGCGATGCTCCGAGCGGGTTGCACGGGCACCGAGGTGGTTACATAGTCTACACGACGCCACTGACAGAATTGGAATCGGAATTACGAGGAGAGAGATATCGTTACCTGAACAGGGCTCAAGAAACTTGCGTTTCTCGTGTCCGACACGTGTCCGACACGTGTCGGGGTGCTGTCCACCCTAGGGCTAGGGTTCTGGCCGGAGCTTGGCGGCGCTGCGGCGGGAGAGGTCGGCCGGAGGGGCTAGGGCGGCGCCGGCGCCGGCGCCGGCGATGCGGAGGCGGCGGCGCGGGCACGGCGTCGAGCGGCCAGCGGGAGGGCGGAGGTCGGCCGAGCTGGGAGAGGAGAGTAGGAGGAAGGAGGGGCGGGGCCTCGGGCTGCGGCGGGGAAGACTCCGGCGGAGGGGGGGGAACTCCGGCGACGGGGTCGGCGGGAGCGGGGCGGAGGCCGGAGGCGGCTCTGGAAAGAGAGAGGGGGAGCCGGGGAGAAGAGGGAAGGAGGAGGAAGAGAGGAGTGGCGGCTGGGAGGGGGTCGGGTCCGCCGCGGAGGGGGAGCTCCGGCGAGGCCGGGCTCGGCGCCGGCGGTGAGAGGGGGGGGGGGGGTGGCTGCGGCCAGGGTCTGGGGGGGTTTAGATTTTTCTTTTTATTTTATTTTCTTTTTCTTTTAGTTTTATTTATAAAGAATTTTATTAATTAAATAAGGAAAATATCTAGAGATATTTTCAGGATATTTTTGGGATATTTTCGGGATATTTCCGGGATCTTTTCAGGTGAGTCCCGCCTCCCAATGGACGGCGCAGGTTCACCGGCCAATGAGGGGGTGCCACCTCGCACTGAAATTTGCAGAAAAGTCTCTGTAATTTCGTAAATTGCGTAAAGTCCTAGATTTGAGAAATTGCACAATTACGAAATTGTCTGGAAAAACACCCGATTCCTGAAAATGCTAAAATTCACAGAATTGAAGGAAAAAGCTGTGTGAGGGTCCCGAGGGGGTGGGGTGAGTCTGGGCAGGGGCTGGGCCTGGTTTCTGGGTGATACGGGCCATCGTATCAAATTAATTAATAAATACTGCGCACGGTGTTCTCTAATTATTTAGAGGCAGGTAGGGTCATAATTTTTCTACGGTGTCAATACACTAAATATAGTATACTCAGTGTAGAAAAATAACATATTTTTGTCTGGACAAAATGGGTGCATGTTGGGCCTCAAATTGCTATTGGAACAGGGATGGGTACAGGTCTGGGATTTAAAATAGGAATTAAATACGGGCGTTTGCAACGAGATTTGTGCGTCTCATACGAGGCTCAAAACTAAGTATCTGGGAGTTGCACAAAGTGCAGTATAGTAAGCTGGCATGTCTAGGAGAGGTATGCGAACTTTGTTCGGGGATAACAGTCAAGGTAAAGCTCCAAATAATTAGGTGACGGACAGGTGCACAAGTCAATAGGATATGTAAGCAAAATAAATTAAAATATTGCAACAAATCCTAAATTGTGAAAAATATTCCTAAAATACTGGAATCTGGTTGAGGGGGTTTACAGAAACTAGGCCCCGTCGCATCATAAACCATGTTCACCAACCCGTCGTCGTAAGCATCGTGGTCGTGGACATCCATATATGGCTCCACATAGGGTTCCGACTCTGATGCTAGAGATACAAGTTCTCCGTGCGCGGTCCACTGATAGTAATTCGGCATGAAGCCCTTCGAGTATAAATGATATGTAACTTCCACTTCTGGATGATATTTCCTGTTGTGATATCTCACACACGGACACTTAATTTTGGTACCATCCATGTACTGAGGGAACGTCTTGGCGAACTGCAGGAACTGATGTACATCCTCAATGAATTCATCCCGCACACCGCACATGTCATCAGGATGACGGTTGTACATCCACGAACGATGACGCAGATAGTAATTCATATCCATTTCTAAATACTTCTGCAAAATTGACAGTATGTATCATATAAATTATTACATACAGTAGTTTATCATCTAACTTCATAACTTAACCGTACTATAAAAATCATAACTGATATAATACATACTTTCATTTATCAAAGTCTAAAATAAGCAATATGCAAAACAACTGACCATTTATCAAAGTCTAAAATAAGCAATACTTTTATTTTATAACTGATATAATACATACTTTCACTCTAATTTAACTGCACTGCACTGATCACTCTTGCCAATTAAATTCTTGATACCACAGTATCAGTTAAGGGCTGTATTGGCATGCAACAAGTGACCGGTGAACACCTACCCGATACTTGTCTATACCTTAACCCTGAGGGAATTTGGATCCTGGTAAATCTCTACCAAAATTTTGATGTATTTTAGACAACATACAGGGTGGGAGTTACCAAAATTCTAAACTATTTTAGCATTTTGACTATATTCGGTTCGGTTCGGTTCGATTTTCGGCGAGTGAGTTTGCAACTGTGAATGAGTGACTCTGTTGGTGATCTTAATGCCAGAAAACAGAGAGTTGCATTCCATGATGCTGATATGTTTTGAGAGGATCTCACCACACATAATAAATAAGTATGGTGATAGAGGACATCCTTGACGAATGCCACGGTGTGGATAAAAGGTCGACGAAGGGGACCCATTGATCAAGAGGGCAAAGGAAACTGTGGTTATACATTGCATGATTAAAGTGTGAGTTTTTCCTCGAAATTCAAAGCCAAAAAGAGTGACTAATAACTTCCCAACTGAGTTTGTCATAGGCCTTGGACATATCCATTTTCAGAGCAAAGGAGCTATTCTAAGAGCTTTGTTTGGATATAGTGTGAAATAATTCCTGGGCTATTATCACATTGTCACATATTTGCCTTCTAGGGACAAAGGCATTTTGGAATGGAGATATCAAATTGTGGAGGACGGATCAAATCCGATTAGCCAAGATTTTGGTAATAGTCTTGTAGATGACATTGCAAAGTAAAATTGGTCGAAATTCAGTATGTGGAAGCTTTTGAAGATTGAGTAGCATCAGTATGTGGAAGCTTTTGAAGATTGAGTAATTTGTTCTCCCCTTCTTAATCTTTTCCTGGAGGTTACCAATCCGCTTCCTTCCCCAGTGTTTTGGAGTCGGCGGGATCTTTTTCAACTTAGTTTGGATGTTTGTATACTGCGCTACAGAGTTCTATTTGCTCTCGAACCGAACCCTAACCCCATGTCGAAAAACCTAACCCTAACCCTAACCCTAACCCTAATCCCATGTCAAAAAACCTAACCCTAACCCTAGGTCCTTATCGTGTCTGTGTCAGTGTGTGTGTGTGTGCCGTGTCTGTGTCACTGTCTGTGTGTGTGTGTCGTATCAGTGTCAGTGTCACATGTGTTCTGTGAGAGAGAGAGAGAGAGAGAGAGAGAGTTAGGGTTTACCTAGCGCTCGAGGAGGAGGAGGGGGATGTCGGAGTAGCCGCGGTGGAGAGGCGGTCGACGGAGCAGGCGGTCGATGGAGCGGGGGGGGGGGATTTTTTTCGTTTTGAATTTTCGACAGATGGGGAAAACGAAACCGAGCCCTAATTAACCAAATTTTAGAGACATTTAGCGACGTCAAAAAAAGACGTCGCTAAATTAAACTTTAGCGACGTTAATGACGTCGCTAAACACGTTGCTAAATTTTTTTAATACAAACGTCGCTACATACGTCGCTAAACGTCGCTAACTTAGATATATTAGCGACGTGTAGCGACCAAAATTGAACTTATAGCGACTAATGTCACGCCCCAGTCCCAAAATACCGAGGGACTGGACACGTGGCAATGGCCAGCAACATGCACCGATGGACAAATCCAATTTAATGGATCCATCGGGCATACTTAAGCTGTATGACATCAGTCAGGGTTATACTATTCTCATCCACATAATAAAGACAGAAATATCAGCAAAGCAATAATAAACATCAACCAGTCCAAGTAAATAAAATCGGGAAACAACCCGATATTAGTCTGTTACAATGTTCTCATAAACAGGAATTAAAGAGTTTAATTAAACAGGAAATAAAGACTATTTGTCATAACGACTGAGCATGGCGAAGCAATTGTTCAGGAGAAGTCCTCAGCGATCACCTCGTCCTCAGGTTCTGGTACTGTTCCGAGAAGTGCACCTGTTCCGTATACCTCTGGATAAACTTCGTCTGCAAGTCCTGGAGACATAATCCGGATCCAGGTCCTCAGGGGACATAGCAAGGTACAAATAATACAAGCCAAAATAAATGCAGTAAAATAGTTAATGAAATAATAGGGTCAACTATATATCCATCTATGTGAAATGCAAGTTGAGAGCATCACTAAAACTTAGGCTGATACCACTACAAGCTCTGTGTCTGGGAGCCGGTAGCAGCTATACTATGTATTTTACTATGTGTTTACTATGAATTATATTTATATGATCAGCCTGAAGCCTGTGTGTCTCTCCCCACCCAGATGTAATCTTACGTCTCATGTCCACGATGCCTCATGTCCATGTCACGTAAAATCATATCTAATGCAGTGAGTCATACTATGTCTATGAATATAATATCTAGGAATATCCTGTCTATGTCATAAACCTGCATCCTATACAGAATCACCTTGAATATTTCAGGAAGATTCTGTTTCATGATCTGTGTTAGGTGTCCTGGGTATAATATACTTGATATGTCAAGTACGAGAATGTAAATGTCACGTTAACCATTTCTAGGTGACGTTGCACAACCCCGCGTACGGTGTTGGCACCCGACTATGATCGGACGCTAAGCAAGTCACACGGCCCTAGGTTTGAGCATGCACAACAGTCACAGGAAATAAATCTAGAGAAAATGAATCATTAAACTGCATTTATGGCAAGGTACACTTGCCTGGGTTTTCAGCTCCAATTGTTGCTCTGGCTACAGCTGGATTTGCAGGCAGTACTCCGGCTGCTTAAACAAACATCACCATCAGGTCCAGAAAATATTAATCAGCTAGGAACGCCTGTCCTTGAGTCCAATTTGGAGACAAGGGCAAAAACGTCATTTTTGGGTCAAGGCGGGGTCCAAATGTGGGCCGTTTTGCACCGAAAAATGCGTCAGGGTCAAAGGTCTCAAAAACAGTCCAATTTAGTGTCAACAGGTCAGGAACGATGATACGAACCCAACGGAACTTCCAGAATTGGATTCCGGTGAGCCGTTCTCAAAATCGCCCGTTGGATGGAGCCTGTGGGGCCCACGACACGCGATTCTGTCAACGTTCTCAGAATCGAACCAAACTTGGCTCACAGGACCAGCGTATTGCTACAAGTCCGATGGCGCAAGTTTCGTCTCGATCCGACGTGTGTACACTAAGTTACAGCAAGATTCAGAAAAGTCAGATACGGGACGATGTCCGCGGATACGCACTGATTCCGGTGTGCACGCACATCCGAATCAGCTTCTGCGAAATCCCACACGTCCGTATCAACGACGCGTGCGTATCTGTGAAGACCGCACGCGACCAAGTCGTCCCGTTTGGCGGGGCGTACTCAGTTCCGGGGTGAAACATGGCTTAGTTTTTCCTGTTTTTGGATCGCGGTGTGCGATCACCACAGGACGCGATGCCCCGAGCGGTTTGTCCGGGCACCGAGATGGTCATACAGGCTACGCAATACAATTTACGGAATCGAAATCCGAGCTACGAGCAAGAAGTTACGGGTACCTGAAATGAGCTCTAGAAATTGGGGTTTTGTGTCCGACTCGTATCCTGGACACTGTGTCCGACACGACACACAACTGACACTGTGCCCGACCTAGGGTTTCGGCTCAGGGGATTCGTCGGAGCGGGAGGCTGCTCGCTGGTGGCCGGGCGGCGCTCGGGGACGGCCGCCTGCTGCTGCTGGGCTTCTGTTCGTCGAGGGCAGCGGAGCTAGCGGAGGGGACGCCGGAGGAGACGAGGGCGGCAATGCTGGAGCTCTGCGAGGCGGAGGAGGTGGTCGTCGATGTCGTCGGGCGGTTGGGGACTGGTCGGTGGAGGGTCCTGGCCGAGCGGCGAGGGTGAGGAGGCTGAGCTGGAGGCTGATGGCGGCAAGGGAGGAGGAGCTGCGGTGAGGTGGAGCCGAGGGGAGGTCGGAGACAGGGGGTTTTCGCCGGAGAAGAGGGGAAAGGCGGCGGATCTGTGGGTTTTATAGGAGAGAGGGAAAGAGAAACGGCGGGGGCGGCCGTTACCGGAGGCGGAGGGTCGGGGATGCCAATCGGCGGCCGGGAGGTGAACAGGCGGCGGTTGGCCGACCGGAGGGGAGATGGGGAGTCGGGGAAGAGAGGGGTTCGGTTAGCGGGTTCGGGCTGAAACGGGCCGGGTCGGATTGAACCCGAATCCGACCCGTTAGGGCCTAGGCGGTTTGGGTCAGTGAACCCGGTCCTGTTCGGTTTAAATTGGGTTGGTTTAATTAATAAATCCGGTTTATTTGATTTAAATAATTAATTAGTATTTAGGGCTTTATAAGGGCTTCCGGGGTCCAATAAATTTCCGAAAAATTACCCTATGCCTGGTTTTCTATTTTACACCATAAAATATTATTTTCATAATATTTTATTATTAATTTATATCATTTAAAAATCCTTTAATAATTAAAACACCTGAGTTTAATTACAGAAAAATCCTGAAAATTTCCACAAAAATCCAGAAAATCCAAATTTAAAATTCTTTGAAAATCAGGGGGATTACAACTAATCTTTTAAAAACTGAATAAAAGTCGCTAAATGTCGCTAAATGTCGTCAATTAGCGACGTCTAGCGACGTTTTTACATGGAGTCGCTAAATTAGCGACGTTTTTACATGGTGTCGCTAAAAAATTTCGCTAAAAAATGTCGCTAATCCCGCTTATTCTAGTAGTGTTCTAAACTAATCAATTTTTAGTAACTAAATATGTTGAGCCATTTTTATGAGCAACTATATTAGGATTACTTACCACGATCATTCTTGTCCCCTACTTGTTTTTACCATTATTCAATGTGCACTCCACCGGATTATCATAATGTATGAAACCCCCAACTTTTAACGAAAAATGTCAATGATTAACAATCCACTTATTTGATCTACATAAATAAAAAAAAAGAAATTTTGAGTTCCACCCCACTTATTTTAACATAATCCAATGCGCACCCCACTTATTTAAGGATATTTTGGTCATAATTCAAGGTGTGCCCCACTTATTTGAGGATATTTTGGTCATAAATGGGAGGTCAAATGAGTTAACTGTTAGACATTGACGTTTTTCATTAAAGATGAAAGATTTTCTACATTATAGTAATTCGGTGGGGTACACATTGAATTATGATAAAATAAGTGGAGGACAACTGAAAATTTCTCATACAATTGATAACACAAAATCCAATTTAACATAAACATATCATATAGTAGCCGAACAGTTTCCTCACCATTATTTAGTACTAGTAATAAGGTCAGGACATAGAGGTTGTGGGTTCGAATCTTCCTATACACAACTTAGGTTATGGTTAATCGAAGGACATTTTCATTCTCTTATTTCAATTTCTAAAAACTTTGTGTTGTGGCTGTGAGACCAATTTCGCCTGATTTCTATGTCTTGTATGCAATTTTTTGATATTTCTCACAAAAAAATTAACGTTTGATCAACCACGGACATGACCTTGACATCAAGTTGTGTAATGGGCCGGTACGATTCGGCCCGAGGTCCGGGTTGACCAGGTTTAATCGGGTTCTGGTCGGTCCGAGCCAAACTCGGTAGAGAGAGTGGGTCGAGCTGGTCCGGTCGGTTTGGCATTTGATCCAGTCCGGACCCGTGATCCGGTCTGCGGTAGACCGGGCCGAACTGATCTGGGTTCGGGCCGGTTTATGGTCGGACCGGATCGACCAAATTTTTTTCTTCTTTTTTAACATTTTTTTATATTATTATATATATAAGTTATTTGATATATGTTAATAAATTCAACTTAAAATTTATAGGTTTTTTTTAACTAAGTTTTTTTTGTATAATTTGAAATTTATAAGATATTTGTTATAAAGTTTTTTTTTCTATAATTTATGTACAAATTTATATAAACATTAAGTAAGAAAAATTTATTTGATTTCTTTATATTAATATTTATATAACTTTAAGTATAAATTAAAAATCTATTTTTTATAAGTTGAAAAGAAAATGTCTTGAATTTTTTTAATAACTTATAAAAAAATGTATAATTTTTTAATTTAAATATAAATTTATAACTTGAAATTTAAATAAGTTATTTATATTGACATAAAGAAGTTAAATGTAAACAACTAACAACATTAAGTAAGAAAAAGCTAAAAAAAATTTATTAATGGCAATAAAATTATAAATGTAATATAATATTAAGTAAAAAAAAAAAAGAAACTTGTAACTGATATTGTATTTGCATAAAGCTTGTAAAAAATGTAAAACTCTTAAAAATATCGTCGTACGTCTTTCATTGAAGTTTATTACTCAGCTCATCCTTCAATAGCGTCATCCATAGTAAGAGATTGAAAATCCAGCTCTGAGATATCGGCACTTTCATTTTTTGAGTCTTGAGTTTTTTTCAGCACTGATCCAATCTTGAACGCAGACACAAGCTTCCAAAATATCTGGCAGCAACTGACTAATCTTTTTGTTTAGCAATCCTTGAACGTGCACTAAAATAATATTTCGATGTTACCATGGACACCGGGACCATTAGAATATCACGTGCTATAGAAGAAAGTACATGATAAATTTTTTAGTGTCTTTTTCACCATTTTAAAATTGAATAATAAGATGAAAAGTCATCTTCATCTTCTTCATAATAATTTAGATATAAGGACAATTCTTGAGTGGGTTGAAAATAAATTTTTTTGTTTCTTCCTATGATAATTTAGACATAAAATCAGAGCTACTACTTTGAACGGTTGTACCGGGTCAGGTGGATACAACTATTTCTTCATTTAAAGCAATTAAACTGTCTAAAATATCCTTAATCTCAACTTTCAAGCTACCTATGTCAACTCTCATATGTTCTTCAAATTCGTCCAATAAAATATATACAACATCTAATTTAATCTTGTGATCAAAAATCGAAGCCAAACAATATAGAATAGATATATTACCCCAGTATTTAGCTTCCATTTCAGAAACAACATAATCAAAAACAGGAACATTTCTATATCTAGAAAATAAATGAGACATGTTAAGAATTTATGTTAAAGCTAAATTAGAAGTTGGATAATAAACTCCAAATAGAATGGTTGTATTGTAAAATAATTCTAAAATTTTAAAAATAGTAGCAGCAATTAGTCAGTTACTTGGATAATAAAAAATATGATTAGCATTACAATAATGTGTAATATTTAAACTTCATGGAAAATTTTAACATTAAATAAGTAAAAATTTATCTATGTGGTGCATCCTTAACAAATCGTCTAAAAGTAACACCATATTGTGTACATAAAGTTTTAAAAGTTTGTTGTTTACTTGCAGGAGTATTCTAACTCTGTAAACATAATCTAACATTTTCTAAATTTAGTTGAAAGAATTTAAGGCATTCTTGTACAATCAAATTAATAATATGACAAGCACATCTAACATGAAAAAGTCTACTTTCTAACATAGGTGTAAATTGTGTTTTCAAAACATTAATAGAATAAGTTTTATTACCAGCATTATAAAAAAAATCAAAAATATTTTATTGTGAATATCATATTCACGCAAAAAATTTATTATATCGCCACCGATTACAGCGTCGTTACATAAAAATTCTAAAGGCCTTAGACAAATGATGTATTTTTACAACATCCATCTTGGATCTATATAATGTGTTGTGATAAAAATATAATCATAATTTTGCTTAGTAGTCCATATATCAGAAGTATGAGCCAATTTACTAACACGCATAAAATTTTCTTTCAAAACAGCTTTATCTTTTTAAAAAAAAATTATAGCCTCTGCTTTAGCAGTAGATCTTGAAATTTAGTAAAACAAGGATTAAGGGTATTACTTTCATAATTATAATAGAAATCACTCTCACCAAATGTAAATGATTGTTCGTCACAAATAATATATCTTGCTAACTCAGTCTTGTTACGAGTATCATAATAAGTAAAGTTACCTATAGGAGATCCTTGGCCACCGATACTTAGTTGTGTTTGTTTAGCATGTAATGTGTCTTTTTCATAGCAACTTTCGTAGTATCTTGTTAAAGTGTCAGTGCCATCATTTTTTTCTATTTGTAAACTCGCTTACATTTCTTACATTTCGCAGTCTTAGATATTAGTTTTTAATCTTTTGCATCTAAAACCGGTGCACCATCACTATCAGTGACAAATATTTTTGTAAAATAATTCCACAACATAGATTTTTTTCTATTGGCAATATTTATTGCCGTAGTCATACTTCTAACTTCAGGAGGTGACATTTGTGTTGGTGGCGTAGAATCAGAAATATGATTATTTTCAAACATATTATTATAATAAACAGAATTTTTAAAAGGTTGCTTTGAACCTTATTCGTTTATTTTTTAAAATAAAATTTGAAAAAAATTAGAGAAAAAATAATTACTTCTCTACCAAGAGATAGAGAAGAAAGAAAAATCTCAAATCAAAAAAAAAATTATTCTGTAATATTAAAGTTACTTGTAACGTCTGCTAGAAGCCTCCAAAAGAAATTACAAAAAAATATGTTGAGAGAGAAGAAGTTGGACTCCAATAATTGATTTGCTTCTAAACTTTGTAATTATCTTTCTTCTAAATTTTGTAAGAGAGGGAAAAACAAATTGTAAGAGAGAAGAAATTGTGTTGCGTTTATTATTCAGGAATTATGGATTATTTATAGGAATTTTTTGGGACAAAATGACAAAAAATACCCTAAAAAATTTTGTTATAATAGATATTTTGATCATTTTTAACAAAATGACCAAAATACCACTAAAACAGTAAAAAATCTGCCACTAAATCGGAAGTCTCCAACGGTTATATTTCCAGAAAAAAATTATTTCAACCGAATCGAACCTAAACCAGACCGGGCCGACCGAGCCATCCAAATTGGACTTGGTCCGAACGGAGGAGACAGCAGGCCGGGCCTGGCCGGACTTGCGGGTCGGATCCTCCGACCCAGTCCGGACCCGAGAGGGAGTGGTCTGGACCGGATCCGGAACGGCCCGGACCGATTTTGACCGGACCGAGCCCGTAACTGGTTCCGGCCGGCCGGCCATTCTAACACCTTGTCCTTGAGAGAACAAATACAATTTAAGAACACAAAGTACAACTTAACACAAACATATCATATAGTAGCCGTACAGATTCCTCACCATTATTTAGTACTAAGCAAGCACAAGAGCATGCACACATAGTTGGATATCATCGCTAATCTTGGGAGAGCGCAAAGGAGAGGAGCTTCTGGGAGTTGAGCCAGGGCTTGACGAGCACCACCGCGTCGTACGTCCCCGCCGCGCCGGCGCGGTCCCTGGCGGCCACCTTGAGGAAGTACTCCGTCCCGGACACGACCTGCTCCTGCGCCGCGACGACCCTGTCGAACGAGAGGCGGAGGGAGGACGGGGTGCCCTCGCGGCGCCCGCCGAGGAAGAGGCTGCGGTTGTGCTCCTCCACGGAGAACATCCCGAGGGACCGCACCTTCTCGTCGCTTGCGGCGTCCCTGATCTCGGTCCTCGTGCCGACCTTCGTGCCGCCGGCGGCGGCTTGTTCTCCCAAGGAGGAGGCCCAGAGGAGGAGGAGGAGAGAGGAGGAAGAGAATGAAACCATGGTTTTAATATGACGGTTTGAATTTGTGGGAAGTTATTTTGGGATGTGTGTGTGGAGAGTGAGGAAGGGCTTCTAACGCTTTATAAAGAGAATTAGGTTGAGAGGACAAGGACTAGGCACTAATGGTCTAAAATTGGATAATATTTGTTTGATGTAGGACATTTAGCGGTGTAAGTAACCTAATTACTTTGCCCCACCCCCCTTCTATGATGACTCCTTAAATTAGAATTTTTTTTTTTTTGTCCGCCACTATCATTAAGGGTGGATCCTGGCTGGGTAACACCGAAAAGAGGTTGGCGGAAGATTAGTGGATCGAGTCACGGAGGTGGATCATTTTTTTTTTTGGTCCACCACTATCATTTTCAACGCATCGTGCACAAAGTTCTGAACGTTACGTCGGACATCTCAAAAAAAAAAAAAATCATTAAGAGGTGGATCATTTTGTGAGATAATCATCTAATTATTATTTTCTCAATTTATGCTATAACAATTCAACTTCTTCTTTTTTCCATCTTCTCTAATTTATTACTCTTCTAGTCTCTGTATCCTTTTCGTTATACTTCAATTTAGAATACATCAAGTGGTATCAGAGAAAAATATCCTAATCGATGGCTCCCATTGATCCTTCGAATTCAATAAGTTTTGGATGAACCATAGAGCATGTTCTTTGAAGATTAAGGAAAATTTCGCAAAACAAAATACACAATAAGGCAAACTCAAGGCAAGCATGGAAGAGTTTAAAAAGATCATGTGATCATTTCCAGGTAAATCTTCAACAATAACCCATCGAAGCTTCTTCTAACAAGACTATTGATAATCCAACAAAAAATATCCAGCCTCTCAAAACCATTGATCTCATGGATCCAAAGTCACCTACGCTTTCGTCGCAAAATCCACTGATTCCTTAGTTGTTAATAATGAAGTTTCTAGAACATCAAATTAAGTTTATTATCTCAACCAATCCCATCAAATAAGCTTTACTATAAAATTTACCAGTCCCCAAGAAGCTATTTTGGAAGATGATGATACTGAAGAGAACTTACAAATAAATGAAATAAACGATGGCTCAATTTTTGGAGAACAACCTCAATTGGAGACAAATGGACAAACTTAGTCGTGAACGTTCATTAGGGAACTTGATTCGAGCTAAGTGTGGTGACAAACCCAAGACTTGGGATATTCTCTTACCTCGCATGGAGTTTGTTTATAGCACTTCTGTAAACCGTTCCATGAACAAAACACCTTTTGAGATTTTTTTTATTTTAAGGTACATAACCATGTTCTTGATCTAATAGTAAATTACCAAAGGTTTCAGATATCAATGTTTATGTAGATCATATGTTGGAGAAAGATACTCATGTTCATGATAAAGTAGTCGAAGCCCTCAAACCACCGATCAAACTTAAGTACAAAACCAATGCAAATAATTAACATCGAAAATTAAGACATTTGTTGAAAGCGGTATTGGGATAAATTCTTATGAAAAAAAAAGATTTAACTAGCACATACAATAAAAACCAGGATGAAGAAATACGAACTTTTAATGTGTGGCATGTAATCAGTGACAAATATGCCTATGTGATCGATCTTCCCGTCACTTCTAACATCTCCAAAACCTCCAATATGAAAGATATCTTCACATTGTATGGTGATGGAGATTTAGTTTTTCCTGGTGCTAACAAGAGGTCGTACATGTTCTTTTTCAAAGAAGGGAGGACTGATGTAGGACATCGAGCAAGAAAAGTTATCAAATTGCTTCAGTTCCTATTTAATGTATATATTTTTACTAGGACTCTTATTGGTTATTCTATTTTTATCTCATATTTAGTGATTATATTTTTAGTATGACTCCTATTTGATTTTTCTATTTTTAGCTCATATTTAGTAATTCTATTTTTATTAAGACTCGTATTTCTTTTGTGAGTCCTTACAATTATAATTTTTTTTTAGATTTGTCCATATCTGTAAATAAGAGGTCGATCCTTTTATAAGACACTCAACTAATTATTATTTTAATTCAATTTATTTTAGAACACTTAAAACTTCTATTTTCTCTTCTCTAATTAATTATTCTTCTTATTACCATTTTTCTTTTTCTTTTTATTATTATCAAGGATCTTTATACCCCCTTTCTTCTACTTCCATTTAGAATACATTATTGTATAGATCTCCCAAGCAAATGTATGTCTTGAATTTTGCACTTTTTCACATTCTTCTCACTTTCTTTAAATAGATCATAAGGAGACCATTACATATAGGATGAGCATATCCGGATAGTACTAATAAGCTGAAACTGTTTCAGCTCATTATGCATTCTTTTACCAAAATGTCCTTTTTGTCTTTTGCTAAATTTCCATCTCATTTTTATGAGTATATCCGGATTGATAATTATATAACTTTTTCAATAAAAAATATGTCACTACGAGAGAACTTGTCATCTTCTTGCAACAACATTTCTACGATTACAAAGAGACTTGAAACCGTCTATGCAGTATGTATATTCTCATATAATAATATATTGTTTAATTATTGTATATGTATATCTTCACCTAAGTAAGAAATAAAAATTCTAAAATATTTCTAACTATATATATCCAAATTCTACAAAACATATCCATATAAAAAAAATTAATTAAAATATATTCAATATTTAAATTATACTTAATTCACATATATCCAAAGTTTGATAAATTAAAAATCCTAGTTAAAATATATTAAAATTATATTAAAATTATTTTAATATAATTTAAATTTTTACCTAGATTTTCAATAATATCGGAGGATTTTTTTTTTTCTATGTACAACGTACGTGAACGTGACTAGTTTTAATAATTGTACCAATACAATTGACCTCCGAACTCAAAGGGTGGACCTAGGCTCAGCTGCAAGAAGTTGTAAAAAAAAAAAAAAAAAAAAATTTATATAATACCAATCCAGACTCTAATCCAAATTTTAGCTTAGTATAAACTTATTCCAGCCCAACGTAACTCTTATCTCAATCTAATCTATAACTACCCAACCCATAATACACCAGCACATTGTCTCGTACTGTCAATTTTTTTGACTAAATATAACGTATTTTTATTTCAGTCCATGACAACTCAATTTTTTGGTTCCACCCTTGTTCGAAGTCCCCAAAAATCTAAGCATTTTGGGGTAGGGGTGAGCATACAATTTTTTCGGTTTTCAACCGAACCGAAATAATCAAAACCAAAATTCTAAAAAAGCCAAAAACGAACTGAAATAAGCCAAAATCAAAACCGAACCGAATAATATATTCAGTTTGTTCGGTTGAAATATTGTTATTGTTTAATGGATCGAGCCCAAAGTTAAAATTGTGATTAAATTATAATTTTATACACACATTATTGTATTTCAAAGTTATGTCCAAATTGGACTTCAAAACATATACATAGAAATATTTTTTTATAAAATGTATAGAATTTTAATCACAAAATATGTATAAAATTCTAATAATTACATAATTGTATAAGTTTTATTTATTTTTTTGGTTTTGGACGGAAGTCGATATTCAAAATCGAAATCGAAACTCAATAATTTCTTTTACTATTTTTAAAACTGTAATAGACATAATTTTTTTTTTTTTAATCGAAGCGAATCACTTTTCAGATAGATTTTCGATCTAAAACCGAATAATGCTCGCCCCTATTTTGGGTGGGGTTGGGTGCTTTAGTTCAACCCTATCCTAACCTACTGTTTAAGTGTTAAGTGATCTCCTCTCAATATATCATAATATTTTTGTGTTTGGAGTGTAGTGATAAGTCAACAATAGCCCCTCCAACCCTAATTGTTCACGTCAAATTTGGATCGTCAAATTTGGATGAATGGATGGATTGGGGGGTCCTTCATTCACGTGACACGTTCCTCCATTGTAGAAGACAAAGCACTAGTTGGGGATGGATTGGGGTACCCTTGGGCCCTTTGCAACTGTAGTAGTGTTGAGTAAGGAACAAGTCTACTTTTAAATGTGGTGGTGGAATATGCCATATATAATCCGAGGGGTGGTGGCCTATTGATTATCATGAAGGACTTCCGTAGGAATAGACACGATTTGAATCTTTTTTCAAAAACTTAGTTCCTAATCCGGTACAAATGACATATAAAAATAAAAAATATGCCATATATATAATAAAAAATCAAATGAGTTTTTAATTTTTAAAATTCGGCCATAAAAGGTTGCTGGATTACATATATCTGATCCTTTAATTTTTTTTCCAAAGGACTAAAGAGTAAAATAAATAAACATTCAATGTTATTGAAATTCATGTATCACAACCATATTACAAGTTATTAGTTTGAGTTCTTATTTGAGTTTCTCTAGTCGAATTGATATAAATCCAACAATTAACCAAGAAACCTTCGGCAGACTAGATGACTAATGTTGGTGTTGGAGACCGGACTTTGCCAACTTATTCTTCATACTTCCTCCTTAAACTTGAAATGTGGATAGAAAAATGTAATTTAGCCATTTGAACTCAAGTATTTCATCTAATTGAGTTTCCAAAACAACGGTGAGGTTCAGATTAAAGGGCTCAGTTTTTACGGTCCAAAATAATTGAACTCAAGTATTTCGTCATAAGGTTTAAGTACAAATTGTGCTACGCTTAAGCAACATACGTAACTATTGGTATAAGAGCCATGTCTAAGGGAATTGTAATGAATTTCAAACTCTTGGATCTAGTTCAATATTATGTGAGGATCTTGGTCTAGTCTCTATCTTCCTAGATCGGATTCTTGAAATCGATTAGTTCATTAAGGTCCAAGAGATTTTCGAAAATTCGGGATGATGAGTAGCAAGGATAATAGCATCAGGTAGCTTATCTCATTTCTTGTTTTATTTATTGAATATGTGATACAATTTCACTTCATAATTCAGTAGAATTTTATACATGAAGAGATTTGTGTGTGTCTGCAGTGGTTTCATTAGTTTTTCTTATATTCGAGTTAGGTTTTCTTAGATATGGATTGGGGATTGGATTTTGCTTTTATTTATATCACTAGAATCACGCTAGGATACTTCTCTAAGAAGTATGTATGATTTCAAAACCCAAAATTGAGTCCGACCCTCGCATCGACCATTTTGATACTAGAAACCTATTTTTTTTAGTAATTCTAATCTAATCATATTTTAATCTTTAAATTTGGTAAAATTAATCTTCCATGATGCTGAAAATTCAATTTCATGCGACTTAGAGATTTGTAATGTCGAATTCAGGGTTAAAATACGAAGTTTATGACTGAAACAAGATTTCAGCAATTTATGCTCTGGCTGATTTCGAGCATATGTGAATGCCGCTTGTCACGACCAGCACCGGGATGTAAGGGCACGAGTACGTGAACAACGTCCAGCCTACGCTGCAGTATCGACGGTAGAACGCTATATAGGTCTACAATACTATCTATCCATCTCACACAATAATATATGTAACATGTCAATGATATCCCAACTCCATAGGAGGACAAGATGTCACGCCCCAGAACCAGAATACTGAAAAGCAGGGGCAAAAAAATCCAGGTACGTACACCAAAGCACTTTATATCCCGAGATACGGTCACGACTGTCTAGACATGTTAGAGTTTACTCTACAAACCAACAGTCATTTCTGGGTCAAGAATCCTATGTGTTTCAATCTCAATCAAGCAACAAGTTACAAGATGTATGATCACCAAACATATAATAGTAAGGTGTCCCAAACTATACATACACAAATAATCATGAAGCTAGTTACAAAATAAAGAACTAGCAAGAGTACCATATTACATGATCAGCTCTAGCTATAATCTAGAATATACTTTACATGTAGGTCCGTATGCTAGAATGTCAAGTCCCCAAATATGAGCTAAACACGTGCTCTGTGGCAAAATACCTCAAAAGAATAATTATACAAGATCAAGTGGGTGATGAAAGAGGAGCCCACTCATGGCCCCGGGTGCTCATGGTATTCACCATCTTGAGGCAGAAAGCATGGGAGATCCTGCGGTACTGCTCCGATATCTGGCCATACAAAACCAGTAGGGTCAGACCCCAAAACAACAAATACCACAAGGGAGCCAATCTTAGGAACTAAAAACCAGCATGTAGACAAATCAATAAAAAAAAGCACAAGGAACATTTAAATAAGTGCAGCGGATAAAATAACAGTTAAACAGTTATGGAGTATTTAAAACAAGGATATTTGGAATCAGTACTCAGATTAGAATTTTCGGATCATTTGTTAAATAAATCTGGACGGGACTAGACTAGACTGGAAATCAAGCAATCACGGCCAATCATGCCCTATGGCTTGCTGTTATTAGCTAAATAGGGTTATCACAGTCCTAGTTACTAACATATTTATTTTAAAAAAATTATACAACCACATGCCCTGCAATCTATCCGGATCATCCAGACGTACAGGATACATAATACAATTAACTTGTATAGATATTTTACTTGTAATGTAACACTCGATGGTGTGCTGGAAGTGTGTCCCTCACGACGGAGATCTCCAAATCCACTGGTGTCACTGGGATGTCGGGATTACATGTAGCCAAAAAAAATTCCTAAATGATTCTAGTTATCAATCTAGTTTATTAGCCTGGATAATTTATTCAAAATTCCTTACTATGGTGCTCAAATTTTTTTCTTATACATGATGCAAGACTGGACAATAGCTTGACAAAAAAAAAATCAAAATCAACCACGGGAACAACGGGACATTCAATACAGGTGTTACTCATGGCCTTGAACAGGAAAGTATAAGAATTCTCGAGTCAGGAGTGCGTTACGTCGAGCCTTTATCGGGATTATAAGTACAATATCAAGATTATCAGTACAGTATCAGGATTATCAGTTCTATGTCAAGATTTAGGAGTTCATTTATAGTGTACAATAACTAGATCATGTCAGAAAATCAAGATCAATATCAAGAATGTTATATTCAAAAAATAACTAGGATTAACTAAAATAACATGATAAAAGAGAACCGAGAAATCATTAAGAGTTAAGCATATTAAAGAAAATACAGGCACATAAAATATTAATTCAGGGATAGCGCATAACATCAGGCAAGAAAATAACATCCGCGTACAATGAGCCAAAATTACTATTGGCGCACAATCACTAGTCCGGGCAGTTCTGGAGCACTTTGATACCAAAAGTGCTCTGAACAAAAGATGACGCACAATTAATACTAAAATGCACACTATAACCTTGGCACATAATGATAGAAGTGCGCGAGCCAGGAGCTTGGCATACTTCTTCAAGTATGCCCAAAAAGGAGGGTTGACGCATAAAGAGCATGGAAAGGTCTACTAAAATATAAAACACAAGTCTTAATGCATGATACATCAGACGAGACAATTCTGCAGTTGAGAACACAATTCTCAAGAATGGTCAAAAGTTATTGCTTAGTCATTAAGTAATTACGAAGGGCTATAAAGTGCGCCGTCTTTGAAGAATTTCAAATAGTGCACCAACACAACAAAGTGCACCATTTTTCAGAAGCAACAACGTGCGCCATTTTCTAGAAGCAACAAAGTGCGCCGGTAAGGAAAGTTTTACCAAAGTGCACCAACTCTGCAATATCTGTAAAGTGCGACAACTTGACTATTTAAGCAGTAGTGTGCATTCTTGATGACTTGCAGACCCATTCAAAAGTGTGCCAAGTAGGATTGGCGTACTTTTGGAGGAATTACCATAGTACAAAATGTACGTAGGAGTAGAGAAGTGTGTCCAGAGTACTTAACAAATCTTGACGTACTTTCTAAGAAATTTGTGAAACACACACAAGTGCATTCACTGGAACTTCGCTTTATTCGACAAGGGTTCCCTGGGTAATTTTTGTATGCATTCTCAGGCAAACTTTGTATTCTCCGACTTGCTGTTCTCGGGCTCCATGAGCAATCCAATTCAAGAAAAACATAATCATCAAAAAGATCATATGTAAGTGTTGCTCAAAAATAAAATTGATCAAATGATTAAAATAAGTTATACTAAGAATCAAATTAAGATCCATGGTTGTTCCTTCGGTTGGCAAGATATACTTGCCTACGGTCAAGTTCTAGCCTAATACTACCAAGGTCATCCATGGCTAAGTCCAAGCTCGTCTTCTCCCGGTGAAGGCTGAAGAAGTGAAGAATGAAAGAGAAATGAAAGAAAAAGAAGAGTGAAGGAAAGAGAAATAATTTGCTTAAATAGGCAAATGGTTGATTGTAGGCCATTGGATCATAATCCATGTCCCTCTCCCGGGTTAATCACAGCCATGCACACGAAAACCAAGGGACTAACAGTCCAAAGCATACAACTAAGGGAAAACTTTGAAAAATAACCTAGATAATGCATAAATGGCATAAGGCATAAAGTAAGTAATTAAACATAAAGCAAGCTATACACGTATTATATGTGTATATCGGGTACGTATACTAGAACAGTGAGACGAGTCTCACACTAGATGATAATATATAATGGTAAATCAATACTCAATCATAATATACTAGAGGGAAGATAATGGCACAAAATGATAACAAGAGGTAGGATCCAAATCTCAAATATATAGACAAAGACATCTAAATAATACTACATAGCAAGTCAAGAAATCAAATATACAACCCAAGTCAAAAGTATATGTCGGAGACATGTCCGGTACAAAAATACTAAATAAAGAGGCTGCCTTAGCTACATGGTCCAAGCCTGCTGCTACTCCCTCATGTGGTCTATAATAAGTCGGACTGCCCTCCAAGTCAATACTGGAAAATATTATCCAGTCAAGATTGGAGCGAAGTACATAAACTAACAATAGTTTCAATTAAATGATAAAGACTATACTGTAATAGTATAGTAATACATGATGAACAGATAAGCAGTGAACTATGGTATAAGAATATAGTACAACAGATAAATATGGAAGCACGAAAATATAAATAGGGAAAACATGTAAATATGGTAGTAAAGATAGGAAAATGTACAAAAGCCAGCAAGCACGATAGATAAGAATGTAACTAACATGTATAGAGTGAAACCAGAAAGCATACACCTAACTAGTGTACTAAAATACCACTTTCGATATGTTCGGCTAGGGGTAATGTACGATAACACGCACCTGAGATGTATGAGTGTTATCATTCCTGATTAGACCCGAGGGAGTAGTTCCAGATTTTGGGAATATTTACATGTCTAATAAGGTATTTTTTTTGTCTGAATAGTACAATGAATCCAAGTCCCGATACGTAGATCAATATGATGCCAACCAATACAAGTGATGCCAGAAGAGTCCTAAAATAATAATGCGAGTAAAAGAGTCATGATGGGCCAGCAAGTATAATCACGTATCTCGAAATAAATCCATAATACTATTTCGTGTATCCATATGTGTCACGACCCGTGTTTGATGATAAACAAAGAAGAGGCTTATACGAAACCTTTTTGTTTACAAACAAGAACAAAAGTACAATTAATTCTATACGAGGATGTTAAGTACAATAAAATAATTCTGGAGAAATATTGCTATAGGAGTCTGATCTGCGGTCGATCACTTTGTCCCTTGGACCACACGATAATGAAGAAGTGCCGTAGAAGAAGAAGAAGCTTCAAAGGTTGCAAGTAGGATTGAATTCTCGTTGCCGAAGTTGTCAACCAACACTCTCTGTCTGTGCTCTCTCTCTCTGATCTCTGATTAAGCCTGCTCTGGTCTCTCTGTGTGTGTGTTTTTTTGTCTGTGACCAGGGGTCTCTATTTATAGAGATCCATGACATAACTGTCTAGGTTAGCGTAAAAGGCCAAACTGTGAAGAGAGTTGCATCTTTTATGCAGCGGTTATGACAACTGCTACCCACGTTCCCACGGTCTTCTGAATCTGCGTATGACGCGTGTCCCATTACAAGGTAATGCGTATAACTGCTTCTCGAAGATCATGGCATACAAGCCACGTAGGTAACTGCCCCTGCGTAAAGATGGTTGGCGTAAAAGCCAAATAATTGTCTTGTTGGCGTAAAAGCCAAACTCTGCGTAAAACTTGATAATGCATGAATAATAGATAACCAGCATAAAATAGCCAATTATCCGTCACAACTGAGGTCTTGAGCGTATTCTGGGCTAAATAGCCTTATCACGTACCTTTGCAAATATAGCCGAGTTGGCGTATTTCGAGGAGATAGCATACGGCGTACTCCTATAGTTGAAAATAGCCTGGTTAGCGTAAAATACAAGGATGGTGATGTGAGCGTATTAGTCACAGTTTTAGCTTTTCCATTCATGACAAAATTTAAAGAATAGAACCAAATCTCGTGCATTAAATGCAGAGATATGCCTCAATCTCGTGCATTAAATGCCGAGATATGTAACGCCCGCAACCGCACGGTGCGTTACGCTGAGTCAGATTGAATGAAACAAATGCTGGTTAAAATTTAATTTGTTGGATTTTGGGAAGAAGTATTGATTGAGTTATTTCATGTGCAGATGGCTAGCGGGTTCAATGGAAATCAGGTGTTCGTTCAGAGCAGTACTGAGATAGCTGAGTTGGAATGATAATGCCATCTTCCTTAGTCCGATCGGTCGAATGATTTGTAGAGCACGGCCTGCTCGCACGGTCATACCAGTTGAGTAGATCGCGCTTGCATCGGACCACGGGTTCAAGGGATTGGCCGTATCGGCAGGACATGATGCTTAACGGGATCAAACATTGTGAGTGGGCTCTTTCCCTTCTCCTCTACTCCTTCATGCCTAATAATATGGAAAATACGTAAAGGCTTGAACACTTGGATAGAAATATTAGGAATCACTACACTGAGGCGTGCATAGAGTGGACGTCGTTGGCTTGGTAGGATTGTGGCTTGATTTGGTTTGCGCGTTGGATAGTTGGAGCTAGAGTTGGAATATTGCATTTGAGGCAGTTGGTTGATTGATTGGGATTATGCTTGGACAGCTGGAATGAGTCATTGATGCATTGGGAATATCGGGAATCTGGGCGAGCGAGCGTGCATCCATGTACGAGTATCACTTGGTCGCTTTGTCTTGCAAAGCGAGCAGTTGTGGTTCGAAACTGAACAACTACATCGACGAGGGTGTTGTGCCGCTTGATGGGGCATTGTGCCACAAATGGGGCATTGTGCCACTGAAACGGTATTGTGCCATGGGTTAGCTTTGAGCATGGATATTGCACCATTGGAAACACTGTGTTGAGAAGAGGCATTGTGCCTATGGAAATACTTGGATTTGGTGCCTTGGGCTATATGTTGGAAGAATGGTTATGGATATTTTGGTTGGATAATTCATGGAACGAGTCTAGGATCGCTTGGTGGGGCGAGAATGTTCGATCCTCTCGTCATACCTACTGTGTCTGCATTGTCACGGATAACCTGTGTGGCACAGGGTTTGGTTTCCTGGAACGGGATGAGGCACCGGGGCACCGGGACCGTTCTACCATGGAGGAAACAATGGGCATCGCGCGATTGGGCGCAGTACTGGTAGTCCGATACCACCAGACGGGAGTAGCTGTCCAACCCTGGATCGGGTAGGATTGCCCTATTGATCTTGGTCCGATCAATGTCCTTTATGGCTTTTAGCCAGTGACTCCATATAGTATAGGTGATGGCTTACTTTTCTTTTGTTGGTTTGGCTTTCGTGTAGGCGCGGCCACCTTGCCTCGGCAAGAGTGTGCACTGTGAGATTTGGATTGTAAAAGTTGGTTGAGGATGGATATTGAGGCTTGGGAATGGTTTGATATGTTATCGTGTTGCTTGGACTTGAGCAGGACGGTTGCATGCTAGTTTACTTCGGGTTGCTATATATATTTGCTTGTCGATTGGTTTGAGTTGAATGCTTGCATGCTTAAACTGCTTTACAGCTTTTCTTAACATGTCATCCATATGCCATGAAATGAATCTAGGATTCAAACTAGAAAGATCACCATTTAACTGTTTGTATTCACTATTTTACTTAGTGTCGGCTTAGGCGAGTGGGTTACCCCGCTCACCAGTACGGTTGTGTACTGACCCACGTTTGTGGGCATTATTTCAGGTACACAGGCGTAGTGGCGCTGCTTGGATATACGAGGCATGATGTATGAACTGTAAGTACCTTTGTGGGCTAGAGAAAAGAGCAAGAGCATTTTATCGTCTCCGTGGCATCGCCTTTGTGGCATTGCCTTCGGGGCATTTCATTTGGACCCTGTCGTGAGCTTCGCTGCGTATTACTCTGATGTGTGCTTGGTACACAATACTTGACTTCCGCTGTAACTTGGTTGTTTCAATGATAACATTTGGTGTTTGACAACATCGTCTTGTACGAGCGCAACTCCAGGCTCGTACGGCATCACGTCCCGATGAGAATGATTGTCCTGCGGGAGAGCTGCAACGTGGTGATTCACGTTCAGCGGGGACTATCGAGCTTGCGGGAGATTGGGGCGTGACAAATTGGTATCAGAGCGCCTGGTTCATTTTCTCGGACTTGGTCCTTCGCTTCATCACAAACTCTAAATAGCTTCCGCGTGTCGTCTAGCTCTTGACTCTACTCGGTGCCGCATTGGATGTTTCATGCAATAAGTCTATATATTGCTTGTTGTAGCTGTATTTTGTTCTTGGTTGTGTTGCCTTGGTTGGTTTTCGTAGGATCGTTTAGCCTCGTTAGTCGTTGTTGCATTTGTGCAACAAGTTGAGAGCTTTCGTTGGGTTGGCTTGGCTTGTCGTTCAGGGAGTTTCTGATTTCATCTGTGGATCAGTTGGTTGGCTGACGAGATTGGTTATGCAGCATGTTGTGAGTAAAAACATTGGATTTGAGAATGGATCGTTGCACGAGTTGCTCGTCTAGCGACTGTGTTGGATAGAAGTTGGAATTTCGGCTGTGGCGCATCGGTTGAGCATGTTTGAGTTTGGCTTGATAATATCAGAATAAGTCTGCACGAGTTGCTCGTACAGCAAATGTGTGGAACCATTGGGTATTGGGTTGGAATATTTGGAAGACAATCGTTGCGTGATTGCTCGTGTTACGAAAGTATCAGACGGCTTTGAGAATACCTGGAAATATTGAGAATGGAATATAGCATGCCTAACGAGATTGATGGTTAAAGAATTGGCTAAGTTTTTGTGTCAGACTTAAGTTGGAATGGCATGATCTCGCATAAGAGATGGTTCGAACGGATCTTGGATCTGTGTAAGGAAATCGTAATGCGAGTAGCGACTCGATTCGGAGTGGTATATGGAATACCACATTGTGAGCAAGGCACTGAAAATATTTTGGTTTGGACATCAATGGGAATTGCCTGAACGAACTCGGGTATTGAGAATACATGTTGGTTGGTGCAAGTCGATTGAGTTGGGAAGAATGAAAATGGAGCAAGTGAATATTGAGTTGAGTATATTGAGAACGGACTGGTGCAAATGGAAGTATCGTTGGACTTGAGAGTTGGACGAGATCGGAACGAACAGTTGGGATACGCTTGAACGAGCGATGGGTGAATTGAAATGATAGCGAGCACGGACTACGATTTTGGGTAACACATTTGAGCTGTTGGTTGAGTAATGAAACACGATTTGGTTTGGAGGGACAATGCGATGGATTCACACAAACTTGGAAGATTTTGGATATTGCTGCTCGAGAAGTCGACTCAGGTTTAGCGGAAATAGAATTTTGGGCAAGATGGTGCAACAAGCATAGACGGATTCTCCGGAAGACGTGGACGAATTGTGGCAACAACAGAAGGCAAAAAGATTGTGGTGGATAGACTTTTGAAGATAGCTAAACGTGGGAGCAACGTCGGAATAAATCACTGTACGGTTTGAGCAAGTCTTTGGTTTCGAGAATCATTGAAATTGATAGTGCGAGAAGTCGAACATGACAGTTCAGAAAATTTGATGGATTCAGGGCAGAACGACGGATTGATGGAAGACGGTTTCAACGAGCACAGTTCTCGAACTGTGGCTTGGATAGATAGCAAGACTCTAGGTGGTTAAGCGGCTCTTGGTTGACAGATCAGCAGAGGTAGTGCATGAAATTTCTCGGATTCAAAAGTTCGCTCGGATGGAATGGTTGGATTTTGATTCGGATTTGTAGATGAGATAGAGCATGGTTCTTAGTAACTGTCCATAGTGATGATTACAATTATCGAGCGTAGCTTCGGGACAGCTGACCCTAGCGACTTGCCCGTCAGATCAGAGATTGAATATGGTAGACCCATAGAACGACCCTTGAGGCGGCGTATTTGGGAATGCATCGAGGGCAGATGTGAGCAATGAGATTTGGCTTATTGACTGAGTGTTGGATTTGAGAGATCCTTGGGATAGCCTTCAGCTGAAGATGCAGCCAGAAGACCGAAGCGATGGTGGAAGTAGCCTAGTCAACTGATGAGATTCAGAGTCACAGATTTTTATCGATGGCATCGCCTCTGACTCATCGTGCCCTGGAAGGGAATAGCATTCATATGAATTGACGACTGTGAAACTAGCTCGTGGAGTTAAAGCAGCGGCTCGTTCAGATCAAATCTTTGCGAATACTGGAAGGGACAGATGTGCCTTAGATTTACAAGATGCATCGAAACTTAGTCTGGGAAGCGTGCTCATTCGGAAGGCGAAGGTGATATCCTATGCTTCGAGGCAGTGGAAGCAGCACGAAGAACTATTCCATGCGCAACCTAGGAATTGTGGCGAGTGTGTCCACGTTGAAATCGTGGCGATACTATCCCTTTGGCGTGGCGACGAGATCTTCGTGGATCACACGAACCTCAATATAGATGTTCACCCAGCGAGGTATTGAGATTGAGGAAGAAGTGTTTGGTTGAGCTGATGAGAGCAAATTTGATATTTGGGTAAGTCGCCTAGCTGGGGTAGTATCAGTTGTGATGATCGTTTGGTGCATGAGATACATATTTGGAGATGTTGCTAGTGCGAATTTAGAAATAGTTGGATGGATTGAGTTGGAACACGAACTGATTGAGTCGGTAGAAAATCATCATATTTGAGAATAGTGCTCGAGCGAATATGTTGGAATGGAAATCGAAATTTGGTTCAATTGGGAGTAAAACAAGTGGATGCCTCGGACATAAAGATACCCTTGTAACTTGTCCAAATTTGCTATCGCAAAGCTCGGCTGAAATGCATGTATTTTAGGGACGCCTTAAATATGTGTACGATCCAAAACTAAGCGATACGAAGAATTCGTATTGAGCTGCAAGAAAGATATGGGAATTCATGGAATTTGTACGAGCATTCAGTAGAGCGAGATGTTGAGTCAGAAATCGTAAATATGTGAGTTGCATAGAGCAGATCCATGGAATTGGATTATGGCATATGATAGGAATGAGTACCAGCACGGTTCGTGGACGAACCTGATTCTAAGTGGTATATTATGTAACGCTCGCAACCGCACGGTGCGTTACGCTGAGTCAGATTGAATAAAACAAATGCTGGTTAAAATTTAATTTGTTGGATTTTGGGAAGAAGTATTGATTGAGTTATTTCATGTGCAGATGGCTAGCGAGTTCAATGGAAATCAGGTGTTCGTTCAGAGCAGTACTGAGATAGCTGAGTTGGAATGATAATGCCATCTTCCTTAGTCCGATCGGTCGGATGATTTGTAGAGCACGGCCTGCTCGCACGGTCATACCAGTTGAGTAGATCGCGCTTGCATCGGACCACGGGTTCAAGGGATTGGCCGTATCGGCAGGACATGATGCTTAACAGGATTAAACATTGTGAGTGGGCTCTTTCCCTTCTCCTCTACTCCTTCATGCCTAATAATATGAAAAACACGTAAAGGCTTGAACACTTGGATAGAAATATTGGGAATCACTACACTGAGGCGTGCATAGAGTGGACGTCGTTGGCTTGGTAGGATTGTGGCTTGATTTGGTTTGCGCGTTGGATAGTTGGAGCTAGAGTTGGAATATTGCATTTGAGGCAGTTGGTTGATTGATTGGGATTATGCTTGGACAGCTGGAATGAGTCATTGATGCATTGGGAATATCAAAAATCTGGGCGAGCGAGCGTGCATCCGTGTACGAGTATCACTTGGTCGCTTTGTCTTGCAAAGCGAGCAGTTGTGGTTCGAAACCGAACAACTGTATCGGCGAGGGTGTTGTGCCGCTTGATGGGGCATTGTGCCACGAATGGGGCATTATGCCACTGAAACGGTATTGTGCCATGGGTTAGCTTTGAGCATGGGTGTTGCACCATTGGAAATACTGTGTTGAGAAGAGGCATTGTGCCTATGGAAATACTTGGATTTGGTGCCTTGGGCTATATGTTGGAAGAATGGTTATGGATGTTTTGGTTGGATAATTCATGGAACGAGTCTAGGATCGCTTGGTGGGGCGAGAATGTTCGATCCTCTCGTCATACCTACTGTGTCTGCATTGTCACGGACAACCTGTGTGGCACAGGGTTTGGTTTCCTGGAACGGGATGAGGCACCGGGGCACCGGGACCGTTCTACCATGGAGGAAACAATGGGCATCGCGCGATTGGGCGCAGTGCTGGTAGTCCGATACCACCAAGCGGGAGTAGCTGCCCAACCCTGGATCGGGTAGGATTGCCCTATTGATCTTGGTCCGATCAATGTCCTTTATGGCTTTTAGCCAGTGACTCCATATAGTATAGGTGATGGCTTACTTTTTTTTTGTTGGTTTGGCTTTCGTGTAGGCGCGGCCACCTTGCCTCGGCAAGAGTGTGCACTGTGAGATTTGGATTGTAAAAGTTGGTTGAGGATGGATATTGAGGCTTGGGAATGGTTCGATATGTTATCGTATTGCTTGGACTTGAGCAGGACGGTTGCATGCTAGTTTACTTCGGGTTGCTATATATATTTGCTTGTCGATTGGTTTGAGTTGAATGCTTGCATGCTTAAACTGCTTTACAGCTTTCCTTAACATGTCATCCATATGCCATGAAATGAATCTAGGATTCAAACTAGAAAGATCACCATTTAACTGTTTGCATTCACTATTTTACTTAGTGTCGGCTTAGGCGAGTGGGTTACCCCGCTCACCAGTACGGTTGTGTACTGACCCACGTTTGTGGGCATTATTTCAGGTACACAGGCGTAGTGGCGCTGTTTGGATATACGAGGCATGATGTATGAACTGTAAGTACCTTTGTGGGCTAGAGAAAAGAGCAAGAGCATTTCATCGTCTCCGTGGCATCGCCTTTGTGGCATTGCCTTCGGGGCATTTCATTTGGACCCTATCGTGAGCTTCGCTGCGTATTACTCTGATGTGTGCTTGGTACACAATACTTGACTTCCGCTGCAACTTGGTTGTTTCAATGATAACATTTGGTGTTTGACAACATCGCCTTGTACGAGCGCAACTCCGGGCTCGTACGACATCACGTCCCGATGAGAACGATTGTCCTGCGGGAGAGCTGCAACGTGGTGATTCACGTTCAGCGGGGACTATCGAGCTTGCGGGAGATTGGGGTGTGACAAATATGCCTCGAGCTCTGTACGAGAAACAGCTTTTGACGTGGCATTTGATTTCGTCTCATCTTGAGCGTAAAAACTCATCTCTGCCTATGTAGAATAGGCAGCGTATTCTTTGAATGCATAAGAACGACTTGTATCAAGAATATGTCACTAAACGACAGCCTGGGTCTCTGTGCAAAATCATCATCACAGCCGTCCTCTCGATCATCGTGCAGTACTTTTGTCAGGAGTCAGGTTTACTGTTTTGTCTGACAAATTCATCCGAGGAATACAAAGAGTTCCTCGTACAACTTTACTCTGTATTAAAAATAAACGTATTTTTAAACTTTATGCAGGGAGGTATAGTAACCTTTTTACGCCAAAACAGTCTTGAAGCGCTGCTTTATGCGGGCAGCTCTGAAGCTCTTCTTTACGCCAGATAGCTCTGAAGTCCTGTTTTACGCGAGCAGCTCTGAAGCTCTGTTTTACGCGGACTTCATGTATATTAGAGGTTTTGACTGTATAATACGCGTACAATTCTCCAGCGTATTTCATGCTTCTACAAGACCCCCTTCAAAGTTTTCAAATTCCTCGTAATTTGAAATACTTTGAATGAAGCATGAAATGGTCAAATTTGACTCGTTCTTCGAGGCTGATTTTTCGGCGATTTTAAGAAGTTGTTGGGATTTGTATGTTCTCTTCTGCCTATATAAGGACAAGCAAGTAAACTTGTTTTTTCATACTTCCTTCACCTCAAAGATGGCTGCTGAGATTCATTGGGTTGAACTGAGAAAGAAGAAGATTATGCTCTTCCAGCATGCAAGGAGCCATAAAAAGAGACGTCTTCGAGCAAATATTCTCTGCAACGATGGACCATGGAAGGATATCATAGCTTTCTTTGCTCGAGATAATCAGCGATTTTATATGGCGATTCGTCAAAGAGAGAGGAAGGGTCACTTTAGACCACACAGCTTGCTAGCTGTATTTTCCCCTATTGTGAAGCTGGACCCTAGTGGGCAGCTTGGCCGTGTCTTCCAGTATTGTGTTGGGTCAGAATCCCTAACACAAATCTGAGCATGGCCGTCGATGACGTATGGAGGGTGGGCTTAAATAATTTATACAGGCCCAGTTCTGTATCCTCCCTCCATTAACCATTTTTTTGGCGCCCAGCGTATAGGAGCCGAAGAAGTGCTATAGAAGAAGAAGAAGATCACCATCAGATAAGAACCTAGCATAATAGATTCCCATCGTGATCTTGAATATTAATGAAAAATCCTTTGTAAAAATAGATTTCCATCATATGTAATCATGATCTCGAATATTAATGAAAAATTCTTTATAAAATGGATTTTTATCATATGTAATCATGATTAATAAACTTGTCTTCTTTTACGCACTATTGATTTGCCATATTGCTATGAGTAAGTCTGATAATATGCAGCTTGAGTAATCTTTACGCTGATTCTGACAAATATGCCTCCAGTCACGTTCTGACTTTTACGCATAGAGAAAGATGCGTAAAAACTCTTCACCATTAAATTATCTTAAAAATCCAATTGTCATGCTATTTTTGGACAAGGAGTCATATAGAATTCTGAACTGTCACTTCTTTAATACGAAGAATATCTGTTCAGAACATCATCTTCAAGAATGGCTTCCCGAAAGTTTCTTAAAACCGGGCAAGAAATGTCTGCCGAACAGGCCGTCCCTGAACTAGATGTACAGGATTCTGGCTAGACTTCGAATGAACTTCCAATGGCCCAAGAAGAAGAGTCATCTCTAATGAAGACAGACATTTTCAGGGAACTTCTTGGCCCTTCGTCTGATGAAGTCCTTTCGACTGAGGAATAAAAGTATTTTTTGTGTAAACTCTTGTAACTGGCTTTTTCAGGCATAAAATCCCAAATTATCAAGATATATGCGTATTCTGCTGACTGATCTGTCCCGCATAATTTAAGATGCACGTAAAATCATAGATCCGTAGTATTTGAGCATAAAATTATAGATTTGTAACTTCTGAGCGTAAAAGCTTCTGAGCATAAAATCATAGATCTGTAGATTTTGAGCGTAAAATCGTAGATCGGTAGCTTCTGAGCGTAAAAGCTTCTGAGCGTAAAATCATAAATCTGTAGCTTCTGAGCGTAAAATCGTAGATCTGTAGCTTCTAAGCGAAAAAAGCTTCTGAGCATAAAATCATAGATTTGTAGCTTCTGAGTGTAAATCGTAGATCTGTAGCTTCTGAGCGTAAAATCATAGATCTGTAGCTTCTGAGCATAAAATCATAGATTTGTAGCTTCTGAGCGTAAAATTATAGATCTGTAGCTTCTGAGCATAAAAGCTTCTGAGCGTAAAATTATAAATTTGTAGCTTCTGAGCGTAAAACCGTAGATCTGTAGCTTCTGAGCGTAAAATCATAGATTTATAGCTTCTGAGCGTAAAATCGTAGATCTGTAGCTTCTGAGCGTAAAAATCATAGATTTGTAGCTTCTGAGCGTAAAATCATGGATCCTTGCTCTGCGTGTAAAATCATGGATTCATTACGCAGCATGACTATCCGTCTTCCTTTTCAAATGATCGGCTGACTTGGTCCCAAATCATAACTGATTATGATAAGATCGGATTTGGTTAAGGATTCGAAGAGTTATCTGAACTCTATAAATAGACCTAGGTCATGAGAGAGAAAAATCCTTCGTCTCTTTTCTGAAAACTCTTTATCTCGGAACTCTTTGTCTTCGTCTCTTTCTGAGAACTCAGATTTGCCATGGCACCAAAACAGACCTCTGCTGCTAAGGGAAAGAAAGTCGCTTCATCATCTCGCTCCTCTGCTCAAGCACGAGCGACTCCTACTAGGCCAAGCGAGCCTCGTTCTGAACGAAGTGCTCCGCCGTCTAGCTGTGCACCGGGCATCACAGGTAAAAACTTTAAAAAAAAATAGAGAACCCTCCGTACACGTTGTACGTGTATACGCAAATACGTCCACATTCTTAATGTGTCTGCATAAAACTCCATATTTTTGCAGTCTGGCATAAAAAACTCAGACTGTCAAAATTTGGCGTATACTGCAAACCTTGCATTTTACGCACTGGAAGTAAATTCCAGCGTAAAATCATTTTTGCGGTCTGGCGTAAAAACCCAGACTGTTAGGTTTTGGCGTATACTGTAAAAGTGTAGCACCTTACGTTTTACGCGCTGAAAGTAAATTCCAGCGTAACTCTTATTCTCTTGCTTTTTTGCAGTGGACCTACATATCCCTCCTCTGGCTGAAGTGATGGGCTCTGCTGCTGGAATGCTGAATTCCAACTACTTGGAGGACTTGTCCCATGTGACTTTCCCCATCTCTGGAAACGAGTATCCTCAAGAAAGGGGAACTCTGATCTCGGCCCAAGGAGAAAGAATGTTGTTGAGTATGATCAGTGGGGAACCCCTGACATACATAGATGGGACTGAGTATAAGAAACCAGCTTTCTTATTTGGGGATGTTATTGATAAGCAATCCCAGACCAAGCCCAAGAAGGAAGATTGGATATTTTCTGCTGAGGGCACTATCATGTATCTGCCAAAGATGCCCAAAGATTACTCCATTTTTGCATTCTTCCATGCCACACATCCAAGAAAGATGGCATGGACTCTGACTCCTGATCTTCATGGCCAGCCAGGGAAGATCTTTTATAAGAAAAGATTAAACCGAGGATCCTTTGTGAGCAGTCTCTCAGGCCCTATTATGCCCTTCAGAGGCTTACTACCGGGCAGCGTCCCTAGCGAAGACTCTTTACTGATCCAGCCATTTCAAATGGCGACTTTCTGCAATAAGTTTATGGGGCTGGGAGGAGTATATCCCAGGGCTAACCCTCGCACCAGTGGATGGCTTAGCCCCCACAATCTTCAATGGGCCAGTTTGACTGCATGGGCCCTGAAGCACTTTCAGATGGAGCTGGAGAGTGTCAACTTATTTGAGACCGTGAGTGCTACTAGTGTTGGGCTGCCTAACAACCCCAACTTGTTCTTAGATTTGATGGAGCGATATAACTCGCTAACTGGGACTTTCGCCACTCCGATAAGTGAGTTAGGCCTGGCACTTCATGAGATGGCAGACATCTCAAAGCTGCCAATGTGAGACACTCCCTATGAAGAGTACGTTCCCACAAACAGGGAGTTGAAGGATACCAACCCTCGGGCAGTGGTAGTGTACCAAGAGTTGATGAGCCACTATCTTGCATGCAACACCTTCTACGGAGAGCCCTCTGATTTAGCCTATATTAACAAATGGGTATCCTACCTCTTCTTCTATTAGGCTAGAAATGCCAAAAAGGACAAGGTTGTAGATAGCAAAGACAAACCTTTGAACCCTCTGAGCTTTCTGAGCGAAAATCATAAATCTGTAGCTTCTGAGCGTAAAATCGTAGATCGGTAGCTTCTGAGCATAAAATCGTAGATCGGTAGCTTCTGAGCGTAAAAGCTTCTGAGCGTAAAATCATAAATCTGTAGCTTCTGAGCGTAAAATCGTAGATCTGTAGCTTCTGAGCGAAAAAAGCTTCTGAGCATAAAATCATAGATTTGTAGCTTCTGAGTGTAAATCGTAGATCTGTAGCTTCTGAGCGTAAAATCATAGATCTGTAGCTTCTGAGCATAAAATCATAGATTTGTAGCTTCTGAGCGTAAAATTATAGATCTGTAGCTTCTGAGCATAAAAGCTTCTGAGCGTAAAACCGTAGATCTGTAGCTTCTGAGCGTAAAATCATAGATTTATAGCTTCTGAGCGTAAAATCGTAGATCTGTAGCTTCTGAGCGTAAAAATCATAGATTTGTAGATTCTGAGCGTAAAATCATGGATCCTTGCTCTGCGTGTAAAATCATGGATTCATTACGCAGCATGACTATCCGTCTTCCTTTTCAAATGATCGGCTGACTTGGTCCCAAATCATAACTGATTATGATAAGATCGAATTTGGTTAAGGATTCGAAGAGTTATCTGAACTCTATAAATAGACCTAGGTCATGAGAGAGAAAAATCCTTCGTCTCTTTTCTGAAAACTCTTTATCTCGGAACTCTTTGTCTTCGTCTCTTTCTGAGAACTCAGATTTGCCATGGCACCAAAACAAGACCTCTGCTGCTAAGGGAAAGAAAGTCGCTTCATCATCTCGCTCCTCTGCTCAAGCACGAGCGACTCCTACTAGGCCAAGCGAGCCTCGTTCTGAACGAAGTGCTCCGCCGTCTAGCTGTGCACCGGGCATCACAGGTAAAAACTTCAAAAAAAATAGAGAACCCTCCGTACACGTTGTACGTGTATACGCAAATACGTCCACATTCTTAATGTGTCTGCATAAAACTCCATATTTTTGCAGTCTGGCATAAAAAACTCAGACTGTCAAAATTTGGCGTATACTGCAAACCTTGCATTTTACGCACTGGAAGTAAATTCCAGCGTAAAATCATTTTTGCGATCTGGCATAAAAACCCAGACTGTTAGGTTTTGGCGTATACTGTAAAAGTGTAGCACCTTACGTTTTACGCGCTGAAAGTAAATTCCAGCGTAACTCTTATTCTCTTGCTTTTTTGCAGTGGACCTACATATCCCTCCTCTGGCTGAAGTGATGGGCTCTGCTGCTGGAATGCTGAATTCCAACTACTTGGAGGACTTGTCCCATGTGACTTTCCCCATCTCTGGAAACGAGTATCCTCAAGAAAGGGGAACTCTGATCTCGGCCCAAGGAGAAAGAATGTTGTTGAGTATGATCAGTGGGGAACTCCTGACATACATAGATGGGACTGAGTATAAGAAACCAGCTTTCTTATTTGGGGATGTTATTGATAAGCAATCCCAGACCAAGCCCAAGAAGGAAGATTGGATATTTTCTGCTGAGGGCACTATCATGTATCTGCCAAAGATGCCCAAAGATTACTCCATTTTTGCATTCTTCCATGCCACACATCCAAGAAAGATGGCATGGACTCTGACTCCTGATCTTCATGGCCAGCCAGGAAAGATCTTTTATAAGAAAAGATTAAACCGAGGATCCTTTGTGAGCAGTCTCTCAGGCCCTATTATGCCCTTCAGAGGCTTACTACCGGGCAGCGTCCCTAGCGAAGACTCTTTACTGATCCAGCCATTTCAAATGGCGACTTTCTGCAATAAGTTTATGGGGCTGGGAGGAGTATATCCCAGGGCTAACCCTCACACCAGTGGATGGCTTAGCCCCCACAATCTTCAATGGGCCAGTTTGACTGCATGGGCCCTGAAGCACTTTCAGATGGAGCTGGAGAGTGTCAACTTATTTGAGACCGTGAGTGCTACTAGTGTTGGGCTGCCTAACAACCCCAACTTGTTCTTAGATTTGATGGAGCGATATAACTCGCTAACTGGGACTTTTGCCACTCCGATAAGTGAGTTAGGCCTGGCACTTCATGAGATGGCAGACATCTCAAAGCTGCCAATGTGAGACACTCCCTATGAAGAGTACGTTCCCACAAACAGGGAGTTGAAGGATACCAACCCTCGGGCAGTGGTAGTGTACCAAGAGTTGATGAGCCACTATCTTGCATGCAACACCTTCTACGGAGAGCCCTCTGATTTAGCCTATATTAACAAATGGGTATCCTACCTCTTCTTCTATTAGGCTAGAAATGCCAAAAAGGACAAGGTTGTAGATAGCAAAGACAAACCTTTGAACCCTCTGAGCTTTCTGAGCGAAAATCATAAATCTGTAGCTTCTGAGCGTAAAATCGTAGATCGGTAGCTTCTGAGCGTAAAATCGTAGATCGGTAGCTTCTGAGCGTAAAAGCTTTTGAGCGTAAAATCATAAATCTGTAGCTTCTGAGCGTAAAATCGTAGATCTGTAGCTTCTGAGCGAAAAAAGCTTCTGAGCATAAAATCATAGATTTGTAGCTTCTGAGTGTAAATCGTAGATCTGTAGCTTCTGAGCGTAAAATCATAGATCTGTAGCTTCTGAGCATAAAATCATAGATTTGTAGCTTCTGAGCGTAAAATTATAGATCTGTAGCTTCTGAGCATAAAAGCTTCTGAGCGTAAAATTATAGATTTGTAGCTTCTGAGCGTAAAACCGTAGATCTGTAGCTTCTGAGCGTAAAATCATAGATTTATAGCTTCTGAGCGTAAAATCGTAGATCTGTAGCTTCTGAGCGTAAAAATCATAGATTTGTAGCTTCTGAGCGTAAAATCATGGATCCTTGCTCTGCGTGTAAAATCATGGATTCATTACGCAGCATGACTATCCGTCTTCCTTTTCAAATGATCGGCTGACTTGGTCCCAAATCATAACTGATTATGATAAGATCGGATTTGGTTAAGGATTCGAAGAGTTATCTGAACTCTATAAATAGACCTAGGTCATGAGAGAGAAAAATCCTTCGTCTCTTTTCTGAAAACTCTTTATCTCGGAACTCTTTGTCTTCGTCTCTTTCTGAGAACTCAGATTTGCCATGGCACCAAAACAAGACCTCTGCTGCTAAGGGAAAGAAAGTCGCTTCATCATCTCGCTCCTCTGCTCAAGCACGAGCGACTCCTACTAGGCCAAGCGAGCCTCGTTCTGAACGAAGTGCTCCGCCGTCTAGCTGTGCACCGGGCATCACAGGTAAAAACTTCAAAAAAAATAGAGAACCCTCCGTACACGTTGTACGTGTATACGCAAATACGTCCACATTCTTAATGTGTCTGCATAAAACTCCATATTTTTGCAGTCTGGCATAAAAAACTCAGACTGTCAAAATTTGGCGTATACTGCAAACCTTGCATTTTACGCACTGGAAGTAAATTCCAGCGTAAAATCATTTTTGCGGTCTGGCGTAAAAACACAGACTGTTAGGTTTTGGCGTATACTGTAAAAGTGTAGCACCTTACGTTTTACGCGCTGAAAGTAAATTCCAGCGTAACTCTTATTCTCTTGCTTTTTTGCAGTGGACCTACATATCCCTCCTCTGGCTGAAGTGATGGGCTCTGCTGCTGGAATGCTGAATTCCAACTACTTGGAGGACTTGTCCCATGTGACTTTCCCCATCTCTGGAAACGAGTATCCTCAAGAAAGGGGAACTCTGATCTCGGCCCAAGGAGAAAGAATGTTGTTGAGTATGATCAGTGGGGAACTCCTGACATACATAGATGGGACTGAGTATAAGAAACCAGCTTTCTTATTTGGGGATGTTATTGATAAGCAATCCCAGACCAAGCCCAAGAAGGAAGATTGGATATTTTCTGCTGAGGGCACTATCATGTATCTGCCAAAGATGCCCAAAGATTACTCCATTTTTGCATTCTTCCATGCCACACATCCAAGAAAGATGGCATGGACTCTGACTCCTGATCTTCATGGCCAGCCAGGAAAGATCTTTTATAAGAAAAGATTAAACCGAGGATCCTTTGTGAGCAGTCTCTCAGGCCCTATTATGCCCTTCAGAGGCTTACTACCGGGCAGCGTCCCTAGCGAAGACTCTTTACTGATCCAGCCATTTCAAATGGCGACTTTCTGCAATAAGTTTATGGGGCTGGGAGGAGTATATCCCAGGGCTAACCCTCGCACCAGTGGATGGCTTAGCCCCCACAATCTTCAATGGGCCAGTTTGACTGCATGGGCCCTGAAGCACTTTCAGATGGAGCTAGAGAGTGTCAACTTATTTGAGACCGTGAGTGCTACTAGTGTTGGGCTGCCTAACAACCCCAACTTGTTCTTAGATTTGATGGAGCGATATAACTCGCTAACTGGGACTTTCGCCACTCCGATAAGTGAGTTAGGCATGGCACTTCATGAGATGGCAGACATCTCAAAGCTGCCAATGTGAGACACTCCCTATGAAGAGTACGTTCCCACAAACAGGGAGTTGAAGGATACCAACCCTCGGGCAGTGGTAGTGTACCAAGAGTTGATGGGCCACTATCTTGCATGCAACACCTTCTACGGAGAGCCCTCTGATTTAGCCTATATTAACAAATGGGTATCCTACCTCTTCTTCTATTAGGCTAGAAATGCCAAAAAGGACAAGGTTGTAGATAGCAAAGATAAACCTTTGAACCCTCTGAGCTTTCTGAGCGAAAATCATAAATCTGTAGCTTCTGAGCGTAAAATCGTAGATCGGTAGCTTCTGAGCGTAAAATCGTAGATCGGTAGCTTCTGAGCGTAAAAGCTTCTGAGCGTAAAATCATAAATCTGTAGCTTCTGAGCGTAAAATCGTAGATCTGTAGCTTCTGAGCGAAAAAAGCTTCTGAGCATAAAATCATAGATTTGTAGCTTCTGAGTGTAAATCGTAGATCTGTAGCTTCTGAGCGTAAAATCATAGATTTGTAGCTTCTGAGCATAAAATCATAGATTTGTAGCTTCTGAGCGTAAAATTATAGATCTGTAGCTTCTGAGCATAAAAGCTTCTGAGTGTAAAATTATAGATTTGTAGCTTCTGAGCGTAAAACCGTAGATCTGTAGCTTCTGAGCGTAAAATCATAGATTTATAGCTTCTGAGCGTAAAATCGTAGATCTGTAGCTTCTGAGCATAAAAATCATAGATTTGTAGCTTCTGAGCGTAAAATCATGGATCCTTGCTCTGCGTGTAAAATCATGGATTCATTACGCAGCATGACTATCCGTCTTCCTTTTCAAATGATCGGCTGACTTGGTCCCAAATCATAACTGATTATGATAAGATCGGATTTGGTTAAGGATTCGAAGAGTTATCTGAACTCTATAAATAGACCTAGGTCATGAGAGAGAAAAATCCTTCGTCTCTTTTCTGAAAACTCTTTATCTCGGAACTCTTTGTCTTCGTCTCTTTCTGAGAACTCAGATTTGCCATGGCACCAAAACAAGACCTCTGCTGCTAAGGGAAAGAAAGTCGCTTCATCATCTCGCTCCTCTGCTCAAGCACGAGCGACTCCTACTAGGCCAAGCGAGCCTCGTTCTAACGAAGTGCTCCGCCGTCTAGCTGTGCACCGGGCATCACAGGTAAAAACTTCAAAAAAAATAGAGAACCCTCCGTACACGTTGTACGTGTATACGCAAATACGTCCACATTCTTAATGTGTCTGCATAAAACTCCATATTTTTGCAGTCTGGCATAAAAAACTCAGACTGTCAAAATTTGGCGTACACTGCAAACCTTGCATTTTACGCACTGGAAGTAAATTCCAGCGTAAAATCATTTTTGCGGTCTGGCGTAAAAACACAGACTGTTAGGTGTTGGCGTATACTGTAAAAGTGTAGCACCTTACGTTTTACGCGCTGAAAGTAAATTCCAGCGTAACTCTTATTCTCTTGCTTTTTTGCAGTGGACCTACATATCCCTCCTCTGGCTGAAGTGATGGGCTCTGCTGCTGGAATGCTGAATTCCAACTACTTGGAGGACTTGTCCCATGTGACTTTCCCCATCTCTGGAAACGAGTATCCTCAAGAAAGGGGAACTCTGATCTCGGCCCAAGGAGAAAGAATGTTGTTGAGTATGATCAGTGGGGAACCCCTGACATACATAGATGGGACTGAGTATAAGAAACCAGCTTTCTTATTTGGGGATGTTATTGATAAGCAATCCCAGACCAAGCCCAAGAAGGAAGATTGGATATTTTCTGCTGAGGGCACTATCATGTATCTGCCAAAGATGCCCAAAGATTACTCCATTTTTGCATTCTTCTATGCCACACATCCAAGAAAGATGGCATGGACTCTGACTCCTGATCTTCATGGCCAGCCAGGGAAGATCTTTTATAAGAAAAGATTAAACCGAGGATCCTTTGTGAGCAGTCTCTCAGGCCCTATTATGCCCTTCAGAGGCTTACTACCGGGCAGCGTCCCTAGCGAAGACTCTTTACTGATCCAGCCATTTCAAATGGCGACTTTCTGCAATAAGTTTATGGGGCTGGGAGGAGTATATCCCAGGGCTAACCCTCGCACCAGTGGATGGCTTAGCCCCCACAATCTTCAATGGGCCAGTTTGACTGCATGGGCCCTGAAGCACTTTCAGATGGAGCTGGAGAGTGTCAACTTATTTGAGACCGTGAGTGCTACTAGTGTTGGGCTGCCTAACAACCCCAACTTGTTCTTAGATTTGATGGAGCGATATAACTCGCTAACTGGGACTTTCGCCACTCCGATAAGTGAGTTAGGCCTGGCACTTCATGAGATGGCAGACATCTCAAAGCTGCCAATGTGAGACACTCCCTATGAAGAGTACGTTCCCACAAACAGGGAGTTGAAGGATACCAACCCTCGGGCAGTGGTAGTGTACCAAGAGTTGATGAGCTACTATCTTGCATGCAACACCTTCTACGGAGAGCCCTCTGATTTAGCCTATATTAACAAATGGGTATCCTACCTCTTCTTCTATTAGGCTAGAAATGCCAAAAAGGACAAGGTTGTAGATAGCAAAGACAAACCTTTGAACCCTCTGAGCTTTCTGAGCGAAAATCATAAATCTGTAGCTTCTGAGCATAAAATCGTAGATCGGTAGCTTCTGAGCGTAAAATCGTAGATCGGTAGCTTCTGAGCGTAAAAGCTTCTGAGCGTAAAATCATAAATCTGTAGCTTCTGAGCGTAAAATCGTAGATCTGTAGCTTCTGAGCGAAAAAAGCTTCTGAGCATAAAATCATAGATTTGTAGCTTCTGAGTGTAAATCGTAGATCTGTAGCTTCTGAGCGTAAAATCATAGATCTGTAGCTTCTGAGCATAAAATCATAGATTTGTAGCTTCTGAGCGTAAAATCATAGATCTGTAGCTTCTGAGCATAAAAGCTTCTGAGCGTAAAATTATAGATTTTTAGCTTCTGAGCGTAAAACCGTAGATCTGTAGCTTCTGAGCGTAAAATCATAGATTTATAGCTTCTGAGCGTAAAATCGTAGATCTGTAGCTTCTGAGCGTAAAAATCATAGATTTGTAGCTTTTGAGCGTAAAATCATGGATCCTTGCTCTGCGTGTAAAATCATGGATTCATTACGCAGCATGACTATCCGTCTTTCTTTTCAAATGATCGGCTGACTTGGTCCCAAATCATAACTGATTATGATAAGATCGGATTTGGTTAAGGATTCGAAGAGTTATCTGAACTCTATAAATAGACCTAGGTCATGAGAGAGAAAAATCCTTCGTCTCTTTTCTGAAAACTCTTTATCTCGGAACTCTTTGTCTTCGTCTCTTTCTGAGAACTCAGATTTGCCATGGCACCAAAACAGACCTCTGCTGCTAAGGGAAAGAAAGTCGCTTCATCATCTCGCTCCTCTGCTCAAGCACGAGCGACTCCTACTAGGCCAAGCGAGCCTCGTTCTGAACGAAGTGCTCCGCCGTCTAGCTGTGCACCGGGCATCACAGGTAAAAACTTCAAAAAAAATAGAGAACCCTCCGTACACGTTGTACGTGTATACGCAAATACGTCCACATTCTTAATGTGTCTGCATAAAACTCCATATTTTTGCAGTCTGGCATAAAAAACTCAGACTGTCAAAATTTGGCGTATACTGCAAACCTTGCATTTTACGTACTGGAAGTAAATTTCAGCGTAAAATCATTTTTGCGGTCTGGCGTAAAAACACAGACTGTTAGGTTTTGGCGTATACTGTAAAAGTGTAGCACCTTACGTTTTACGCGCTGAAAGTAAATTCCAGCGTAACTCTTATTCTCTTGCTTTTTTGCAGTGGACCTACATATCCCTCCTCTGGCTGAAGTGATGGGCTCTGCTGCTGGAATGCTGAATTCTAACTACTTGGAGGACTTGTCCCATGTGACTTTCCCCATCTCTGGAAACGAGTATCCTCAAAAAAGGGGAACTCTGATCTCGGCCCAAGGAGAAAGAATGTTGTTGAGTATGATCAGTGGGAAACCCCTGACATACATAGATGGGACTGAGTATAAGAAACCAGCTTTCTTATTTGGGGATGTTATTGATAAGCAATCCCAGACCAAGCCCAAGAAGGAAGATTGGATATTTTCTGCTGAGGGCACTATCATGTATCTGCCAAAGATGCCCAAAGATTACTCCATTTTTGCATTCTTCCATGCCACACATCCAAGAAAGATGGCATGGACTCTGACTCCTGATCTTCATGGCCAGCCAGGGAAGATCTTTTATAAGAAAAGATTAAACCGAGGATCCTTTGTGAGCAGTCTCTCAGGCCCTATTATGCCCTTCAGAGACTTACTACCGGGCAGCGTCCCTAGCGAAGACTCTTTACTGATCCAGCCATTTCAAATGGCGACTTTCTGCAATAAGTTTATGGGGCTGGGAGGAGTATATCCCAGGGCTAACCCTCGCACCAGTGGATGGCTTAGCCCCCACAATCTTCAATGGGCCAGTTTGACTGCATGGGCCCTGAAGCACTTTCAGATGGAGCTGGAGAGTGTCAACTTATTTGAGACCGTGAGTGCTACTAGTGTTGGGCTGCCTAACAACCCCAACTTGTTCTTAGATTTGATGGAGCGATATAACTCGCTAACTGGGACTTTCGCCACTCCGATAAGTGAGTTAGGCCTGGCACTTCATGTAACGTCCCGCAACCGCTCGAAGCGTTTCTCTGAGTCGAACTGAATAAATCAAATGCTGGTTACATTTGAAATGTCAGATTTTGGGAAGAAGGATTAATCCAGTTAGTTTCAATGTGCAGATGGCTAGCGGGATCGATGGAAATCAGGTGTTCGTTCAGAACAGTACTGAATAGCTGGATGGAAACGATAATGCCGTCTTCCTTAGTCCGATCGGTCGGATGATTTGGAGAGCACGGCCTGCTCGCACGGTCATACCAGTTGAGTAGATCGCGCTTGCATCGGACCACGGGTTCAAGGGATTGGCCGTATCGGCAGGACAGGATGCCTAACGGATTCGAACATTGTGAGTGGGCTCTTTCCCTTCTCCTCTACTCCTTCATGCCTAATAATATGGAAAACACGTAATAGCTTGTACACTTGGGCTGAAACATCGGGAAGCACTACACTGAGGCGTGCATAGAGTGTGCGCCGTGGGCTTGGTAGGATTGTGGCTTAAATGGTTTACGCGTTGGATAGTTGGATGCGATAGTTGGGTTATACGTTTGAGGCGATCGGTTGGATACTTGGGATTATGCTTGGACGGTTGGAAATATACAAGTTGGGATGATACAATTGAGGCAATGGAAATATGGGAATATCGGGAATTCGGGCGAGCGAGCGTGCATCCGTGCACGAGTATCACTGGGTCGCTTTGTCTTGCAAAGCGAGCAGTTGTGGTTCGAAACCGAACAACTGCATCAGCGAGGTATGGTGCCGCTTGATGGGGCATTGTGCCACGAATGGGGCATTGTGCCACTGAGACGGCATTGTGCCATGGGATTGCTTTGAGCATGGGTGTTGCACCATTTCAGAATACATTGTTGTAAAGCGGCAATGTGAAGTGTGGGCATAACTTGGGCACAACTTGAGAGATTGTGCATATGGGTATTTTGGTGCCTTGGGATATATATATTGAGGTCGAGATTTGGACTTCTTGGAAGAACATGTTGGAAGAATGGTTATGGATACTTCGGTTGGGTTTATCGATGGAACGAGTCTAGGATCGCTTGGTGGGGCGAGAATGTTCGATCCTCTCGTCATACCTACGTGTGTCTGCATGTCACGGACAACTTGTGCAAAGGTTTGGCACTTTCCCCGAAACGGTTTTTATCCGGGGCACTGGAGCCGTTTCGATCCGGAGGGAAACATTTGATTCGCATTCAGTTGCGATGCATTGCGGGACCTCCAGCGGGGCTTGCTACCCGGGCTGATAGGGCGCGCCGTAATGCTTGAGATATGTCCTTTATGGCTCTGCCAGTGACTTCATATAGATAAGAGTTGGCTTGCTTTTCTTTTGTTGGTTTGGCTTTCGTCTAGGCACGGCCACCTTGCCTCGGCAAGAGTGTGTACTCGAGATTGGGATATAAACTGTTGGTTGAGGATGGATATTGAGGCGAGACTGATGGTTCGATATGTTATCGTGCAAGCGATGGCATTGAGTTAGATGGGTCGGATATATATATAAACTGCTTGTCGTTTGGTTTGAGAATGAATGCTTGCATGCTTAAACTGCTTTACTGCTTTCCTTAACATGTCATCCATATGCCATGAAACGAATCAAGGATTCAACTAGAAAGATCACCATTTAACTGTGTGCATTCACTACTTTACTTAGTGTCGGCTTAGATGAGTGGGTTACCCCGCTCACCAGTACGGTTGTGTACTGACCCACGTTTGTGGGCAATATTTCAGGTACACAGACGTAGTGGCGCTGCTTGGATATACGGGACAAGATGTATGAACTGTAAGTACCTTTGTGGGCTAGAGAAAGAGCAAGAGTTATTTCATCGTCTCCGTGGCATCGCCTTTGTGGCATTGACACGGGGCATCTCATTTGGACCCTATCGTGAGCTTCGCTGCGTATACTCTGATGTGTGCTTGGTACACAATTGGCTTCCGCTGTAACTTGGTTGTTTCGATGATAACTTTCGTGTTTAACAACATCGCCTTGTACGAGCGCAACTCCAGGCTCGTACGGCATCACGTCCCGAATAGAACGATTATCCCGCGGGAGAGCTGCAACGTGGTGATTTCACGTTCAGCGGGGACTATTGGGCTTGCGGGAGTTTGGGGCGTGACACTTCATGAGATGGCAGACATCTCAAAGCTGCCAATGTGAGACACTCCCTATGAAGAGTACGTTCCCACAAACAGGGAGTTGAAGGATACCAACCCTCGGACAGTGGTAGTGTACCAAGAGTTGATGAGCCACTATCTTGCATGCAACACCTTCTACGAAGAGCCCTCTGATTTAGCCTATATTAACAAATGGGTATCCTACCTCTTCTTCTATTAGGCTAGAAATGCCAAAAAGGACAAGGTTGTAGATAGCAAATATAAACCTTTGAACCCTCTGAGCTTTCTTAATGCCAACACAATCGATGATCTTATTGAAGATGCAGGGGCTCCAGATTGTATTCTCAATGAAGAGATGTGGGGTTATCCTGCAGGAACTAAAGCCTACAGTTATATGAGGCATTGCCGAAAGCCTCTGTCAAGAGAAGCTCAACTGGCTGGCTTTCTTTCTATCTGGCTACGCCGATGGGTGGTGCCTGGCATTGCGTCTGCGGCTCGCATTCATCGCAATATCTTATGGCCCGCAGTGCATTTGGTATTTGGGACGAGATTGGGCCTACTTCCTGCCATGGTATGCAGGATACAAGCTGGCCTGAGGGCTATTACTGACGGGCTGCTGGCCGATACTACACAGCGTGAAGGATATCCCAGAGTGGAATTGCCATTCTTATATCTGATGGGATGGTTAATCCTTCACAACACCAAAGTGATGTCTCCCGGATCTGCCAGTGGTTCGGGCAATAACTTCCTGTTGAATTACAGGAATTCTTCTTGGAATGTGACTAGCATCATAGATTGTCGACTAGCACTAAATTTTGCCCATAGCTGAAAATTCTTCTGCACCGTCCCCCCCGTACATATCAATCAACAGGGGACTAAACTTCAGGATGCAGGTCAGGGAAAGACTATTCTTTCTCCTGAAGCCTTTTACTCGTTGGTCTGCATTAGACCTTCCCACCTGCTGTACAGAAGTGAAGACCACTGCTACTTGGAGCCTTATATGCCTAGTCATTTCGCCAGGCAATTTGGGTATGATCAGTTGCACGTAGGAAATCCCATCACCAGCTTCAAATTCAAAGGTGGACTTATTGATGGAGCTAGAGGATGGCGGTACTTCATAATGGGTTGTACTGGAGCAACCTTTGCTGTGCCCGCGACTTCTCTCTCCATGGAGTTGCGTATTCTTCATTCATACGCATAATTTTATGTGTCCATCAATACCTTCCATCGTGATTTTGACGTATATAGAAGTTTCAGGATGCCCTCCCATAAGTCCACTGGAAGAGAGGAGATACCATATGTCTCCTCTGATGAAGGTGATGAAACTACCGGTGCAGATGACTATTTGTTGATATTACCGAGAGGCGTAATAGCTCCGCCAGCAGAGCCTCTCATTATTTCCCAAAAATGAAAGGCTTCTACTCAGAAAGAGGCTTCCCTCTGCAAGAAGAAGCAGACTACCAGAGGTCCTAAAAAGACTTCCACCAAGGGGGCCTCTTCCAGGAGTGAGCCTATTATTTTCTATGTTGGGGATGATTCTTTGATTAGGAGTCCTTCGCCTTTTAAAGAAGGAGCCTCTACAGTCCCAGCTGAAAGTATTAGAGATTCTTTGGTCGTGACTGTTGCCGCTACCACCGTTAATGGTGATGCTTCCATATCGCCTCCGAGTCCGCGCTCAATAATAATCAGTATACCTTTACCCAGAAAAATAATGGGGCTAGCCCCTCCTTCATCTGTAAGTATTTCAAGCGAGATTCCACCCGATGAACCTCGAGTAGATCTGGGTGATGACTGGGATGACTACCCTCAAGCGTCAGTTGGTGTACCCTTCTCGCCATGTATGATAGCTTGTTTAGCATCATTAAGAAATAATTTAGCTATACAGGCCGCAGACGTAATATACATACCATCGGCCATGGGTAAATGTTGTCTTCACATTTTTTTCAGAAAAAATTAACATCAAGTTGATATTAACTTTCTCTTATCCTAGTTTCAGGCGAAGACTTTTCTGGGGAGGGCGGAGCTGAAATAACCTTTGATTTTGTTGCGGATCCAGCTGATGAAACGGCGGTGACCACCGTCGAAGAAGCATATTTTGAAGCCGTTGATCCTTCATCCGCAACATTCTCAGATGTAATCTCGACAGCAGCAGTTCAAATAATATCGGAGGTGGATGAACCCACCACCTCGACTGTGCCTCGTTCGTCTAGCGTGTCAGCAACTTCAACCGTTGTTGGTGTCTCTTCTTTTGTCGCGCCATCTGTTGAAGCAACTACTGTGGCAACATTCTCTGCAGTCATTCTAGGAGGGAGATTTACTGATGTTGCGGCCACTCCCAGCGTCCATTCGAGCTTTGCTATGCTAGTTGAACAATATACTAGCATATTCTATCTCACTTTGAATGAATTGATATCCATGGTGCTGGAGAAGAATCTAGGCTTTGATGCTCTGAAGATGTCCTCCAATCTCACTATAGCGCAGGTTAGAAATTTCAATGACACTGAAAGAGCTGATGCGCTAGAGCAAATGGTTAATGGTTTAAAACAACCCATTAACGAATATTTGCAACTATCCCAAGGCAGCATCAATGACTTGGTTCAGGCTGAGTATGACTCACCAACTGCGGACTTTGCTCAGAAGACGGAAACTTTAAACAAATGGCTGAGTATGACTCACTAACTGCGGACTTTGCTCAGAAGACGAAAACTTTAAACAAATCCATCCGGGAACATCAACAAGAGATGGAGAAAGAGCAAGCAGTATTGGCAGAGAGTATTCCCCAGCTAGCCCAGTGCCGTACCAAATATGAGGGATATGAAGTGAGGGTTCGAGAATTGGAAGCTGAACTTGCTCAAGCAAGGGAGAGGCTTATCAAAGCATCGCTAGTTCGTGATGTATTGGAGGGCCAAGTCAAGACAACTCAACAGAACTTGAAACATGAGGGTGTCATCCACGCAAGTTTTGTTGATTCTCTGTCTGAACTATCTCTCTTAAGCAATGACGAAGCAAGGCTGGAACGGGCTCGCATCAACATTTTAAACTCCAGGAATGAGAGGATTACTGCTTTGGCGCAACAGATCCTCGATTTAACTGCTCCTCCCCAATAATGTACTTTTTTTCTCCTTATTTTCTCAGAGATAATAAAGATACATTTTCTGACTTTGCGGACCCATCACTTTAAAATATAAATGATAGGCTAAGATAAAAGTGATATCAGAGGTAATATGAACATGATATACTTTCGGTAAGATTTAGCTGAATGTAAATCTATTCAGCGGCAATATGAACCTGATAGAATATAATCCAACTAAATTTGTATACAAAACACTATCAGAGGTAATATGAACATGATAGGTTTACAAATTAGTTAAGCGTATCTATTCAGAGGTCATATGAACCTGATAGAATATGATTCAGCTAACATTTGCACGTAGTATCGCCAGAATGAGATCTTCATCATACTCCATTAAGCAAAAGGGATCAAGCATAATACTTCTTCATGAATTTGTCGTTGATAGAAGCCATTATCAAATCTCCATTAGGCTTGGCTAATCTGTAAGTGCCATTTGAGAATGTTGTTTCAATCACATAAGGGCCCTCCATTCTTTTATGATTGTTTGTGTGAACTTCGGTTATCGTACCAGAGGTAATATGGACGTAGTACAATACTGTGTTTGTTGAGGACATCCCGCTGGGGGATCTTTGGTGGACCTATTATTTGTTGCGCATGTTGAGTGCAAATAATAAGTTTGAAACAAGCCCTATCAGAGGTAATATTGACGTGATAGATTTTGTGGGTAGTAAAGACATCCTGCTGGGGGATTTTTTGTGGACCCATCACTTTTTTGCCCACGTTAGTGCAAGTAATAGGTTTAAGACAAGTCCTGACAGAGGTAATATGAACGCTGTAACATATGACTCTGTGGGGATTGTAGAAGCATGAAAAATACGCTTAGAAGATCTACGCAGCGTCTTAATACAGAGCAGCGTAAACACAGGCCTTCAGAGCCATCCAGCGTAAAACAGGGTTCTTCATCGCCTCCATGACATAAAACTCAGCCGCTCTCAAAGCAGCATTAAAGCGTACGAGGAACGCTTCGTCTTCCCGAAAAAGAAACTGTCCAGTCGCACAGTAAAAACTGACCTCTGACTCCTGACAGAAAGTGCTGCACGGCTACCCAGACGACGGCTGGAAACGATCGCAGACCACTCGGGACACGCCCCACAGTAATGATGGCAGATCTCAGCATTTAATGCAGAGGATTTGGTTAAAATATCACCAAACCGGCGCTTACTAAAATCCCTCGGCGTAAACCGCTCTTTCGCGTACAAAGGGAACACGCTGCCTTGTTTTACACAGGCAAACATGGGCTGTTTTACGCTCCGCGGAAGACAAATCGCCTGCCACGTCAAAAGCTGCGCTTCGTACAGGGCTCGAGGCACGTCTCTGCGCCAAAGCACACAGAGCGGCGACAGTTTTCCCTCAAGGCACGTCCCTCCGTCAAAACGCACAGAGCGGTGACAGTTTCCCCTCAAGGCACGTCTCCGCATTTAATGCACAGAATGATGGCAAATCTCTGTCAAAGATTTGATTATATCTCCAAAAGTCGTAATTCCGGCTAAAGACGTCCACATCAGCACTCTGGCACGATATGCAGCGGCTTCTACGCCCATTCAGGGCCTGTGCTCACTCGGCTTCCACGCCTACTCAGTCTCTACGACCACTCAGTCTCTACGACTACTCGGCTTCCACGCCTACTCGGCTTCTATGCCTGCTCGGCTTCTATGCCTGTTCGGCTTTTATGCCTACTTGGCTTCTATGCCATGGTGACGGACATTTGGCTTCTACGCCAACCTCTTCTACACAATGGATACCTACCCACGTGGCTTTTACGTCGTGATCTTAGTAGCAACCGTACGTGTTGTGTCCCCTTAGTTGGACCCACGTCACCCGCTCAGTCAAAAGATTATCTATACGTAGGCATTGGTTACTTTAACCGTTGTGTAAAAGGGTGCTGTACTTTCCACTCCTCGGTTGCTACACCAACAGAATGGTCGCTGTCACCAAAGACTCTATAAATAGAGGCCCCTGTCAATGGGGAACAAGGTCGAAAAATTTGATAAAGAATACCAACATCAGATCAAAGGTCGAAACCTTCAAAGAAGAATCGAACAAGGTCATCGAACCGGAGATCAAGAGGGAGAGATAGAGAGAGGAGAATACAGAGCTCAGGCAAGGAATAAGGAGCGACGACCTTCAGCATCGCGCATCCACCCTCCTTTGCAACCTCCGAAGCTGCATCCTGTCTTCCACGGCACTTCTTCAACATCGTGTAGTCCAAGGGCTAAAGTGATCGACCGCAGATCAGACACCTATAGCAATTTTTATCCAGATTAAATAAATTGTACTCCCACATCCTCGCATAGGATCAAATTGTACAAGTTTGTTTGTGAACCAAAGGGCACGGGTCTCGTATAAACCCCGCCATTGAAATACACTTTCATCTCTTTCGTTTAAAACTACCACAAACAAGATGGCGACTCTGCTGGGGACATCTTTCTCTTCTGATGAGGAAGCAATTGCTCAACACGATACGGTATCCGTGGAATCCGTGAAGAAGACACTGGTCGTCCAATTCGACTAGTCTGCCTACGAAGACATTCTTCGAACTGGGGGTAGCTCTCACTCTCTCTCCGTCCAAGACAACAGGAAGCTGCGAAAAGTATGGATGCCCAAGACATCCTCCGCCGTTCCTGCGGACTCTCCGATCTCTCCGATCTCTCCGACCAATGAGGTGGTAGCATCGCTCCCTCCGTGCCCCGCACGTAAAATTCAGTCTCCCGCTACGCGCGGTACAGACAAAACTTCGGGCAAAGCCTCAGCGCTAATCCAGGAGTATCCACTGCGCTTTACGCGCAGAAATCAGTCTCCCGCTACGTGCGGTACAGACAAAACTTCGGGCAAAGCCTCAGCGCTAACCCAGAAGTATCCACTGCGCTCTACGCGCAGAAAGCAGTCTCCCGCTACGCGCGGTACAGACCAAACTTCTGATGATGCCTCAGCGCCAAATCGGAAGTACAAATCACGCTCCGTGCGCAAGACAACATCTGACCTCTACGGGGAACCAGATGAGCGCTGTGATCTCCGCAGGTGCAACGACAAGTCTGGGGGTAGTCTCCCTCGACAAAACTGAGCAACATCCAAAGCTGGAGGTAGAATTCCCTCAGAATCCGAAGATGATGCAACGATGACGATCTTCCCAGAAGACCATGGAACTCAAGCATCAGGAGCCCGAAGGCCAAAAGGGACTTTCTCCTTCAATGAAGATGACATCAGTGAAATCTTCAATACGTTGATGAAGGAAAACAAACTTCAGCTACCCAACATCAGATACCCTGAGAGGGCTAGCAAAGACGATGACCCAGATTATTGTCTCTTTCATCATTACATTCATCATCCCACAGAGGCATGCTATGTACTAAAAAGGAGAATTCAGGAGTTGATCGATGCCAAGGTCATCACGTTGCATCTATAAACGAGGAGACGATCACTGCAAATTGGTTTCACTTTGATGTGACAATTTGCTCCCTTAAGAAAGCAGCAGATGTATGCCTCTATCCCCGATAGAGTCACAACCCAGGGAGTTTGTCATGTTCATATTACCTCTGAACAAACCTTCCTAAAATTGGCCATCGATTATCATGTCCATATTACCTCTGATATCGATTATCATCTCAACTTAACACCCGTACTTAATTCTAAGTACGCCAGTGGTGTTGAGTCCACAAAAACTGCCATGTCCATGTTACCTCTGAGCAGATGTATGCCTCTATCCCCGATAGAGTCACAACCCAGGGAGTTTGTCATGTTCATATTACCTCTGAACAAACCTTCCTAAAATTGGCCATCGATTATCATGTCCATATTACCTCTGATATCGATTGTCATCTCGGCTATCGATTATCATGTTCATATTACCTCTGATATCGATTGTCATCTACACTTAACACCCGTACTTAACTCTAAGTACGCCAGTGGTGTTAAGTCCACAATACCTATCACGTCCATACTACCTCTGATAGGGTTTATTTCGAACTTATTATTTGCACTTAATGTGCGTAACAAATAATAGGTCCATTAAAAATCCCCCAGTGGGATGTCCTCAACAAATACGGTATCGTACTACGTCAGCCTATCATTCAGAGAAGGCGGACAGTCAGCGAATTCAAAAAGTTTTTCGCGCAAAGCAGTTCAGCGGTTCCTACGCTAAAGGAGCTTTCTACGCTCGACAGCAATAGATCTACGATTTTACGCTCGCAAGCTATCAGTCTATGGTTTTATGCCCGGATGCCTTTGTGCTCAATAGCTTTTACGCTCAAGAGGCAACAAACCTAGGACTTTACGCTCAGCAGATACCAAATCGATGATCTCACGCTCGGTGGCGCTCAGTTTACGCTCAGAAGCAACAAATCCGCAAACTTTACGCTCGGAGAAATTTTCTTTTCAGGAGCTATAGATCTACAGTTCTACACTAAAGGAGCTTTCTACGCTCGACAGCTACGAATCTACGGCTTTACGTTCGACAGCTATCAGTCTATGGTTTTATGCCCGGATGCCTTTGTGCTCAGTAGCTTTTACGCTCGAGAGGCTACAAACCTATGACTTCACGCTCAGGAACTACAAGTCTATAATTTCACGCTCGATTGTGTTTAGTTTATGCTCAGAAGCTGCAGACTAATGATTTTACGCTCCACGACTTTCCGCACATCTGAAGGATACGCCGGCCAGATCATGCGTACATCTGAACGGTCCCCGAAAGCGGTTCATGCTTCATTCAAAACGTTCCAAATTTCGAAGAAATTTGAAAGCTTTGAAGGGGGTCTTGTAGAAGCATAAAAAATACGCTGGATAGCTCTACGCAGCATGGTGATGCAGGGCAGCGTAAGCAGGGGACCTCAAGGCCATCAAGAGTACAGTGGAGCTTTTTCGCTAAGCACGGCGTAAAATATGTTGGGACCATCCGCGTAAGATGCAGTATGTCCAGGCTGCTTCAGCTTAGACGGGGTGCTTCATCGCCTCCATGGCGTAAAACTCATCCGCTCTCAAAGCAGCGTTAAAGCGTACGAGGAACGCTTCGTCTTCCTCGAAATGAACCTGTCAAGTCATGCAGTGAATCTGACCTCTGACTCCGGACAAAAAGTGCTGCACGGCTACCCAGACGACGGCTGGAAACAATGGCAGACCCCTCGGGACACGCCCCACAGTATGATGGCTGATCTTTGCATTTAATACAGAGGATTTGGTTAAAACATCACCGAACCATCGTTTACTAAAGTCCCCTCAGCGTAAACCACTCTTTCGCGTACAAGGGAATACGCTGCCTTGTTTTACACAGGCAAACATGAGCTCTTTTACGCTCCGCAGTAGACAAACCGCCTGCCACGTCAAAAGCTGTACTTCGTACGGGACTCGAGGCACGTCTCCACATCTAATTGCACAGAGCGATGACAGTTTCTCTCAAGGCACGTCTCTGCGACGGATGCACAGAAGGGCCGCAGACCTTCAAAACACGCCTCCGTATTTAATGCATAAAGATGGTGGCAAATCTCTGTAAGAGATTTGATTATATCTTCAAAAGCCGTAATTCCGGCTAAGACGTCCACATCAGCACTCTGGCACAGTACGCAGCGACTTCTACGCCCATTCAGGATCTGTGCTCATGCGGCTTCTACGCCCACTCAGTCTCTACGACCACTCGGCCTCTACGACCATTCGGCTTCTATGCCTGTTCGGCTTCTATGCCTGATCGGCTTCTATGCCTATTCGGCTTCTATGCCTACTTGGCTTCTACGCCAGGGTGACAGTCATTTGGCTTCTACGCCAACCTCTTCTACACAAGGGATACCTACCTACGTGGCTTCTACGCCGTGATCTTCGCAGCAAATATACGCATTTTGTCCCCTTAGTTGGACACGCGTCACATGCTCACTCAAAAGGTCATCTATACGCAGGCATTGGTTATCTTAACCGTTGTGTAAAAGGGTGCTGTACTTCCCACTCCTCGATTTTTATACCGATGGAGTGGTCACTGTCACCAAAACTCTATAAATAGAGACCCCTATCAATGGGGAACGGGGTCGGGAAAAAAAAAATGAACAAGGTCGACAAATTGGAGGGTCGAAAACTTGGTCAAGAAAACCAATACCAGATCAAAAGGTCAAGAGAGAGAGAGAGAGAGAGAGAGAGACCGGAGCTCAGGCAAAGAGCAGGGATCGACGACTTTGGCATCGTGCATCCACCCTCTCCTGCAACCTTCGAAGCTGCTACCTGTCTTCCACGGCACTTCTTCAATATCGTGTGGTCCAAGGGCTAAAGTGATCGACTGCAGATCAGACACCTATATCATTTTATACCCAGATTAAATAAATTATACTCCCACATCCTCGTATAGGATTATATTGTACAAGTTTGTTTGTAAACCAAAGGGCGCGGGTTTCGCATAAACCCTGTCATTGAAATACACTTTCATTCTTTCGTTTAATACCACAAACAAGATGGCGACTCTACTGGGGATTTCATCCTCGTATAGATTTTGCAGATCCCATGCTCCGTGCGCCGCTCAAACCGGGACGCTAGCCGGTCTGTCTGCCTCTCGTCACCAGAGGCATCGAGAGAAGGCACTGCTTGCAAGCAGTGTGGTCAAATACGACCCTTCCTCTCTCCTGGGGCAACGCCATACAAAGTTGCTGATTATCCCGAGCAAGGGAGGCTAAGATGTCCTTCCATGATCCATCGTTGCAGTGGACACTTGCTCGAAGATGCCGTCTTTTACGGCTCCCTACATGCTGGAAGAACATGATCTTCTTCTTCCTCAGATCGACCCGACGAACTCCGGCGATCATCTCTGCATGACAATGGATATATGGTGAAAACAGGTTCACCCCCCAAGCCTTTTATAGGCAAAAGAGATCACAGCGGTCCCCAATAAATCCGCCATAAAGTCAGCATCGACCGTTTCAACGCTCCATTCAGAAACGTTTCGAGTTACGAGGGACCATTCATGCTTCATTCAAAGCGTTTCAAATTTCGAGGAATTTAAAAACTTTGAAGGGGGTCTTGTAGAAGCATGAAAAATACGCTTGGAAGATCTACGCAGCGTCTTAATGCAGAGCAGCGTAAACACAGGCCTTCAGAGCCATCCAGCGTAAAACAGGGTTCTTCATCGCCTCCATGGCATAAAACCCAGCCGCTCTCAAAGCAGCATTAAAGCGTACGAGGAACGCTTCGTCTTCCCAAAAAAGAAACTGTCCAGTCGCACAGTAAAAACTGACCTCTGACTCCTGACAGAAAGTGCTGCACGGCTACCCAGACAACGGCTGGAAATGATCGCAGACCACTCGGGACACGCCCCACAGTAATGATAGCGGATCTCGGCATTTAATGCAGAGAATTTGGTTAAAATATCACCAAACCGGCGCTTACTAAAATTCCCCGGCGTAAACCGCTCTTTCGCATACAAAGGGAACACGCTGCCTTGTTTTACACAGGCAAACATGGGCTATTTTACGCTCCGCGGAAGACAAACCGCCTGCCACGTCAAAAGCTGCGCTTCGTACAGGGCTCGAGGCACGTCTCTGCGCCAAAGCACACAGAGCGGCGACAGTTTTCCCTCAAGGAACGTCCCTCCGTCAAAATGCACAGAGCGGTGACAGTTTTCCCTCAAGGCACGTCTCCGCATTTAATGCACAGGATAATGGCAAATCTCTGTCAAAGATTTGATTATATCTCCAAAAGCCGTAATTCTGGCTAAAGACGTCCACATCAACACTCTGGCACGATATGCAGCGGCTTCTACGCCCATTCAGGGCCTGTGCTCACTCGGCTTCCACGCCTACTCAGTCTCTACGACCACTCAGTCTCTACGACTACTCGGCTTCCACGCCTACTCGACTTCTATGCCTGCTCGGCTTCTATGCCTGTTGTGCTTTTATGCCTACTTGGCTTCTATGCCATGGTGACGGACATTTGGCTTCTACGCCAACCTCTTCTACACAATGGATACCTACTCACGTGGCTTTTACGCCATGATCTTAGTAGCAACCGTACGTGTTGTGTCCCCTTAGTTGGACCCATGTCACCTGCTCAGTCAAAAGATCATCTATACGTAGGCATTGGTTACTTTAACCGTTGTGTAAAAGGGTGATGTACTTTCCACTCCTCGGTTGCTACACCAACGGAATGGTCGCTGTCACCAAAGACTCTATAAATAGAGGCCCCTGTCAATGGGGAACAAGGTCAGAAAATTTGGTAAAGAATACCAACATCAGATCAAAGGTCGAAACCTTCAAAGAAGAATCGAACAAGGTCATCGAACCGGAGATCAAGAGGGAGAGATAGAGAGAGGAGAATACAGAGCTCAGGCAAGGAATAGGGAGCGACGACCTTCAGCATCGCGCATCTACCCTCCTTTGCAACCTCCGAAGCTGCATCCTGTCTTCCACGACACTTCTTCAACATCGTGTAGTCCAAGGGCTAAAGTGATCGACCGCAGATCAGACACCTATAGCAATTTTTACCCAGATTAAATAAATTATACTCCCATATCCTCGCATAGGATCAAATTGTACAAGTTTGTTTGTGAACCAAAGGGCACGGGTCTCGTATAAACCCCGCCATTGAAATACACTTTCATCTCTTTCGTTTAAAACCACCACAAACAGGGATAGTGGAGAGACATATTTCTGTTGAGAGGTAATGTGGACTCGTTTCCATTGCGGGCATCTTACCGAGTTTTTTTTTGTGGACCTATTACTTCTTGTGCATGAGAGTGCAAGTAATAAGTTTAAGACAAGCCCTGCCAGAGGTAATATGGACGTGCCAGTTTTCGTGGAACTAACACCACTGGCGTACTTAGAGTTAAGTACGGGTGCTAAGTTGAGATGACAACCGATATCAGAGGTAATATGGACATAATAATCGATAGTCGAACCCGAAAGGTTTGCTCAGAGGTAATATGGACATGACAAACTCAGCTTGAGAGAAATATTATGACAGTAGTTCAGAGGTAATATGGACGTGAACTAATGTCCGAAAAATTCTTTGAGGAGTGATTTGTTGAGTTTGGTCTATCCGAACATGAAGATAGACCAGAGGATCGCTCCGCTGGGGAGATTGATGGGACAATAGCTCAGAGGCAAATATGAGCATAGCTAGCGTCTAACGAGGTTGGTTTGAATAGTCACTGCGTGAGTGTGCAAGTAGACCTAAGGATTGCTCCGCTGGGAAGATTTTGAGGGTCCCTCATCCATTGCGTATCCGGGACTCTTGGATACGGATGATGGCTTCAAGAATTTGGTTCTTGCTGGGGATGAAGATCCAGAGATTTGTACATCCGGGTTGTGGACTTATTACCCATGACGTACCTTAAGTACAGATAATAAGGTGAAATGACTAGAACTACTAGGGGTTAGGCGAACGTGATAGTAGAAAGTCGAAGAGCAGAACTTTACTCATAGGTGATGTGGACAAAAAAAGTTCTGAAAATATCTTACTCAGAGGTAATGTGGACATGGTAAGATATGACTCGGTGGGGATAAAGAAAAACAGAACATAGCCAATATGGAATATGACCATTTTTGTGGTGATAGATTTACTCTGTTGGAGAAAGTGGAGAGACGTAGTTCAGAGGTAATATGGACATGAACTGCTCAATAGCAACAACCTGGGAGGTTTGTTCAGAGGTCACTTGGACATGGCAAACTCAGCTGGGGAAAAAAATTGTTTGGACAAAAATTCACTGGGGAGTGATTTGCTGAATGGGGATAGACCTGAAGGTTGCTCCGCTGGGGAGAGTTTAGGGACTCATCATCCGGCACTTTTTGAAGGAGCAAATTGCCACGTGGGAGTGAGATCAATTTATCGTGACCGTCTCCTCGTTTATAAAAGCAAAGTGATGACTTTGGCGTCGATCAACTCCTGGATTCTCCTTTTCAGTATATAGCATGTCTTTGTGGGGTGATGAATGTACCGATGAAAGAGACAATATTCTGGATCAACGACCTTGCCAGCCTTTTCAGGGTATCTGATGTTGGGTAGCCGAAGCTTGTTTTTCTTCATTAATATATTACAGATTTTAATGATGTCATCATCATTGAAGGAGAAAGTCCCTTTTGTTTTGCGGGCTTCCGATACCTGAGTCATACGGTTTCCAGGGAAGATGGTCATAGTTGCATCATCTTCGGACTCAGAGGGAATTCTACCCCCAGCTTTGGATGCTGCTCTGTTTTGTCGAGGGAGACTATCCCCAGACATGCCGTTGTCTGGTTCTTCTTCTTCTTTTTGTTTGCCTTTGTCCACAGAAGTTGATTTAGAAGGACCTGCCTCTGGTATTACAGGATCAGACTCTGGAGGTTTGGAGTTTGCAAGAGATACGGTATACCCTAACCCAAAATGAGTTTGTTAACAGTAAGGATCACCATGCAACAATATTCATCTGCCTTTTCCATAATTGAGGCCTTGCTTCAAATTTAAATCATAACCCATGTTTTGCATAATCTTTAAAGCCTGTGGGCTATATCTGTGGATTTGCATTTTCTTAACATCAGACTCATGAGATTCTTCTTGTACAATCGGTCTATTCCGTATTCGACCGAAGATTATTTGACGCTGATCATTGCTAGTCGGTGGAACAATAAAGACAAATTCTTTATGTGGCCCATATGTCATGATGACATTAGATGTTGATGCTACTTCCCACATGATCTCTCCACGCTTGGTAGTTAGGAGCACTAAATCTTAATTTTGACCCCTGTCTTTGCGTTGGGGGATTAACAGAAGAAGAAGAAGAAGTCTTATTCTGCCTTTTTACATCAGTGGGAATGTGTAGATTAGGAATCATAACCCTTTCTCTGCCATAGGAATACAACAGTTCACCCATATGAGTAGCATATGATCCATCATCTGTCTGAGGAGCGTACCTTCCCATGAAACGAGTATTCTTTACGCGGGCAGATCTATCCTGGCATAATTTGGATTTTTGCACAGGTTCACGTAAAACAGGAAAAGTCCGCGTAATCTGAAGAGTGGGAACATTCTTCTCTTGTGGGCGTAAAAGCCTAGAGGTTGGAAGATTTGCCACTTGTTTTTGCTTGATGTAGTCAAAGGGTGCATATGCCTCATCATATACGGGAGATATAATTTTACGTACAAGGCGTGTTTGAAATTTCTGGATTGGCACTAAGGTATTGCCAAAATTTTTGTCTACCACGTCACAGACGGGAGACGAAAGTTTACGCGGATGGCGCATCTTAGACTTCTGGATTGGCACTGGAGCATTGTCAGAAGTCTTGTCTGCCACGTTATAAATGGGAGACAAAGTTTTACGCACAAGGCGCGTCTGAGACTTCCGAATTGGCACTGAGACATTGCCAGAAGTCTTATCTGCCACGTCACAGACGGGAGATAAAGTTTTACGCACAAGGCGCGTCTGAGACTTCTGGATTGGCACTGAGGCATTGCCAGAAGTCTTATCTGCCACGTCACAGACGGGAGACATATTTTTACGCATAGGGCGTGTAGACTGTGTTGTCACAACCTTGTTGATCAGAGAATAAGAGCTTGCAGGAAGGGTAGAGGACGTCTTAGGCATCCACACTTTATGCAGCTTTCTGTTATTCTGGACAGAGGAGGAATGAGAGCCACCCCCTGCATAAAGCATATCTTCATAGGCAGATTGGTCGAACTGGACGACCAAAGTCTTCTTCGTCGATCCGACGGATACAACATCGTGTTGAGCAATTGCTTTCTCATCAGAGGAGAAAGTCGTCCCCAGCAGAGTCGCCATATTTGTTTGATAATAAACAAAGAAGAGGCTTATACGAAACCTTTTTGTTTACAAACAAGAAAAAGAGTACAATTAATCCTATACGAGGATGTTCAGTGCAATAAAATAATTCTGGAAAAGTATTGCTATAGGAGTCTGATCTGCGGTCGATCACTTTGTCCCTTGGACCACACGATGATGAAGAAGTGCCGTAGTAGAAGAAGAAGCTTCAAAGGTTGCAAGTGGGATTGAATTCTCGTTGTCGAAGTTGTCAACCAACACTCTCTGCCTGTGCTCTCTCTCTGATCTCTGATTAAGCCCGCTCTGGTCTCTCTGTGTGTATTTTTTTGTCTGTGACCAGGGGTCTCTATTTATAGAGATCCATGACATAACTGTCTAGGTTGGCGTAAAAGGCCAAACTGTGAAGAGAGTTGCATCTTTTATGCAGCGGTTATGACAACTGCTATCCACGTTCCTACGATCTTATGAATCTGCGTATGACGCGTGTCTCATCACAAGGTAATGCGTATAACTGCTTCTCGAAGATCATGGCATGCAAGCCACGTAGGTAACTGCCCCTGCGTAAAGATGGTTGGCGTAAAAGCCAAATAACTGTCTTGTTGGCGTAAAAGCCAAACTCTGCGTAAAACTTGATGATGCATGAATAATAGATAACCAGCGTAAAATAGCCAATTATCTGTCACGACTGAGGTCTTGAGCGTATTCTGGGCTAAATAACCTTATCACGTACCTTTGCAAATATAGCCGAGTTGGCGTATTTCGAGGAGATAGCATACGTTGTACTCCTATAGTTGAAAATAGCCTGGTTGGCATAAAATGCAAGCAAGGTGATGTGAGCGTATTAGTCACAGTTTTAGCTTTTCCAGTCATGACAAAATTTTAAAGAATAGAACCAAATCTCGTGCATTAAATGCAGAGATATGCCTCAATCTCGTGCATTAAACGCCGAGATATGCCTCGAGCTCTGTACGAGAAACAGCTTTTGACGTGGCGTTTGATTTCGTCTCATCTTGAGTGTAAAAACTCATCTCTGCCTATGTAGAATAGGCAGCATATTCTTTTAATATGTAAGAATGACTTGTATCAAGAATATGTCACTAAACGACAGCCTGGGTCTCTATGCAAAATTATCATCACAGCCATCCTCTCTATCATCGTGCAGTACTTTTGTCAGGAGTCAGGTTCACTGTTTTGTTTGACAAATTCATCCGATGAATACGAAGAGTTCCTCCTACAACTTTACTCTGTATTAAAAACAAACGTATTTTTAAACTTTATGCAGGGAGGTATAGCAACCTTTTTATGCCAAAACAGCCTTGAAGCGCTGCTTTACGCGGGCAGCTCTGAAGCTCTTCTTTATGCCAGATAGCTCTGAAGCCCTATTTTACGCGAGCAGCTCTGAAGTCCTGTTTTACACGAGCAGCTCTGAAGCTCTATTTTATGCGGACTTCATGTATGTTGGGGGTTTTAACTATATAATACGCGTACAATTCCCCAGCGTATTTTATGCTTCTATAACCCGCACCTGGTTATTCGGGCACGAGTACGTGGGTACGCCCAGCCTACGTCGCAGCATCGACGGTAGAACATTGTCTAGGTCAATTCTACTATCTAAATATCTCACACAAGATATATAAGGTACATGTCAATCATCTCAACTCCAAACGGAGGAATAATATAGTATCATATAAAAGTAACTATACTCAATCATAATACAAACCAGGGAAGATGAAGCACGAATGGAATAACAAAAGAAAGAGAATCACAAAATATCTATAAGACTGAAATAATATATATATGCCAATAACTCAATAACAATCTAAAACAAATCCACAAAAATAAACTAAACCTCCTCAGGCTTTGGAACTAAGTCCTCCTGGTCTACAAGAGTATCCTCTAATGGAACACCGTCCAGCGGTCCGTAGAATATTGGACACTGATCTATGACCCAATCATCTAAAAAAATATTTCCAGTCAGAATTGGAGCGAAGTACATACCTCTGAAAGCAGTTTCAAATACATTATCGAGCATATAAAACAGATAATAGAAAAGAATACAAGATAACTAAACAACAGAATAAAATAAACTAGAGTGAACATGTAATGTACTAGAATGAAGAACAAGCAATATGAATATCTACAATATAAAGGAATAACTAAAATCTAACTAATGTGCCTTGGAATACAAGTTCATTATGTGATCGGTTTAGGTTGAACACGAATACAATAAGGTAACTCGATTACAAGTGTGGTATGTAATCAACATGTACACGAATATACTGGGTCTAGATCACATAATCAACTCCTACTCCCTCATCTCCAACTAATACCAATAGATCCAATCATGACACGTTACGAACACGAATATGGGCACACTAAACACGAGGAAAGTGTATACACGAATATAAGAACACTAAACACGAGCAGTGCGTGAACACGAAATACTCTAAATCAATACCCAATACACAAGATGAAATACATATGAAGGAGTATCCGCTGAACACGGTAGGGGATAACATCTCCTGACAGGATCCATGTAGTACCAGTCCGTGAAATCACTGTGTCGGGATCAAGTATATAGTTCTAGAACATGTGATATATACACTATTATAAAATAAAAACTAATAGAAAAATATACTCGCATGAGGTCCTGAGCAATGTGTGTCTCTCGATGCCCAAGCTGGTATCACACAGACCTATATATGGTATATTGTATCAATATAAAATTTTAGAATAAAAATAAGTTAAACTAGTTCAATTCTAGGTCATAAAGCCATTTCTAAGTCAAAACAGTCAAACTAGGTCAACGCTAGTTTAAACTAGTCAAACTTGGTCAAACTAGCTATTTCTAGGTTGTATGAGTCCATTTATAGGATATTGGGTCCATACACTATGTAACTATGCCATACTAGCTATACAAGATACTAGGATACCAATAAAGTACCGTATCATAAGATACGTAAGTTATTAGATATAAAAATACTATAATATATATATTCAAGACAATATATATAGTACTCCTAGCTAACTAATGCTAAGTGGATACCTTGGCTTTGAACCAAAAGAAGTATCACACCACCTGCACATCCATCTTGATACACAAACTCAATACCTTGAGTATAAACCAATACCTTGACATTACCTTGGTATCACAAGGTAATCCAAATTCTAACATGTAACTAACTACCCATACATCTAACTATATACTAACATGCATTTAAACTTATATAATACTATACTAACTAACATACTAACATACCTCTTAATATTTAATACCCGTATCCAAGATACCCCAACTCTCATTAGCTTGGTATCACACAAGGTAATCTAAAAATATACTAACCAATGCTAACTAGTGCTTATCTATATGTATATCTCTCATATAACAACCAATATATATATATATATATATATATATATATATATATATATATATATATATATATATATATATATATATATATATATATATATATATATATATATATATATAACTAGTTTATCAATATGTATATTTATATAACTAACTAGCTACCTATACAACTCATGACTTGAGCTATAAGTCAAGGCTAACCTCCCCTTTCTCAAGTGCACATCATGAAGTTGATGTTATACAAGCTCTCTGCAGTTGCTGCTCTTACTGCTCTATCTGGTACAGCTAGTTGTTGCTACTGCTGCTCTTGCTGTTGCTGCTGCAGCTAGTTGCTGCTACTGCTGTTGTTGTTGCAGCCGTTGCCCTTGCTACTTGCTGCTGCAGCTAGTTGCTGCTACTGCTGCTTTTGCTACTGTGCTCTCCCCCACCGTGCATGCTGATACAAGCAACCCGACCCCTTCTCGCCGATACCCGACCCCCTTCACACCGATACACTGACACTCGACACTCACACACACTCGCTCTCTCTCTCTCTCTCTCTCTCTCTCTCTCACACACACACACACACACACACACGTGTATATATATATATATATATATATATATATATATAACCAAACACAAACACACACACACACACACGCATAAATATAACTATACTTGCATACATATATAAATAGATTACCAAACATACATATATATACACTCATCCACACACACACACACACACACACACACACACACATATATATATATATATATATATATATATATATATATATATATATATCATATAATAATTATAGTTATATCATTTTAATAGCTATAACCAAGTTATATTGAACTAAAATGCAAGAAAACAAACACGTGGAGTGCACCGCACCCGTATCACACTCATTCTATGATACGCTTGCGATACAGCTCTACCACACAACCAAATGTATCCCGAAGGATACGAGTAAGTCTAAAAATATAATTATGAACAACACGAAGAGTTAATTACTCAACTACATGTCCGTATCAAAATATGATATGCTCAAACCTCCGTGTCGAAAGAAAACCACCAAACCAACATGTATCGCCAAATTATCGGAATACGGCCTACACGTATCCAATCGTGGACACGACACTAGTCAAACACAATCAAACACATGTCAATTTGGTCTAATTGACCTATTAACAAACACAAGATGTGCCAATCTTAGAATTCTCCCAAAATTGACACAAAATACCACATAACTTTCTCCACAGGCCTCCTATGAACCTAATTCTAATTCCTATGGGTAGCCTTAGTACATGAGAGGGTTTCTAATGATTAAATTATATATTTATAGTATAATTATAGAGAAAAAAATTAAATTTTACCTATTGGGAGATAGATTCTCAATCAAATCCCCAAATTGGGTGTCAAGAGCCTCCAATTTGTAGATCCTTGCTCCTCCTTGTATATCCTTATTCTAATAGCCTCCAATAAAGAATAGGAAAGGAATTGGGAAAAAATTTGAGTAGAAAATGGTATGGAAATGAAAAAATTTGGAAGAAAATTTTTTTAGATCTAGATTTGGAATAACAAATGAGGAGAGAGAGTGTCTCTCCCCACTCTAATATATGGCCAGCCATAACCCCTCCTCCAAACTACTATAAAATGTCCAAAATACCTCTTGGGGCTTGTCATGAAAAAATTATTAAAGAGGAAAGGTTCTAGTCTAATTGGTTTCACTAATTAATTCATCCTCCTAATGAATGGGCTTACTATTAGGCTCAATTCTAACTATAATTAAATATTGGTCTATGGATCTAATCTAAACTAGTTAGGTCTACTAACACAAGTCCAAATTAAATACTAACATCTAACAATAAATAAATAATACAATAAATAATATTTACAATATGTACAATATTTAATATTATATTCCTAAAAAATAAAAATACTCATGCCAATTTACCAAACTACCCCTAGCTGAAAAAGTGAGGGTGACAATCGTACCCACCTTAGAAAAATTTTATTCTCGAAATTAAGGAAGAAACTATCTACCAAAAGCAATCAATACAAGCAAGAAAGAATTATACCTCATGGCTCAAACAGATAAGGATATCGCTCGCGCATCGCGACCTCTCGCTCCCAGGTACTCTCTCCTGGTGAGTGATGCCTCTATGCGACGCACACCAAAGAAATGGTATGGTTCCTCAGCACCTTCTCTCTCTGATCCAGAATCTCAACTGGATGCTCTGGATAGCTAAGAGAAGGGCCCACCTCTATCTCCGAGTCATCCAACACATGACTAGGATCTGCTACGTACCATCTCAGCTGCGATACATAAAACATGTTGTGTACTCCCTCTAATGCATGTGGCAAGTCTAGTCTGTAAGCAACTACACCGACCCTCTCGAGAATACTGAAAGGTCCGATGAATCGCGGACTAAGCTTCCCGTCTCCACCGAAATAAATCGTGCCACGTGTCGAAAAAATCCTCAGAAACACCAAACCACCAACCTTGCACAAAATATAGCCTTAGCACTCTAACAAAACAAATAATAACAAGCAATGCAAAACAAAATCTATACCTCAAACTCCAATGGCCTTCGGTGGCTATCGGTTCAATGCCGCTGTCTGTCCTGCACCACCCGAAGTCTATCCTTGATGAGCTTCACCTTCTCAACTGCATCCATGACCATCTCTGGTCCTAATAAGGCTCTCTCACCAATAGCATCCCATGATAATTGAGTACGACATCTTCATCCATACAACACCTCAAACGGTGATATCTCGATACTGGCCTGGTAGCTGTTGTTGTAAGAAAACTCTACCAAGTGAAGATGATCCTCCCATGAGCCTCAAAAATCTAAAATACAAGTGCATAGCATATCCTCGAGAGTCTGAATAGTCCTCTCTGACTGCCCGTCGGTCTGAGGGTGATATGCGGTACTGAACTTGAGCTGAGTGCACAAGCTAGCCTGCAAATTCCTTAAGAAGTGGGACATGAAGAGACTATCCCAATCCAAAACTATGCTCATAGGAACTCCATGCAATCTGACTATCTGATGCACATACATCTCTGCGAGCTTCTCCGTAGACGTACCCACTTTGAATGGCAGAAAGTGGGCTAATTTGGTCAACATGTCTACGATGACCCAAATCACATCTTTACCTCCTGGAGAACGCGAAAGCCCTTAAACAAAGTCCATCATCACATGCTCCCATTTTAATTCTGGAATGGATAAAGGCTAAAGCAATCCACCTGGCCTTTGTCTCTCTGCCTTGACCTGCTAGCATACCAAGCATCTAGATATGAAGCTAGCCACCTCCCGCTTCATACCATACCACCAAACATGCTCTCTCATATCCCTATACATCTTGTTGGCACCTGGATGCATAGAGTACTGAGATCGATGCGCCTCCTGAAGAATCTTCTCGCATAATGCTCCACTCGGCACACACAACCTGGTACCATGCCGCAATGATCCATCATCTGCAACGCTGAAGTCCTCTGCCAATCCCATCCGGACCTGTTCTCTGATGCTCCTCAGAGACTCATCCTCGAACTGTGCGGCTCTGATCTGGTCCATCAACTCTGTTTGTACCTGAAGTCCCCACATCCGTGCTGTAATTCTAGGAACTAATACCTCAATGCCTAAACTATCAAGATCGGCCAACAAATGTTTGTCCCTCATCAAATACATAGCCACTGGATACATGCTCAAGGCATCCGCGACTACGTTGGCCTTCCATGGATGATACTGCAAAGCAATGTCGAAGTCCTTCATCAACTCCAACCACCGTTGTTGCCTTACGTTGAGCTCTTTTTGTGTAAACACATACTTCAAGATCTTATGATCTTAAAGATCTCTACCCGCTCTCCATACAAATAGTGCTTCCACAATTTAAGAGCAAAAATAACTGCTCCCAACTCCAAGTCATGGGTAAGATAATTCTTCTCATGCGGGTATAATTGCCTGGAAGCATAGGCAATCACCTTCCTATTCTGCTGCAACATACAACCCAAACCCTTACCCGATGTATCTCTGTATATAGAAAATCCTCTTGCCCCTGATGGCAATGTCAATATTGGAGTTGTTGTTAACCTCCTTTTTAGCTCCTCAAAAGCAGCCTGACAATCTTCGGTCGGCCACATGCTCTCCCCCTATTGGCAATGCACATAGACCAAAAATCCCTCAATGGTTGTCACGAAGGGTTGATTAATTAAAGGGAATTAATTATGGAGAATATTCTAATCTTAATGATAAGAATATTCTATTCATTCTTCTTAGTCTAATTAACCAAGTCGTGACTAATCTAATTAGTTGAACCAATGGGTCATATCAAGTCTAGTTGGGTCCACTTGGGCTCACTAGAACTAAGTCTAATTAATAGGCTAACTCACTAACCAACTAATCTCATAGTCTATTCTAATTAGCTAGCACACCACAATACTTATAATAATAAATATTATTATCACTAATAAAATTCTTAAATAATTATTGAAATGACAAAATTTTCAGCTTTCACGACGGTCCAAAATCCGAAGAAGATGTCGTGGTCGACTCTGACTCACCATGTCCCTCCACCGCATGTCGTGCAAGATGCAACATCCAACGCCACGCCCACGCGAGACGAGCTCTGCCTTATCCAGAACCCAGAGTCGCCCGGTGCCCCTAACTCCCGTATTGGTGTGAGCTCCCGCGCTCCGCCCGTCGATGGCGATATTCGTAGTACCACTGTGCCGGTGACCTCGTCTCGTCGCAGACGCCGCGGACCCTACTGCCCTTCAGACCCTGCTGCTAAGTCTGCAGCACCCCCCCACGCTTCACCATCTGACGTTACACTGCCTTTCCGGCGTCGATCTCACCCTTCCTCCACTGACGACGTGATCCGATCCCTCCAAGATGATCTTCTCCTTGACACTCTGGCACGACGTCCCTCCTCTGCCGGCGGTCCTGCCGGCACAGTGCCTAACTCCGTCCTCCACGACGAGCGGAGACGGCAGGGCGGGGAGGGGGTCAGCGCTCCTCATTCCTGTAACTACCATTTTTCGAAAGAGGATTATTTTTATCATTTCCATAATTATTTAGTAATTTTTATATTTGATAATAATATTTATTATTATACATATTGGTTGAGTGCTAGCCATTAGGAGAGACCATGTGATTAGTGGTTACTGGTTAGCCTATTGGTTAGACTTAGTGTTAGTGAGCCAAATGGACCAAACTAGACTTGACATGACCCAATGGTTCAATTAAATAGAGTAGTCATGATTAGACTAGTTAATTAGTTGTTTTATTAGCCAAATGACATGGAATATTCTTTTCATTAGGACTTAAACCCTTTCCCATAATTGAACATGTTGTCATAACAAACCTTGAGGTCTTTTAATTCATATTAAACCTCCCTTAACCTAACCTTAACCATGGGAGGAAGGGGTCGGTCCTATTAAAGGGGGGTAAGGGTTCTCTCTCCTCTCATTTATTAGTGCATTCTTTCCCAAATATATTTTTTCCAAATTTGAGAGCAAATCCTAATCCACCCACTCTCAAATCAATTCCATTCCCTCTCATTTTCAATCCTAGAGGAGGCTAAGGAGCTTGGAAGAGCAAATGGAAGCTTTGGTGTGGGGCTTGCTAAAAGGAGGTGTCTATCTCTCCTTGTGTTCTTGTGGTGTGCTACATTGAGAATCCATCTCCCAATAGGTAAAATATATATTATCCTAATATTTTTATTCTAAATAATGTATTAGACCCATAGAAACCTTTCCTTGGCTAAGGGCTACCTATAGGAAGAAGAACTAGGTTCATAGGAGGCCTATGGTGAAAGTTACATTGACTTTTACGGCCAAATTGAAGAAAATATGAATTTGGACCACTAAGTGTTTGTAGGAATGTCTCATAGGTGATTTTAGATTATAATTCATAATTTGAGAGGGTATACATGTCCACAAATGGATACAGAGAGTCCGTATCACGATACACCATGATATGGTGGTGTAGGTTAGTAATTCAATGTAATTTAGGTTCTAACATGCCAAATTCTCCATATTGTATTAGAATATCTATTACACATGTTATTCATACTATATTTGGTGATTTGGATGTGTCCCATGAGCTTTGGTAGAGCATATTAGTGTTTGGTGAGAGTATCATGAGGGTATCATGGTGCTGGTGAGTATCCTAGATTAGTGCACACCAGGTGTTTGTTAAAATGTATAGTGTGTGTGTGGTAAGTAGTGATAGTGAGTTAGAATGGGGTTTGGCTTGGTGTATGTTAGTTGTGCAAAGGGAAGGGGAATAGTTGTGTGTGCATTTGGTATTATAGTGAAGTTTTTGTGATGTGAATAATTGAGTATTGGTGTCAAGGACTGAGGGTATACTTGGATGTGTTGATGTGAGGGAGTTATGTGGTAGTGTGTGTGAGTATAGACTGAACACACAATGGTGTTTTTGTGTGGTTTTGGCTCAATTGTATAGTAGATTTTGGAGGAGTTAGATGGCTCGAGAAGTTGTTCAACTGATGGGAATACATGGAAGTGGCATCATCTATTGGGGGAGAGTAAGGTGAAAGAGCAAGGGCCAGGCTAGATAGCAAACAACAGTAGCATTAGAAGAGCAGCAACTTGCTGCTACTATTAATTGTTGTTGTTGTTGTTGTTGTTTTGGTGTTGGGGTGAAGAGTATTGGTCGGGTTTCTGCATTAGCACATGCCATGAGGAGGAGTTCGCTGCTGTAGTAGTGAACAAATGAAGGAACAAAAGCAGCAGTTGATCGAGGTAGCAGCTACAAATGGAAGAGCAAGGAAGCAGGTAACATCAAGTGTTGAGACTCGGGTAGAAGCATTTAGCAATGCACCATGTGCACTGAATTATGGTATGCTCGGGTATGTGTGAGGGGATGTTGTTGTCAGGATTAATAGAGCAGGGTGGCAGCAGTAACATGTATTGAAAGCAAGTATCAACAATAGTAGAGAGATAACAACAATAATGTATCGAAGGGGGGTGAAGTATCAGGTTCTTTTGGCCAATGTGATTATGTATGTGCGTGATTAAGAGAAGAAGGGGAAAAATGTGGTCTGTACAAACCACAACAACAGTAGGAGCATGAGGGTGATGGTGAGGTATCAGGTAGGTGTTGTCACGCCCCGATCCCGAAAGGGTCGGTCGTCCTCGCTTGATCCTTTACGGAACCGATTCGTCCTCGCTTTGGGGCGTGATGCCGTACGAGCCTGGAGTTGCGCTCGTACAAGGCAAGAACTTGCAGTTATAGGAACCCATTTTGAAACACAATTTATAAAACACATTCACAGAGATTTGAACACAGTGCAGGAAGAAACATGCTTTTTCATTGATAATTCAGAGTAATTTACATAGAGTTTACATTGATGCGCCTCTCGGCTACTTGATTTGCATTACAAAAGATAAACTCAAAAGGCAGGGCGCGCTCCATCAGATAGTCCACGTCGTTCATACATTACGCCCTTGTATAGGTTGAAAGTCCAAGCCTCCAAAATGATCTGACTCCAACTATACTTCAAAATAGAGGTGCTCCTAACGCCTCCTCGTCTATCCACTAGCGTTGCACCGTCTGAGTGCCTGAAATAGTTGCCCACAACGTGGGTCAGTACTCAACTTGTACTGGTGAGCGGGATGAACCCACTCGACTAAATCGACACTAGCTTATTAGGGGCGAGCATGCATTAAGATGACTTCTATAAAGAGGCAAGTGAATTCAATTCATATCAGTTGCATGTTTTGATAGGAATGAAAATAATATCGAATCCAACCAGTGCATCGATTGCTTACTCAACCGATGCACGCCTTCCCTGCAACGAAACACAAGTATACTTACCATCTGCACAAGACAATAGATTAGCATGTGTTCTAGTCTATGCGGTCATTGGTGTGATCGACACCTTAGGGACATATTCAAGCATTAGCGGCGCGCCCTATCAGCCCGGGTAGCAAGCCCTGCTGGAGGTCCCGCAATGCATCGTGACGAGCACGAATCAAATATTTCCCTCCGGATCGATACGGTTCCAGTGCCCCGGAAAGCCGTTTCGAGGAAATGATAAACCTTGTGCACAAGTTGTCCCAGACCATGCAAATGCATGAACAATTCATATATCATACAATGCATCGATTAAAACTGAAAGAAGTTAAGCAGCAATATATATCTCATGCAACAGTTCATATTTTCTCAATGCGGTGTTCCGATTTTGATATCCCATAGGTCCAAACTCCGTCCGAGGCACTAGGCCACCACCAACAACCAATCCCTATTATAAACAAACTCAGTTATAAGGTGTGCAAGCATATAGAAATATTAGTCTACAAAAATCCCCTGTTCCTTTCTTAGTGGCTGGCATGCATTGTGGCAAGGATTTCCTAGGCGTCCAACCGGGCATCATCGAGTGAACGTTTGAAACATTCAAGATGTTGGCGTGAAGAAGTAGGAAAGAAGGGTCCAAACCACTCACTGGTTAAGGAAAAAGGTAGCTGAAACAAAGATTCCCGCCTAGCGACGATCAAACGTCAGTTACGCGGACCTGCACAGCACGAGCACCAATTAGAATCTTGCCTATCCTTCCTTACCGAACTCCCCAAGAATCAAAGCTCCAAACGATAAAACCAGCAGCGAAAACCAAGCAAATCGAAAGCAACACCAAATCAAATCCCAAAGCGGCAATCAAGAAAACCAAGCAACCAAACACGAAAACTATTGGACTCGTTTCAATAGAGGCCTTTCCATGAGTTGGAAAGGATCATCGCATTTCGTCCGTGGCAAGAAGATGCCGAAGTTCTAAGTTATGACTCAAACGGACTAGCCACAAGCCCAATTACGTAGTGCACATCCCGGTCGGATCGGGATTTGAGGCACTACATAATATACCACTAAGAAAAAGTTTCGACCCGAAACTTAAGAACAAGGCCCTACCTCCGACTGAATGAACAATGAAGGGTACTTCTCCTTCATCTCCGATTCCATTTCCCAGGTTGATTCCCCAGCTGAATGGTTCCGCCACAGCACGCGAACCAAGGACATCGTACGGTTGCGAAGTACTTTTTCCTTACGATCCAGGATCTGCACCGGTTCTTCTGAGTATGACAAGTCCGCGCGCAGTTCCAACTGTACAAAACTAACCACATGACTTGGGTCATGCACATACTTCCGTAGTTGGGAAACATGGAATACGTCATGCACTTCTGCCAAGGCGGGAGGTAGTGCTATTCTGTATGCCACAGCTGCAACTCGTTCTAGTATCTCAAAGGGGCCGACAAACCGGGGACTCAGTTTGCCCTTCACGCCGAAACGCATCACACCCCGCATCGGCGTCACTTTCAAGAAGACATGATCCCCGACCAAGAATTCCAAGGGTCTTCTATGTGCATCAGCATAACTTTTCTGTCGGCTCTGTGCTGTGCGGAGTCTTTCCCGAATCAAGCGAACTTTTTCAACTGCCTGCTCTACCAGCTCTGGCCCGAGTACCTGCCGCTCGCCGACTTCGTCCCAACAGATAGGAGATCGACACCTTCGCCCATATAGTGCTTCGTACGGTGCCATCTGGATGCTTGATTGGTAGCTGTTGTTGTACGCAAATTCTGCCAAAGGAAGATGCGTGTCCCAACTAGTCTTTAAATCAATAGCACACAGCCGTAACATATCTTCGAGTATCTGATTTGTCCTCTCTGTTTGTCCATCAGTCTGCGGGTGGTATGCGGTACTGAACTGTAGCTTGGTTCCCAAAGCAGCTTGTAGACTAGTCCAGAAACGAGATAAGAAGCGTCCGTCACGGTCAGAGACGATTGAGGCAGGTACTCCGTGTAATCGGACGATCTCATCTATGTAAATTTGTGCTAACCGATCGACGCTCCAAGTAACTTTTATGGGAAGAAAGTGGGCTGATTTGGTCAAACGATCAACTATGACCCAAATCGCATCGTGCCCCCGTGGCGTCTTCGGAAATCCCACAATAAAATCCATAGTGATGTTGTCCCATTTCCACTCGGGAATAGCGAGGTTCTGCAGTTCCCCGCCGGGCCTCTGATGCTCAGCTTTCACCTGTTGACAGGCCATGCACTGTGACACAAAGGTCGCCACATCCCGCTTCATACCGTGCCACCAGAAGGTCCCGCGCAAGTCCTTGTACATCTTAGTGCTCCCCGGATGTAAGGAATACTTCGCGTAGTGTGCTTCCGCCATAATTTCCCTTCGGAGTTCTGGGTCGTTAGGAACACATAGCCTCCCTTTCATCTGTAAGGCCCCATCTTCGCCTGCCACAAAGTCAGACGTCTTCCCCGCCGAGATCAATCCGCGCACCTTCGCTAAGAACTGATCGCCCTCCTGAGCTGATTTAATTCTACCACGTAAACCCAGTTCAAGATGGAGTGGTGCCAGCTGCACTCCTGGATGCCGAACTCGAAACTCGATGCCCATCGCCTCTAGATCTCGAAGTAAACGGTTGTCTATAGATAACGAGCCCACGTGCTTCCGACTCAGAGCATCAGCAACGACGTTTCCCTTGCCCGGAGTATACGCGATCGTTAGGTCATAGTCCTTAATAAGTTCTAGCCAACGTCGCTGCCGGAGGTTCAATTCCTGCTGGGTAAAAAGATACTTGAGGCTCTTGTGATCTGTGAAGATTTTGCAAGCAACACCATAAAGATAATGCCTCCACAACTTCAATGCAAATACAATCGCCGCCAATTCCAAGTCATGCGTCGGGTAGTTCTTCTCGTGCGGCTTCAGTTGCCTGGAGGCGTACGATATTACCTTGTCCCTCTGCATGAGCACACACCCTAAGCCGAGTCCTGAAGCGTCGCTGTATATCTGAAACTCTTCTACCCCATCTGGAAGTGCAAGGATCGGAGCTGAAACAAGACGCCGCTTAAGTTCCCGAAAGCTGGCTTCGCAGTCATCACCCCATTCGTATGCAATCCCTTTCTGAGTAAGGCGAGTCATAGGCGAGGCCAGTTTAGAGAAATCCTTCACGAACCTACGGTAGTATCCCGCAAGGCCCAGAAAGCTTCGAACTTCGCTGGCTGACGTAGGTTGCTTCCAGTCCACCACCGCTTCTATTTTCTTCGGGTCTACGGCGACGCCTTCGGCCGAGATGACATGACCAAGGAACGCCACGCTGTTCAACCAGAACTCACACTTGCTGAGCTTAGCGAACAACTGATGGTCTCGTAATGTCTGCAGCACGATCTTCAGGTGTTCTTTGTGCTCCGCCTCATTCTTGGAATAGATTAGTATGTCGTCTATGAACACGACTACAAACTTATCCACAAACGGCCGAAACACGCGGTTCATCAGATCCATGAAAGCTGCAGGGGCATTCGTCAAACCGAACGACATCACGAGGAACTCATAGTGTCCGTAACGGGTTCTGAAAGCAGATTTTTGAATATCTTCTGATTTGATTTTCAACTGGTGATACCCTGACCTGAGATCAACTTTAGAGAAAACTCTTGCACCTTGCAACTGATCAAATAAGTCATCTATTCTTGGCAAAGGGTACTGATTCCGCACGGTCGCTTTATTCAGTTCTCGGTAGTCAATGCACAGCCGCATGGATCCATCTTTCTTTTTCACGAACAGCACCGGAGCGCCCCAAGGAGAAACGCTTGGACGAATGTATCCTCGGTCCAACAGGTCTTGCAACTGAACTTTAAGTTCCTTAAGCTCTGCTGGGGCCATGCGATAAGGTGCCTTTGATATCGGTCGCGAATCCGGAAAAGTGTCGATGCTGAATTCGATCTCACGATCAGGAGGCATTCCAGGCAGCTCGTCTGGGAACACGTCGAGAAAATCTGCAATGACTTCAGCCTGAGCTGCATCTGCACATTCCCGCCGGGTGTCTCGAACAGAAGCTAAGTACCCTTCACAGCCCGAATGCAACATACGCCTAGCCGAAATTGCTGATATCACCATTGCCGTCTTCGGTGCAGCGCTGCACGAATAGTAGAAGTCTGCCTCGCCGGGTAGACGGAATACGACTCGCTTCTCCGCGCACTCGATTGTTACATGGCAAGCACCCAACCAGTCCATACCGAGAATAATATCATAATCCTTGATGTCTAGTACAATGACATCTAAGGAAAGCTTCCTACCTCCGATGCAAATGTAACCATCCCTACAGATCGCATGGGCGGGCATATCGACTCCCGAAGGGGTACTTACGCAAAGGTTCATATTTAAAGCAGTAGAAGCTAATTTATGCTCAACAGTAAAATCAGCAGATATGAAACTATGCGTAGCACCTGAATCGAATAAGACTCTAGCGGGTAATTCTCGGTATAGTAGAGTACCTGTTACAACAATGTCGGATACAGATGCCTCATCCCGAGTCAATGCATAGACTCGGCCCTGAGCACCCTGGCGTTGTGGATTTACTGGCACAGCATTGGCATCACTTGCTGGAGGCCCTTTGTTTTGATTTCCATTATTCTGATTCGGCTTGCCCTCTCTGCAGTTAAACTGTTTGTGACCCAGGCGACCACATTTAAAACATCCTTGAACCCGACAATCATTCACTTTATGCCCTGATTTGCCGCACCGGCTGCAGTTCAGTGATTGGGATTGGCCCCTATTATCAGACGTGTGCGAGCGCTTGTGTGCTCCAGACCCTCCCGTTTCATGAGGACGCTTATTGTTATTGGCACGGGGGGTTTGCACCTCGGTCTTTGGGAGAGGGCGCCCGAAGATCCGTTCGCTGTTCAGAGCCGCTTCATAACATTCCCTATATGTTTGGCATCTTTGGTTGATGACGTCCCTACGTAAATCGTCATTCAAACCTTTCTGAAATCTATAGCACCACGCCTGCTGATTAGGCAAGAATTGCCCAGCAAACTTTGCTAGCTTAGCGAATACTGAATCATAATCATCCACAGACAGACTTCCTTGGACCAGGTTGCTGAAGTCGTCTTCCTTTTGCTGCCGGACTGCTCGGGGAATATACTGTTCAATGAATGCAGATTTGAACATTTCCCAAGTAATCTTGCAGTTGGGATTGGCATCGTAAATTCCTTGCTTCGTTGCCTCCCACCAATCATGCGCACGCAGTTCCAGCTGAACCGATGCACAGGCAACTCGCTTGGATCCCCGGATGCCAACCAGGTTGAAAAGTCCTTCTAGCTTAGCAATCCACCCCAAAACCACGTCCGGCTCCGCTCGTCCGTTGAACGTAGGGGGATGCATTTTTGTAAACTCAGCTGCTCGGCAGGAGTTCCTTGCTGTAGGCTGAGTCTCTTCTGACTCATCTTCTACCGCCACGGCTGGAGGCGTGACAGGCGTTGCTGCGGATGTCCCGTTGCTCGGTGCCAGGGATGCAATCAGTTGCATCATTGTATCCATTTGCTTCTGTTGAGAAGCAAACTGCGCTTGTATGTTAGCTTGTTGGGTAACAGCTTGTTGTTGCTGCGCCTCCATGAGGTGCATAAGCCGTTCCGCCATTCCGGTTGAACCCGCTCCTCCGGATTCTCCAGAGCTTGCTGGATCGCTCTGAATGGGTTGAGCACTGCTGGCAGTTGCAGTGTTCTTCTTAGCCATGGCTACAAAAGAGAGTAGCTTGTTAACACTCCAAAAACGATAGATTTATATCTATGGGCTCATTGTATAAGCGACTCTTCCCATGCAGCGGACGCCGAACGCAACTCAATTGAGAGGCGCATCAAACTCCTTTATAATCTTTTGAAATCCCGAGGAAGTAAAGCCTAGGCTCTGATACCAATATGTCACGTCCCGATCCCGAAAGGGTCGGTCGTCCTCGCTTGATCCTTTACGGAACCGATTCGTCCTCGCTTTGGGGCGTGATGCCGTACGAGCCTGGAGTTGCGCTCGTACAAGGCAAGAACTTGCAGTTATAGGAACCCATTTTGAAACACAATTTATAAATCACATTCACAGAGATTTGAACACAGTGCAGGAAGAAACATGCTTTTTCATTGATAATTCAGAGTAATTTACATAGAGTTTACATTGATGCGCCTCTCGGCTACTTGATTTGCATTACAAAAGATAAACTCAAAAGGCAGGGCGCGCTCCATCAGATAGTCCACGTCGTTCATACATTACGCCCTTGTATAGGTTGAAAGTCCAAGCCTCCAAAATGATCTGACTCCAACTATACTTCAAAATAGAGGTGCTCCTAACGCCTCCTCGTCTATCCACTAGCGTTGCACCGTCTGAGTGCCTGAAATAGTTGCCCACAACGTGGGTCAGTACTCAACTTGTACTGGTGAGCGGGATGAACCCACTCGACTAAATCGACACTAGCTTATTAGGGGCGAGCATGCATTAAGATGACTTCTATAAAGAGGCAAGTGAATTCAATTCATATCAGTTGCATGTTTTGATAGGAATGAAAATAATATCGAATCCAACCAGTGCATCGATTGCTTACTCAACCGATGCACGCCTTCCCTGCAACGAAACACAAGTATACTTACCATCTGCACAAGACAATAGATTAGCATGTGTTCTAGTCTATGCGGTCATTGGTGTGATCGACACCTTAGGGACATATTCAAGCATTAGCGGCGCGCCCTATCAGCCCGGGTAGCAAGCCCTGCTGGAGGTCCCGCAATGCATCGTGACGAGCACGAATCAAATATTTCCCTCCGGATCGATACGGTTCCAGTGCCCCGGAAAGCCGTTTCGAGGAAATGATAAACCTTGTGCACAAGTTGTCCCAGACCATGCAAATGCATGAACAATTCATATATCATACAATGCATCGATTAAAACTGAAAGAAGTTAAGCAGCAATATATATCTCATGCAACAGTTCATATTTTCTCAATGCGGTGTTCCGATTTTGATATCCCATAGGTCCAAACTCCGTCCGAGGCACTAGGCCACCACCAACAACCAATCCCTATTATAAACAAACTCAGTTATAAGGTGTGCAAGCATATAGAAATATTAGTCTACAAAAATCCCCTGTTCCTTTCTTAGTGGCTGGCATGCATTGTGGCAAGGATTTCCTAGGCGTCCAACCGGGCATCATCGAGTGAACGTTTGAAACATTCAAGATGTTGGCGTGAAGAAGTAGGAAAGAAGGGTCCAAACCACTCACTGGTTAAGGAAAAAGGTAGCTGAAACAAAGATTCCCGCCTAGCGACGATCAAACGTCAGTTACGCGGACCTGCACAGCACGAGCACCAATTAGAATCTTGCCTATCCTTCCTTGCCGAACTCCCCAAGAATCAAAGCTCCAAACGATAAAACCAGCAGCGAAAACCAAGCAAATCGAAAGCAACACCAAATCAAATCCCAAAGCGGCAATCAAGAAAACCAAGCAACCAAACACGAAAACTATTGGACTCGTTTCAATAGAGGCCTTTCCATGAGTTGGAAAGGATCATCGCATTTCGTCCGTGGCAAGAAGATGCCGAAGTTCTAAGTTATGACTCAAACGGACTAGCCACAAGCCCAATTACGTAGTGCACATCCCGGTCGGATCGGGATTTGAGGCACTACAGGTGTTGCGTAGGTATTTTGCAGGAGTGCAAGTGTGGTTTGAGTGAGTGGCAAGTGGGGTACTAGTGTAGGTATATAGGTTAGGTTGAGTGTAGTGCCACATGATACTCGAATATCATGGATACCTAGATTCCATGAAATGGGTTTCATGATACTCGATTATCAATGTTAAGGTATCAAGCACTAGTGCGTTATTGGGCTTTTGGTTAAGGTATTGGTGTGGGTGTCCAGTCAGTGTCATCCATGGGGTTTTGTCAAGTAAGGCAAGTGATATTGGCTAGGGTATTAGTTAAGTATTTGTATAAGGGTAAGAGTTAAGGTAATATATTATACTCATAGACTGAGGGACTAATTAGTATTGAGATTAGTGTGATAGTGAGTGTGTTAGTAGAGGATAGTGTCATGGGGTCTGGATATTGGTACCATGTATCAATATTAGGTGGTTGTGATACCTTGGTGCCATGTGATATTCACATGTGGTACCATGGTACTCAAGTACCTTGAAGTAGTGGTCAAGTATTAGAGTTAGGTTTTAAGTATTGGTTAGGTGTCCTAGATCTTAAGTTATGGTCAAGGTAACATGTTAGAACTAGGTAATAGGTCAAGGTTTTGAGTTGAGTTAAGATACTATAGGATGCCAAGGTTTTGGATAAGGTATTGATATATATGACTATATATAATACCTAGTATCTTTATACTTACTAGTATAACCTAGTTTTGACTAGTTTGACCCTAAAAGTCAACCATTTAGGTAGTTGACCTAGTCTTGACCTTGAAAATCATGTTTAGCCCATTTTATCTTGTTTATCACTTTATTACACCAAATGACATGCAATCTTATATATAGGTTTGTGTGACACCAATTTGGATACCGAGTCGCATCATTTGCTAAGGACCACAGGCGAGTACATTCTCTGTCAGTTTTCGTTATTTTGATGATTACTATGATATCAGTTTTGTAGTGTTGTACTTGATTCCTGACACGATGTTACATGATTAGTATATTTTGGATTCCGTCATGAGATGTTATTTTTTGGAGGATCCTGTACATGTCCAGTGATTCTTGTACATGTATAGACACCGATTCAGGAGTAGGTTGGCCCCCTGCTCCATGAATCTTGTATCCTAACGTGTCATGGTTAGATCCACTTTACTAGTCAGGGGACGGGAGAAGAATTAACAGGTTATTTGACCTTTACATGCATCATAGCTAAACATGCACCACATGTATGGTTAGTCTGACCATATTACATGTCTCATAGCTTGCTAGATATGATTAACCTGACCCTTCCTGCATCATAGCTAACCTTACATTTTACGTATGGTTAGCCTGACCTTACATGTATCATAGCTAATCATATATAGCAAGCCTGATCCAGATCCCAAGCCGATCACATAACAAACTAATATTTCAAACACATAGCTAGTTTATTTCCATTTCTCTATTCCAGTTTATACCTGCTCCTACTTTCGTTTACCTGCTTACTCATTGATGATCAATTACCTGTGACATGATATATGTTCTTACATGCTTCCTTATATTTCTAGTATTATTATTTCCATCATGTATTAGCATTACTCACTGTTTTATAGTCTTTATCAATATAATTAGAACTGCTGTTAGAAGTGTGCTTCACTCCAATTCTGATTGGATAACATTTTTCAGGAATCACTGTGGAGTAGTCCTATTCATTATGGAGAAGTATGGTGTAGTCGCGGGAGTACCTATCTCGGAGGCTGCTTAGCTAGTTAGTTAACATTTCATATTTTGGTACCGGATTTGTTTTCGACAATTCGTAGATATACTTGGTTGTTTATTTGGACTTTTTTGACTTGATGTGTTGTTTAGACTTTCTAGACTTGGATTCACTTCTCGTGCTTATTATCATATCGTGATTTTCTCCTTTAGAAGGTGATTGAGTATAATATTGTTATGCATCATCATGTACTCCTTATGGAGTAGGGTATCTGTGTGTGAGATTGATAGATAGCATTATAGACCTAGACAATGTTCTACCGTCGATGTTGTGACGTCGGCGAAACGTAACCGCACACTCGTGTCCGATCATTTGGGTACGAGTTGTGACACTTCCAATGAGAAAGTAGATAGCCCAAATTAATTTTTTGTCTGTCCTCAATAAAATTTGATTAAATCTAAACTATTACCAAGTAATGGACTCTCTTGAACAACTATTGATGTGCCCTTAAAATTAGCCTTGAAAAACTTGAATAGTCCACGGTATCATCTATCAAGCATTTACCTTGGAAAAATGGAACTTTGAAACAAAAACAATTCAATCCAACAACTCCATTATGATGCTAAAATCCCAATCCCTAATGTATCCATCCTTCCTCCGCCACCTCTCCTCCACCACCACCACCACCACCACCACCACCACACAAACCCTAGCCGAAGCGCTCTCCTCCTTCCACGCCGCCCCCTCCACCAAAGCCCTGAACTCCCTCCTCTTCACCTGCCTCCTCTCCCGCGCCCCCCACCTCGCCCCTCCTCTCTTCCGCGACCTCCCCGTGCGCCACTCCCTCTCCCCGGACCTCGCCACCTACAACACCCTCCTCAAGAACTACGTCCTCCTCCGCTCCACCTCCTCCTTCTACTCCCTCCTCCCCGAGATGCGCCACCACTCCCTCCGCCCCAACCTCACCACCTTCTCCATCGCCATCTCCGGCTTCTACTCCGAGCGCAAGCTCCGCGACGTTGACAACCTCCTCCTCCTCATGCGCCGCAACCGCCACCCCGCCGGCCTCTCCATCTACAACGTCCGCATCCAGGGCCTCTGCAAGCTCGGCCTCCTCGCCGACGCGGTGGGCCTCGTCAGGGAGATGAGGAGGAAGCGGATGAGGCTCAACTGCGTCACCTACGGGCACCTCGTCCTCGGCTTCTGCAGCATCGGCGACCTCGGGATGGCGAGGAAGGCGTTCGAGGAAATGCGGAGGAAGGGGATCGTGCCGGAAAGTGGGTGCTTTTTCAGCCTGGTGCATTACTTGTGCAAAGGTGGGGACTTTGGGGCCGCGGTGGAAGTGTGCAGGGAGAGCATGGGGAGGAACTGGGTGCCACGGTTCGGTACGATGAGGATGCTCGTGGAGGGGCTGGCCAGGGAGGGGAGGGAGGAGGAGGCGAGGTGGTTCCTCGAGGAGGTGAAGAGGAGGTTTCCGGGCACCGTCTCATCGTGGAAGGAGGTGGAGGAGGGTTTATTTGAAGTAGGGACTTCGTCTCGTCTTCCAATTGTTCGATGATATGTGTGTGGGGGAGACAATTTGTTGGGTTGGTCGAGGCTATGGATGATACTATGTTGCACATGGTTTGGAGTTTAGAGCTTGCTGGGAGTTGGCAATTATTGGACATTAGTTCGATTTCTACTAATTTTATGACAATATGACATAATGGTTATTTGATTTCGGCAGCGTCGGGTCATGGAAGGAGGTGGAGGAGGGTTTGTTTAAAGTAGGGATTCCGTATCGTCTTCTAATTGTTCGATGATACTATGCTGCACATGGTTTCAAGTTTGGAGCTTGTTAAGGAGGTGAAGCAGAGGTCACCGGGGAGTTGGCAATTATTGGACATTAGTTCGATTTATATGCTAATTTTATGAAAAAATATGACATAGAGGTTGTGGGGGATGGCGTCCGAATCTAGGATCATGGTTGGGAAAGTGAAATTCTTATGCGATGTTTGATATGGATGAGGAAGTCAGAGGAAGATTTGATTTTCGTGCTGGTAATGTGTCGAGAAATCATTTCATTTGTTGGCAAATCTATACATTGCTACCGTACGAAAGTTGGGACATAGTCTTGTTGAATATCTTCAGTTTCGGCATGCCTCAAAGAATTTATTGTTGAGCCTAGATGGCATGGCTATAGACTTATTCTTCCTATTGAAGGTGATTGATCCTAGTTGAATTCTGTGGACCTCAGGCCATTTCATGCCATTATATTGTACTGCCATGAGTTTATGAGCTCCCAATTTAGACTGAATTTCAAGTGACAAGAAGAGTTTAGTTTAGTTTTTGGAAGAGGCTTTAGGCAGAATCACTGACAAAGGTCAGTTTTTGTCCTTTTTTCAATATGTATATTTTGTTTTCTCAATTAAATGACATTTGTGTTTGGATCAATTTGATTGGGTTTGTGTTTATATGCAATGTAGAATTCTAACATAGATAACCCCTGACTGAGGTCTGTTTTTATCCTCTACTCAATGTCTCTATTGTTTATCAATATGACATTTGTTTTTGGGTTCAATTGGATTAATTTTGAGTTTATATGCGGTATGAATCCTAACTTAGACATCACCTAATCCGATCCAGTCCAATCTGCTTGCAGCCCTACATATCTTATATCCCATGTCACCTTATTTGGGTCTTCATTTTATTTTTTTATTTTATCATTTTTTATGAAATTTACAATGTACTAGCCTATAGCCCCTTATGTCTGGCATGCTCAATTATTTTCCACTGATTGAAATAATTTAATAATTGTATGTCTTTTGTCCAACTATCTCATTTGTTACTTGTTGTCCGGCAACTTGTAGGATAATTTATTTGATTTAGGCCATACAAGTTACTTGATTTTTCCCCCCTTTCTTTTGTGAAGAGAATGATGAGAATCCTTCCCCTATCCTTATTAAACTTTACTTGTTATTATTGCCAATTTTCATTGTTTTGACATTATGAAGGATAATGGGATATACTCTAGGAATGCAGTAGGTCTTGAGAATTATGATGTATGATTCCTGCGGAATTTAGATTGTGAGAAAGGCAATAAATAAGTAGGGTTAATTGTCCTTTTTTCTACCAATGAACAAAACTACAACTAGAAGAATGAACAAGTTGAATCATAATTATAGATAAAGTAATGGGATTCCTTTTTCAAGGTATGGAGGAGAGTTTGGTTCATGACAATGTGCATTTTGAAGAATGAGTTAAGGGTGTATGAAGTGTAAATCAAGTTATCTGAAAATAAAAAAACAATCTTGATTGCCGAAAAGAGTATTTCTTTGGTACCAAACTCAGAGATACTTTAAGATCACAACATTACGTATATGGATAACAAACACAATTTATGACGTGTGTGAATAATTACCTGAAATATTCCTTATAAAATTAAAATTTAAAAGATGAATATGATTCTACTATGATAAAATTCTGAAAAAAGCGAACATACGTCTTCTTTAGTTTGGTAAATACAAAAATGATTAAAATGGTCGAAAATTCATGCTTTCTAATAATGTTTCTTAGGTTTAAGTTTTGGAAGCTTTATATGTATATGTATAGGCATAAGTAGTGACATGAAATTAAGAACCTAAGGATGAAATGTTTAAAAGAAATAATAGTCTGTTATTCAGTTGATATATCTTTTATAGATTGATATTAGTAGTATCTCTAAAGGTTAGTTACATTTTTTACAAAATAGGAAAGTTTAGTTACATTTTTGACAAGTAAGGGAAATGAAATTATCAATTTTTTGTGAGTAGCAAGTTTCGCCATGGAAAAAAAAAATGTAATAACTCACAGTCCTGTTAAAATCTAAAAAAAAAAAAATTAGCTCCAACTTTTGTTGCATTTTAAGAATATTTGTAGATTTCTGTATATTGCTGACATTCATCAAAACGGTTTGACATTCCTAAAAAAGCTTATGAGGGAGATATAAAAGAGGAAATTGATAAGATTAGAGTTCACTATCAAATGAAGTTTCCTACTGAGTCTGAAGTTATTTTGATTGTATAAATCTTCTTTTAAATAATAGAGACAATTTACTGCTCTGCCTGTTTTCTAATCAAAATACTATAATGCAGTCAGCAACTTGATTGAACCTAAAATCCTAAAGTGCTTTTGGTACATAAAAAAATTGTTTACATGTGATTATTAATAAATACAATTTTATATGATCATGAATATTTGAATCATTATTTATGTCATGAATGGATTAAATTATTATATGTTTGATTTGTAGACTTTGTTATTGAAAGATTGTAATATTACTTATTAGAGCTAGAATATTATGGGAGAGTCGTTTACATTAATTCCAATTTTGCAAATATGAAGATGAATTTTCATATTAGTATATTGAAATGTGCATGAGCTAAAGAATAAACACTAAATAAATATGCTAAAGTTTCTGTAAAAATGAGTTAAATATGTATTCACCCTATTTCTTCAATATTGAAAGTATTTAAGTTCGAAATATCTCTACCCAACCTCAATATAGGCCTCATCCTTGGAAACTAATCCCATACCTTGGAGTTCAAGCAATCGACTGTGTTATTGATCTACACATCAGTTCATTTCAAGTTAGGGCTTAGAACGAGGGAACACAAACCATTAACAAATAGAGAATGCATGAGTTCGAGCCTTAATAAATTGAGTTATATACATTTAGGCTTTCATGTTCTCAAAGTCTCTTCAGGAGGCATCACATTGGTGAGCTCGGTATGTGGAAAGGAGCCAAAAAGTATTTTGGAAACTGTTGTGCCTTGTACATGGTTTCCTACTTCTGTCTAGCTTGTGAATAGCATTAATCTAGAATAAGTGAAGCTTCCAATTGTTAGTCTCGGGACTTAATCAAAGATGGTAGAACCAGTTAATCAAAGATGGTAGAACCAGAAGTTGAAGTCGAGATTATGAGTTCACACAAAAGTTTTCTCACTTATTTGTTTCGATCCAACGAAAAATTATATAATGATTTTGATTACAACTTGTACACAATATAACAAAAGAATCAGAAAAATAAACTTTTCGTTCTTCCTTGCAATCGCAGTTACAGACGAACAGAACAGAGTTACAACACGCAAAAGAAAAGAAGAAGAAGAACACTGCTTGCTGGGGTGATAAAGATCACCGTTGCTCAAAACAAGATTCGTCCCACACGAGCTGCTTCCAAGAACCAACAAGTTCACGAAGAACTTCTGGAACGCTCGCTATCACCTCATGCTTGAACTCGCACGAATTTTCTGGACTTTAATGATGGCAGTAGCAACTCTCTTCGTTTCCTCTATTTCGAAGTAAGTCCTTAATGGAGGCACGAAGAGAGTATTTATAAAGGAGTCATGCCGCCCATTAGTTACGGAAAGATAGGAACAAATTAACTGTAAATCCCACACAGATAGGCACGAATTAATTCAAATCCCACAAAAAACGGATCTGAATAACTGACCATATCTTTCCATAACCGTTCAAATATATCCGATAACAGCGGCCATGCAAGCAACCGCGCAAGCAGCAACGCATACGGCGGCGCATGCGATAGCGTAAGCAGCGGCGTATGCAGCGACGCATCCGGCAGCGCATGCGGCCGCTCATGCACCCGTGCATAACCGAGCGCATCAAATGCGCACAAATGCCGATGCCTATGCAGTTAATAACGGTTTTTTCATGATAACGGTCCAGTAGAGTTATAGATATATCACCGATATATCGGTTTTATAACGGTAAATATCGGTTTGCATTTTTAACACAATTTTTATATATGAACAATACACTTAATAGTTTTTTATTATAAAATATGCAGAAAGTATACATATCGTCGAGAAATCCAAGATATCCAAGATAAATGAGATCACTTGAGGAACTACATCTCTAAATAAGATAAAGGAGATCACTTGAGGAACTACATCAGCGACCCGCAAAATTTTCTTTTCCTCTTCTCCTCTAGAGCAGCCGCAATTTCCCCCCCCCTCTTTCTCTCGCGATGGGGTGGAAATACATACTTTTGTTTAACTTTAAACATCTATTCTCTCTTTTATTTAGTCCCTTATACTTTCTGTTTAGACGTCTTGGATTGGCTTGATCACAGTATGCCATCAGCTCAATACATTCAACTGCCCTCCATAATAGTGTAAAGGTTGAAGATACCGTTGGGTAAGAGCTTCTGGGATGTCCTTTAAACGACCTATTTATGAAAGTCAAAAGCATATAAATGACTTAATTTCCACAATGCACCGTTAAGTGATCCTATTTTATCTTGCATGCAGGGTCTCAAAAGAAAAAGCCCCAGACATAAATGAATTCTAACAAAGACATGCTGAACACTACATGATATTTTTGACATCCCTGTTAAAAAAAAAAAAAGTTACTGTGAGATATCGGTTTTTTTTAAAACCGATATTTTACAAAATATCGGTAATATCGGCCGATTTTATCGGTTCCGATATTTAACCCATTTTTTCCAAAAAAAAAATCGGTTCGTCACCGATACCGTTATATATCGGTGATATATCCGATATATAATGGTTTTTAACTACATAGGCCGATGCTAAGTACAAAGTGCGCTAACAAAGCGCCACTTTGCGCCCTTGAACCCGAGTCAGAGTCGAAGTCACTAAGCCCCTTTGGGGCTTAACTCCTATGAAAATAATTCCAAGAGCATGGTAAAAAGTATAAATGCTTTCATTGTGGAGTTAATCCTTTTTTCTCATAATAAAACACCCCCACATGGCACTAATGTGCCCCACTACACCCCATGTGTACACCCTAACTCATACAAAGTATTATATTGAGATACCCACTTGGTGGTGTGGCCAATATGGGACAATTTTTCTTAGTCCAAAGGAAACAACACCGGCAATCCCCCACATATATCAATATATGAGTTGAGCGTTCCCCAAAGTGACTGCCAATTATGCATTAGGATAGATGTTGCTTCGACTTGAATCTTTCCGCATGGGTCAAATAACAGTATGATACAAGAATGTACTAGGTCTTGAATTCTGCACCATAGCTGCAATTCTTCCCACTCGCACAATGACATCAGATGTGCTTCCGTTTGCACATTAAAGGCCCTGTGTGTCATGTCCCGATCTTGCAAAATTGCTATTCTTCCCCCGGACGTGATGTCGTGCGAGCGTAAGGCGCGTCCACACTAGGCCTAGCATAATGATATATATAGAAACACAACAACAGAGTGCACAAGTTAAAGAACACACATTGAAACGAACAGTTCTCTTTATTGATAACATACATCTTTGTTACAAATTCTCAACTCAAAAGTAAAGGGGTGCCGCATGGGCTTACAAGATAGACGCAAAATGAGATAGTCGTTCCATACATTATATCTCATACTACAACTTCAAAAGATAATAGACCTACGGGCGAAGCTATCACCTTGCCTTGCCTCGGAGCTGCATAAATAGTTGCATGAGCTCCGGGAGAATTGTACAAGCGCTCCAAAATCACGAACACGAGCGTGTCAAAGTCTGATGGAGGGGGAAAGCTTCAGTTCCTTGCCGCGTTGTCTTGGCTCGGGAAAACTGCTGCAACGAGGGTCAGTACTTCGAAAAGTACCGGTGAGGGCGATCTAACCCAACCACCAAATCGACACAGTATTCATGTGATGAAGTATACAAATTATTATTGTGGTCTTTCTATCTTGCCTTAGTTCAAGTTACAACATGCAATATATATGAATGACTGAATAAATGTGCCACCGTTCGGTGACTTTTACCTGCGGCGTCGCATCCACCTGCACACGACTTATCATGTTCTTCCCTACCAAGAAGACATCATTAGCTTGAATAGATAATGCAGTAATATACTGGGTCATGGCACACAATGCCACTTTGTGGACTATAGCTACAGTAAGACGACGATCATTGCAGCGCGGATAGCAAGTCTCGCTACAAGTCCCAGTATTACCCGTGCTAGTTTTGCTAGCGTAGCTATTCGAGTTTTGCCCGGAACGAATCGGCCCCAGTGCCCCTGAGATCGTTCGCAGGAACTAAACCTTATGCACAAGTTGTCCGACCATACGACGTCTCAACACTAAGTTAACATATGAACCATTTCAAGACATCAGAATGAACATAACTACTTTAGCACTGTCCGATGGCATAGTCTACCTGCTCAAGTGATCACATTTCAAATTTTGTACTACTCATTTGCACAGTTATAGAAGAATAATTCTAGCTACAACTGAACATAAATAGATACATGCATAACGGACAAGCACGCACATTATAATCGTTTAGTAATTTTGTGTGACAAGCACCAAGTGTTTCCAAGTTTACTACTTATTATCTTGACTTAGTTATTATCATTATAGTATCGTTGATCGGTACGCATAAACGAGTCAAATTATTAAAAGTAAGACTTGGAAGAAGGGAACTAATCGAAAGTAAGACCACTCACAAGTTGGTGAATCGGGAAAGAGAAATGGGAGATCTTCAAGACTGCTCTCGCGCGTCGCCTGCACAATCACCTGCACGCACCAACATATGATCAATATATCTTGTCTCGGTCTCCCAGGGTTCAATACGAAATGCGAAGTTCAACGAACGAAGACAATGAAATCCATCGAAACCGTTCAAGAAAACGCAAGTCACAAAACCAACAAGAAAGCAACCAAGCGGCATTGAAAACGGGCAAAGAAACCAGCGCAACAGAAAGGCCCCTCGCGACTCTGCCACCGAGTCCTTCCTTGAGGCACGATCCGCTGAATGTGGGACTTGATTCCGAAAAAACCAATCCATAACGAGGAACGGATCTTGATTCAATCTGTCCCGATCGAACGATACCAATTATTTCTTAGCCGCGCTAACAGGGGGAACGGGGCTCTACACTGTGCACGCCTGGTTTCGGTGTATGTATCTTGAGCGTCTACAAGTTTACCCTCAGAGACGACCTATATCTCTTTCCATCCACTCTAGGTGGGTTCTTTTAAAGAGTCATTAGCATGAAGCCTTGCGCTTCCTTGCAGTGCTACTCTGCTATGACATGGCCCAAAGTCGAGGTCCCACCTCATTGTGGTGTCATCCACTGTAGCATTAGGTTCCAGCCTCTTTGTAGTGCCAAACTACCCAGCATGAAGCATTGTGCTTCCTTGTGGTGTTACGCCGCTGTGACATGGCTCGCGTAGCCGAGGCTTTACCCTCTCTAGGTACCCCTTGGTGGTGTCACACCACTGTAACATGAGAACACCGGTCTCTTTGTAGTGATGTCTACCACTTCATTTTACAGCATTAAGCCACCTGCCTATATGCGGTGCTATGCCGCTGTAACATGGCTCGCGAAGCTAAGGCATTACCCTATCGAGGAACCTCATGGTAGTGTCACCCCCTGTAGCATGGAGTTCTCTGCTCCTTTGTAGTGTTGTGCTACCGTGCTTCCTGTAAAGTACGTCGGACATTCCAAATGTCCTAGAACTCATTAAGGCGTCAAAGCCATCCTCTCACAGGATTTTGTTCTACTTAGAGAACAGATAGTAGACAACAGTGGTTCTGTGTCCGTAACCCCTCAATGTCTCGATGGACTACCCACCGTTTTTGATATTCTCCCAGTCAATGATCCTTCTTTGAACCAAAAGCTAGATGCCTAGTAGATTTCTCTTTGAATTAATAGCATAAAACTTTATGGTAGAATTACAAAGACATAATATCATAATGTCTTCAAGCCCATTTTAATTGCTGTGTCCTCGACCAGCTGGTGCCTGAGATATTTGGTGAACGGATCTGCCAGATTCTCTTGGCTTCGAACATCAATCACGAAAATGACTCCAGTCTTGATAAGATCATTCACTGTCCTGTGTCCCAACCGCACAGTCATCTTCTTACCATTGAAGAGGTCATTTGATGCCACCACTGCAGTTGCCTGATTGTCGCAGTATATCGGTACCGTCGGAATCTGCGTACCAACCAATGGAAGATCATGCATGAGCTCCCGAAGCCATTATGCTTCCTCTGCTGCACCTGCCAGTGCATAGAACTCAGATTCCATCGAGGAATGAGAGAGCATTGTCTGCTTTTTCGACTTCCACAATATAACATCTCCACCCATGGAAAAGACTTATCCTCATGTGGACCTTTCGCTCTCTACTTCTGAACACCAGCTTGCATCACTGAAGCCGTCCACTACAGTCGGATATCCGCTGTAGTGCAGTGCATACTTCTGAGTCCTCTTGAGATATCTCATCACTCTCTTCACAGCTTTCCAGTGCTCAACACCTGGATTACTCGTGAACCGACTCAGCATCCCTACGGCGAAAGCTATATCAGGCCTTGTGGCAGTTGTTGCATACATCAAACTCCCGATGACGCTTGAATACTCCAGTTGTCTGACACTTTTTCTTGGATTTGGCTTCATCTTGTTGTTACACCTGTACGTAGTATCGATCCCAGGAAGATCATGATATTCACAGCGTGCGAGCATCTTCTTAATATAATAAGACTGTGACAACGTCACTCCAATGTCTATCCGGATGATCTTTGTTCCCAGGATAATATCAGCTTTCCCTAAGTCCTTCATACTGAACTTGGATGAGAATAACTTCTTTGTCTCAGTGACACATACTATATCCGTACCCAGAATCAGCATGTCGTCCACGTATAGACAAACGATGCCTCCTCTCCCGTCAGCGAACTTTGTGTAAACACACTTGTCCATCTCACTGACCCTGTAGCCGTTTGATTTTGTGACTTTATCAAACTTCTCGTGCCACATCTTGGGAGCTTGCTTCAGACCGTATAACGATTTAACCAACTTGCAGACTTTGTCTTCAAGCCCTTTGACGACAAATCCTTCTGGTTGTTGCATGTAAATCTCTTTGGTCAACTCACCATTTCAGGAATGCTGTTTTCACATCCATCTGATGTATAACTAGCTTGTGAATTGCACATATAGCAATCAACATCCTGATGGTCGTCATCCGTGCTACTGGAGCATGTGTCGAAGTAGTCGATCCCCTGCTTCTGAGAAAACCCTTTGGCTACCAGCCTTGCCTTGAACTTGTCAACAGTTCCATCGGCCTTCATCTTCTTCTTGAAGATCCATTTGCATCTAATTGATTTTAGCTCATTCAGGCAGATCGACCAACACCCAAGTGTTGTTGGGGGTTATTGAGTCATACTCATCATTTATAGCCTTCCTCCAGAAGACAACGTCTCTGGTCTTCATCGCCTCATCATAGGTAAGCGGATCTGCTTCCACGTAATATGTGACGAAATCATCTCCGAAGTCCTTCTGTCTCCTCATCCTCTTAGTTCTTGGTTCTGCGAGTTCTGGTTCGAATGTTGTCTCTAGAAAGACTTTTTCTTGGACTACATCTTCATTGGAAGCGTTAGCCTTCGGTGCACTCACATCATTCTCCGGAATGTCCGCGATAACAACGTTCTTGTGCCTTGCAAATTTATCTTCGAAGAATTCTGCGTCGCGAGATTCAATGATATAGTTAGACTCGATATCAAAGAACCTACGAGCATAACTATTTTCAGCATATCCCAAGAATATAGCTTTTGTAGTCCTCGTCCCCAGCTTCTGAATATTCAAGTCTGAAAGCTTCACATATGCCAGACACTCCCACACTCAATGATATTCAAGTTGGGTTTGACCTTGATCCAGAGTTCATGAGTGACACCGGAAGTTGCATACAACACTCTGTTCAGAATGAACGTAGCCGTCAGTGCAGCTTCTTCCCAAAAACAGTTTGAAGACCCACAATTAACAACATAGAGTTCATCTCTGTCAACGTCATGTTCTTCCTTTCTGCTACTCCATTTGATTGAGGAGAATACGGAGCAGTCGTCTCATTGACAATTTCATGCTCTTTGCAGAACTATGCGAATTCAATAGACCTATACTCTCCGCCTCGATCACTTCTGAGTCTCTTGAGTTGTTGCCCAGTTTGACGTTCAGCTTCAGCCCTGAACTCCTTGAACTTCTCGAATGCTTTATCTTTAGACTCGAGCAGATAGACTAGACATTTTGTTTATTCTTTTACAATGAACGTGTCCTAGTCTATTATGCCATAACTCAAGAGAATAACCAGAAGAAGAGACTGCATTGACATTATTAGTAGGAGTTAGAAGTTGAAGTTTGACATCCCTTCGGTACAAAAGGCTTTTCCGAAGTATGTTCCTTTATAGGACATCACCATCTGCCCAGAATTGATGTCTATCCTCAAGCATACGTTGCAGAGCAGACTTTTCGAGATCAGGTTTTTGGCTATCACCGGTACGTGCTTCACATCTTGAAGAGTCAGCGACTTTCTCGAAGTCAGATTCAGTACCACTGTCCCGATCCCTTGTACTTCAGCTTGTGACTTGTCTACCACCATGGCCTTCTCAGATGTAGGCTTATATGTGGTGAATAACTCATTCTTTGAGCAAACATTGCATGATGCGCCAGTGTCTACCCACCAGTCAGTGTCGACGCCAGTTGTAGCAACCATGCGCAATCATGACAACCTTGTTAGGCTCACCTTGCTCTTTCTGTTTGGACTTGTATCTGCAGTTTCTGCTAAAATAGTCTTTCTTGTCGCAGTTGAAACAAGCCCCATCGTTCTTAGGCTTTGGTTTGAATAATGTCGACTTTACCTTCAGATGGTTGAAGTCCTTTTTTCTTGTTATGAGAAGCCTTCTGTCTCCCCTTGGAGTCACCAACATGCACCAAGTTGGCATTTGCCAACTGTTTGGACAGTGTCCACTTTGTTTTTAGCCCTTAACTCATCTTCCACATGGATATTATGCAGTAGTTGATCAAGACTCACCTCCATCTTCTTTTGGTGCACGTCTGAGATAAATTTGCTCTAATCAGATGGGAGCTTGGCAACAATACCTCCCACGGCGAAAGAGTCGACCAATGGTTTACTATCATCCTGAAGTTTTTGACGTAACTTGAGAAATTCCTTGACTTGAGACAACATCGACTTATCGTCCTCAAATCGCGTCTTCCAGAATTTTTTCGTCATATGGATCTTGTTGCGGTTCTCATCCTCCTTGTAGTGCTTTTCCAGAGCCTCCCAGACGACTTTTGTATGATTCGTCTTGCTATATGACTCCGCCAGAGTATCCTCTATGGAGTTGAGAATCAGCAATTTACAGAGGTTGTCTCTCCTCCACTTATTCTGCTTAGCTCTTTTAGTTGCAATCGTCCGAACAGTAACATCTGTACCCTCTGGAATAACAGGCTCAGGATCTGTCAACACGTAGTCCACATCTACGAGTTGGAGATTAAGATTGACATTTCTCTTCCAGACGTTGTAATGCTCTTCGCCAAACTTCTCAAGTTTGTTAAAACTTGTGTCGAGAAGACTTGTACGGTTGTTCTCCATTTTACTCGGATCTTGTTTTGAGATTGTTAGTCTCGGGGCTTAATCAAAGATAGTAGAACCAGAAGTTGAAGCCGAGATAAAGAGTTCACACAAAAGTTTCTTCACTGATTTGTCTCGATCCAACGAACAACTATATAATGATTCTGATTACAACTTGCATACAAAATAACAAAAGAATCAGAAAAATAAACTTCTTGTTCTTCCTTGCAATTACAGTTGCAGACGGACAGAACATAGTTACAACACGCCGAAGAAAAAAAGAACACTGCTTGCTAGGGTGATGAAGATCACCGTTGCTCAAAGCAAGATTCGCCCCACACGATCTGCTTCCAGGAACCAGCAAGTTCACGAAGAACTTCTTGAACTCTCGCTGTCACCTCATACTTGGACTCGCACGAACTTCCTGAACTTTAATGGCTATAGAAGCTGAAAAATCTAGATCCATGCGTCCACCAAACATGCGTCCCATGATCGACTCAGAAGAAATCAGGTCGCAGAACGACTATGCGGTCCAGAAAAGCAACTACTATGCGCCGACCGCTTCATAACTAGTATTTTCGTGTACCATCAGTGCCATGCGCCACTAAGTAACTAGTGTTCCCATGCGCCAACAGTGCGATGCACCACTAAGTAAACTAGTGTACGCATGCGTCAGCAGTGCCATGCGTCACTACTCCCTCAAGCATCTACGAGTCCCAATATTGTCCACATAAAGGCCTGACACAAATATTATGTCTGACACAAAATCCTGACAGAAAAAATTTTCTGAACGTCTCGAAAGACGTGAACATGCTAAACGACAAAACCTTACGTCAGCATGAACTTTACTCCTGACAGGCGTGCAACGCTACGTGTACGAGGTCATATACGTCCCAGACCCCATGCGTTCCATACGTCTCTGGCCACATACGTCTCAGACCTCATGCGTTCCATGCGTCTCTGGCCACATACGTCTCAGACCTCATGCGTTCCATGCGTCTCTGGCCCTATGCGTTCCAGATTCCAGGCGTTCCATGTGTCTCTAGTCCCATGCGTTTCAGACTCCATATGTACCAAGCGTCCTATGTGTCTCAGACTCCATGCGTCCAACATGACAGGGTTCCCTGAGACGAAATCTTTTTGTTGCGACTGAAGTGATTCTCTCCAACTAAATGCGGGCCACGTGTCAAACTGACCAAGTCACGCAAACAAAAGACGAGAACCGTCCAGATCTTCAGTAACAGCAAATCGCAACAAACGTCCATGTGGCAGCTCGGCCTGGACTCAACTGCATCATGTTAAGGATGTACACGTGGCAGCCTGCCCATAGTATGCGTCTACAGTTGCAACCGCATTCTGTTGAAGGAGCCCCCTGCGGCTACCAAACAGAAGCACATGCGGCACCTATAGGCCATCAGCATGATGGCTATAAATAGGAGCAACTTGGACGTTCCATTGGCTGATTTTTCTGCTTCAGAGACCATATCCCTCCAGGCGAGCTAAGTACGTGCACACAAGCTCAGGAGAGAGAAGAGAAGAGAGCATCCTCGTTCCCTCGTCGGACCGTCAACGGAGTAAAAGAGTCGTTGCAGTACTCGATATCCATCGTCACATTACCCAGATCAAAAATATTGTACTTAGATTTTCTGTCTAGGATTTCTTTGTACTCTTTTTGTTTGTTATTAAACGAAGGTTTCCCAAACTCACTTCAATGGCAAACAATGGCGGCATCAACAACTCTGTTCGTTTCCTCTATTTCGAAGTAAGTCCTTAATGGAGGCACGAAGATAGTATTTATAGAGGAGCTAGGCCGCACATTAGTTACGGAAAGATAGGAACAAATTAACTGTAAATTCCACAAAGATAGGCACAAATTAATTCAAATCCCACAAAAAACTGATCTGAATAATTGACCATATCTTTCCATAACCGTTCAAATATATCCGATAGCAGCGGCTACACAAGCAACCGCTCATGCAGCAGCGCAAGCAGCGACGCATGCGGCAGCGCATAACCCAGCCATGCGCCGATGCTGACGTGCAAAGTGCACCAACAAAGCGCCATTTTGCGCCCTTGAGCCCGAGTCGCAAAGTAGCTCCTATGGAAATAATTCCAAGAGCATGACAAAGAACATAAATGCTTTCATTGTGGAGTTAATCCTTTTTTCTCCTAATAAAATACTCCCACATGACATTCATGTGCCCCACCACACCCCATGTGCACACCTCAATTCATACAAAGTATTATATTGAGATACCCACTTGGTGGTGTGGCCAATGTGAGATTATTTTTCTTAGTCCAAAGGAACCAACACCAATTACTTCAAATAAGTTACCTCCAAAATGCAAATATGAATCCTCAAAACTGTGTATATATATTTGCTGTTTTTCCGGCTCGAATATTCACTTTCTGTGCGAAAAAACACAATATGTCAAATATATGTATATGAACGTATGCATAGTTTTATCCTAACAAAAGACATTTCATTACTTTTCAAGTTAACGATTCGTTAATGAGTTTGTCAACTCTGTAGACATACACTAGTGAATTATGTTGCACACGCATAAATACGACACAGACAACCAACTGACTTTGACGTGCTCATGTATTTTGGAGTGTTAAAAATGTGTATGCGACACGACACAGACGCAACGCTGGTATTTGTAGTGTCCATGTTTCCTACCTAGTGATATAGTAACTTCATTTGCATATGGTTAAGTTCAAGGTTGTAAAAAGCACTAGGCGTTAGGCATGCTGGCACCAACCGCCTAGCTTGTCCAGGCGCCGCCTAGACGGTCGGCACAATATATATATATATATATATATATTAAAATCCTGCTCAAGTGAAAACTGTATCCCAAATTCAAAGTCTTACATAACTTTTATTATATCAAATTCTGTTTTTCTATATATCATATTGTTATTTATATCTTAAAACAAAAACATAGTGCACTGCTACTACACCATACTGTTTTTTTAATACAAAATCAAATTCTGTTTTTTTTATACTGTTTCAAAAATACTACACCATACTGTTTATACTGTTTTTTATACTGTGATGCAGATTCAAAGAAGAAGAAGGAAAGAAAAGAAACAGGAAAGGGAAAGAAAAGGAAAAGGAAAAGGGAAAGAAAAGAAAATTTGGATTTTTTTTTTTTTTTTTTGCAAAAAGGCCTAGGCGGTTGCCCAGAGAAGTCGGGGCCGACTTTTAGATGGGCGCCTATCCGCCTAGAGCTGCATAGGCAGCCGCTTTTCCCCGATTTTTGGCAGAACCGTCTATAGTGTCGATTCCGACCGATTCCTAGGCAGCCCATGGGTGCCTAGGCGCCACCTAGGCGGCCAGTTTTTAGAACACTGGTTAAGTTAGTTTTTGTGAGATTCACATTTCATAAGCACCCGAACAACTGGCCAACCTCGTTGCATCAAAGAGGAGATTAATCCAACAATAGATTGACTGTGTGAGGCTTTTGTGTTGATAGAGGATGAGAACCAAGATTTATAACAGAACTGGATCCTTCAGAGAGTCTTGAGTCCGACTACCACGAGTTGGATCTGGAAAGTTAAGGTGATTCTTGCAAAAGGTGAATCAGAGCCATGCAGTAAACTTGGTGAAATTCAGATATAGAAAAGTAAGGATGGTGCCCTAAGAAACATTTAACTGGCATCCATGGTGCAACCTCCAGAGCCCCGCCACAGTATCTTCCAAGTGCACCAAAAGCCTGGTTTATGTACTTATACACCTTGACCAACCAAACTCAGACATCTACCCAGTAAATGCAAACCCAGGCGAAAAAAGTCCTAAATATTATATGCACAACAATGTCAATGTAGTTGGGAGTCGAGATCATCTTCAATTGCAACGAGGATAGAGCTCAACTGCACTACTTATGAACATTTAGCACTCGGGTATAGCTTGGGGAGATTTGGATTTTGGAGTCTGGGAAAATGATCTTTTTAGTTTCAAGGAGATGGGGGAGGATAAATACTCCAGTTTTGTACAGGTGCAAAAATGAAAAAGTACAAGAACAACAACTACCAGACATCCTTTATCACAAATTTTCAGCATTGGCTATTTGTATCATTTTCTTTTGTAAAGCTCTGTTAAGGACGATATCATCCTTTATATGTTAGAAAATGTTACCTCATTCTGGGACTAATTCTTCCATTACCTCCTCAACAAATGGGCAGGTCTATGATTTATATATTGTTGAGGTACTCGATAAATGAAGCTTCATATTTTCCCCACAAATGTTAGTTGATCGAGTTTTCCCATATTGCTTTTCATATTTTATACATATGTTGTCATACTACAGTGTCATTTGTCCATCTTCATTAGCCTGTTGCTGTTCTTAATGACACCCTCCTATATGGGCTGCATTGCCAAATGGATTCCGAAGGGATTACTGTTGATTTAAAATCCTTGATACAGAGAAGGTATATAAAGAATTGAGGGGAAGGTGGAAGACTAGTTTTATTAAATACGAAATTATTCTCTGCTTACGACCGTCCAACAGTTGCCTTTTTCTCAATTCCTTCCTCTTATTAATCTCTGATGTGCTATGCACCTAACCATTCACCTCCATATCTAATCGTCTGTACTAACCTTTGACATACAGCACCAAACTCTCTGTATTCAATAAAAAAATATTAGCTGCATTTGATAAGAAGAAAATATTACCTGTGGTTGCGGCACCGCCTATATTTATATAGGATATTGGTGACTCAGAAGAAAACTTCTACTGTCAATAGGTAATTTATTTCCGTCTCCACTGGTACCTACAATGACTGAATTATATTAGTATATTCGAAAATTAGGATCAAAGTTAATCGTCCATTTGGCAAGATTAAGGTATTCCAAAGGGATTTGTACCACGTGTTATCTATTGATATGTTGACTTGTCTGTTTTTGGCCTAGATCCTTAATGAGCTTGGATCACAATTGATAGGGGATTGATCATTAACGTTACAAAATGTTGATGTCACCGGTATCTGGCTGTTCGTAGATTCAATGTTACCAATTGATCCTATATGGGGTCATTTATGCGATTTTCGGTTTCTGGTGTTTGTTTTGCATGTGTTGAAGTGAGTGAAATTAAATCTCTAATATTGATCGTATCAACGAGGGAAACTCTAATTTATGAATGCCTCCCGGTTTGCTATAAATTTAGGTAAAGCATCCAATCTGATCTGGAAGTTCAATAAACTTGGCTTGTTTACTCCCTAATCAGTATAATATGTTGTCGGTCGTCTTTCCTAGGCATAATTATTGAGGAATCTTCTCAACAAGTGGTAGCTATGTGAGCCACACTACTCTACAGTGCTATGCAAATTCTTACTATGCTTGTTGTGCTGATCTCAACTCCTAAGAATCTGACATTATGTCTTTCCAGGTTGATGGTGCTGTCTCTAGGGACCAAGGTGGATCTATATGCATCTCAGTTTCAACTGCTTCATGAGTGTACTTTTTTTTACTCTGTTCGTCCGTGAACTATGTTGAGCCAGTATTCTGCTCGAGCAGATGCGAGCCAAGATGAAGATTTGTTCGAGCGTGTCTCGAGTAAGCAAGATTTAGCCCCTAGTTGGATATAACAAGAAAAGTTTCAGAAGAAGAGGACAACATGAAGTCATCCCCACCTCCTGCACATGAGTTTTATCATTTGTTTTATAAACAGAGTAATGACAGTTAGGCCACAATTATTGACAGTGCTGGTGAGCATTAACAATTAATCAGTGCAAGTATTGTGCCAATGCATCTGTTCATGATTCTATGGATTGTTGTTTTTGTTCTGGCATGAATGATGAAACTCTGGGAAAGTTCCTAATGTTGATTTTAGGACCAAATTTAAGAATTTGAGTTCCCAGTCCATTGAATACTAAGTTCTAGTCGGTGTCTTTTTCCTGCTGCCCTTATTTTTTTCCTCTTGGTATGAGACCTGCAGGGGGTTTGATTATTGTCATCAGAATTATCATTATATCTGGGTTTTAACTGGTGGCAAGTCGACTCGATCTTGTAACCATTCTACATATTCTTTGATGTAATAAAATTAGGCTGTTGATAAGGGCCCTACCAAAATTACTCGGGACTAGCCCAAATATTTACCATTGATAATTACAAGTTTGCCACTCCCAAACATTACTCGGGACTGCCCACTCTTGATTCTGTCAAAATTTTGACAGTCCTGCAAATTGGAAGGACCGTCCATTTTTAGGATTGTCTTGACAGTCCATCCAATTTGCAGAACTGTCAAAATTTTGACAGTCCTACCCATTGTTAGGACTGTCAAAAATTTGACGGTCCTATCCATTTTTAGGACTGTCAAAATTTTGACAGTCTTGAAAATATATATTGAATTTTTAGGACTGTCAAATTTTGACAGTCCTTCCAATTGGCAGGACTGTCAAAATTTTGACAGTCCTAAAAAATTAACATATATGTCAAATTTTGACAGTCCTTCAATTTTTTCTTCTTCTTTTTTAGTTTCATGTGTGCTGTTATTTTTCTTTGTCATTGTGCTATTATTCATGTCATCTGACCAATGTCTATGTGACTACAATATTCAGTTAGTAAAAGGATCAGATATGCTTTGTTGAAATTAACTTATTTGTTACTGGTTTTAGGTTGCATTTTACTGGCTGTCTAAAAAATTAGGACTGTCAAAATTTTGACAGTCCTCCACGACGCTGGAGTGGAGGATCTGGTGGTAGCGGCGGAGGAAGGAGGGGAGGGAGGAGCGGCCGACGTCGAGGGTGCCGAGGTAGTCGAGGGGGAGGGGAAGGAGGCGGCCGGAGGCGGAGGAGGCGACGGGAGGCGACGGTGGAGGACGGGGGAGGAGGCGGAGGCGGAGCCCAAATCCTGGGCTAGTATGAGTAAACTTTTGGGCTAGTATGAGTAAACTTCATTCATTAATGGGCTAGCCCCAATCCTGGGCTAGCCCTAAGTAAACTTTGTTGTGCCCTTATCAACAGCCTAAAATTAGGGAATTGTTATTCGTGCTTCAACTTGTACTCCTTGTACTTCATTTATTATTTTTTTATATCATGTGGAGTGCTGGAGTTCATATTGAAAAGCTAATAGCAATTTCTAAAAAGTATTGATAAGTTTATGCTTCTTTCACATTTAAACCCACTTTTTTTTTTGAAAAAAAGTAAAGAAAAGAAAAAAAAAAAAAAGCAAGAATGGACTTCTACCTTTTACTCCAAATCTTGTGTAAAGGGAAATTTACACCCTTTGATCTTATAATTCTTTGTAAATCATATAATACATGAACATAAATCAAAATTATCATATATAGGACGTCCAAAACAATGCATCATAAACAAAAAATAGTGCATAACAATAAAAAACAATGTTCGTACAATTAAAATCCATACGACGTAACAAAATTCGTCCTTACACTGTTTAAATGTACCGTATAATCTAGCGAATCGTGTTTTTGATCCGTTTCTATGTTAATAGAAAAATCAAAAGCTAAGCATTAACTTTTTTCTAACTGTACCATATTTTAAAAAAAATTCCATAAATATTTTAAGAGTTTCATAACTTTCTAATTGAAGAAGGGACCTCAAGAAATTTTTACCAAAGAAACGTTAGAAGCATGGATTTGCTTGGGACAAATACAATAGAGCACATGATGGAGGGGCCCACCGGTTCGTGGTCGCACAGAAAGGAAGCTACTTCACTGGTCCCCAACACAACGTTGACGTCAACCCTCTCAAATTCCCATCATACCCCCTCCCTAAGCTATGCTTTTTGCATATTACTCCCTTATTTCTAGTGTAGTTTTCCTTTAAAATCTTCCAGATATTGTTAATTTTTTTACAAGTCCCCCTTCTATTAAGTTAACTTTATTAATAAATACCTTCCGTCACCTCCGGATGACGTCAAATATCAAATTTGATACTTCACTACAAGATTTTTAGATCAACAAAAGAGAAACATAAAGTTCAAATGGCAAACTGAACAAAACACACATATCGTTTTCACTAGTACGAGGTCGAGACTATTGTCTGCATTTTGTACTTGCTATTATCTCTTGTTTTTATTGTAATCCTCCTCGTGTTGTGAATACTAGCAATCATAACCTTTGCGATAACGAGTAATTCATTCAAGATTTTATTTTGTATAAGTCGATTGTCTACAAAGAAATAATATTTTACCATACATCCATGTATAATATTTTTACGCCTTCTCCAATGATTATTCTTATTTTTTTGATCTCTATCATATGTGTCAAGTCATTTTAAGAAGGCTTCTATGTCTACATAGTATTTTTTAGGCTAAATTACAACTTGATACCCTCAACTATTCAAGTTTTTCAACTTGATACCCTAAAATTTGATAGATATCAACTTGATACTTTGAAATTTAAAAGAACAAAATTATCCCTGCCCTCCTCTCTCTCCTCCTCTCCCCTCCCCCCACCGGCTGCATCACCTCCGACCCCTCCCCCACCTCGTGTAGTTGCACCCTCTCGCCCCCCTCTCTTCGCCGACATCGACGACAGTAGCAGCCCGCGTGTGGCGGAGAGGGGGGCGTGGCCGGTGAGGGAAGGGGGGAGGTAATTCCGTTCTTTTTAAATTTTAGGGTATCAAGTTTATATTTATCAAAGTTTAGCATATCAAGTTAAAAAACTTAAAAATTTGAGGGTATCTAAGTTATAATTTAGCTTATTTTTTATATAAAAATTGATCTCTATATTTTTAGTATTAAATATAATTATTTTAATTTGATGCTATTTTTTAAGCTTAAAATATTGCCACTAAACATATAGAAACTCTTATCAATGGTTATGCATAGCACATTTATTTTAATTATTTTTCACATGTAGGCTAATCTAACATGAGAGACAAATTTAAGTTAACGTACTTATATGCAAAAAACACAAATGGTGTCAGCATTCTAACAACCAAAGAAATAGAGATCTCTCTCTATTCTCATTTTGTCTACAGATCCAAAAAATGTCTCGTCCCCCAAACTACGAATTCCAGGAGTGGTGGAACCGCGAGCGCCTCTCCCTCCTCCCGCCGGACCAGTCCTCCGGCGGAGGCGGAGGCGGCGGCGGCGGCTCCGTCTCCTCCTCCCCCTCCTCCGCCGCCGCCCCGACGACCCCCGTCGGCCGCCACCACTCCGCCCGGCAGATCTCCTTCCTCCTCCGCCTCCGCCTCCGCAACATCCTCTCCCGCCTCTCCCTCCCCCTCCGCCGCCCCTCCCCCTCCGACGACTCCCGCCTCTACCGCCTCATCCGCTCCTTCCTCCTCCTCTCCCTCCTCCTCCTCCTCCTCGAGCTCGCCGCCCACTCCCGCGGCTGGCACTTCGCCCCCCCCTCCCTCTCCTCCTCCGCCCACGCCCTCGAGTCCCTCTACGCCAGCTGGCTCTTCCTCCGCGCCGAATACCTCGCCCCGCCGCTCCAGTGGATGGCCAACGTCTGCATCGTGCTCTTCCTCGTCCAGTCGGCGGACCGGATCTTCCTCACGCTCGGCTGCGCCTGGATCAAGCTCAGGGGGCTTAGGCCAGAGCCCAAGGAGGGCTACTACGGGGCGGAGAAGAAGGACGTCGAGGAAGGGGTCGACTACCCAATGGTCATGCTGCAGATACCCATGTGTAACGAAAGGGAGGTAAGGTCCGGTTCCGTCCAAAAAGTCTAAAAAGTTTCCAGTCTTTTCTTTCGAGCTTATTTGCATAATGTAGCTTCGCGAGGTTGTTCACCGTTTTAGGAAGAAAGATCCGGTTTTGGTTGGAAAATGATTAATTTCTTATGGGCATAGCGGAGAAGTAGGATTTAGTATATATAAAAAAGGTAAAGCTTTGTTGTTTAGGAGAGACATTTGGTTTACAAGGAGTAGAATTTAGTAAAAAAGGATCGAAATTTGTTGTTTCAGAGAGAAATTTGGTTGTAAGGAGTAGAATCTAGTAGAAATGATTATTGAACTTTCACCATATAGCAAGCAAGGAGAAATTCCAGTAGCATCAAAATGTTCAACATTTAGTAGCAAGGGGTCGAGTACCCGATGGTCATGCTGTAGATACCCATGTGTAATGAGCGGGAGGTAAGGTCCGGTTCCCTCGAAAAAGTTTCCTCCTTTCTTTCTACATTATGTAGCATTGCGATGCTGTTCACCGTTTAAGGAAGAAAGATCCGGTTTTGGTTGGAAAATTATTAATTTCTTATGGGCATAGCGGAGAAGTAGGATTTAGTAAAAAAAAAGAAAGGGTCAAGCTTTGTTGTTTAGGAGAGACATTTGGTTTACAAAGAGTAGAATTTTTAATTTAGTAAAAAAAGGATTGAACTTTGTTGTTTCAGAGAAAAAATTGGTTGTAAGGAGTAGAATCTAGTAGAAAGGATTATTGAACTTTCACCATATAGCAAGCAAGGAGAAATTCCAGTAGCACCAAAATGTTCAACATTTAGGAGCAAGGGGTTGAGTACCCAATGGTCATGCTGCAAATACCCATGTGTAACGAGCGGAGGTAAGGTCCGGTTCCGTCGAAAAAGTTTCCTTCTTTCTTTCGAGTTTACGTACATAATGTAGCATTGCGATGTTGTTCACTGTTTAAGGAAGAAAGATCCGGTTTTGGTTGGAAGATGATAAATTTCTTATAGGGCATAACGGAGAAGTAGGATTTAGTAAAAAAAAAAGGGTCAAACTTTGTTGTTTCAGAGAGACATTTGGTTTACCTTGGTTGTTTCAAAGAGAAATTTGGTGGTAAGAGTAGAATTTAGTAAAAAAGGATTATTGAACTTTCAACATATAGCAAGCAAGGAGAAATTCCAGTAGCAAAATGTTCAACATTTAGGAGTAAGGGGTCGAGTACCCGATGGTCATGCTGCAGATACCCATGTGTAACGAGCGGGAGGTAAGGTCCGGATCCGTCGAAAAAGTTTCCTTCTTTCTTTCTACATAATGTAGCATTGCAATGTTGTTCACCATTTAAGGAAGAAAGATCCAGTTTTGGTTGGAAAATGATAGATTTCTTATAGGTGTAGACGGAGAAGTAGGATTTAGTAAAAAGAAAAAAGGTCAAACTTGTTGTTTCGGAGAGTCATTTGGTTTACAAGGAGTAGAATTCAGTAAAAAAGGATCAAACTTTGTTGTTTCAGAGAGAAATATGGTTGTAAGGAGTAGAATTTAGTAGAGAGGATTATTGAACTTTCACCCCATATAGCAAGCAAGGAGAAATTCCAGTCAACATTTAGGAATAAATAAAGGGAAAAAATCCACCTTTGGTTCGAAATAACTATACTTTGTTGTCAACGAGTATGATATGCCACAATGACACATACATGGCACATATTTTGGCGTATCATAGTGTTTTTGGAGTGCCTTTAAGTGCCCACATAACTGTCCGACATGGCGCATCACCATTTCGGGAGTGTTTGTGCTTCCTAGAGGACAAAACAGGTTGTCAACTCGCTTATTGTATCCTGTACTATCAATTTGCTTGTGTATTGTGTATAGTAACATGATTTGATATATTTTTCTAGACATCTTTTCTATGTTTCGTATGCACAAGTCTATCTAGTTCTAGAATCCAGAATCTTAAGTATACTTTACGTGATTGGAGTAAAAAAAATCGATACTGCCTATCATTATATGTATCAGATCAGTCGATACGCAACAAATGGTAGTATATCATATCGTAGGATACATATCGTGTATCTTAAGAAATTAGACGAACCTATAGCAAACTTATAAATTGCAGCTAATTTGCAACTATATACCCTGAAAATTTTCCTTATTTGCAACTTGCTATCCTAAACTATTATAATTAACAACAAAACCTGCAACACTTGGAGCAGTTCTTGCAACTTTTGTCAGTAATTGGCACTACTTACAACAAATTAAACACGGGGGATTCTATAAATGATGCAGCAACACTACTTACATACAACCAAACACCCCTTGTGCTTGAAATGCTTAAAATCTATTAGTTCTATACATTCAAGCATGATGCAAGAACAACAAATAATTTAGTTCACTTTGCTATTTAGTATTTACAAGGAGAGTTTAGATTTCTTATTTCTGTTTGGTTGTGGAATTACACTTTGAGAATAGCTTACTTGTGCTTGAAATGCCTAAAACTTCCTATAGGAATGAAATTTAGTCACTTTCTGTTCTCGTGAGGAACTAAAAAAAAATAGAAGTGAAATATAGTCACTTTCTTGTTACTGAGCTTGCTGATTAGAGTTTTATTGTTTCGTGTCTTAGGGTTCATCTAGCAACTCATCCACCATTAGGAAACTCATAGAAGTCAAATTGTGTTACTAGTTATAGAAGATGCAGTCTTACTGATCACACTTTTGTGATTACAGTTTGAAGCTACTTATGATTGAATTACCTAAAAGTTATTAGTTTTCTAATTGGATCTTTTGATTTCTTATAATATAATGAAATAATAACCACAACTGCAACTGAAACAGAGGCTTCATATCAACCTTTTTTTAGCTTCATGACTAAGGTTATGTCAAGGATTATCTCTTGCAGGGCCAAACCTCATGTCTGTTGCACATTTCTGAAAGAACTAAAATGTATTAGTTTTATACATCGAACCTCATTAACCGTGTAAGGAACAAAAATGCATCCAACTTTTTCTGTCTGCTGGGATAGTTTTTGAAGGCTGCTGACTATTTTTTGTTCAGTTGTGATGACACATTGAACTCACTTGCTTGTGCTTGAAATGCATTGAAGTTTTTAGTTTTATGCTTTCATATTTGGGGATCAAAAAGTAGCATAGAGTATAGGATAATTAGTTCACAATTTAGATAACAGAGGATTAAATTTTGTTGTTTTGCTATGAAAGATTAGACTTCTTGTTCTATTTGGCTACGATGTCATTTTGAGCTCCGTTACCTAAGCTTGAAATGGTTAAATTTTATTTAGATTTTTTACTTTGATCTCATAATTTCTTATAGTCATGATGCACCGAAGAGTACTGTAACAGAGACATTATATCAACTTTTTGGAAATGACTATTTGAATACAAACTCGATAAGAGGTTCTCTCTTACATTAGCAAGCCCAATATATAGTACTTATGGTTGAAACACCTAAATTTTATTACTTTTATACAATTAAATCTCCTTTTCCTTATAAGTATGAAGCAACAATTACAACAAAAACTGATGAGGACATCGTATCGCATGCACGAGATTTTCGACACATGTACATGCGCAGGAAGCATCTCGGAAAATACCCATCATTGCTCATGTGATTTTGAGTTTAAGTTGACATTTTATTAGGTTTATTTTGGTCCCATATTACTTGTGGAGAGTTTGTTTCTTTTTTGTTCACATCTTTAGTCCCATATTGCCTGTGGGTTAGCAATTTGCTCTTTTGTATGCCTATATATAGACTTTTCTTTTCATACTAGATCATCAAATAATCAATGAAAAATTGTGAGAAAAAAAACTCTTGCGAGCTATTTTTTTTGAGATTAGAGTGTGAAACCTAATCCCCCCTTCCTCCCTGGGCGCGTGAAACCCTAGGGTGGTCGTCTGTCGAGCATCTTCGACTTCCTCCTCGCCCAACCTCGTCGCCAAGTCGGCCACTGTCCGACCCAGGAGGTACCAGCAGCTCCCCGCTGTCCTGCCTCCCGTCTCGGTCGTCTGCCTTCCTCCCTTGGTGCAGCAGGCCATTCGCCGTCGGGCTGTACGTCGCCAGGCCGTCCGCCGTCAGGCCGTTCGTCTACCGTCAGTCTCAGATCCGGCAACCAACATTTTTTTTCCTATCTAAAGATCCATGTGCACCATTCCAACTTCTCTAATATTTGCGAAATCATCACTGTTATGATAAAAAAATCTCTCTAATATTTTCAATCATTCATGGCTGTTATCCTGCTTTGATTGTGAGGAACGAATATGCTTGATAAAGGTCATTATATTTGCTAAAGTACTGATATTAAATTTGGAACTAAAATTGAGTATAATTTATTACATTAATTTTCTAATGAATCATGAATACAAGATTTGCAACTATGATTGTGCTTCTTCTTAAAAAAAAAAGCCATTGAGATCCCAACATTGAACTTTAAAATTTCTGCTTAACTAGTCGTTCTTACTTGTCATTGATTCTCGTTCATTCTGCTGATTTCCATAACCAGCACAACGTAGAGACATAAATTAGAGTTAATCAAGACATGTATTACATCAATTTGGTATCAGAGCATGGTTTGTGCATTTAGATCATTTTGCATAAATTATTTTAAGGGCAAAACCTTTACAAGATATTGTTGGGATTTCATCACCTATCCATAGTCCAAAAACCACATTGAACTAAATTTAAAATTTATTTAGACATTGGCCTTAAGGACTTCTGGTGCCTGTGCCTCGGGGTTGCCGACCAGACATAGCTCATTAGGTCTTTGAAGGAAGCAGTTGTGGTGTGATCTGATATCAGTGAGTCTCGTGCCACTGAAGAGGTTCATTCACTTAATCCTGAAAAGTTTAGGAGCTAATTAAAAAAAAAAATCACATTCTACGGTTGCATTTCATTTAATTAAAAAAAAGTTGCATTCTAGGGTTTAGTATTTCATTTCATTTATTTAACAAAAAAAATTGTCATTTGCATTAACAACAATCATTTAGGTTTAAGTAGTGCATGCCTACACGATCTGGTCATTCATATTTGTTAGAAGAAAATCACCCCAAGAGTCAAGTTACCCTTTGCATTTCACACGCGAATCGAACAAAATAATGTCAACTATAAATTACGTGCTGATCTAAAAATGAGGTTTAAATAATTCAAAGTTGGTGATTATGTAATGGTCCGGATTCGTTCGGAACGGTTTCCTCCAGGAACCGTCAAGAAGTTGCATGCACGAAGTGCAGGTCCATTCAAAATTCTGAAAAAAATTAATGATAATGTTTTTGTTGTCGACCTTCCAGAAGGGTTTAATTTTAGTTCTACATTTAATATTGAGGACTTAGTTGAATATAAAGGTCCAGATTTTAACCCAGACAACCCACTGATTGATGGCCTTACCCCTGAGCCCATTCTTGAGAGACCTCCTTTACCTTCACTACCAGAAATACAATCCACTACAACACATGATATTGAAAATATTATTTATGATCATATTATTTCTACTAGCAGCGGTAGTATTCGCAGATACTTAGTTCGTTGGAGAGGTCGTCCTGAGTCTGAGGACACTTAGCTAGCCCGAGATGATTTACAGAGACTTGATCCAAATGCATTGGAGTACTACGAGAGTAGTAGACCCCAACTTCGATAGAGTCGAGCTCTCCCTTACCCGGGGAGAATGATGAGGATATCGTACCGCGTGCACGAGATTTTCGACATGTGTACGGCGCAGGAAGCATATCGGAAAAGACCCATAATTGCTCATGTGGTTTTGAGTTTGAGTTGCCATTTTATTAGGTTTATTTTAGTCCCACATTACTTGTGAAGAGTTTGTTTCTTTTTTGTTCACATCTTTAGTCCCCAATTGCATGTGGGTTAGCACTTTGCTCTTTTGTATGCCTATATATAGGATTTTTTTTTTCATATGAGATCATCAAATAAACAATGAAAAATTGTGAGAAAAAACCCTCTTGCGAGCTATTTTTTTGAGATTAGGGTGTGGAACCTAATCCCCCTTCCTCCCTGGGCGTGTGAAACCCTAGGGTGGTCGTCTGTCGAGCGTCTTCGACTTCCTCCTTGCCCCAACCTCGTCGCCAAGTCGGCCGCCGTCCGACCCAGGAGGTACCAGCAGCTCCCCGCTGTCCTCCCTCCCATCTCGGTTGTCTACCTTCCTCCCTTGGTGCAGCAGGCCATTCGCCGTCGGACTGCACGTCGTCAGGCCGTTCGTCGCCAGACCGTCCGCCATCAGGCCTCCCGTCGTCAGGCCATCCGTCTCCAGGCCGCCCGCCGTCAGGCCATCCATCTACCGTCGATCTCAGATCCGACAACCAACCTTCTTCTTCCTATCTAAAGATCTAAGTGCACCATTCCAACTTCTCTAATATTTGCGAAATCATCACTGTTAGGATTAAAAAATCTCACTAATATTTTCAATCATTCATGTCTGTTATCTTGCTTTGATTGTGAGGAACGGATCTGCTTGATAAAGGATATTATATTTGCTAAAGAACTGATATTAAATTTGGAATTAAAATTGAGTATAATTTATTATATTAATTTTCTAATGAATCATGAATACAAGATTTGCAGCTATGCTTGTGCTTCTTCTTAAAAAAAAAGCCATTGAGATCCCAACATTGAACTTTAAAACTTCTACTTAACTAGCCGTTCTTTATAACTTGTCATTGATTCTCGTTCATATGGATGATTTTCATAACCTGCACAACGTAGAGACATAAATTAGAGTTAATCAAGACATGTATTACATCAAAAACACTTTATAGTTTATACATAAATTTGAGAATCCCATACTTTTTAAAAATGTTCGATGGTCCAATCCAAACTTAATTTATTGGTCCTAGTTATTATTTTATTTGACGTAAAAATCTTCTCACAACTATTCTTTTTGCGAGTTGAACTTTTCATGGCCAGAACTAAGAACTTAGACATGCATAGTGATATCTCCAAGTAAGCCTAACTATGTTGAATTCATATATTTGCATCAGTGTTGTCACGACACATTTTGCGTGGCGCCGTGCAAGTTACCCTTAATGCCAATGCTTACCTTGTTGAAGCGTGACACTAGTTTTATATTTTTATAATAATCTAGAAAATACTCTAAATTATATATATATATATATATATTACATAGTCTTGTGTAAACACTCTTAAAGGATCTAGAGAGTAATGTACACACTGTACATATCATATATAAACCAAAACGCACATAATACCAGTTACTATGATGTAGAGAGCAATCTATAGACTATAGAGCAATCTATAGACTATAGAGCATATATAAACAACAATACTACTTAAAAAAAAATCACATATTAAAGCACGAAAAAACCACAATTCAAAGCATGGGAATGAAGGGCGATCCTTTTTCATGCTGACAGTGACACCCTTAGGAAAGAATCGTAAAGTTTGCTCGTAGCCGATATCCTTTTTGCTCCAAACCATCCAACTTCCATAAAAAAGAGAATATAAAGAGAAAATGGAAAACAGATACAACACACACTTGTTTTTTGCCTTCTCCTATTTCCCCCTCCTGTTATCTTGTTCATGGCGCTACTATTATTTTTTGTATGATTCAGTGTTGTCACGGTGCATGGCGTTGAGGCGCAAGATACCTTTAAGGCCAAAGGCGCATGGCGCAGTGCGTGCCTCGTTGATGCGAGGCCAAGATTTATATTTTTTTATAATAATCTAGAAAACAATCAAAATTTTATATACATATCACATATTTCTGTGTAAAACCTCTAAAAGATGTAGAGAGTAATGTACACATTGTACATAGTATATATAAACCAAAAAACATATATTAACGACACATAATACCAGTAACAATTATGTAGAGAGTAATGTATAGACTATAGAGAATATATAAATGACAATATTACTTAAAAGAAATCACATATTAAAGCATGAAAGAAACCTCAATTCAAAGCATGAGTTGTAGTATTCATCTAAACGACAAAATGACATAAACCGATAAAATAAATGCAATGGTTATATTAATGTCTCATGAATCCCGACAAAAAGTTTTCCAAACCACCAAAACATCATTTAATGACTACTACTCTAGTAAGTAGTCACTAGTCTACTAGACTACTTACTAGTGTAGTCTAGTAGACTATTTACCCATGGTTCTATTTTGTCATCAATCCAATCACCGTTCACATTTTTTTTGCTTTTTTTTATCAATGAATAGATCTTTTTACTTGCACGACTTAGATAACTCGTATTTCTCGAAAAAGTGATTCGATTGATTGTATTTGGTATGATACTTATGAGATCGATGAGATTCATATTCAAATATTTCTTCTTAAAACCTATTGATTTGACCCCACAAACAGGATCACCACTCAATAGCATGTTGCCACTAGAAGCAGAATCTTGTATTTCTTCTAGAGAATCTTCTAATTGTTCCAGAGCAACTAGAAAGAGATTCTTTAATAAAAAATAATTCAATTCAGATGTAAGATACATATACAGAAGTTTTCGTAACTCAATCATGTACGATGTAATCATTAAAGATTTGATCTTTTCTAACCGTGCCTGTAACTTACGAGAGGCTCAGAAAACAAAGAGAAGATCATACGAACGAGATAGACAACAACGAGAAGGAAAATGATTGAATATAGAAACTTTCGAGCATTTCTTGATCTCAAATTTGCCCATATCGAAATAACGGGTGACCCATTATTTCGATAAATCATTTCTTCGGATAAACACTTATTTGAAATATTACTTATAAGTCCATTGGTAGAATCTTCTGAGGAATTAGTCATGATATATCATGATATATCTTATCCATACATATTTTCATGAAAAATGGATAAAAATTTGGAACTGCTGCTTAGTATCGACAATGGGTCTGAAAAAGTATCTAAAAGAGTGAAATTTAGATATTTGTATCCTGTCGAAGGAACCATGGCATATATGTTTGGAACATATTCCATTTAGAGAGATTTGAAAAAGCACTATTTCATTGAAAGGTTCTATATATATATATATATCCTTTCTCAACGTATTTCTTTAGACAAAGTCTTCGATTTTTTATCTTTCCGTATGGTAAATATTTTTCAGAATATGGAGTGTTAATCAAACCCATGTTTGAATTAAAATTGAGATATTGATGCAACTTCTTCCCTTCTAAATAAGATAGATTCACATATGAAAGAGATCGACAATAAATTCTTTCAAAATTGCTATTTGTTCCTCTCATAAAGGTGTGGCAGAAATGTCTGTAATCGAGTAAATAGCGCTACAAACAAATACATCGGATCGAATTGAAAAATGGAAAGATTTGTATGAGTTATATATCTTGTTACCACTTTGTAGAAAATTGTTAGGTATGAATATGTCAGATACCTATGACTCAATCGGTGAAATAGTCTCTCTCCAAGAATTTTTTTTTACCGACGCACAAAAATATTTTGTTGTGAATGAACAAGATACGGAGGAATTGTCCATATGTAAGATCCTTATTATTGATACGGGTCTTTTCCATATAAAAATGGAATCTTTTGTTAAAATAGAACAAGATGTGATATGTATCGTTCAAGAATCGAAGTCGATTTGCTTTATATAAAAAAGATATCAATGGACTTCTTTGAGAGGGTTTCATGGAATTCTACCAATTGTTCCAATCGTGGGATATCATTGAGAAATAGGAATCCGTGTTATCAAAAGATTTTCTGCAAGTATTTCTAGTATTGAATGAGTGAGTCATTCATTTTGGTATCTTTTTGAACAAAAATGGTAATATTATTCCTCAATTGAACAAGAATTTCAGTCTTTGGGAAGTATCATGATTATCTAATAAGAATGGTTTCAATTTATTCAAATGAACGATTTGAACACCTATTGATTCTAACAACTAATTGTATGGTTGATCTTTCGGGCTTTTCAATTCATAGATGTGGATCTCGGACCTATGAATGAGAATATTTTCGATACCCACAAAGAAAAAGGGAAGTAACCGGGACAAAAAGGAAAATGACGACTTGGACGAAAAAGAAACAAAGTGACTTAGACATAGCCTCGAACCAATCAATCGAATATTGATTAATACAAAATCGACCGAGCACTACTTGGAAACGATTATTCTGCCCAAAAATGAAATGTTCCAAATGTTCATGGAAATTCTTGCTCTTATTGGACCATTTGTATCGATATGCATCAAGATCTCGATTCATGAATTTCTCGGTTCGAGAAATAAAATGAGCAAACCATTTCTTCTTACTCCTTTTCAAATTTGATTATTGGTTGTTGATCGTATATTTTATTATAGTTATATGAGAGTATATTTTCTACTTGATACTCATCATTCATCATAAAACGGAATTTCTTCGTTATCATCACCATAAGAAGAAAGTAGAGAGGTGGTTGTAATCGTTTAAAGAAAAAAATAGAGAGAAAGGAGATGGCTTATATATGACTGACTATAAGGTTTATTTATGGGCCTGTATTACTTGTTGGCTTGAATGATCGAGCTAGTTTAAGTAAAATAATAATAATAATAATAATAATAATAATAAAGCACGTCATTTCTCGCGCCACGCGCCATGGCACTCATGACATGCTATTATGCGCTAAGGTGCACGCCTATGCTTAACTGAGCACCATGAGTGGTGGCGAGCGCAGCGCCGCACCGCGCAACACCTCGCGCCAATGGCGTGCACCCCGATGCACCATTGACAATTATTTCTGTGCTATGGTAGCACCGTAGCAACTATTGGGATTGCGGCACAATAAAGATGTGAAATGATGATAAGGGCATCCTTATTTAACACTATCAGTGCTCTAATTCATCCCTCTTATGATTGGTATTGTTCTCATATTTTGCAAATCATCTACCAAATTCTGTAGATCCAAGGCCTTTCTTTGTTGATTTCATAGGCTGGAACATTAGTAGGGAGAAATGTCATACGTATCATATCATAGGTGTTAACATTGTAAGTTTGAAGCATCGTTTACTTTTCCTCTCTCAATTCTCTTATTGTGTCCATGCATGCCCCTACTCCAATAAAAGTCCTTGATTGGAGAATCTTATTGTTACTGTTAGTTCTGTCAATCACCACATTCTGGTCAGGCTAGCAATGATCATTTAGGTGCCACACACATTGACATAATATGCCCGGTGGGGGGATGCAGGATTTCGTCAGTTACAACTTTAGCTTCAAATAAATCGGCTGGTTAACTACATTATCTAATGTGCTTTTGCCTTGTAGAAATCATTAAAATACTGGAGCTTTCTCATGTATGTATATATATATATATATATATATATATATATATATATATATATATATATGCTGATGATGCAATTCTGAAGCCTTTTTTTTATTTATAAGAATGCCAAATACTTTGGACCTTACACATCTTTTATGATATACCGGCGTCCTTACTCCTTATGTATCTGTATGTCATGTGACAGCTTAGGGTTTGGGTTAGAGAGGGGGGGGGGGGGGGGGGGGGGGGGGTTTATGGGAATAAGATTCGTAAGGAAGACCTCGTGCACAAAACACTGGTGATGGAATGCGAATCGATGAGTTTGTTGGAGAGTTCAGTAACTGTGAAGTTTTCATGATAGGATGAAGGTTGAGTAGGTTTATGTCGAGCTGACAAAAAAAGATTTGCAAACATATAGCAACATATTTGGTGGATGCCTTTTTAATAAAACCGAGCAGTTGCACCTCTGAATTTTTTTGGCACAGTTGGAACTTGGAAGTGGAACCTTATATCGGAACTTTTACGTAGTTTGGAGTACATGATTAGTTACATCTCTGACCAATTTTGGCCTGCTCTACCTTTTCTGTATATCATGCCTTGTTCTTCCTTTCTTACAAAGTCTTCTAGGGAAGATCATTACTATCATTTACGTATTGGTGTGCACAGTGATATTAGAAATGAATGCAGTGTTAATCAGACTACATCCAAATGTATAGGATCTAAGAGCACATTAAACCTCTCATGCAGCAAAAGGTTGCACAGCAATCTGACAATGGTACTAAAATTTTAAGCTTATTCAACAAAATTATAGAGAATAAAATAATAGCTGATGAGTGGAGGAGCACTTTCTTATGTATCTGATTGTAATAAAGGGGATACAAGCTATGTACAGGCAATTGTTGCTTTTGACCAAATAGTCGTCTGAACCTGGGAGAGTAATTGAGCAAAGACGAAGAGAGATCAATTTGGTTTGCTAGTAGGTAACTGGCATGTAAGATATTTACTTGCTTCTATGACTGAATAAAGTTAGGGGGGGGAAAGAAATCCACATATTATTTAATTGGAAAATCTACATAGTATAGTGCTTTAAGTGATTGTGTTAGTTCTTGTGAAAAAGAATAGATGTGTAAGTTTCATATTTATGTGATTAAAGTCATTTAAGGGCTAGTTTAAAACAATTGGAATGAGAAAACATATCACAATTGGATTTTTTTGAAGAGCTGAAAGTATTCCTTTACTTCTTGTGGTAATTATGGATGATTATTCACACTCCAGATTAGGTTTAGTGTCTTGTCTGTTTGCTGATGATATTGTCTTAGTTGACAATATTAGAGAAAGGTTTATATTTATGGTAGAAAAGCGGAGAAAGTTTTGGAATCTAAAGGTTTTTGACTCGTAAGAAAATTGATGTTTGGAATGTTATTCTAAATTTCTAACTATAGGAATGAATGACAATAATTAAGATTGATGGCTAAAAAAGGCCCAAGAGAGGTCATTTTCATTTTGTTGGATCAATCATCCATCATGACCTCACTCTGGGAATTTATCAATCAAATTAAATATGGATGTTAGAGTTTAAGTGTTAGAATATGAAAGAGGGACTTGAAGAAACCCAAATCAAGAATAGTTTCCATTAGGCTCAAGGCTAACTATACAAGGGCAGTTACATGCTAGGCTAACTATTCTTACTGAAGTTGAACTGAAAAGAGAAGACAAAGACAAGACTATACCATGGGATGACACTGTTCTTAACATGAAGTGCTTTGGGAGTACATTCAGCTGTATACTACTTATAAAGTGACCAAAAATATTAGTCAGCTGTTCTTTGATCATTACTGTGTGGCACAAAACATGTCTATGGAAGGGGGTTAACTGAAATGTGAATGTTGGAACGAATGGATTGTGTTTGAGACATGAGCGAACTCATAGGTAGATAAGTTACCTTCACACAATAATTAAGATGAATGAAAAATCATTTGAGATGGTCTGGACTTGTGTGGAACCTAGGAAGCAGGGACACTCCAAAAATTAGAGTTGTGCCATGTTGGACACGTATCGGACACACCAAAATAGTGCAGCGTCTGCGTCACTGTGTCGTATCCGTGTCTATGCAACAGAGTGGAGCCTTCTGGGAGTGGCCAGGCATCAGTGCAGTATTTTGGATTATGGTTCAAGATGCTGCTAGGATCACATCGGGTCACACAATCTAGATAGAGGAGATGCAACAATTGAATTGTAACTAGGAGTTGCTTTAGAAAGCTAAGTGGAACCCATGTCCATGCAACAGAGTGGAACCCTCTGGGAGTGGCCAGGCATCAGTGCAGTATTTTGGATTATCGTTCAAGATGCTGCTAGGATCACACCGGATCACACAATCTAGATAGAGGAGATACAACAGTTGAATTGTAATTAGAAGTTGCTTTAGAAAGCTGGATAGAGGATAAAGGTTCCCAAAGATTAGGATATCCTGGAGCTCTGATGTTACTGCAGTCTTAAAATTGCCTGGTATAAACTGCAAAGGAGTGAAGGATGAATGTTCGATACACATACATTTCAATTTATTAGTGTAGCAGTTTTAGGCACTTTAATTCCCACTATCTTGTTTTTAGTTAATTTGTTCATAGCCTGAATAATTTATGCCATTGACATAGTTGCTTTCCTGAACCATTGATCAAATCAGTGTAATTGCATTTTTTAATTATTTTGAAGTAGTCTAATACTCAATGGAGTGGCATTCTAGATGCTAATATCTAAGTGGATCAAGCTGATACATCAGCAAAGAGGCCCTTTAGTTAGTGCATGATTCTGTAATTCATTATCACTTATGTGCAGGAATGGATCATAATAAGGTAGTTGTTCATCGGGGTAACTATTGTATAATGTTGTGTATAATATTTTGCTCGACTCGGACATGATGGGCTAACAATAGTTCAAAGAATTTATGGGAATTCTAAATTTCTCACGTCCTCTTCGCTTAACTGTCAAATCATTTAACCCCTTGGTTCTTATCTTTGCTTCACTAAACCTAGAGGAGGATCGACTTTATTGCTAACACCATTAAAAGCAGTGGTGATTAATGGTGTGAATGACCTTAGCTCTAATGTACGTAAGAAAAGTAAAAGAATAGGCTTTTTCAACTAGGATGCTGTCCAGTGGCAGTCAGTACCATCATCTGCCATCTCTCCCTCTCTTTACCTGTCTTACCGTTTCCATATCTCCCTGTCTCTCTCTATTCACCTGATCTTCCCGTTGAAGTGTGCAAACATCACCTAGGTGCAATTGTTATGGATGGAAACCAGCCGGTGGCTTACCTGTTTGATGTAGATCAGGCAATGTCTCATGCCATGTTGCCATCCACAAGGTTCTGCCGCTGGTTGGTTGGAGATAGACGGAGAGAGATGGAAGATAGAGAAAAGGTAGAACAGGGAGACGGAGGGATGGAGGTATGCTGCAACCAGTCGTAGGTGTTGCTCGTATTGCTTGGGCTGTTGCCAGGCAGGAAGAAGGGGGCAAGGGAGTCTATTCATCACTCAACATATTTAGAGTGATCAATTTCTCAGTATTCTAGTCCTTATCTGAGTTATAAGAGGGCAATTTTAAGAAGTTCCAAAAGATTACTGTGACGAGGTTAATGAAGTAATATCTAATATGTACAAAACCATTTCAGAAGATATGTATAAATAGTTAAAGAAAATACTCCTATAACATGACTTACACCCAAGTCTTCTCTTATCCAAATTTGTTAGTGATGCATTTTTTTTCTGTTCAATTTCTTTCATGTTTGTATAGCCTTTTTATTAAATAAATTCCTATCTTTACACTCGTTCAGGTTTATCAGCAATCAATTGCAGCAGTGTGCCTTCAGGACTGGCCAAGGGAGAGAATGTTAGTGCAAGTTCTTGATGACTCAAATGAAATGGATGTGCAGCAGCTCATAAAGGCAGAGGTTGAAAAATGGCAACAGAAGGGCATAAACATCGTGTACAGACACCGACTTATCCGCACAGGCTACAAAGCTGGGAACTTGAAGTCTGCTATGAGCTGTGATTATGTAAAAGACTATGAGTTTGTTGCAATCTTTGATGCAGACTTTCAGCCCGAATCAGATTTCTTGAAAAAAACCATTCCACATTTTAAGGTATCTTCAGTACTTTTCAGCTCCTTTTCCCCTTAAAGGTAAAAACTCCAAAAATGAAAGGACAAACATGCCGAAAGGTCTCAATATGCAACATTATTAATGGAACCAACTGCACTGTACAAAATTACGGCCATGAAATTGCTTGTAAAGAATCTCAAAAGATCCCATATACCCACCATCTTTGAAAACTGTACTGGTTGGATATATGCTACAAGAAAGGTTCTTTGTGTGGTCACCTGGTTACCTGAAAACCTTTTTTAATGTTCTTCTTTTCTTTTAGATAAGTTCATTTTAATAAGAATGTTTTCTTCGTCATATATCAAATCTTTGTTAGTCTAGGGATAGTTGTTTCTTGGTAGCTTGAGCTTAAGTTACATAAAGAATGCAGCAAAGAACCATACATCTCTTCAGTTTTTTTTTTTCTCCAAGCTTTCTCAAAAAGAGGTTTCATCATTGGAATTATTCATAAGATGCTGCTTTTTCTTCTTGTAATCACTAATCAGCCACATTGTCTATGAAGGGCTTCATACTTGTGAATATAAATCACTTTCAATCATTTGTATGATATCTGTTACCTTTTCTACCATAGGGAAATGATGAGTTGGCACTAGTTCAAGCCAGATGGTCATTTGTTAACAAGGATGAGAACTTGCTAACAAGGCTGCAGAATATAAACTTGTCGTTCCATTTTGAGGTTGAACAACAAGTTAATGGCATACTCATAAATTTCTTTGGTTTCAATGGCACTGCTGGGGTATGGAGGATAAAGGCTCTTGAAGATTCTGGTGGTTGGTTGGAGAGAACCACTGTGGAGGACATGGATATTGCTGTTCGTGCTCACCTTTGTGGATGGAAATTTATTTTTCTGAATGATGTCAAGGTTTGCTTATTCCGAACTGCTTAAAAGTTCTTCAGTAAGCTCTTGTAGATACTCTATACAGGTCAATGTCTTATATTTTACTTTCTGTCTCCAGTGCCTTTGTGAACTTCCTGAGTCGTATGAGGCTTACAAGAAACAACAACATCGTTGGCATTCAGGTCCAATGCAACTATTTCGCTTGTGCTTCTTTGATATCCTTCGCTCGAAGGTGAGGCTTCCATTTTCTATTATCTTTCTACATTTTTTGGTTTAATTTTGAATGTGTTTTTTTGGTGTTCTAACCATTGGGTGATTCATCTTGGTTTTGCTGATTCTAGGTAAGTGTGTTCAAGAAAGGCAATTTAATATTGTTATTCTTCCTCCTAAGGAAGTTGATTCTACCATTCTATTCCTTCACTCTCTTCTGCATCATCCTGCCATTGACCATGTTCCTGCCAGAAGCTCAACTGCCAGCATGGGTTGTGTGTTACGTGCCTGGTATCATGTCCATCATTAACATCCTACCGGCTCCTAGGTCATTCCCATTTATTGTTCCATACCTTCTATTTGAGAACACAATGTCTGTCACCAAGTTCAACGCTATGATATCTGGACTTTTCAAGTTTGGGAGTTCTTATGAATGGATAGTCACTAAGAAGTTGGGGAGGTCGTCAGAGGCAGATTTAGCTGCCTTTGCTGAGAAGGAATCTGAATCCGGATCTACAAATGGCGGGCTTCATAGAGCAACTTCAGAATCAGGCCTTGCTGAGTTAAGCAAACTCGAGATAACTAAGAAGTCTAAGAGAAATCGTTTGTATAGGAAGGAACTTGCCCTTGCATTTATCCTACTAACTGCTGCTGCTAGAAGCTTGTTGTCAGCTCAAGGCATCCATTTCTACTTTTTGTTATTTCAAGGGATCACCTTTTTAGTCGTAGGTCTCGATTTAATAGGGGAACAAGTGAGCTAGACTCAAAGATCCAACCACATTGAAGTCAATCCATTTCATGCCTCCTGTTCCAAGGAGCACTTGATGAGGCTGCCTGTCTGTGGTTATTATCGCATTCCTTGCAGTATTCTTTTTACGAAGAAGTTGTATCATGGGGAAGCTGGATTAATTACTGAATCGATCCTGTGTTTGGCCATTCCCTCATTTGTAGGCTATGACGCCTGGCAACGCCAGAGGTGTTCTTTTTGGGATTTTTGTATTATTTATTAATATTTCTTTACTTGTGAAAGAGATCACAAGTAGATTTGTAAGCTTATAATTTTGTAATTTATTACTTATTTAAGGATGGGTAGATATGCATAGAATGTTGTTTGATAGAAAAAAAAACAATCTGTTTATTGTATTTCAATTTCAACAATGTAGAAGCCAAGTTTGTTGCTACTTCAGGTAATTTATAATGTAATTTTATCATTTGAGAATGTGTTTTTTTTTTTCCCGTTATAACTCCTGTTTGGTTTGCCAGTATATTGTTGTGTGTTCTTCTGTGTTCTTATGAAAAATATATACAGGTCTTGTTTCACTTATTACATTAAAGATGATGTTTTATATTTGAACTTAAAAAAACCAGGAATTATCGATGTTCTTTTCCAACTGGATTTATGTTCGAGACATTGATTGAGACATGTTATGAGAGAATTTTGGAAGGAAAACAAATACAACTTTTGAAAGTTTTATTGATGAGTTTGGAGAATTTTACAGACCATTGAATGGATCAGTCTCTTATTTTTGCAGCAGTGGCTTGCACAAACTTCTTAAGGTTTCTTTTCTTTTTCTTTTTATAAATTTACAACATGGAATGGGGATATTTGCAGCTTTACTTTCATGTGCTTACCTGAGCTACAAGTAAAAAAGTATTTGCTTGTAGTTGAAGTCAGTAGTTGTGACTAAAATCTATATACTTGATTTAAGATGATTTCTGTCTTCAATCCTTGATATAGCTTCTTTGTTGGATTGTTCTGTAACATTCTTCGATACAGCTTACGAGAAAGGAAAAGCATTTTAAACTGCAGTGTCACGTCCGGCAGAACTGCTAACACCAGTTCTCCTGCTAATGTCAGCAGTTCTGGCCGGAACCACATCTATGAGAAAAGCATCCTACTATTCTCTTGCTAAATGCTTTTTTACTAGGGAGCCATCTCATTTTGTCTGCAAAAAATTGCAAGCATGATTTTGTTTTCGTATCTTGTTCATAATGAGGAAGTAGAACCATATGCTGGTTTGTCATGATCATGTCGCAGCTATAATCCATCCCTTTTGCTGATACGAATATGACACGAATGTCTTACATCTTGATCTTCCTCTTGTCTTTGAAACAACCATCCCAACTCGGAGGCCCACCGAATTATTTAACAAGACTATATAAACCTTTTAAGGTTGTAGAACAGAGATTTAAGAATTTTCAGTCTTGCAAAAGTGAACCATAGGTCCATAATGTTTGTAAAATTATTTTGCCAAAATATCCAGTTAGGTATTGTTCCGCTTAAACCTCTGCCTACACCGCCAAACCACCGTCGGCCATCTACTCCATTTCCAATGGCAAAAACGGTACGAAAAACAGCTACCTAGCGTCTAAGCGTCGTCCACCTCGACCGTCGTTTAGAACACTGGGTGGGTCAGGTTGCTCGGCTCTTCTGTGACTACAATGCCTTCCAAGCAATGGAAAAAATACAATCATCAGAGGATGCTCTCCATCAGTGAATGAGCCTCTGATGGAACAGTAATATGTTAGATCTCATGATCCACATATTACCTCATTTATCAGAAAGAGACAACACGGATACAAACAAGAGCAAAAAGAATATACAGTGCTGAACTTGCACATGGACACTATTATTTTGTTTTGTATCATTGTTGCATCTTATCTACAACTGTGTGTCTTCACGTTGTTTGATGCTATTTCTGTAGGAGTAGATTAGATTAGCTATTTGGAACATAAAAATAGTAACGAGAAGTAAATCAAGTTAGTGGATACAATGACGATGAGAAATTTTAGTGTAGAAATGAACATTTTTTTAGAACTTGAAGGTGACTAATTGAACGTAAAATTGGACATGTCCCTTGATTGCAGAGGAGAATTATTGTATGGATCGGACGTAGTGCATCTGATTCTTTTTCAACCGTTAGATTGTATAGGAATGAATGCACACATCTCCATGGTAATTCGATGGTTGGAATGTGAAAAATGTATTGTGTCCGGCACATTCAATAATTTTTCATTGCAGAGAAGAAGGAAAGGAGATTAATGACTCAAATAGTCGACCCCAAAAATTTGGGATAAGGTTTTATTTGTTGTTATTAATGATCTTTTGATCAAATTCTATACAATCTCTTGTAATTCTTCACTGTTCTTGTTGATACACGCCAAGTTGATCCAGAGTGAAAATGACAGACTTAGAGGCCAGTTGTTTGTGATGAGGATTTCCAATCAACAAAGGCCTGGAGAGCCCACTTCAGCCATGACATGGACTGGCAGGAAAATGATACCCTGAGAAACTTTTTCCATCAATTGTGTATGTATAAATGTATGTGGATATTGAGAACACAGAAAGTAGGGCTACTTGGAAAAGTATGGCCACTTGCAAAAGTATTTGGATCAAATACCTATGTTCCAAAGTGTAATACCATAAGGGTCTGCTTGGCCATTATTGAAGTAGCGGTTATGAGGTATTTTTAGAGTACCGGTTATGAACGGTTATGAGAGGTCCGATTTTGAGTGATTTTAAGTAGCGATTTTTAAACAAATCCTATTCATACTTGGTAACTAGCAGTTCTGATTTTTATTTATAAGAATAAATAAAATAAAATAATAAAATCGTTCAAAATTCACTGATTTGGGGTGTTTATAAAGCCATCCAAAATTATATTACACCGGTTTTGAGATATTTTTGAGCCGACCAAAATCAGTGCCTCATAAAAATTACCAAGCAAGAGTTTTCATAAACGGTCGGTTCAGAAACACCCCAAAATCGATGAAAATACCATTACCAAGCAGATCCTAAGTCTCTCACTAATACATGGTATACAAGAGACGGAGAGGGCTAAAATACAAGCAACCTTAAATATCTGATATATATCAAGGTGTGTAATGGGCTGGGCGGCCTTGAACCCGGCTCGGCCCCGACACGGTCAAACCTGGAATGGGTTGGCTCGGGTCTGGTTAACGGGTCGACCTGGTCTAGCCCACATAGAATCCGGGTTCGGACTGGGTTCACTTTTGCGACCCGTAGGCTTGGTCCGGGTCAGTCAGACCCAAAACCCGGGGCGAACTAGATTCGTTCCCTCAACCCAGTCGATCTGTCCCGGACCGACCCGGTTGACAATACATGCCCGTCTAAGGCCTGGTCAACCCGGATCATTCCCTCCGGGACCACCTCTATTATAATTTGGGAAATATTTTACCAAAGTACCCCATTTAATTATAACCGATAGTATAACGTTGGGAGGGATATTTCGGTAAAAAAAATCCCTCCCAACATCCATTTTAATATAAATGGAGGGTATTTTTCATCAAAATACCGTCAAATCCTTGTCATTTTTGAATGTATACAGGACCGGCCTTAGTTCAGGGCAACCAGAGTGACCGTCCAGGGGCCCACGAACAAGGTGGTCCAAAAAAAATAGTATATATATATATATATATATATATATATATATATATATATATATATCAACTTGATACCCTCAACTTTTATATGTACCAACGTGATACTCTAAAAATAATTTGGACCAAAATGCCCCTTCCCTTCTTCCCCCTCTTTTCGGCTACGTGTAGGACGCGCAGGTGTGGGGACGTGCGAGGGCACGCTGGGGTGCGCACGGGGACACGCGGTGGCGCGTTCGGGGGTGAGCGAGGGCACGCTGGGTCATGAGCGGGGGAACGTGCGGGGGTGAGCGGGGAGTGCTGGGGCGCTAACAGGGGCACACACGAGGTGGGTAGGGATCGTCGGCGCCGGGGGCGAGTAGGGAGGTGGTCGCCAGGGGTGGGGGTGGCCACCAGCGGAGAAGCAGGGGGATGGGGGTGGGGGTGGGGGTGGGTGGGGAATGATAGTTTAGGAATAAAATAAATTTTGGGTATCAAGTTGAAAATATTAGTTGAGATAGAGTATTAAGTTACTTCTTATCAAAGTTGAAGGTATCAAGTTGAACATTGTCATCAATAGTTGAGGGTATGAAGTTACAATTAAGCATATATATATATATATATATATATATATATATATATATATATATATATATATATATATATATATATACACACACACTAATAATTTTGTATCGAAAATAGAACTAGTATATACCATGTGCCTATTTTAATACAAAATAATTGTGATGTAGTGGTTATTATGTTAGACTTGTATACAAGAAGTTTAAGGTTCAATTCCTTGGTGTCATTATCTTTTCTAACTTTTTTTTTACATTATATATAGGGGACCCATTTTGAAAGTTCGCATAGGGCCCCTATGAGCTAAGGACCGGCCCTGAATGTATAAGGGATATTTTGGTTATTTTGCTAAAAATGACAAAAATATTCATATAGCAACTATATTTTAAGTGTATTGGTGGTCACTTTATCACGTCCTGATACCGGAGGACCGAAAGTCACCACTGTACGTGATATCGTACAAGCCTAAGTTGCGCTTGCACAAGACCAAGGCTTGTACAATAACAAACTAAGCTATTCAGAGTTAGAAGCAGGAACACAATATTGCAGAAATTGAATGAACACCATGGTATAAGGAAAAAATCTCTTTATTGATAATTTAAAATGATTACATGGCTGTCATTACATTGCCAATTGGCTTACAACTCACTTGAGCTATACAGAATACACTGACATCGTTCCATACATTACATCCCTTTATACAGAAAATATCTCAAAGCTTCTCAAGGCATCTTATGACATCTCCTGAATTTTGGCTCCTGAGGATGAGTATCTGCTATCGCTTCCTCGAACAATCCAGCACCTACAGACAGAACTGGTGGGGTCAGCACTTTGGGAAAAGCACTGGTGAGTATAAAAGCAACGAACAGAAGCAACACCCTCTGAAACCAACACTAAGTCATCATGTTATAAAATATTTCATTATTAGTGATCTTGCTACTTTTACCTATGCTCATTTCATGCAGTACAAGATCAGAGTCAGTTTGCACTTCTTTGAAAATATCTTTGAAACAACTTTCATATACATTTTATTCAAGCATACGATAGGGACAGTTCATGCACGATAGTTATTATATTTCTATACTGATGTGAGTAGTGTGTTCATCAGCCGTATTCGTTATCATAAGGACAAGCAGCAACATTCATTATTCAGTTCTTTACTATAAGCAGGATATTATCATTTCTTATGAGGAAACTTCTTTCTGCACTAGTACGCGTGAATGTTAGGAGCTGTAACTCGACTTCAGCTCTACCCTAATATACACGAATACTAGCGACAGCTCATGTGAACAGGAAGGCAACATTTCTTATAACATGGACTGTTCTTAGAAGCAACATGCAACATGAAACATAATAATATAATCATCATTAATTCAGTGATTATTACCCTTCATCGGACGGTTATTCCTACAAAAGACATACAAGTTATCCATAAATTGCATATATCAATGATCTCAAAGGACTCGGCATCTATATCTCAACGAACTTGGCATCTATATCTCATCTATATCTTAAGGGACTTGACATCTATATCTCAAGGGACTTAGCATTTATATCTCAATGGACTTGGCATCTATCGGTTAGGCTTGCAAGAAGGTTGCACCTAGCATGCTACCTAACTACATGATGGCCCATGCGAGTTCTTTCTCATGAATTAGCAGTGGTGACTCAAGGTTCCGCTCTACACTAATGGACACAACACCCTACTAGATCTCAAGGACCGTCCCTTAGGGTGCTATCACAATCACAATAACATACTTCTATCTTCTCTTTACTTATCTAATAACTATACCCCACTAGATCACAAGGATCGTACCCCAGGGTGCACTATTAGTGCCTTATCTTATATAATAACACACCCCACTAGATTACAAGGACCGTATCTTAGGTTGCACTATTAGTACATTCTCTTATCTAATAACACACCCCACTATATTACAAGGACCGTACCTCAGGGTGCGCTATTAGTACCTCTTATCGTTTCTTTACAAGACAAGCATTTTCATACAGATCCATCTTTACAGCAAAGATGACAAAAATATGTAAACAATCTCTAGTTGAACATGACAACAATGCTGCTATCTCTTGTTACTAAGCATGGATTTCTATTCTTGTTTAGCATACGACAAGGGACATGTTCAAGCAAACTTTTACTCTTGTTTATTAGCAATATGATTAGGATATGTAGACATTCTTTTACTCTTGTTCATTAGCATATAAATGGTTCGTTCAATAGCAGTGACAGTGTACTTAGCATGCGACATTCTTTTCTTGACTTAGCATAGTAGGGTTCTTTCATTGACAAGCATACAAGTTCTCTTATTAAGCATACATGGTTAAGTCTAGCATTCTTTCTTATGAACATTAATTTTATTAGCAACAAGCGATTGGAAAACCAGATTTCCTTATTAGGCGTGAAAGAATCAGAGAATGTAGTTCTGTCCACTCACCAAGATCAATCATCTTCTATTTCAACAAGGAGCTCTCTGCGAAGGCTTCTTCTCGAGCCAGCAAACCGATATATCTTGTTACATAGTGCCAATGCGGAGCGGGGCACTACACTCAGAGCCACGTCCTGAAAGAACTTCTCATTGAAAAGCCTTTTAAAAGCTTCCCAAGTCAATTATGGTGCCGCGATCCTCAGGTCTGTACGAAACCATGTCAGGGTAATGTCAAACATCTGGCTACCCGCTGCTTCCACCTGTAGACTCTATAGAATCTGTGCCAGTCGCAGGTTCCTCTCTATGCCCTCAATCCAATCATCGGCGTACAAAATACCCTCTGTGTCCTTTAAGTCCTTGGGCCTCATCTTCTTAAAATCAATAATGGTACCCGGCCTCTGCTGTTGTAGGGCGGGATGAGACGGTACCACCTGTGGTTGAACTAGGACAATCCAAGCTCCTAGCCAATTTCACCAATTTCCTTGGGCCATATTATTGGGTTCCTAATGGTCAAATGCATGAATTAGAGTATAAATTATAGGTAAAATAAGAATTTTACCTATTGGGAGATAAATTTCCAATGAATAGCTCAAATAGACACAATTAGGACACAAGCTCCTAGCCAAATTTTCCTTCTCCAAGTGCTCATTGCAATCCAAGCTCCAATGCTCCTTAGATGATATATTGGAAGAAAATGAGGGTGAATTGGGATAAATTTGGTGGAGTGATGAAGTGATATGGGGAATAACACAATTGGGGATCTAAAATGAGTGAATTAATGAAGTAAAAAGAGAGAAAGACCCCCTTATGTGCCTGGCCCCCTCTAGCCCCTCCTCTAAGCAATTCACATTGTCCATTGTGCCCCTCACTAGCTAGTTATGATGTTTAATTAGGGAGGACTATATTAGGAAGCTTCTAATTTAATAAAAATTAATTCTAATATCCTTAATTAACTAAAATGGATGAGTCTAATGGGCCTAGTTCAATGTTGGGCTCAATGAGTCATGACAAGTTCTAATTAGGTCTACTAATATCAAGTCTAAATAATTAGGATAGCCCACTAACTATTAAATAAATAACACAACACATACTAAATAATTAGTAGCACAATATATAAATATTTAATAACTAAATATAATAAATATGCTAAATGACAAAAATATTCACACTAGTAATATTAGGTGAAGAGGCTATCTTTTTGCTGCCATAAAAAATTAACCACCACTACAACAACTGCAAGATTACCAACCTTAACCCGCACTGCAACCTCAGGGGGTACAAGGGCCTCAACCTACGCCGCAACCTCAAGGGGTACAAGGACCTCAACTCGCGTTACCTCAGTGGGCACTAGGCTACGGAGAAGAATGAATCATAATTAGTGAGATCAAAAATTTGACAGCACTTTAGCGGAGTTTGTAATGAGCGTAATACTGAAAGAATAATCTCGTATGAAATTTTGTTGAATGCTTGCATTGTGAGAAACGTCTCCAATAGAAACCTAATTGTGGCATAAGGAATCTATGTAGGCATGTAGATAAGTGTATCTAGTATCTTGCATCTTCTTAAAAAAAGTATCATTCTTCAATATATGTTATTATTTTTAGATAGGTATATTTTTTAATGCTGAAACAAACCAACAATATTGATTTTTTTTATTAATAGATGATATAAAAAGTCATACAACTACGAATATATGTATCTATATCTGGATAGGAGTATGAGAAGAGATATGTATCCATATAGGAGAAATAATCTAATCCTAAATCTAACTAATATCTAATCCTAAATCTAATTATTCTTATTACCCCCCCTTCAAACTCATGGAGGGTCAAACAACATGGGTTTGCCCAATAGAAACTGAAATTGCGGTGTGGGGTATGACTTTATAAAAAAAATCTGCCAGCTGATCGACTGAAATCACATGTGGTAAAGAAATATTATTTTTCAAAAAATGCTCACGGACAAAATAACAATCAATCTTAATATGCTTTGTCTGTTCATGAAAAACATGATTGTTTGCAATCTGTATAGCCCTCTTGTTATCACAGTGAAGTGGTGTAGTTCTTGTAGGAGAAATGCCTATATCAGATAGCAGTCTACGTACATGGACAATCTCCCTGGTGGTGGCAGCCATAGCTTTATACTCTGCCTCAGTAGAAGAACAAACAATAACTTCTTGCTTCTTGCTTCACCATGAGATTAACGAATCACCAAGAAACAAATAGAATCATATAATAGATAGTCTAGTGGTCCGATCTCCTGCCTAATCTACATAAAAAAAATGCTCGAAGCTGTAGAGTAGATGTAGAAGACATGAATAAGGATCACATAATGGAGCCCTAAAGCTATCAAAGAATACAGAGTAAGGCACAATAGTGAGCTGATTGAGGCCTAAAAATGAACTGGCTAACAATACTAACTATATAAGAAATATCTGGCCTAGTCAAACAAAGATACACAAGTTATCCCACTAGTTGTCTATAACGAGTAGGATCTGTGAGTGGTTCAGCATATGTAGGACGAAGCTTCACATGAAGCTCCAAAGGAGTATCAGCTGTCCAATTATCTGATAGACCAGCAAACGAAATAATCTATGAAGTATATTTATGTTAAGAAAGAAGTATCCCCCTCTTACCTTGTGCAATCTCGAGTCCAAAAAAAATCGAAGATTGCCAAAGTCTTTCATCTAAATTGCTGATGAAGGTATCTCTAAGTAGCTGCAATCCCTGTTGAATCATCGTCAATCAAAATTATGTCATCCACATAGAATAAAAGAAGAACTCGCCTCTGCAGTGACAAACGCACAAATAGAGAATGATCCTGAGATAATTGTTGAAAACTTGCCTCACAAATAGTACTCCGAAAGTATTCAAACCAAGCTCGTGGAGCTTGTTTGAGACCATAGATAGCACGACGAAGGCAAAAAATATGCCTCAACAGAATAGAAAGACCTGGAGGGGCTCCATATAGACAACCTCAGATAAAGAACCGTGAAGAAAGAAGTTCTTCACATCCATCAGAGTGTACACTGACGAGCGACAACAACTACTAGTAATGTATGAACTGTGGTCATCTGAACAACAAATGAATATGTCTCATCATTGTCAATCTCATACTCCTGTGTAAAACCCCGGACAACAAGTCGAGGCTTGTGTCGCTCAATGGATCCATCAGGTCGATACTTGACCTTGATGACCCACTTGCAACTAACAAGTTGGGCCCCGTCTGGGAGTGGAACAGCATCCCACGTACCTATCTGCTAAAATGCTCGAAACTCCTCTGCCATAGCCTCTTGCCACTCACGGTACTGAACAACCTCTTGATAAGAACTAGGCTCTCATGTAGTATGGATAACAGTAAGAAATGAATAGAACTGTGGAGAATATGAGACTAAGATGGGAAAACCAAACTGTCCAGTGGATTAAAATAATCGGGAGTAAAACGTGAAGTAGGTTGATGAGTACGTTTGGATTGGCGAAGAGGTTGTGGTGGAGGCATGGATGGTAGAGAAGATGGTGTAGCTGAGGTTGATGGAAGATATGGAGGATCCTCGTAAGTCGATGACGGAGACATCGTAGGAGGAGCTGTACCAGGAGAGGAGATCAAAGGAGTAGGAATAATCGAAATACTAGACAATATAGCATCTAGAAAGGTGACATGGCGAGATATACGAAGATGAAGGGCCAAGGGATTATAATAACGGTATCTGTCATGCCCCATTCCCAATATACCAAGGGACTAGCCACGTGAAAATGGCCAGCAGTACAACTCCAATGGACAAACCCAATTTAATGGACCCTTTAGAGTGCACTTAAGCTGTAATACATATAAAATGGTCTATAAATGCATGTCACAGTCTATATATCTAATCTCATCTACGATAAGCATCAAAATTACAAAGAGATAGTCCAGTCACAATAATATAAATGATCTGTCCCACTAAAGCAATATAAATAATGTCATAGAGAATAATTTGTCATCAAATGGAAAGAAAAATAACTCCAAGTACAATATCCAGAAGTTACTACAAGATCAAATATCTAAGAACACTAAGCATAAAAATGAATGGCGAGAATATTGTGTGCTCAAGAGAAGTCCTCCGGAACAACCACGTCCTCTGCAACCTGTACGTCTCCAATAACAGTACCTGCCCCATAAACCTCGGGATAGCTCTCCTCGTCTACATCTGGGGACATAATCCGGATCTAGGTCCTCAGGGGACATAACATGGTACAATAAACACTCAAGCCAAAATGAAATACAGTAAGTAAGAACAGATCCTCAGGGCAAGCTATGTAACCAGCTAAGTGAAATACAAATGAGAGCATCACTACTACTCAGACCACTACAGGCTCTGTATCGGGGAGCCCATAGTATCAAGTAGTATCTCGTATGGCCAGTAAATGTGCCAAGCTCTGGTATAGAGACTAAAGAACCTCCAGTAACATAATATATATATAACATAATTAGCATGTAGCATGTGTGTCTCTCCCCACCAATGTAACCTCATGTCTCATGTCCACGATATCTCATGTCCATAACATGCAAGATCATGATATCTAGCTAGTACAACGAGTCATAATACTATCCATATAATATGCAAGTCTCATATCACGAATCTTGTAAGCCTATACTGAATTACCATGAATAAATCAAGAAAGATTCTGTCACATGAAATAATGTCAAGTGTCCTACGGTATGGCGTACTTGGTAACGCAAGCAAAAAATAGGATCGTGGAATCAACTCTCTAAGTAACGTTATACGACTCCGCGTACGGCGCCGATACCCGAATCTTGTTCGGACGCTAAGCAACGTCTCACAATCCTAGGTTGAACAGACACATCACAAGAATATATATATATATATATATATATATATATATATATATATATATATATATATATATATATATATACAAGCATATAATATAACATGATCTACTTCAAGTTTGTCAAGGTACACTTGCCTGGGTTCTAAACTCCGTCAACTGCTCTTGAAAAAGTAGAATCTGCACGTACACCTCCGGATGCTGAAACAAACATCACAAATATTCTCAGAATACTTGAAATAGCTATGATTGACTATCCATAAGTCCAATTTGGACACATGGACAAAATTGACAATTTTGGGTTAAAACGGGGTCCACAAGTTTGACAAGGTACACTTCGCACCGAAAATATGCCAGAGACAAATTTCTCCAAATTCATCAAACTTAGTGTTTACGAGTCCAGAATGACGATACAAACCCAACGGAATGTCCAGAACTGGATTCCGATAAGCCGATCACGAAATCGCCCGTCATGTGGAACCGTGGGGCCCATGAAACAGTATTTTGTCAACATTCTTAGATTTGAACCAAACTTTGGGTTATAGGACCAACGTAATGTTGCGAATCTAATGAAATAAGTTTCGTTACGAACCGACGAGTACACACAAAGTTATGACGAGGTATCATAATATGTCGATATGGTGTTTTTCGGCGGATACGCGTTGATTCCGGCGTGCACGCACGTCCAAATTAAGTTATGGAAAATCCTACAAGTTCGCGTTTATGTTACGCACCATTCAGTATAATTCGCACGCGACTACGTGGCCTCGTTTGGCAGAATGCACCCCATATCGGAGATTTTTGGTGTTTTAAAAATAAGTTTTTGGTCAATTTTAACACAGAATAAATTAAAATTAAAACAGAAATAAATAAAACTATTTGAAGGTATTTAATCTTGGTTAGGTTGTCATTACACAAGAAAAAGAATAACTCAGTTTGGCTTCGCGGGTTGAGAGTTATAGCCCTCGACATATAGGTGTTTGGACAGTTTCGAAATTGTTCGAAACGCAAATTTTTGGACCAACTTTCGGTTCAAATTTCTCCTAATATAAGCCATCCAAATTCAATCTTCTTGAAGGGGTTTGATGGCCTTCATATTGCGAATGCATATGGACAAAAATCTCATAAATTGGTCGAGCGAGGAGGGCGTTCTCGTACCTCAAAGATGGCTCACAGGTTGAATGCTACTGCTGCTGTTCGAGTGACTGCACGCGACGGCGCTCCGACGCTGCTTCGGCGCTGCGACGGCGGCGGCGAGGGGTATCGGTGGTCGACGAGGGTGGAGGTGTGGGTGATGGTGGAGGTGGTTTAGGATTAGGGTTAGGGTTTTATGCATGTTTATATATATATATATATATATATATATATATATATATATATATATATATATATATATAACGATAGATTGAGAGAGAGTGAGCGGGTCTGGGGGTCTGGGTTTGGGTAGTGGTTTTAGGCTTTGGGTTTCGGGTTTAGTTAGGTTAGCGGGTAGGGTAGTTAGGAAATAATTATTCTTTTCTTTTATTTTCCTTTTCTTTATTTATTTTATTCATAATTTTATGTAGAAATTCCCAAAAATAGTTAAGTACTTGAAAAAAATTCTAGAAAATTTATATTTCTTCCAACAATAATTTATAACCCAATTCATATTAATTCAAAAGATATTTACCAAATATGAATGAATATTAAATTAGTTAAATAAATTTATAAATTTTATTTTCTGCTTAATATTATATTGGAGGCATGCAGGGGTTCGAATAACGCAACTGGAGTATCAAATGCGTAATAGGACCAGTTAGGCTCATATCTTGGATTTAGTTGGAAGCAATGGGTTGGTGTGGTATGTTAAAATCGTACGCTACGACAAAATGGTTAATTAATCATCGTTTTCGCGTAATCGTGTCACAAAAGTTATGCGACCAAAATAAGGCATAGAATTGCGAATTTGTGAGTGACAGTCATGACAGGAGCCTAATTTGACTCGTCTAAGTTGAGCATGCTAGGTTGGTTGGAAGGGAAAGACTAGTGTTGCACTCAAGATCTTAAAACCATGGTGGTTGGTTTCCAACGTTCAATTAAATTATCGAATAAATATTTAAAAAATGATTATTAATTACCGAACTAACCCTATATAAAAATAAGGGTGCTCATAATCAACCCACCTTAAAAGAATTATGTCCTTGCAATTAAGAAAAATAAAACGTAACCGGTCAGGAAATATTTGCTCCAGAAGAGATGACGCGGTTGTAAGACATGTTTGTTGAAACACGACACAAAGGATAAGGGACCATGAACAAGAAAAAAATGAGAGGAAGGGTAGGATTTTTTGTTCAAGCAGAACACGTAGGAAAGAAATGAAAACTTTTTCCTAGGCAATGAGAGATGAGTAACTCAAGAGTAAATAAGTCTGATTAGAACGAAGATCAACTACAACTTATAAAAACTTGGGTACCTCTTACATATTATTACTTTAGACTAACAAGTTCATGCTAACATAATACTAGGTATAGGCTAGGAAATTGAACTAACATGCACATGCTAAAGTATTACTAGAAATATTCGTTACTGTAGCTAGCTATGATAAGACTAAATCTTGTCCATACTTGCTAGTCCTCGAGTCTGTGCCTCCTCCACTGTCATCGCAAAAGCCTGTCCATGTCCCTGTGGTGGTGCCCTCTACTGTTGCTGGGCCTACTGGAAGAGTGCTACCTGTGATGCCAAGGGTGGCCTCGACTGATATCCTCCCGGTGTTGGTGGTCTGAATCCCCCAACTTTCGCCTGTGGTGCTCCTGGTGCTGGATAAGCTGGTCGATGTGGCTGTTGGACTGGCCCCGATGCTGGTAAAGCGGGTCGATGAACCATCGATGTTCCTCCCCGACGTTCAGAGCAATCCCTGGCTGAATGCTGACTAGATCCGCAAGCTAAACATAATCTCAATTTACGTCTGCACTCCCTCTCTATATGGCCTACCTTGCCACAATAGTGACAAGTAGGAAGGGATGGGGCTCGTGATACTGCTCTCTGTGGTGGATTCATCCGGGGGTCTCTTTGCAGGCTCCCCGTGTAGTGCTCGGGTTGTTACTAATGCGTACGATCTCTTCTGGCTGGGCTCCCTCCTGTGGATGCTCTCCATGCGTCGAGCTGCGGCAAGGACGTCCGTATAAGAAGTAGGTACAACAGAGCCAATCTGTCTTTGTAGTTCAAAGCTCAGTCCGTCAAATAATTTCTTCACCTTCTCTTCTTTTGTCGGGATCAGTGTAGGGTTGAACAGTTGAATCAAGCATGATGCAAGTCAAAAAATTTATTCGAGTCCGATATAAAGGTCAAGAACGTGTCAACATGTGGATGAGATTCTATAAATTTATTCTTATCCTAACCGCAAGTTTGCTCGGTCCCTTAGTTGAAACTAAAGAAATATATTCATAGACCTGCATGGGCCACCACAAAAACTATGTCACGCCTCAGTCCCAAAATACCAAGGGACTAGCCACATGACAATGGCCAGCAGCACAAATCCAATGGACAAACCCAATTTAATGGACCCTTTAGAGTGCACTTAAGCTGTAATACATATAAAATGGTCTACAAATGCCTGTCACAGTCTATATATCTATTCTCATCTACGATAAGCATCAAAATTACAAAGAGATAGTCCAGTCACAATAATATAAATGATCTGTCCCACTAAAGTAATATAAATAATGTCATAGGGAATAACCCGTCATCAAAATAGAAAGAAAAATAACTCTATGTACAATATCCAGAAGTTACCACAAGATCAAATATCTAAGAACACTAAGCATAAAAATGAATGGTGAGAATACTGTGTGCTCAAGAGAAGTCCTCCGGAACAACCACGTCCTCTACAACCTGTACGTCGCCAATAGCAACACCTGCCCCGTAAACCTTGGGATAACTCTCCTCGTCTATACCTGGGAACATAATCCGGATCCAGGTCCTCAGGGTACATAGCAAGGTAGAATAAACACTCAAGCCAAAATAAAATACAGTAAGTAAGAACATATCCTCAGGGCATGCTATGTAACCAGCTAAGTGTAATGCAAATGAGAGCATCAGTAGTACTCAAGATGAGACCACTACAGGCTCTATATCGGGGAGCCCATAGCAGCAAGTAGTATCTCGTAGGGCCAGTAAATATGCCAAACTATGGTATAGAGACTAAAGCACCTCTAATAACATAGTATATATATAACATAATCATCATGTAGCATGTGTGTCTCTCTCCACCCAATGTAACCTCATGTCTCATGTCCACGACGTCTCATGTCCATAACGCGCAAGATCATGACATCTAGCTAGTACAACGAGTTATAATAATATCCATATAATATGCAAGTCTCATATTACGAATCTTATAAGCCTATATAAAATTACCATGAATAACTCAAGAAAGATTATGTCCCATGAAATAATGTCAAGTGTCCTACGATATGACGTACTTGGTAAAGCAAGCACAAAAGTAGGATCGTGGAATCAACTCTCTAAGTGATGTTACACGACTTTGCGTACGACGTCGATACCTGAATCTTGTTCGGACGCTAAGCAACGTCTCACGGTCCTAGGTTGAATAGGCACATCACAAGAATAAAAAAAAATACAAGCAGATAGTATAACAAGATCTACTGCAAGTTTGGAAAAGTACACTTGTCTGGGTTCTAAACTCCGTCAACTGCTCATGGGAAAGTGAAATCTGCAAGTACACCTCCGAATGCTGAAACAAACATCACCAATGTTCTTAGAATACTTGAAATATCTAGGATTGACTACCCATAAGTCCAATTTGGATACATGAGCAAAATTAACAGTTTTGGATTAAAGCGGGGTCCACATGTGGCCCACTTCGCACCGAAAAATGTACCAGAGATAAAGTTCTTCAAATTTATCAAACTTAGTGTCTACGAGTCCATAATAATGATTTGAACCCAACAGAACGACCATGATTGGATTTTGATGAGCCGATCACGAAATTGCCCTTCATGTGGAACCATGGGACCCACAAAATGGTGTTTCTTCAACATTCTTAGATTCAAATTAAACTTGGGTCACAGGACCAGCGTAATACTGTGAATACAATGACACAAGTTTTGCTTTGAACCGACGAGTACACACGAAGTTATGGCGATGTGTCGGAATATGCCGATACGATATTTTCCAGTGGATACACGTTGATTCCGGCGTGTACGCACGTCCAAATCAAGTTTTGCGAAAGTCCACACGTCCATGTTTATGTTACGCACCATTCGGTGCAATCCACACGCGATGACGTGGCCTCATTTGGCGGAACGTACCCCGTATCGAAGATTTTTGGTGTTTTAAAAACAAGTTTTTATTCAATTTCAACACAGAATAAATTAAAATTAAAAAATAAAATAAATAAAAATATTTGAAGGGATTTAATCTTGGTTAGGTTATCGTTACACAAGAAAAAGAATAACTCAGTTTGACCTCGCGGGTTGAGAGTTATTGCCCTCAAAATATAGGTGTTTGGACAGTTTCAAAATTGTTTGAAACGCAGAATTTTGGACCAACTTTCGGTTCGAATTTCTCCTAATATAAGCCATCCAAATTCAAACTTCTTGAAGGAGTTTGATGGCCTTCATATTGCGAATGCATACTGATAAAAAGCTCATAAAATGGTCGAGCGAGAAGGGCGTTCTCGTACCTCAAAGATGGCTCGCGGGTTGAATGCTGCTGCTGTTGCTATTCGCGCGACTGGCGCTGCGGCGCTCCGGTACTGCTTCAGCCCGGTGACGGTGGCGGCGAGGGGTCAGGGTGGTCGACGAGGGTGGAGGCGTGGGTGATGGTAGAGGTAGTTTAGGATTAGGGTTAGGGTTATATATATATATATATATATATATATATATATATATATATATATATATATATATATATATATATAATGAGAGATTGATGGAGAGTGAGCGGTTCTGGGGGTCTGGGTTTGGGTAGTGGTTTTAGGCTTTGGGTTTGGGTTTCGGGTTTAGTTAGGTTAGCGGGTAGGCTAGTTAGAAAATGGTTTTTCTTTTTGTTTCCTTTTCTTTATTTATTTTATTCATAATTATATATAGAAATTCCCAAAAATAGTTAGGTAATTGGGAAAAATTCTACGAAATTTATATTTCTTCCAACAATAATTTACAACCAAATTCATATTAATTTAAAAGGTATTTACAAAATATGAATGAATATTAAATTATTTAAATAAATCCATAAATTCTATTTTCTATTTTCTATTATATTAGAAGCATGCAGGGGGTTCGAATAATGCAACTCGAGTGTCATGTGCATAATAGGACTAGTTAGGCTCATAGCATGGATTTAGTTTGAAGTAATGGGTTGGTGTGGTGTGTTAAAATTGTACGCCATGACAAAAGGGTTAATTAATTATCATTTTCTCGTAATTATGTCACAAAAGTTATGAGAAAAAATAAGGCATGAGATTACGAATTTATGAGTGACAATTATGGCAGGAGTCTAATTTGACTCGTCTAAGTCGAGCATGCTAGGTTGGTTGGAAGAAAAAGGCTAGTGTTGCACTCAAGATCTTAAAACCATGGTGGTTGATTTCCAAAGTTCAATTAAATTATCGAATAAATATTAAAAATAATAATAATTAATTACTGAACTAACCATATATAAAAACTAGGGTGCTCACAGTATCCCTTGTGCTCGAAACTGAAACCAAGTAAGACACACTTGGCTGATCGAGCGGTCAGCTTCGTACACTCAGTCTCAGAAAGAAAAACAAAATAAGTGCACCCAAAAGTGCGAAGCATACTGTAATCAGGAAGGCATAAAAAAAGACTCTCATGAGGTGTCCGACCAAACAAAACATAGGATGGAGTGATATTTATAAGATTAACAGAGATACGAATATCCTCTGCCCAGAACTTTTGAGGAACGAAAGAGGATAACAAGAGAGCACGAGAAGTCTTAAGAATATGACGATGTTTGCGCTCGACTACCGATTTTTGTTCATGAGTATAAGGATATGAATGTTGAAACATGGTGCAGTGAGATTGCAAAATAGATCTCATCGTAGTGGAGAGATACTCACGAGCACAATCAGAGCAAAAAGTTCTAATCCTAACATTGAAATGAGTATGAATCATGGTAATAAATTTCCTATAAATGGCAGGGAGTTCCGAACCGTGACACATAATATAGACCCAAGTATAACGATTGTAAACATCAATAAAGCTTACGTAGTAGGGAAAACCAAACATAGATGTGTCAGCCCCCTAATTTTTTCAAAATTTTTAAAATGGATTTTTCACATTTTCTGTAATTTTTCGGGATTTTTACCTAGGTATTTTATGATTAAAGGATTTTTAAAGGATATTAATTAGTATTAAAATATTATGAAAATAATATTTTTGAGTGTGAAATGGAAAACTGGACATATGATAATTTTCTGTGAATTTATTGGACTCCGAAAATATTTTTAAAGCCCTAAAAACTAATGTATTTTAAACCAAAATTAAATCCTGAAATAAACCGGTTTATTTGAAATAAACCAAACCGGACCGGACCGGTTTACCCGAATCAAACCAACCCAGCCTTAGCGGGTCGGGTTAGGTCGGATCCGAATCGAACCTGACCCGGACCCGAAACCCTAACCGAACCTTAATCCTATTCCCAGCCGGATTTACTGTTCCGGCCCCCCTTTTAATCCCCTCGATCCCCCACAGCCGCTGCCGAAACCCTAGCTCCGCCCTCCCTTCTCCACCGTCCCTCTCTCTCTCCTCCCTCCGCGTACCTCCTCCCCGCTCCGTCGACGAGCACCCCGCCTCGAACCCCCACCACCTGTCGACCATCTTCTTCCTCTGTTCCAACAGTGATTCGCACGGCAGAGCCCTGCCTCGCCGGTGATCCACCACCACTGCGGTGATCGATGGCGACTGGTGCCTACACCTCCGCCAAGCGCTGCTCATAGCGCTTGAGCTCTACCGGTGATCTACGACTGAGGACGACGAGTCAACACGGGCTGATCATCTTCTCCAACGTCGACAAGGAAGACAAAGCTCCATGAGCTCTGAGCCAAGGTGAAGTGGGGCTTCTTGATCTAGTCGATTTTAGCCGAGCTCCACAAAGCACTATCGAGGCAGCACTGCAGCTGTGCCCCGGCTGAGCCGCCACGACGAAACTCCGGCGAAGCCCCCAACCGCAGCACTGAAACCCTAGACTGGACACAGTATCCCCGTGTCGTGTCAACTCACGGACACGAAGATGCCTCATTCCACGGAGCCCTGTTCAGGTAACCCGTTCTCTCTCCTCGCTGCCCCATTTTCAGTTCCGACTGTTGCACCGCGTAGACTATGTAACACTCTCGATGCCCGTGCAACCCGCTCGGCGCGTCGCGTCCTGTGGCGATCGCGAACCGCGATCCAAAATCAAAAAAAACGTCCTGTTTTATCCCGGAACTGAGGGCGCCCCGCTAAACGGGACGACTTGGTCGCACGCGGTCTTTACCGAAACGTGCGCGCTGTCGATACAGACGTGTGGGATTTCGCAGAAGTTGATTTGGATGTGCGTGCACCCCGGAATCAATGCGTATCCGCCGACAACGCCCCGTATTCGCCCGTTCTGGAATACGTTATAACTTTGTGTACACACGTCGGATTGAGACAAAACTTACGCCATCGGACTCGTAGCAATACGCTGGTCCTGTGACCCAAGTTTGGTTCGATTCTGAGAACGTTGACGAAATCGCGTATCGTGGGTCCTATCGGCTCCACTTGACGGGCAATTTTATGATCGGCTCATCGAAATTCAATTCTGGAAGTTCCGTTGGGTTCGTATCATCGTTCCTGACTTGTTGACACTAAGTTTGATGAATTTGGAGATATTTGACCCTGACACATTTTTCGGTGCAAAGTAGCCCACATATGGACCCCGCTTTGACCCGAAAATGTCATTTTTGCCCTTGTGTTCAAATTGGACTTAAGGACAGGCATTTCTAGCTATTTGATATTTTCTGAGACTATTGGTGATGTTTATTACAGCTTTTGGAGGAGTACCTGCATGATCCACTGATACAGGGACAGATGCTGGTATTCAAACCCCAGGCAAGTGTACCTTGCCAAACTTGCAGTTCTTGTTATTTATCCCTTTGACTGCATTTATATATTGTTGTACATGATTGACCTAGGACCGTGTGACTTACTTAGCGTCCGATTATTAGTCGGGTGCCAACACTGTACGCAGAGTTGTGTATCGTCACCTAGAGATGGACATACGTGACCCTTTACATTCTCGTACTTGCCTTATCAAGTACATCATAACCCAGGACACTTGATACTATTCATGAGACAGAATCTTCCAGAGATATTCATGGTGATTCTGTATAGGATACATGTTTTATGACATAGACATTATATTCATAGACATTAGATGACTTGCTGCATTAGATATGATCGTGCGTGACATGGACATGAGGCATCGTGGACATGAGACGTGTGATTATATGGGGGTGGGGAGAGATACACAGGCTACAGGCTGATTTATATATATATTTATTATGGTGAGGCCTTAGACTCTATATCAGAGCTAGGCACTCTACTAGTGTTATATTTATTGTGAGGCCTCAGACTCTATATCAGAGCTAGGCACTCTACTAGTGATATTACTGCTACCGGCTCTCCGACACAGAGCTTGTAGTGGTCTCAGCCTAAGTTTAGTGATGCTCTCAAATTGTATTTCACATAAATGGTTATATAGTTTACCCTGTTTATTTCATTTACTATTATACTGCATTTTGGCTTGTATCTTTTGTACCTTGTTATGTCCCCTGAGGACCTGGATACCGGACTTTGTCCCCAGGACTAGCAGACGAGATCGACCCTTAGTTACACGGGACAGGAGCATTAGTAGGAGCAGGCACTAGAGCAGTACCAGATCCAGTAGACGAGTGATCACCGAGGGTATCTTCTGGGTATAGGCTTTACCCATACTCAGTATTGTTGTGGTTATCTTTATTCTTATATCTTGACAGATGTATCAGACTCATTATCGGGTTATTTCCCCGAGTTTATATCATATTGAGATTGATCTTGCTTTATGATTCTGATATTGCTGTATTTATTTCTGTGGATGAGATTAGTATATTTAGACCCTTATTGTTGTATTACAGCTTAAGTATGCCCCGATAGATCCATTAAATTGGGTTTGTCCATCGGTGCATGCTGCTGGCCATTATCACGCGTCCGGTCCCACGGTATTTTGGACTGGGGCGTGACAAGATGGGATATGAGTGGGTCCCCATATGTCAGAGTGGACTAATTCAAAAATACTACTAGATTTTGATAAGCTCTTAGGAATATGTAGGTTTAAGTATTTTTCCAACTTACAGTCCGTACATGTATATAGAGAAGAGAAAGAACCACGCCCAAGAGCTCCACTATGAAATAAAGTATTTTGACGGGGCTCTGAAATATGGCATAAGCGTCTGTGCCATAAGTCGACAGTAGACGTGACTATAGCAACATGAATAGAATTCAAAGGTTGAGTTGATGGAAGATAAAGAAACTCTAAGTGGTATAATCGTCTCTTCTTACTAGCACGACCAATTATTTGGTTCGTACGAGAATCTTTCACATAATATGTGAGAGAATCAAAAGAAACTATAAATCCACACTTACAAAGGCTACTAACAAAAATACCACTAGCTACACAATTCCCACAGAGAGTAGGGTGAGAAAGGGAAAAATGCTATTTGAAGACCTTCACCCGTACAAGTATGTGAGAACGAAAAGTGTCACGTCCCAGAACCAGAATACTGGAGAGAGGGGGCGAATAAAGTCAGTACGTACACCTGAGTACTTAATACTCCGAGATACGGTCACGTCTGTTTAGATATGGGAGGGTTTACTCTACAATCCCATAGTCATTCCTGGGTCAAGAGTCCTAGTTGTCTTATTCTCAAGCAAGCAATACGTTACAAGATGTATGATCACCAAACAAATAATAGTAAGGCATCCCAAACTATACATACACAAATGATCATGAAGCTAGTTACAAAATAAAAAACTAGCAAGAGTACAATATTACATAATCAACTCTAGCTATAGTCTAGAATATGCTTTACATGTAGGCCCGCATGCTAGAATGTCAAGTTCAAAAATATGAGCTAAAAACGTGCTCGATGGCTAAATGCTCAAAAGTATAAGTACAAGATCATGTGGGTGATGGAGAAGAAATCCACTCATGTCCTCGGGTGCTCTTGGTGTTCACCATCTTGAGGCAAAAAGTATGGGAGATCCTGTGGTCCTACTCCAAAATCTGGCCATACAAAACCAGTATGGTCAGACCCCAAAACAGCAAGTACCACAAGGGAGCCAACTTAGGAACTAAAATCACCATGCAGACAAATCAGTAAGAAATAGCACAAGGAACAGTTAAATAAGTGCAGCAGGTAAAATAACAGTTAAACAGTTCTGGAGTATTTAAACAAGGATATTTGAAATCAGTACTATGCTACAATTTTCGGATCAGTTGTTAAATAAATCAGGACAAGACTAGATTGGAAATTAAGCAATCATGACCAATCATTCCCTACGGCTTGATATCATTAGCTAACTGGCTTATCACAATCCTAATTACTAACATATGCAGTTTAAGATTCCATACAACAACATTCCCTGCAGACTATCTGGGTTATCCAGGCATAATGATACATATAATAGATTATATCAGGTATAGTAATTTACAGGTAAATGCAACACTCGACGGCATGCTGAAAGAGTGTCCCTCACGATGAAGAGCTCTAAATCCATCAGGTGTCGCTAGGATATCGAAATTGTATGTAACATAAAATCTCTTAGATACTTCTAATTCATTATTCTAGTTGTTATCCTGGGCAAGTTATTAAGAATTTTTGACCGTGGTGCTCAGAAATTTTCCTTTGACATGATATGACATGACAGTAGCTTGACAAGTACATTCAGGACAGGAGCAAGCAAATCAACTACGAGAATTTATCTTATCAGTTCAGGCCATTTTGGTTTAGAAAATTCTAGCATGTCGGGAGTGCGCTTCGTCGAGCTAATATCAGGAATATCGGTACATGTCAGGTTAACTCAATACGACAAGATATTATCAGGAATATCAGTACAAGTCTGGTGTTGGGAGTTCAAGATTAACAATGTCAATACAATTCATGTTCAATTCTAGTATGTCAGGAGTGCGCTTCGTCGAGCCACTATCAAGAATATTCGTACAGGTCAGGTGTTGGGAGTTCAAGATTAACATTGTCAATATAATCCATGATCAGGAAATTCCAGGTTCTGGCAGGTTGTCACAAATCGGGTTATAAATAATTTAGAGAAAGATTGTATTCATAACAAGTAAACAAAATAGGCTAAACAATGGAAACAGTTAAACCATAAGAGAACAAATCATAAGAAGTTAAGCTACTACAAGTATCATAGGCGCATGGGATAAGTTGGCGGCATGCAAGAGCTGGCCGCATGTAACACACTGGCCGCATGCACCACACTGGCCGTATGCAAAATTCAAAGTCCACTCCTCGGGATAAGGTGAGTGACAGTCAATAAATACAAAGTCAGGGAATTGACTGATGTGACTAGCCGTGTCAGAGAAGTGACCGATGTGACTGGCCAAGAAAGGGAGCCAGAAGAAAAAGAAAAAAAATCATGAAAAGTCGTTCCAAGGCCAGGCTGAGTCATGCGTTCGAATGGAAGATGAACGCATAGCTCTGGGCCGCATGGACTACTCAGCCGGATGCTCCTCTTGGCCACATAAAATCTTTTGAACTTAGAGAACTTTCATTCGTTCAAGTTTTATGCATTTGGCCAAGGGGCGCATGTGCAGATTCAGTCATGAATCCAACAAGATGGCCGCATGCTGGCTTGGAACGAGATGTCCAGGCCACATTTCAAGCGGGCCGCATGAACTCCTTTATCCCAGAACAACAAGTTTCAGCCATAAAAAAACTCCAAGTCAAAAAACTTATTTTTTTTCCATGAAATCCTCATTTCAAGTCAGAATCTAGCAAAGTAAAGTTCAAAATCGTATAAAATTAAGTGGTCATCAACATGGAACTACTAGTTTTTGAAAGCATCAAGTCTTAAGAGATCAAAACCAAGTAAACTCATGGAAGCTCCAAACTTAAAAATTAGATCTGTCACGACCCGCACCCGGTATAGGGATGCAAGTCGGAAACAACGTCCAGCCTACGCCGCAGCATCGGCGGTAGAACGCTGTCTTGGTCTACTATACTATCTAAAATCTCACAATAATATAAAGTTTGCCAACAATAGCTCACACAAAACTCAATCACAATCTAAAGCACGAGAAGATATGAAGGAAGTCTAACTATACATCAAAAAAATATAAATCATCAACAATAGAAACAAAAATCAATAACTCAAATAGAAGCCGGAAACAAATTCGGTACCAAAAATGCCAAAGAGAACCAATTATGCTACCTAGTGAATCCGACTAAAACTCCCGGTAGTCACTCCAGAACTAGTGGGTCCAAGTCTGCACCATCTATAAGTCAAAGTCCAAAGTATGTCGGACACCAATCTCTCGGATCCTCTGAAAAATATTTTTCAGTCAAGAATGGAGCAAAGTACATACCTCTGAAAGCAGTTCCAATAACGTAATCGAGCATATAAACAGATATAGAAATGAAATACAAGATCACTAAACATATGAATGATGAACAAGATATATACAAGTAATATACAAGAATATATAGATCAACAATATGAATATCATAATATGATGAAGTAAACTGCAATCTAAACTATCTAATGTGCCTTAGAATAAGAGTTCATTATGTGATCGGGTTGGGTGAACATGATCAGGTAAGACGGATTACAAGTAAAGTATGTAATCAGAATGTACACGATTTGTAACAATAACTTTGATCACATAATCAACTCCTACTCTCCCACCCCCAACTAATACCGATGGATCCAATCACGACACGCTACGAACACGAAAATATAACCACTGTCACGAGCAGTGGGTGTACACGAATATCATAACCACCGAACACGAGCGATGGGTGTACACGAATAAGCACACTGAACACGAGCAGTGTGTGAACATGAAGTAACATCAATACCCAGTATACACGATGAGATACAATGTACACGAGTATCCGCTGAACACGGTAGGGGATAACATCTCATGACGGGATCCATATAGCACCAGTCCGTGAAATTACTGCATCGGAATCAATGTATACAATTCTAGAACATGCATATATACAATATTGTGAATTGAAAACAATCAGAGAAATATACTCGCCTGTGGTCCAGAACAATAAATGTCAAACTGTCCGAACTGGTGTCACACAGACCTATATATGGAATATTGCATTAATACAAGGTTCTGGAAAGAAAAGAAGTTAAACTAGTCAACTTCTAGGTCAACAAGTCAATTCTAAGTCAAAAGTCAAACTAGGTCAACTCTAAGTCAACTATGGTCAACTATAGTCAAACTATAGTCAACTACCTATTTCTAGGTTGCATAAGTCTAACACAAAGATATTAGGTTCAAATACTAAAGTCTAGGTCATAAAGCTACAACTTAGGATACTAGGATACTGTATCTCCGGATACGTAAACAAGGGATAAATATAATACATATGTACATATCAAAAAATATTATATATATAAAATCCTAATTACCAATGCTAAATGGATACCTTGGTTTCGAACCAACTTGGTATCGCAATACTAAACCTCTATCTAGATACCCAAATCTAATACCTTGGGTATCCTTAATACCTTGGCATTTACCTTGGTATCTCAAGGTAATGTCACTCTAGTATATATATATTAACTATCCAACTATAACTACAAACTACCATGTATTTAGTATTTATACAATACTATATACCTTATTTTAGTCACCTTAATACCAACCCATAATTAGTTTATAACTATCTTATTACTATGCCAATACCTATTACTCATACCTTGGTATCTCAAGGTAATGCCAAAATCTTCATATATATATACTAACTATTCATCAATAACTATATGTATATATATATATATATCAATCCAATATAACTTCTAGTATGTACTAAATAGAATAAATACTAACTACCAACTACACACTAAATACTAATACATATATACGTACATACATACATACATACATACATACATACCTATAATATATATAACTAAAGATACTCATAACAATAGATAACTAAAATATACTAACTATTCCAATAATATTATATGCTACAAATAAATATATTATACATATAGTATACTAAAGCACAATTAGAAAATTAGGAACATATATATGTATATATTAATTACCATATATATATATATATACATATATCTATCTATCTATCTATCTATCTATCTATCTATCTATCTATCTATCTATATATATATATATATATATATATATATATATATATATATATATAAATATATAAATATCTAATATATAAAACTGCCAAACTGTCGTTGAAGATTCTGCCCACTGTCGCTGAAGCTGCTGTTGATATTGATACACTGCTATTTTAGTGACAGTTTTCTGCAACTGTCGCTAAAACTGTCACTAAAACTCCTGATACGCTGCTGATACTGCTGCTGTTTCAGCGACAGTTTTCTGCAACTGTCGCTGGCTGTTGTCGTTGTTTCCCCTGCTGTGGCCGCTGCTGTTTCATTGTTGTTGCGACGGTTCTTGCTGTCACTAAAACTCCTGTTCTCCTCTCTCTCTAATGTTTATATATACAATGCATATATAAATATAACCTATATAAAAATATATATATATATATATATATATATATATATATATATATATATATAACACCCATAAATAGATACTAAAATACATATAACTATAATATATAACACTATGACAAATAACATATATATAACATACATACACCTCCACATATATATGTACATATTAAATACATATGACAATAGTATAGTAATATATACATATATAACAACACATATATGTATATAAAATCATACACTATATAAATACATAACAATATATAATATAACTATATATATAACCACATATAAATATATCTACTATATTATATATACATATACTACCACTTATAAATATATATCTACATGTAGAAAAATAGCTACATAATAATATACACATATAGTATATATACATAGATGCATAGATCTAAGACACAATATTACATAAATATATATATACACAATATTATAAATATATGCATATATATAATTATATTTCTCCATGAAATAAGAACATAAAAGAATTAGATCTACAATTAAATTGCACATACATGGACCGTTTCACCCCGTATTCCACTAGATCTAGGATACGCATGCGACACGAGTCCACCACAGATCCAAACGTACCCCGAAGGACACAAACAAGTCATATATACTATTTATGAATAGTACAAAGAGTCAAATATAAATCTACGTGTCCGTGTCAAAATGTGACATTCACAAAGTCCCGTGTCGAAGAAAAAACTCCCAAATCAACACGTATCACCAAATTGATGGGATACGACCTACACATACCCAATTGTGGACACGACAGTAGCCCCAAACACATAAGCACATGTCAAATTGATCTATATGACCAATTGACACACACAACAAATGTCAATCTCGGAATTCTCCCAAAATTGACACAAAAAGTACCATAACTTTCTCAATAGGCCTCCTATGAATACAAAACCAAATCCTATGGGTAGCCTATGCATATGGGTTAATTTTTCATGGTTAAATCTCAGATTTAGAACCTAAATTAAGGGGAAAAAATGAATTGTATCTATTGGGAGATGGATTCCCAATAAAACCTCCAAAATTGGTGAAATTGGCCTTCAACTTGTAGATCCTTGCTCCTCTTTGTAGATCCATGCTTTCTCCTTGTAGATCTATGCTTTCTTCTTGTAGATCCATGCTCTAATAGCCTCCAATGGTGATTTGGGAAATAATTGGATGGAAATTTGGTAGGGATTTGGTTGAGAGAATTTTCTAGATCTAGATTTGGAAGCAAAAATGAAGAGAGAGAAAGTTTTTATCCCCTTTATATATGTCCCACTTGCCCCCTCCCTCAAGCTACTATGTAAAGTCTAAAATATCCCTTGGGACCTCTCATGAAAAAATTAATTAAGAAGAAAAACTTCTAGTCTAATGGCTTTAACATAATTAATCATCCTCCTAATAATTGGACTTCTAATTATTGGGCTCAATTCTAACTAGAATTAAATGTTGGTCCATGAATCTAAAATAAACTAGTTGGTCTACTAACACAAGTCCAAAAATAAATCTAACATTCTAATAATAAATAAATAATACAATAAATAAAAATTTAACATGCACAATATTTAATTAATTACCAAATAACTAAAATACTCTTTCCTAGAAAATATGGTAATGACAAGATCTATTCCAACCAAGACATCAAAAATAAAAATAACAAGAATTAAACATGAAGAGTAGTTCATAAAGCACAATATAGACTAATAAAATACAAGAGTGGCCAAAAGTGTAAGTTCTTTCTCATTAACAAGATGTACTTGCCTAAACTGTAAAACCCCTAATCCTAAAAACCGTATTAAGCTATTTTTTTTATTAATTGAATTATAGTAATTATGAACTAATTAGGAGAAATATATTTTATTTAATTTTTATTTTAGGTGTTTGTGCATTTAGGGGATTTAAGGAGCCAGTATAAATTTTTCCTAATTTATTTAATGTAGGAGACCCTTTGGACAGTTGCTAGCTTAATGGTATGCAATAATATAAATTCTAGAATTTATATATATATATATATATATATATATATATATATATATATATATATATAATAGAAAAGGAATAAAAGAAATAAGAAAAAGAATAAGAAAAAGAAAGAAAAGAAAAAGAAAGAAAAAGAAATGGATTCTTATTGGATTCAAACCCGCAACCCACTATATCCTACCCAAACCCTAAACCCTTTACTACATTAACCCACCCGCGACCCTAACTAAACCCACACCCCTTCAAAGCAACAGCAGCGGCTAAACCCAACCGCTTCCCCCCGAGCGAACTCATCACCCCCCGCTCTCTCATCTCTCTCTCTTCTATATATATAACATTCTACAAAACCCTAACCCTCAATCTCTCATCCTCCCTCTCCCCGCCGACCGGAGCCCCATGCCACCGTCGCTCAGCGCCGCACGGCCGCCCGTCGACGTCCGCGTCACCGCGCAAGCGCACGTGCACAACATTTTGATCAACAACGAAGCCATGTTCACGTTCCATTTTTTGTGCCACCGCTCGACCAAACTTGATCCCGTCTTCTCCGGTATGATCCTCACTTATCCCCCTTCCATCTTTGTATGTTAGTTTATCTCGAACAGCGCGCAAACCTAGATAAAAATTGACGTCAAGTCAAAAAAAACTACGACTTTTGAATTCCAAAAATTTCTGTTGCAATAACCTATGTTCACGAACTCGTATCTCCCACCACAGAGATCCAAATTCGATTTTTCTTATTGGTATGCCAAGAACACCTAACCTAGTTTAACTTTTGTAATTTATAATATTTTATTATTTGCTGTATGCTTAATTAAATCAAGTTGAAAAACCCGAAAAACCTATTTTTGGCAAATTCCAAAATTTGTGATACGGAGCGCGCCCCACCAAACGGGACCGCCCCGTCGTGTACCAAGTGTACCAAAAGGTACATGCAGCGTACCCGGATATGTAAGATTTCGAGAAAACTGATTTGGACGCGTGTGCGCGTCGGAATCAGCCCGTATCCGCGGACAATCCCCTATGTCGTAACTTTTGTAAAAGCCCTGCGCATTTAGTGCACACTCGTCAGATTACGACAAAACTTGCGCCACTGGACTCGTGGTAACGTGCTGGTCCTATGACCCAAGTTTTACGCAATTCTGAGATAGTTGACCAAGTCGCCAATTGGCGGGTCCCACGGTTGACTTTTTGGGCAAAATTGTGTTCGGCTCACCGGAATTCATATTTGGACATACATTTGAGTTCGTACTGACTTTTAGAGTTTGTTTGACCTATAATTTATTCTATTTAGAGACCGTTACCCCTAGCACGCTTTTCGGTGCAAAGAGGCCCACCAGTGGACCCCACTTTGACCCAAAATTACCGTTTTGCCCCTGTGTCCAAATTGGACGAAAGGGAAGTGCTTTCTAGCTATTTCGCTTATTCTGGGAACGTTGGTGATATCTATTTCAACATCCGAAGATATTTGTTCTGAGACCATAACTTCTTGTCCTGTGTGTTGGACATCTGGATATTACATTTTGCAGCTTCTTGCCAGGCAAGTATACCTTGTCATTGTAATGTTATTCATATTCCATATGTTGCATGCATCTTTATTTTCTGTCCTTAGTTTATATATTTTAACAGTTATATAAAATGCGCGCGACGATGTCGTCGCGATATATTTTTATTTATGTATTTGCATTGACCTTGTTTATGAGACTACCCTATTATCATGAAGCATCATTAGGTTCATTGGCCGTGACACAGTTGTTACACGAGTGTGAGTCTCATATAGAGATCACGGACCGCGTGACAGGTCTGGCCTCCTGTACGTATGGGCCGTGCGTTAGGGATAACTGCTAATAGAAACTTTGTATGCTAGAAGACTTAGCAGTTATTAGAGGTACATGGACATAGCCTATTATAGTATGGTGGCCCAATCCTTGTCCTTGTTTGGTTGCAGGATTGGGCTATGATACTAAAGATAGGCTATGAACCAAATCGTGTCATGGATGTGATATGCTTAGAGCATGGGGTGGGGAGAACAACAAGTACCGCATTTTGGCTCCTTTGCACTTTTTCTTCTGTAACCCGTAAGCTCCGCTGGAGATACGGACGGTGATGACCCCATTATTACAATTTGCGGCCTCTGCCGTTCAAAAGACGACATGCTTTGAGGCCCCTGATTCTCCGAGAGAGTCATGCCAATCCCATTTATGGCCAGATTGCCCACTTGTTAGAAAGTTGTTCTCAAACTGCATTCACTTAGACGGTTAGGCGACCCATTGGATATTTATTTTAGTACTTTATTGGCATGCTTTTATGTATCTTGTTATGTCCCTCTAAGGACCTGGCCCTTCCAGGTGTATCTGTTCTTGAGTATTCGCAGGAGCGCAGATTCGGATGGTTACATATGTTTCGAGGATGTCTTCTCTTCGAGCCCGTGATGGATAGCTGGTATTCTTATATTGTGTTTGTGGTGTTGCACTTTTACATTCTAGTTGGTAGTAGATTTGTTTCCACCCAACTATCATCCTTAGATACTTCTTATTGAGATCTAGTTTCATAGATACTGGTTATTTATTTATATTTGATTCTGTGAATGAGATTTAGATTGTACCCTGTGACATATGTTTATACCACTTGTGGATTTGATATTAATATTATAGCGTACATGTGGATTTGGTTTTCATATATTGGAGTTGCCATATCCATACGGCTGGCATGCTTACGTGTCCTAGTCCTACGTATTTTTGGGACTGGGGCATGACATAAACCCACTACTAAACTACTACTACCACCAAAGAAAATGGGGAGGCCGGCCTCGGACTGCTCTCGGCTAGGAAGAGGAGAGGGAAGAGGAAGAAAAAAATAAAGAAAGAGAAGGAAAGAAGAAGAATGAGGAGGAGAAAGAAAGGGAAGGCTATATATAGTAAGTAAGAGTCACTAAGCACAAATATAGAAATTACATGAAAGCAACTAGAAAAATCTATAAATTATAAAGCTATAACACATATACCAGATAAAATACAATAATACTAAAATAGTGAGACGGGTCTCACAACTCTCACCTCCTTAGAAAAATTGTGTCCTCAGAATTTCAACAAGGCACTGAATCTATCAAGGTATCTCTAGAGATCAGGAAGATAATAAAATAAGCAAGATCATACAAATATCAATCACATGTTATGAACTACCTAGAATAAGACAAGCATGCATAAGACAAGATCAGGGTACGAGATATACGAACAAATATACCTCACGAGTCAAACAAATACGGGTATCTAACTTGGATATCATCCTTGCGCTCCCAAGTCGACTCGTCCGGTGAGTTATGTCCCCAAGCAACTCAGACTAAACTAATAGCCCGGTTCTTGAGAATCTTCTCTCTCCGGTCCAAAATGGATACATGTCTTTTCTTATATGAAAGGTCGGTACCAACAACAAATTCTGAATGATCCAGGACATGACTCGTATCCGGTATATACTGTCGTAACTGGGATATATGAAAAATATTGTGTATCTCACTAAGTGACGATGAAAGAGCAAGATGATAGGATATATCTCTTACTCGTTAGAGAATATCGAACAGACCTATGTACAATGGAAGAACAAGACGATATAAATCATCTCCTACTCTTTCGAGAATATCGAACGACCTAAAATGAAGAAAAAGAGGAAAATGAGAGAATGAGGAAGCGAGAGAAAGAAATTGTCTTATATAGTTAGGGTTGAGGTTTAGACCATGGGTCCAACTCATGACCAAACCAACCCAAACAAAAAAACCATGAACCAATCTAAACCAAAGAATGGATCTAGTCTCCATGCAACCTAATTATCATGCAAACAATAAATAATAAGTTCCAAATACGTATATCAAAAATGGGTAGTGACATCTCTATCCACCTTAGAAAAATTTCGTCATCGAAATTTAAACCCAAGGCTAGATAGAAAAATCAGAACAACCAATATGTTAGCTACAAGCACATATACACATGCAATTAAATTCAACCACATAATAAAGAAAAGCAACATCACAGGGCATGGGTAAACGAATCACGAGATTTGAGATACAAAATCATATACACAAATATATCTTTCGAGTCGAAGAGGTGAGGATACTGAGACCGAATATCGTCCTTACGCTCCAACGTCGACTCTCCCAAAGGGTGATGACCCCAAGCAACTTAGAGAAGATGGATAGTCTGATTCTTGAGCACCTTCTCCCTTCGGTCCAAAATTGATACGGGTTGCTCCTCGTAAGACAAGTCGGTACCAATGACTAGCTCAGAATGGTCGAGGATGTGACTCAGATCCAGAACATACCTACGCAACTAAGATACATGAAATACATCGTGTACCTAACGTAGCAAAGGTGGAAGGACAAGACGATAAGCAACATCGCCTACCCGCTCGAGGATATCGAATGGACCGACATATCATAGACTAAGCTTCCCGCGAACTCCGAACCTAATGACTCCACGGGTCGGCAAAATTCGCAAGAACATGTGGTCGCCGATACGAAACTCTAAAGGCCTACGGTGCTGATCCGCCCAATGACGATGCATATCTTGTGCAACCCGAAGTCACTCTCTAATCTTCTTGACAACTTTTATTGTCTGCGTGATCATCTCGGGGCCTAATATCTTTCGCTCACCTATATCATCTTATGCCAATGCTAACCGACACTTCCTTCCCTATAATGCCTCGAATGACGCCATCTGGATACTCGCCTGATAACTGTTGTTATACGAGAACTCGACGAGATCAAGGTGATCTTTCCAAGACCCTCAAAAATCTAAAGTACAAGCCCGCAACATGTCTTCTAATGTTTGGATGGTTCTTTATGATTTTTCGTCTGTCTGAGGATGATAAGTGGTACTGAACCTCAACTTGGTACCTAGACTCTGGTGCACGCTTTTCCAAAAATGAGAGATGAAATGAGTATCTCGATCTGATATGATACTTACCGGAATACCGTGATGTCTTACTATCCGTCCCATGTACATATCTGCCAACTGTTCTGTAGACTGTCCTACTCGAAAAGGAAGAAAATGAGCTACTTTCGTAAGTCGATCCACTATCACCCAAACTGCATCATGACCAGTCGAAGATCTAGGTAAACCGATTACAGTCCATCGTGATATACTTTCGATTATACACGAAAGATCCTTTTTTTTGCTCTCTTTTTAGCCCTATGTCTCTTATCCTAGGAGGTCTTCCTCTACTAGCAGGTTTTTTCGGAAGGAAGGCACAGAGACTTAGTCCCTCACTTCTTTTTCTTTAACATCAATCGAATCATTGTTCGCGACCCAGGGTTCTTTTCACCTTTCCCTCACGGTACTTGTACGCTATCGGTCATTGAAGAATACTTAGGCTTAAAGGGTGGCCCCCCTTTTTCGCGTATTATTACTACATACATTCTTTTGTTTCAACTTTGACTCTAGAAGAGCAGACAAACCATCCTAATTGCATTCTACTCAGGGATAGGAAGCAGTTGCAATAATTCTGCCGGTCTCTGTTGGTCGGCCTTCACTTGCTGGCATACCAAACATCGAGAGACGAATCGCGCTATCTTCCTCTTTATCCCATTTTACTAGAAATGTTGCTTGATATCTTGATACATCTTGGTACCCCTAGATGAATTGAATATTGGGAACTGTGTGCCTCGATCATAACTTCTTGCCGGATATATTCGCTTGGTACACAGAGATAATTTCCAAACCTAAGAGTTCCATCCTCATGAATTGTCAACTCCTTCCTACGACCAGACTCGCACTCTGCCCGAAGCTTCTAGATCTGTGGATCCTCTGCCTGAGCTACCATGATCCTCTCAACAATGGTAGACTGAATCTATAAATTGCCAATACTCCTACGTCTTGTGGAAGTACTATCTCAATACCCATCTCTTGAAGATCTTCTAAGATATGCTTCTGTGATGTCAACACGTATGCAATTCCCCTCCTACTAAGAGCATCTGCTACCTCATTTGCTTTGCTTGGATGGTACTGAAGTTCTACATCATAATCCTTCAATAATTCTAACCACCTTCTCGACCTCATGCTTTAAGCTCTTGTGATCCATGAATATTTTCTCCCGATCACCATACAAGTAGTGCCTCCATAGCTTAAGTGCAAAAACCACTGCCGTCAGCTCTAAATCGTGTGTTAAATAGTTCTTCTCATGATCTCAAAGCTGCCGAGATACATAAGCTATCACCCTTCCATGTTGCATCAAAACACATCCGAGTCCCTAACCAGATGTGTCATAATACACAGTAAATCCTCTGAAACCTACTGGGAGCGTGAGAATAGGTGCAAAAATCAACCTCTTCTTCAACTCCTCGAATGATGTCTGACATTCTGTTGACAAGACAGACTTAGCCTCCTTACGCATCAAATGGGTCAATGTAGTTGAAATCCTTGCAAAGTCTGCCACAAACTTTTGGTAATATCTTGTCAAACTCAGAAAACTACGCACCTCCTATACTGTCTTGGGAAGTGGCCAACCTTCTACGGCCTTAACCTTCTTTGGGTCAAATTCTACTCCTGCTCCAGAGATGATGTGAACCAAGAATGATATGTGATCCAACCAGAACTCACACTTACTACGTTTTGCATATAACTGGTGTTTCCTCAAAATCTGTAAGACCTTCCAAAGATGTTCTTCGTCCTCCTTTTCGTTACTAGAATAAAAAAGAATATCGTCTTTGAAAACCACTATGAACAAATATAGGTATGGCATAAAAATATGGTTCATCAAATCCATAAATACTGTCGGAGCATTTGTCAGTCTGAATGACATAACGAAGAATTCGTAATGCCCATATCGCGACCTAAATGATGTCTTAGGTATATTTTGCTCCTGAACTCTTACTTGATGATATCCTGACCGGAGTTCGATATTGGAGAAAACCTTAACTTTGCTCAATGTATCAAACAAATCATCTATACTTGTAATGGTTACTTGTTCTTCGTCGTTACTGTATTTAATTACCTATAGTCGATGCACACCTCGTTGACCCATCCTTCTTCTTTACTAAAACTACTGGCGCTCCCCAAGGTGATCCACTAGTTCGAATAAACTTCTTCGCCTTTAACTCTTCTACGTATTGGTAAAGCTTGTTTAGTTCTGATGGTGCCATTTGGTGAACCTTACAAGATATTGGTACTACTCCGGGAATCAATTCTATGCAAAATACCACATCTCTCACTGGTGGTAGCCCTGGAAGTTCTTCTGGAAAGACATCTAGAAACTCCTTGAGTATCTTGGAAAGCTGTTCTTCTGCTATTGCTACCACTATGATCACCTCTTTATGCTGATATCTCACAAATCTATCAAAGACAAAGTTTTTTTATGCTTGGGATACTAAACAATATCCTACCCCTATGGCAATCTATCGTAGCATGACTGTCTCTCAGCCAATCCATGCCTAGGATAACGTCAAAGTTACCCATAAGGAACTCGATAAACCATACAAGTAGTGAATGCCCGTACACTATGACTGAACACGCTATACATACTCTACTAACTTCTACGAGCCCATTACCAGTGAGTATATTCAACCTCTTTGGCAATGCCTCGAACTCCAATCCAATACGTGTCTCATATCATGCAAATATAAAAGAATTAGATACACTCGAATAAAATAATGCTATAGCAGAAAAAGATACAACCGAGATGTTATCTTCCACCACGTCGCCTGATTCCAAAGCCACCTCCAGAGACAAAGTGAATGCTTGCCCATGGCCCTACTGCGCTCCATTCTGCTGCCTCCCTTGGACACACAGATGTGACTTTGCTGGACTCGTTGCTTTTTCCTCTGTTGTTGGTACATCTAAGCCTACATCGGTAACATACGCTGATCTAATGGCCGTACTGATACTGCCGGCCCTCTGTGCTGAACTGCCCCTGGTGCTGGCAGTGCTGAAAATTGTTGGACTGGCCCTCCTAGCCTTTGTATCATCGGACAATTGGAAATATGGTGGTTTGGACTACCACACTTAATACACAACCCATTAGCGGCCTTATACACATCTCTAATGTGTCCTCATTTTCCATAATAAGTGCACCCCATCGGTGCTCCCTGGCGCTGCTGTTGTTGTTGCTGCCTCGACTGTTATCGAGCTGGTGCCGTCACTGTCGAAACTGTTGCCCTTCGCGGCGCTGAATCATGAACGCGAATGCCAAGTGATGGTACTGATGTTCGGGTTACTCCTCCACCTCCTCCTCCACTCTGAGCATGAGACCTCTTCTGACCTCCTGTCATCGTCGACAACCTTTGCATAGTAAGCTCATATCTTCGAACTGCTATCAACACTTCTTCATAAGTCTGGTAGTTGTGCACTTCTACCAGTTATAGAATATTCAGATGAATTTCTTGTTGGAACATCATCTCTCTATCGGACACCATAGCCACCATAGTCGGAGCGAATCTACTCAGCCTGCAAAACTCGGCTTCATATCCATCTACGGTCCTGTCAGCCTGTTTAAGCTTGATACCGATGAACCTATGTTGGAGCTCATATTGTGTTATTACTCCAAAATACTTGGCCCAAAATCGAGTTCTAAAACTGTCCCAAGTGATAGGATGCCTCAAGCCAACCTCCACTGACACC